>OX123197.2:31541989-32164066 GCA_944739405.2 Euclidia mi
TAAACGTGATGTGCTATTGAAATATTGTTTGAAATAGAATTAGTTTTTATTATAAGTCAAATCGATTAGATCGATTGAGTAACATTTTGTTTAGTCTATTGAAAATTTCTGACAATGGTTACACTGAACTGTCACTTCGGTCTCTTCCCGCGTTGAAAATTTACCACGTTGTCGTCTCGTACGTAAAATATCGCCTTTTGAATTAACGCGAATTAAATTAAATTGAGTAAACCGCCTTGAACGCCGCCTGATCTAGTGCTGGCAACGGTAAATTGATTGTGAACTATTGATTGACATTTGTGAAAACTGTGAATCTGGTATCGACTTCCACGTGCCAACGTGTCCTGAAAACGTCGCGTTTGAAGCTTAATAGCTAAGTATAAGATACTTCATTCATTTATTTTGGCCAATATACTTGTATGAATGTGTCTAATTTAGCTCAAGCCTGACATCAGCAAGGATAGCGGGTGAGTGAAACCCAATATTGATATTGATTGATTTAAATTCATCGCTGTGCAACGCAGTGCATTGTGTCTGGATCATTGTCTATCGTGGTCAGGTAGATGTATTACATCTTCCACTGCGCACTTCTGATACACCTTCCTGCCTGGCTACGGTAATTCTAGACATAATTTTGATAGCAAGAGCGTGGTTAACTGCCTATATTGTAAATTTGTATCTTAGCCGTTGATTGTATCTGAACTCAGATTGGTATGAGCTTGTATCTTATCACCTTGTAGACAATATTGTAGTGTTTGTCAGGTCAGTTATTGTCTAAAATACATAATATTTAATTGTATAAGTTGACCTAGATAATTTGAAACACATTGTCACATAACCTCAATCAGTAATTGTTGATTTGTATTGTTGGAAAATCTAACTTAAATTTGTTGTTGCATTAATAAGTCAGTTTGTTTGGATACATAACAGCTGTATGTATCAATAAATTTAGTAAATTTAGTTTATTGCATATATTCATAAACATAACAACCAACTTGACCTTGCCACTTGGGCGGGTCACATTAATAAACTTTGTTTTGTTATAATATAAAGATAATATTGTTAGGTAACACATATTCTGTGCTTACTTCCTATTGTATATCATAAATAACACAGTTAGCCTGTCTGTTGCAAATAATTAATTAATTAAGTTGAAGTTTCAACTTTATTAATTTGTTATAAGTTATAACTTTGATAACTTTTGTGTTTGTTTCAATATACTGAAACCTTAAATTTTGTTGGGCAGTAAATACCTGTCACTTGCCTTCACTTGCAGTAAACAGGCTAATACTTTGTTGGTTTCAAAGAATTAAGAAAAATTAAGTTTTGATTGTTAATTTTATTTAGCGCTTGTCCGGGCTCTTTTGAATTTTGATTATGTCAGCTATCAAGGACTTGCGTGCGGCTGCTGGTGCTATTGCATCAGATTTGCGCTGGTTTGCCTCGGCCAATGCTTTAGTGAACCGGCCTGATCGCCAGCAGGCCTTACTTCAGAGGTACGAGCGGATTGACGATCGCCTGGCAAGTGTGGAACAGCAATTCCGCACTTTCAGCACTTGCTGTCTTGAAGTGTCAATCAATGATTTCACCGCTGACCAGCGAAATAAGGTCAGCGAAGACTATGCCCAGGTCTTAGACCTGTATGATGCTGTCTCCAATAGTGCGAGACAACTAGTTGCCGATAGGGAAGGGCAACCCGGCCTGAAGCAGGAGCTTCCTAGGTCAGCACCGGGGCTGGTGAGTAGGCTCCCTACTTTGGACCTCCCCCATTTTGATGGCTGCCTAGGAAGCTACCTGGGCTTCGTTAATTTGTTCGACAGCCTAGTCCATGATAGGGCTGACCTTCGGCCGGCACAAAAGTTGGCCTATCTAATGTCGGTACTGGATGGGGAGGCAAAGGGCCTCATCCAGCATCTGCCCGTGTCTGACGAGGCGTACCAGACGGCTCGGGACCTAATTACCCGTAGGTACCATAACAAGCGTGGCCTCGCCGACACGCATATTGAGCAGATTTTGGGTTTGCCGACGCTCACCCGGGTCTCTGGGTTGCGCACCCAACTTTTGAACCCGCTTTTGGTGGCCATCAACGCACTTAAGTGCCTTGACCTGCCCGTGGACCAATGGTCCTATCTATTGGTGCACATTGTGCTGAAGAAGCTGCCTGCCGACCTGAGGTCGCGTTTTGAACAGCGCTTTGGTGGGGATAGCGCGACCCATCTGCCCCCCTTTGCTGACCTGGAGAAGTTCCTGGAGGATGAGTGCCGGGTCTTGGACAACTCCGGTGGTGACACGCCGGCTAAGTCGCAGCCGCCCAAGGTCAAGGAGCAGGCTCGCGTTCACACCCGAGCCAGTGTTGACCGGCGCCCTCCTCGCTTTGCAGTCACGCAGAGCCCAGTGGAGTGCTCCTACTGCAAGGTCACGGGGCACAGAACGGCCAGTTGTAGGGCATTCTTGGACCTACATGTCACCTCTCGTAGGCGCATCGTGAATGCCCGCCGCCTTTGCTTCTCTTGCTTGGGGTCCCACTACCAGCGAGACTGCCCAAATTCTCACCCCTGTCCTCACTGTGGAGGACAGCATTTGGACATTCTCTGCATGAATGCCAGAGAGGTTGGCCGCTTGTCCAACCAGCCGACGCCGCGCACGGGCGGGTGTTTTGAAGGTGGCAGCCGAGAACCGTACCGTGGAACCGTAGCGTGCGCACGCCTCCTCTCTCTCGCGCACCTGAATGTTCTGTTCAGCGTCACCAGCACCATGACTGCTGCCCCAGGTATTCCCCTCCTTTGGCGGAGCGTCCCCGCCTTGACTCGCGCCCACCTCGTTTTGGGCGGGTGCGTCACTATGACCCCCCACAGATGGCGCGCGGATCGAGTCATCGCGCCTTTGAGGATTTCAAGCCGCACCCCCATTTTGATTTGCCTGGTCCTGGCCAACGGTCGCCGCCCAGGCAACAATAGGTCATTGACCCCTGCCCTATAACGCCAACCTCCCCCATTGAGACCGTTATCCTACCAACGGTTGCTGTTAGGGTCTGGGGACCCACGGGGACCTCTGTTGTTGTCCGTGCTATATTGGACACAGGTTCACAAGGTTGCATTGTTTCCACTTATTTGGTAGGGCAGGTTAAATTAAATATGAGCTCTTTTCCAAATTGTATACGGGGCATAGGGGACGTAGCCTCTAATGTTGAAGGGCAAGTTAAGGTTTTGTTTGGCCCTGTTGAATCTTCACACCCGAGGATTAAAACCTCGGCTATTGTGCTGAAGAATATTTTGGGTATGCATCCACAGAAACAGCTACCCGCTGCTGTGGTGAATTTGACATCGGGATTGGAACTGGCAGACCCCAAATTTGACACACCGGGACAAATCGACTTGTTGATTGGCTCTGATGTCCTCGGTGGAATTTTGATTGGTGGGAAACGGGTCTTGGTGCCAAATGGTTTGACTGCCATCCCGACCATATTTGGATTTGCTTTGATGGGACCTGTACCTAGGGACCCCCCTCCACCCGAACTTGATAATTTGTTGGCTGTAGGCTCTGCTCTCTCTGATGCAGTTCAGAGGTTTTGGGAGGTAGAGGAGCCCCCTCAAGTTGCCCGTTTGAATCCAGAACATGAGGAGTGCGAGCTGTTCTTCCAGAACAACACTGGTCGACCCCGTTCTGGTCGGATTATTACGAGGCTACCCTTCCTGTCTGTTCGGCCTCCGCTTGGTGAGTCACGACCTTTAGCCGAAAAGAGATTGTTGGCTATGGAGCGTCGCATGGGTCGTGATCCGGAGCTCAGACAGAAGTATATTGAGTTCATGAGAGAATATGAACAGTTGGGACACATGTCTGTGTCAAATTTGGATTGGCGTTCGGTGGAGCACTACTTTCTCCCGCATCATGCGGTATTGAAGCCATTGACTGGGAAGCTGCGCACAGTATTTGATGGTTCTGCGCAGACTTCAACAGGCGTATCCTTGAACCAGTGCTTGCATTCTGGTCCCAAGTTGGTCAAGGACCTTTGTGACGTCATCACCAGCTTCCGACGACATCAGGTTGTCTTTGTGGCCGACATAAAAATTATGTTCAGGCAGACTATTATCCACCCTAATGACCGTCGTTTCCAGCTGATCCTTTGGAGAGAGTCTCCTCGCGATCCCATGGTCGTCTACGAGCTCAATACTAATACGTACGGGTTAAGATCAAGCCCCTACTTGGCAATACGTTCTCTTTGGGAGCTCGCAGACCGCGAAGGCTTACGTTTCCCAAGAGCCTCCGCCATCTTGAAAGACGATATTTACGTCGATGACATTTGCTCGGGCGCCTCCACAGCGGACGAGGCGATCCTCCTGCGGGACGAATTGATAGGTATTTTGGCCTCCGCTGGTTATGAGTTGCGTAAATGGATTTCCAACTCACCAGCGCTTTTGGAAGGCTTGCCAGAGGATCATCAGCAAGATCCACATCTATTTGAGATTGTTGACAACCCCGCCATGATGGCTGTTCTCGGCGTTCAGTACAGACCAGTCCAAGACATCTTTACGTATAACGTAGACTTGAAACTGCCTTGTTCTTGGACTAAACGTCTCGTGTTGTCTACTGTCGCCAGAACCTTTGATCCGAACGGTTGGATTTGTCCTATCATATTTTGGGCAAAATGCTTCTTGCAGAAGCTTTGGACAGCAGGATTGACCTGGGACGAACCTCTGCACGGCACTCTTGTTGAGGAATGGACCTCTTTTGTATCCTCACTTCCTGCCGTCAACGAGATCTCCTTGCCTCGTCCCATCCTTCCTCCCGGGAAGTACAAGGCCACCCTTCGCGGGTTTTGTGACGCCTCGGAACGTGGTCACGCCGCCGTGGTGTACTTGCGCACAGTTAGTGCCTCAGGTCAGGTGAGGGTTTCCCTGATCATGGCAAAGAGCAAGGTGGCACCCCTTCGGACATCTCTGACCATTCCGAAATTGGAGCTCTCGGGAGCAGCCCTACTTGTACGCTTATTGAACCACGTGTCCAGTACTTTGGGTAAAAGCATTTGCATTAATGGGACCTACGCCTGGACAGACAGCCAAATTGTTCTTTGTTGGTTGAAGGCTTCTGTCCACACTTTGGAGGTATTTGTCGCTAATCGCGTTTCCCAAATCCAGAAATCCGAAGTCAAACTTGTTTGGAGACACGTGCCAGGTGAGCTCAACCCCGCTGATTGTGCCTCGCGCGGATGCTTGACGCCTAGTTTGATAGGTCATTCGCTGTGGTGGGGTCCGGAATGGTTGAGTCGACCAGAAATTGATTGGCCTCGAACGCCAGTTTTGAATACTTCTGATTTGCCGGGTCTACGAACACTCGCTCTTGAGAAGGTAGAATGCGCCTTCGACCCCGATTTCCTGTTGAATCGTTACAGCTCCCTCGACAAGTTGTAAGGTGTTACTGCTTGGATAAAGCGTTTTGTTTTTAACTTTAGGCACCCACAACAGAAACGACTGACACCGTTTCTCTCACCACAGGAACGACAGGAGTCCCTCACCTTTTGGGTTCGTTCTGTGCAATTGGCGCATTTTGAAAGGGAGATTGCTATCCTCAAGTCGGGGAAATCGAAATTGTCGGGAGCTGTCTCTAAATTGAACCCCTTTTTGGACGATACGGGTCTCTTGCGCGTTGGAGGGCGTCTCAAGAACGCCAACCTCCCTTACGGAGCACGTCACCCCCTTTTGTTACCTAAGGACGGTCATTTGGTACGCTTGTTGGTAACTGACCGTCACCTTAAAAATTCGCATGCTGGTTGATTACAACCAGCATGCGAATTTGCAACGCGAGTTTTGGATTTTGTCTGCCCGAAGAATTATTCGGAGTGTAGTCTTTCGCTGTATCCCTTGCTATAAGCTCAAGGCTTCTACCATGCAGCCCTTGATGGGGGACTTACCGGCAGATCGCGTAACTGAAAGCAGGACGTTTGACGGTGTTGGCACGGACTTCGCTGGTCCTTTTTTGGTGAAAACGTCGACACTTCGAAACAGCAAGACTGTCAAGGCCTACTTGTGTGTTTTTGTTTGTCTTTCCACAAAGGCCGTACACTTAGAACTGGTCTCCTCGCTTACGACCGAGGCGTTTGTAGCCACATTTGACAGATTTGTATCCCGCAGAGGGCTGCCTTCCTTGATCCGTTCTGACTGCGGCACTAACTTCAAGGGCACTTATAATTATCTGAATGATGTTGTTAATTTTCTTGAAACCAACAAAGCTGATATAGGTGATAGGCTTGCCCGACATGGGATAAATTGGTTGTTTTCCCCACCAAATTGTCCACACTGGGGTGGTATATTTGAGGCCGCCGTAAAATCGGCCAAAACACACTTGCGCAGGACAATCGGTGAATCTGTCCTTACATTTGAGGAACTCGCAACTGTGTTTTGTAAGATTGAGGCCGTTTTGAACTCTCGGCCATTGTGCCCGATCTCCTCAGATCCGAATGATTTGGAGGCCCTTACGCCGGGCCATTTTTTGATTGGTCGCCCACTTGTCGCCTTGCCTGAGTACCCCTATATTGATACGAGACCTGGTCGTCTCTCGCGTTTTGAATTGGTACGCCAGATTACTCAGAGCTTTTGGAAACGCTGGAACTTGGAATATTTGCACATACTCCAGCAACGCGTTAAGTGGACCGACAAGACCGATCCACCCAAGATTGGTGACCTCGTTTTGATCAAGGAGGCTAACCTTCCGCCACTCAGATGGCGCAGGGGGCGCATCCTTCATTTGGTAACTGGGGCTGATGGAGTTCCCCGATTTGCTGAGGTCTTGGTAGACGGTTCGATTCTGAGGAGAGCGGTTGCAACATTGTCACGTCTACCAACCGATTAGCGGACCGGTAGGCCGGTCCGGGGCGGGTGGATGTTTGAAATAGAATTAGTTTTTATTATAAGTCAAATCGATTAGATCGATTGAGTAACATTTTGTTTAGTCTATTGAAAATTTCTGACAATGGTCACACTGAACTGTCACTTCGGTCTCTTCCCGCGTTGAAAATTTACCACGTTGTCGTCTCGTACGTAAAATATCGCCTTTTGAATTAACGCGAATTAAATTAAATTGAGTAAACCGCCTTGAACGCCGCCTGATCTAGTGCTGGCAACGGTAAATTGATTGTGAACTATTGATTGACATTTGTGAAAACTGTGAATCTGGTACCGACTTCCACGTGCCAACGTGTCCTGAAAACGTCGCGTTTGAAGCTTAATAGCTAAGTATAAGATACTTCATTCATTTATTTTGGCCAATATACTTGTATGAATGTGTCTAATTTAGCTCAAGCCTGACATCAGCAAGGATAGCGGGTGAGTGAAACCCAATATTGATATTGATTGATTTAAATTCATCGCTGTGCAACGCAGTGCATTGTGTCTGGATCATTGTCTATCGTGGTCAGGTAGATGTATTACATCTTCCACTGCCCCGGCTGAATTTAAAATTAAAGCAATTGATCAGCTTTGTCAAATGACCATAGTTTTTACAGACAGATAGTATTCAAATTCAATTTTTTTATTGCTCTTTATATGTTTTCATGGTGTTACATACATAAATTTTAATACATCAGATATGGACCCTGACGGGCACGGCAATTTGTAGAAGAAGAAAGGAGGAAGCTGCTGTATGAAGCTGTATGAAGTATAGTAGTAAGTAGTTACTTTGCTACTGAATCAGCCCTTATTAAGTTATTACACAGACAGGGCATCTCTCGGATATTTATACTACTGGCCTATTTATTTCTGTATCTTCTCATTATACCGCGTAAGTAGGCCAACAAATGAACGTAATTTTTAAACTTGGGGCGGCTCTTTTGGTGAATGGTCTAAAATGAATTTTCTGACAGCGTAGAGTTAATATTAAAATACAACAAAAGCGGTATATAATGTAATGGCAGGTTAATGGGCAATTAAAATTACAATAATGTGTAATTAGTGTATACCTGGAGGTATTGGATTTAATTTTAAATTTAAACCATAAGTTATTATTTGCTCGATCTATTTACAAAAGTTGTCACTTCCACATCTTGCAGAGATATAGAAGTGCAAAAATAAAAATTGACTTGTTTGTACGTATTGTTGAAGCACGCTTCTTATATAACCCGAAACAGTGAAAGATACGACACGAATATCAAACAGCAGTTGTATTTCAAACTTGTTGAGCATAAGCGCCAGAATGCTATACTGCTTGCGTTATCTGAAAAATTGTAGTGAATATCTAAAGAACAACATGTAACTTATGGTGCTATCACAATATTGCCATACCCTTTGTATCTCTATCGTTATTTTATTTTGTTTGTGTCTGGAATACAGCTGACTACAGTCTTGTATTTTCTTTATAATAATGGCAATAGCGAGCTTTGATGTGAATAATAAACAAACTGATATTATACACATTATGTCTGTCTAGCTTCGCTTTAATTAGTGATTGAAGATTAAATAAGAATAGAGAAAACAAAATCATATTAGAAGTTCTCGCAGACGTTGTATTGTCTGAAATCTTATATTTATATCGTAGTGCCATTCACTACGGCTTAAATCCGTGCCCAATTATTATTTTACATTCGGGGTCTACTGACTAAAACCGCAGTGGTGACCCTTTTGCCCATGGTCACGCGAATCGTCATCGGAGTTGTCAGTGACATACGGGGAAAACTAAAGATACCATGCAATTGCTAGCGTTATCTTCCAAGCACAGTCTTTAATCCATCAGAAATCTTCCCTAGAGAAAAGTTAACTTCACGGTTTTCATACCAGTAATCGTAACGATGGGAGAGAGGTAGTCAAATTTTGTTATAAGTATGCACTATTTATCCGGCTTACTAATTTAATAGGGGTCCGAATTGGGGCTGCCCAATCCAGACGCCTATTAAATTAGTAGCGGTTACCGTTGGGTATAACCGCTGCTAGACAATCTTCGGGTGAGAAAACATACGCTTTTTGTTTCTCGCTCCGATCGTAAGACAGAAATAGATATTGGGTTCACAAATCTTTGTTCAAATACTCGTCACTTAGTCCTTCCTTTCAAAATTTGTGAAACCTCGAGGCAGGTATTATCCCTGCCAAAAGAGTTGTCTTCTTACAAAGGAAAATATATTTATAGTTTAGTTAATATCAAAACCATGTTAGAATTTTCTTTTCAATTCGAGATTCAATTCACCTTGTCGTCTGGGAGTCTGTAAAAATAAAGGATATTATTGTACCTATGTAAATAAGCTTTATATTTATGTTTGCCCCTATAAACAATTCTATTGTAACACGAGACTATTCAATTCTATTGTAACATGAGAACTATTCCTAAAATAAATTTTGTCAAAGTATGTTTTGACGAGTTCTCGTCTGGATATTTATTTCTTAATGAAATAGATGATCAGTTCGGGAATACGTGTCTGAGTACACGTATTCCCGATACGTAAAATGAATCGCAAGAAACCAAATATATTTTTCACCACAGCAGCTCAAACATGCCGCTTTTGCTGCGAGACAACAGTGGACAAAACGCGATTTTGTTTCGAGCGTGAGGCAAAGTAGCTTTTTAATTTTTCAATCTTCAGTGCCACAAATTGACATTGTTCAGCCACAAATTTGAAACATTCGAATTTTACTGTGCTCTGTCTTTTTCACATGCATATAAAAAGTGAGTGAAAAAACAAACCCCTTCGAATTCGAAATTCGATTTTGGAATTCGACCTCAAAGAAAACACCTACGGCAACGCAAAAAAAAAAAGATATTTGTAATAAAGAAATTACTTTTTTTATATGTTATTGTTTACATGTTTAATTTATTATTGGATTTTAATAAAAATAAGTCTAAATAATAGTATAAAATTAGTATTTAACCAATACATTTTTATTTAGAATTACAACAATGATACATTTGAAAAATAAACATCAGGGACGCGGTATTAAAACGCGATTTAAAAAAGTAGCTGGAATGAAAAATTTCGCTGATGCTGATATTGTAGGTATAGCGTAACGTGTTAAATTTATATTAATATATAAAATAATCTAAAAAGATGAGTGAAACTAGCGATGATGACTGTACTTTAACACCAGAAGAGTTAAATCAACAAGTGATTATGCAGAATTCAATCTATTCCTGTTCATTTCTATGTCTCCTAAGTAACAGGTATGTGTTCTCAATGCTGTGGTGAAAAGTTATGTGTGCTACACGAGAGCAAAGCTTTTTGTATCTCGTGCTGTTGAGTCCCACACCACGCTCAGGACTCAAAATCAGCACTCGAAACAAAAAACAACTTTGCTCTCTTGTTGCACAAATAACTATTGTTATTTACAACACCTGCTTATGTAAGTAAATGAAAGAGAAACAAATGTAAAGAGAAAATCGTGTTATCACACTTGACAGTTCCAATATAAACAACGACTTCAATACAGTACAGGTAAATAAATGTTCTGAGGCTAAATTCAGACCTTTATTTTTAGTCAGTTCGAGATCTTTGTTAATTTAGTTGTAAATTTAGTACAGCTTCGGCTTAACAATGGTTTAACAATAAAAGAGGACACGTTTTAGTGTTTCGTATTTACGTCTTAAGTATATACATGTTTAGTGTTGGTTGAAAGCACAATCATTATCGCAAACCCCTAAATAGTACTACAATTATTCCTATTTGTCGCTCGTGGTTTAACAATGTAATTGTTATTTTACTGATTTTAGAAAATACCAGTCGCCACGTTTTGATGCATTTTATTAGCTTATATCTGCAGAGCTGTTATCCAATGCCATGACTTATCTTTTTTAAGATATTTTATAGAGAGTTAGTATAGAGACAGCGGATTTGCTGTGTTCGGCTATTTTTGACAATACAAGAGTACGTGACTAGTGGTCCTCAACTCATCTTACAAGATTGCCTGTAAACAACTATATTTCGACGCATCAATTTTATTTCACAGTGTGAATATCTTAAGAGCATCTTTCTGCACAGTAAGAAAAGCAATGTTAGTAGATCGAAGATCAATTTATATAACTTCTGCCACAAACTAATGTCAAGCATAAAATATTCACCGCCGTCATACATTCATGTTTGACGTTATAACGTGAAGAAAAGCACTCGAAACTGCCACTGTTATGATTGAAATTGAAAACGTGAAGAAAAGCACTCGAAACTGCCACTGTTAAGATTGAAATTCAAAGTATGTTTCAGTGAAAATTTCTGCGTCATTGTGCATCGGTATATTATGGCTACAATTTTGATAATAATTTTATTATTATAGCCACACTTTTGAACATTTTAGCCCTCTCTCTTATAAACAATAGGCCCTCGTGAGCAAGTGTTATGACTAAATACTCCATTAATATTTGAATAAATAAACAAATATTACCCTCAGAGGGACTCTATCTAGGAAGACCGAAACCATTTATCAGACTCATAGATTAGGGTGATTTGTAATTTAAAAATTTATTATTTATCATGTTGTAAATGGATCCCGGTCAAAAAGCTTAAAAAAGGTTTGATTCATTTAAATTTGTAGGTACTGATTACAAGGACATTAATTGGTCAAAGGGATAGATATTTCTATTTATATGCAAGGGTTCAGTTGATTACAATATATTAAACCAGTGGTCCTCAAACTTTTTTGGAGATGTAACCCTTTTGGAAGACCAAATATTTGGCGGAGCGGGCGGAGCCCTAGAAAAAAACAAAAGCTTGTCCTATGTCTACTTTAAATCTAACCATGTTACTGAATATCTTCGTTTTTATATACTTATTAAGCTTATATACATATATTTAGTCGCTGTGTGTTCGTCGAATCATATCATCAAGTGACGCTTCTCCCGCTATCGATTTTTTTATAACTTTCGAACTTTCATAATAGCAATAGCGTTTCATAAAGCGTATAGTTAAAAAATATGATGAACTTTTTCTTCACATTCACCTCATCAAGGCAAGCCAGCCCCAGGGAACGCCACAAGACACGCTCCCCCGTTTTCACAAATAACTGGCTATCTGTCCGGAACATGTCCAATACTACGCTTGCCAAGACATGGCGTTCAATTCAATACCTACTTCTTAATCCATTGGCCAAAGGTTCTAATGTTGCTAGCCTACTGCCACTTCAACTTGCTACACCTCTGAACTATGGCATTTACTTTAGTCTTCTGCCGGATAATCTCGTACCGGAAGTTTTCCCTCAACGAAATCCCCATTCCAACATTTTCATAGCTCTGAGTGATTTCTATAACCTACAAAACTACTGTATGAATTTGACCCACGGCATTTAAGTCTATAAGAAACCTAGCCTGTTCCGTTGGCTGGAAAGCGTCAAATCTTGATTCCAAATGATTTCTGTCAACTTTCAAAAACAGGAATGGGTGTTAACACACGAGGCAAGCGTTAATTAGTAATTTAAAATGCTCATTACTTTGAAAAGTTTGCGCGCTGTGGATTCGAAGCATGGCAGACAGTTGGTATCTCCACTAGGTTATCGCTTTCTTATAAATGCATTTAGTTTAGAATCTAAATCCATCAACATTTTTGATGTAGTCTGTTATCTAGTGATATAGTAATAATTTAGTGATTTTATTTCAATTGGAGCAACATTTTTGTGGAGCCCCAAAAGAAGCCTCATGGAGCCCCAGGGCTCCGCACATTTTTTAAAATAAACGTCATTATTGTATGTTTTCCTTCTTCGCAATAACCGTTTTTAATTTTTTACAGTAATGTTTTATTTTTCGCCAAGCTACGTTAAGAATTTCTTCTCGCCATGAAATTGAATTATTATCATGAATTTAATTAACTGATCATAGTCTAATATGTACTGCTCGTCTTCGATATACAAACACTGTTTTTATCGTTGAGAGGATCGCAATGTTTTTAATAATTCCAGGTCGTCATCTCCACTTTACTATAATTATGCATCGTGATGAGCTAGCAATCGAATATCGCAACTCGTGAAACACTTAAGTATCATTGAATAGTTTTGGTCTTCAACATTACTTCCGCATTACCAAATGGTTCTTATATTATTTGAAGAGTGTTTATGATTTCTCTAAGACGGAGATGCTATGATGAATTCCTAATTGGATTATTCACCTACCTTTGAAATATAGACCTCTTTTTGTAATCGGTAAAATGGTAAAATTATGGTCTGATTAACTTACTTCTCGCACACATTTTTAGAATGTTTCTTCAGGTTCAAGAGTTGTACTAGTAAAACAATAGGCCCAGTATTACCATCTCTGGATAGACCATATCTTTTAAATAAATTTAATATTGGAACGGAAATTGGAAATTGTATGAATTATCTGCCAGGTTAATTAAACAGGAACTTATCAGAAAGCTTTGAAATCGCTCCTAAGTGTTGTAACTAAATGTTTTAGTTTTATTCTTTGACATAATACGCAAAAAATATTTCGTTGTACGATCTTCTTAAACGACCATTTATATTCTTGCTTAGCTTGCAATTGCCGAACCACAGAATAGATAGTACTTGGCCTAACATACAATAATCGATATTCTAATAATAGTAATTTTGTAATGTGTGCTCACAAAAAATATGGAATTATAAAATCTTACTTCTTTGTTTATGAATTGCGAAGTTGTACATTTTAAAATGGCCAACCGCAACCGCGCAGACCTTCATAATTATTATTTCTCGCACTCTTACTTATCGTGAACCGTTGATGAAATCGCGCTTTGGCTTTAAAGCGATATAAATAACCATGTGCCAATATATAAAACGAGTAATATATAAAAGCCTTTACGAAATAAGCCAAGATAAAATTACGATTTCCCATTCAATTTACTCGTATCCAAATTCCTTTCTTCCTCTCTTAAAATTTCTAAAACCAATATGCAGTCGCCGTTTCCGATCAGTTAGTTCGGTAATGCCAGTAATATCGTGACGTCACTGTACTAAATGGCTTAGATTGGCACGATACTGGCATGTAAAATTGATGCCAGTATTGCCAATAACCAGGGATGTAATTGGCTACCTGAATATCGCGATCACTCGTTCTAGACTCTTTTATGTTACAGTATTAGCATGGATATGCCGCGATTATACTCCTACCGAAGTTGATTTTAGATTGGACCCTTATAAAAGCATTTTCATATTTAAGTAGACTATGCGTATGATAAAAATTGACGACGAAATATTATTTTTAGCAGACATATAAGTACTGCACGGTTGGCGTAGTGGTTTAAGCGGCCGCCTCACTGCTTGACACCACGCCGAGTGTTGTGGGTTCGATCCCCACATGAGACAACACTTTGTGTCATCGTCATCATCATCATCCTAGCGCTGTCCCGGTTGCGCTCCAAAACCCACGCCTTGGAGCCCGGGGTCCGCTTTCCGGCTATGTCTCCTCAACTTCACACGGTCTTCAGCATCCCTGGTGGTTAGTTGGTTGGCACGCATATCATCCCTTACGACGTCAAGCCAGCATTTCTTTGGCCTTCCCCGTTTACCGGGGCCCGGCGGAGGTAGCATGGCAAGACATTTGTTACCCACGTAAGATGCCGGTTGACGTAAGACGTGGCCATACCAGCGTAGATAACACTCTTGCAGTTTGTCAGCAATGTCACGGACATGAAGGCTACCGCGGATGCGGCAGTTCCTAATGCGGTCTTTCCGCGTGACACCACACATCCAGCACAGCATATTCATCTCCGTGACACGCAGACTCTGCTTGTGTCGCTCAAGCACAGGCCACGTCTCACTGCCATATAACAGGATAGGTCTAATGATGGATTTATAGACCTGTCCTTTGAGCTTAACCGGCATTTTGGGGTCACAAATGACACCGCTCACCTCACGCCATTTGGCCCAGGCTGCCGAAATGCGTGCCTTGACGTCGCAATCGATGTCACCTGATGCGTGCAATACTGATCCCAGGTACTTGACCAGGTCCTTTCGATGGGCAAAGTCTCCGCCTATACGAATTGACGCGGGATCTGTACTGTTGCAGGCCAAGTACTCGGTCTTCGCCACGTTTGTTTTCAGACCGCCGTTCTCAAACGACTCCTTCCACGAATTCACACGCCGCACCAAGCGTCCCCTGTCCGCATCCGCCAGCGTGATATCATCAGCATACATGAGCACCCACGGGGGCTGCTCATGCGAGTCTCTGATGCTGTCTGACAGTACGTCTAATATCACACTGAATAGGTACGGACTGAGGACGGAACACTGGTGGACCCCGATGGTGGTGGAAAAGGTTCTTGTGTCGCCAACAGCAGTCCGAACTACGGAATCGGAATTGGAGTACATGTCTCGGATGATGTCAATATATGCTTCTGGTACACTTTTGGATCTTAGCGCCCACCAGACCATCTGTCGCGGCACACAGTCGAAGGCCTTCTGCATGTCTAGAAACAGAAGATGCAGAGGCGTGTTCTTCGACCTGTACCGCTCCATGACGATCCTGAGTTGGTTCGGGATTTTTCCGGTAAGGAGTATGCGGTTAAATAGATTAGTAAGTGTGCCCACACCCCGCACGCCCATTGCCTTCCAGGCCTCAATGGTCAGTTCCGACAGAAAAAAAGAATCATATATTGGATAAGTTGTTGACATGTTCAACTAACAAGCAGTCTGAACTCTCCGGCTTAGAGAAATAGTTATATCTATTTCCTGATAAGAAATGCTCGAAAACACAGTAACTAGTTTTTGTTAGATTACTGAATTATCCAGAGTTCTGGTGCACCATTCAGGTAAATATTGACAAGATGCAGCTGCATTACATAATATAAAGTTATTTTATGCGCATTTGTATGTAATAAAATTTACGACATACAATCATATACAGCATCTTTCAAGTGCAGATAGCTTTGAATGCATAAACACATGCATTTCATGGTAAAGTAATTTTGGTACTCATTTTAGGTATTACAATTTCTCTTTCTGTTGTACACCCAATATTTCGTTATTGTGAAAAATATTGCGATAAATATTGGTCTAAATAAAAAAATTCGGGCAAGTGCGAGTCTGACCCGCGCACCGAGGATTCCGTACGCATTGCATCGTGTATCAAGACGAATTTTGCCCGTTTTTTATGTCGAGTGCCGTTATAGAATATTGCTAAAATAAGTATAAGAAAAGTTTTTTCTACTGTTAACATGAATGACCTCCTTAACTTGAGCAGTAATTGCGAAAATATTTAAGTACATTCCTATCTGCAAAACCGTTCTTGGAGTTATTCTTGTCTTCATACTATAAGATCTTGCTTTTTGCACAATTACAGTACTCTAAGTCCACATTGGTGCTAATTACGCTAGTCCTCTAAATCTGTGTGAGCGCCCATACAACTTAGAGGACTATCTTAAATGGAGACTTTTTTATTTTTTGTAATTTTTCCTTTATTTGTGCTGTAAGACCCTGCTTTTGGCCAAATTTCGTGATTCTAGTTCAACGGAAACTACCATATAGGTTTTCGACCCAAAACCTATAGGGTACTTACGGTTGACCTAGAATTCTCAATTTTGGTTAAAACCAAGATCTTACAGCACAAGTAAAGGAAAAATACCGAAAATTAAAAATGTTGAAAATTAAGGTTAATTTTGGTACTTACAAGTTTTCGCAAAAATCTAATTTTGACCGTATCTTTTTATCGGGTTGACCCAGGACCCTGATTTTTATACACCTAATAGGAACCATAGACTTCAGTATCTGGTATAAATTTCAATTTGCTAGATCCACCCGTTCCTGAGAAAATCGGTGGTGACACACGGACAGACAGACAGACAGACGGACAAGAAAGTGATCTTATAAGGATTCCTTTTTTACCTTGTGAGGTACGGAACCCCAAAAGTATCTAGAATGCTATGGATCTTTCTAGCAGACGTTTGACTCACTTACGTGCTCTCTTTTAAAGTTGTTCTAGATGCCAAACAGCTAACTTTCTCGACACGTCGATACTTTGAAGCTTATTATAACATTGCTCGAATTATTGCTCGTCTGTGAAATTGAAATATGCATGCATTTTGCTTATGCGTCTTCATTTCGGATAGAAGAGGAATATTAAGACCAGTTTTTTTTGTTCAGACAATTTTGGATACACAATAAATTTTAGTTTAATTCAAAATAAGAACTATAGTATCGTGTTATGTGCCGAGTAATTTGAGCGGCACTAATCTGACAGCGATGAAACTGGATCCGAACTCTTAAGAGTAATCTAGATACTATGATTGACAATAAGATAAATACTTCGGCAAAACAAACAAGGCTATTGTTTGATGCTCACGCTTCGGGCTGTCAAATATACCTACATATGTATAAGTCAGCTGGAGTAGAGTCAGTCTAATTAATGCTACTATTGGGGAATATTTAAATTAAATTAGATAAGGCCCTGACCAACACTAAAGTCAGTAGTCAATTAAATGAAGGCGATAATTGGTTTTCAGTTAGCAAACTATTTTCAATAAATATAGTTTCTATCACAAGCATTCAGACCTAAGTTTGTACCAACTTGTATAAATAAAACGTGTTAACTCAAAATACTTGTCCCAGTACTCCATTAACTACCAAACAGATTCATTTTAATGCAATACATACCAACGCAATTTTAATATACGTAACTGGCAATCAACTGGAATCATTACTAAAGTTTTCGAGCACCAACTGCCAATTTTGAAGGCGACTTCAAAGCTCCATCGTTCCCTAATGACCGAAAGTACTAAGTGAAATCTTGGGATCTACGGCTAAGGGCTCGATCTCACTAGCGAATAAGCGTGCGCGTTCTATCCTTTGGCGTAGCATGGACGCAACGTTCTCGCGGCGTGGCGGCGTTCGCCATGCGTGCCTTTTGATCGCAGGGCTCATCTTTTATGGATTGTAGACTGGGAGAGTGGAGCTGGACTCATAATACGTGACTGTGCTGCCTGCACGACATGGCATCAAACTTTAATACGTCGACAATAGAAGAACAAGCCGCAGACGCTAGTGTGATCAGGACTTTAATGTGTTGTTTGTATCTGCGGAGGATCTGCTACATTATAGTCCAAGATAAGCAGATCCTCTCTGTAATTGGAGACAGAAACCTAATTACGAATATAAGATCGCGAGTAAAAACTCCGACCAAATCTCTTTGATACAAAAATGTTATCGGAGCGATCTCGAGCATGGGGCCATTTAACGTAAACGTAATCTGCTACGTTTGGTGCAAATACCAATGATTACTCTCTGACCAACTCTTATGGTCGATGGAATGATAACATTGTTGATACTGCTACCAGCGGAATTAGCTTTAATGCCTTTAATCTTGAACGTTTCGTACTTAAAGATTTTCACAAAAGGGCTAAAAGATCTACTGCACTGTCAACTTTGCTGTTGGCTTATCTTTGGTATGGTGGGTTAATCTGTTTTCTAAGCACGGCTCTCATATTTAAAAAGTAAAATATGAAAGAAATACAATGGAATTATGAGGTCCATTTTCATATTCTTTGCTTGTCTTATGAAACTAATATCCGCGGATATCGGAAACGTACGTTGCAAATTTTTAGGCAAATATTGACGCCTTCACAAGGGTTTACTAATGTTTGCCATAATTTAAAATGCCATAATTTCATATGCCATACTGGTATTTGCCATAATTTCATTAGAAATAACGCTTCAGTTGACATAATCGTGAAATGGCATAAAATGACTTTCACTAATTCCACTGGTCATAATCGATCGAGTGTCATAATAATTTAAATCCATAAATGTATTTGCTATAATTTTCGTTTTCAATAATCTAAGAAGAAAATAGAGAATAAACTGAAGTTGAACAACTTCAGTTTATTAAACTAGTGTGAAGAATGTGGACTACGGTGACGGAGCCCTGCTTCACAGGGCTCCTATTTTTGGGTTAAGGGTCAAAAAAGAACCCTAACCGAGTCGAATTGCACTGAGTCGGGGTGTTAACGATAATTTATTTCGACCTAACAATATTATGTATTATTTACATAATTATACCAAATTTTGATTATGTCAAGAGTCGATTATGAGATGTGTTACTTATGGAAACTAATTATTATGATATATGTTGTTATAGGAAGCCATTTTATGACAAATAAAAGTTATCACTGTTGAGTTGTTAAGGTAAACGTTATTAGTATAAATGATAATAGTGCAAGTAAATATTATGATCGGAGATGATTATGGCAAACAATATTAGTGCAAATGAATTTATGGAAAACGAGAGAATACCCTTCACAAGTTATATTGGTTTTATAAAGTTGTAAGTAGTAAACGTGATGTGCCGTTGAAATATACTTTCAAGCGTTAATACTCTTTAAGGGCTCTTCAATCGTTACATAAAAATTATTCAACAATTATTAAACTATTGCCCAGCTGAATTTAAAATTAAAGCAATTGATCAGCTTTGCCAAATTACCATAGTTTTTAATTCATAAGTACAGACAGATAGTATTCAAATAAATTTTTTTTATTGCTCTTCATATGTTTTCATGGTGTTACATACATAAATTTAAATACATCAGATATGGACCCTGATGGGCACGGCAATTTTTAAAAGAAGAAAGGAGGAAGCTGCTGTATGAAGCTGTATGAAGTATAATACTATACTAGTAGTAAGTACTTACTTTGCTACTAAATCAGCCGTAAGTTACTACACAGTCAGGGCATCTATCGGATATTTATACTACTGGCCTATTTATTTCTGTATCTTCTCATTATACCGCGTAAGTAGGCCAACAAATGAACGTAATTTTTAAACTTGGGGCGGCTCTTTTGGTGAATGGTCTAAAATGAATGTTCTGACAGCGTAGAGTTAATATTAAAATACAGCAAAAGCGGTATATAATGCAATGGCAGGTTAATGGGCAATAAAAATTGCAATAATGTGTAATTAGTGTGTAACTGGAGGTATTTGATTTAATTTTAAATTTAAACCATAAGTTATTATTTGCTCGATCTATTTACAAAAGTTGTCACTTTCACATCTTGCAGAGATATAGAAGTGCAAAAATAAAACTTGACTTGTTTGTACGTATTGTTGAAGCACGCTACTTATATAACCCGAAACAGTGAAAGATACGACACGAATATCAAACAGCAGTTGTATTTCAAACTTGTTGAGCATAAGCGCCAGAATGTTATACTGCTTGCGTTATCTGAAAAATTGCAGTGAATATCTAAAGAACAACATGTAACTTATGGTGCTATCACAATATTGCCATACCCTTTGTATCTCTATCGTTATTTTATTTTGTTTGTGTCTGGAATACAGCTGACTACAGTCTTGTATTTTCTTTATAATAATGGCAATAGCGAGCTTTGATGTGAATAATAAACAAACTGATATTATACACATTATGTCTGTCTAGCTTCGCTTTAATTAGTGATTGAAGATTAAATAAGAATAGAGAAAACAAAATCATATTAGAAGTTCTCGCAGACGTTGTATTGTCTGAAATCTTATATTTATATCGTAGTGCCATTCACTACAGCTTAATTCCGTGCCCAATTATTATTTTACATTCGGGGTCTACTCACTAAAACCGCAGTGGTGACCCTTATGCCCAGGGTCACGCGAATCGTAGTCAGGATACTTTACCTCAATCCCATCGGAGTTGTCAGTGACATACGGGGAAAACTAAAGATACCATGCAATTGCTAGCGTTATCTTCCAAGCACAGTCTTTAATCCATCAGAAATCATCCCTAGAGAAAAGTTAAATTCACGGTTTTCATACCAGTAATCGTAACGATGGGAGAGAGGTAGTCAAATTTTGTTATAAGTATGCACTATTTATCCGGCTTACTAATTTAATAGGAGTCTGAATTGGGGCTGCCTAATCCAGACGCCTATTAAATTAGTAGCGGTTACCGTTGGGTATAACCGCTGCTAGACAATCTTCGGGTGAGAAAACATACGCTTTTTGTTTCTCGCTCCGATCGTAAGACAGAAATAGATATTGGGTTCACAAATCTTTGTTCAAATACTCGTCACTAAGTCCTTCCTTTCAAAATTTGTGAAACCTCGAGGCAGGTATTATCCCTGCCAAAAGAGTTGTCTTCTTTGCAAAGGAAAATATATTTATAGTTTATTTAGTATCAAAACCATGTTAGAATTTTCTTTTCAATTTGAGATTCAATTCACCGTGTCGTCTGGGAGTCTGTAAAAATAAAGGATATTATTGTACCTATGTAAATAAGCTTTATATTTATCTTTGCCCCTATAAACAATTCTATTGTAACACGAGAACTATTCAATTCTATTGTAACACGAGAACTATTCCTAAAATAAATTTTGTCAAAGTATGTTTTGACGAGTTCTCGTCTGGATATTTATTTCTTAATGAAATAGATGATCAGTTCGGGAATTCATGTAATCAGAATGCGTAAAATTAATTGAAAGAAAGCAAATATGTTTTGTTGTTTACAATACCTGCTTATGTAAGTAAATGAAAGAGAAACAACTGTAAAGAGAAAATCGTGTTATCACACTTGACAGTTCCAATATAAACAACGACTTCAATACAGTACAGGTAAATAAATGTTCTGAGGCTAAATTCAGACCTTTATTTTTAGTCTGTTCGAGATCTTTGTTAATTTAGTTGTAAATTTAGTACAGCTTCGGCTTAACAATGGTTTAACAATAAAAGAGGACACGTTTTAGTGTTTCGTATTTACGTCTAAAGTATATACATGTTTAGTGTTGGTTGAAACCACAATCATTATTGCAAACCCCTAAATAGTACTACAATTATTCCTATTTGTCGCTCGTGGTTTAACAATGTAATTGTTATTTTACTGATTTTAGAAAATACCAGTCTCCACGTACTTGATGCATTTTATTAGCTTATATCTGCAGAGCTGTTATCCAATGCCATGACTTATCTTTTTTAAGATGTTTTATAGAGAGCTAGTATAGAGACATCGGATTAGCTGTGTTCGGCTATTTTTGACAATACAAGAGTACGTGACAATACAACATCTTACAAGATTGCCTGTAAACAACTATATTTCGACGCATCAATTTTATTTCACCGTGTGAGAGCTTCTGCACAGTAATAAAAGCAATGTTAGTAGATCGAAGATCAATTTATATAATTTTTGCCACAAACTAATGTCAAGCATAAAATATTCACCGCTGTCATACATTCATGTTTGACGTTATAGCGTGAAGAAAAGCACTCGAAACTGCCACTCTAAGTTATGATTGAAATTGAAAAAAATCTTCTTTTGAAAGTGAAAATATCTACGACATTGTGCATCGGTATATTTTGGCTACATTTTTGATAATAATTTTATTATTATAGCCATACTTTTGAAAATTTTAGCCCTCTCACTTGTAAACAATAGGCCCTCGTGAGCGAGTGTTATGTCTAAAAAGTCCATTAATATTTGAATAAATAAACAAATATTATCCTTAGAGGGACTCTATCTAGGAAGACCGGAACCATTTATCAGACTCATAGATTGGGGTGATTTGTAAATTAAAAATTAATTATTAATCATGTTGTAAATCAAAAAGCTTAAAAAAGATTTGATTCATTTAAATTTGTTAGTACTGATTACAAGGACATTCAGTTAGATATTTCCATTTATATTTGCATATTTTGATTCAGTTGATTACAATAGATTAAACCAGTGGTTCTCAAATTTTTTTGGAGATGGAACCCTTTTGAAAGACCAAATATTTGGCGGAGCCCTAGAATAAAACAAAAGCTTGTCCTATGTCTACTCTAAAACCAATCATGTTACTGACATAGGTGTACATCTTCGTTATTATATACTTATTATGGACATATACATATATTTAGTCGCTGTGTGTTTGTCGAATCATATCATCAAGTCACGCTTCTCCTGCTATCGGTTTTTTTATACTTACGAGCTTTCACAATAGCAATAGCATTTCATGAAGCGTATAGTTAAATAATAGTATGAACTTTTTCTTCACATTCATCTCATCAAGGCAAGCCAGCCCCAGGGAACGCCACAAGACACGCTCCCCCGTTTTCACAAATAACTGGTCTATTTGTCCGGAACATGTCTAATACTAGGCTTGCCAAGACAAGGCGTTCAATTCAATACCTACTTCTTAATCCATCGGCCAAAGGTTCTGATGTGGCAGTAGCCACTTCAACTTGCTACACCTCTGAACTATGCCATTAACTTTAGTCTTCTGCCGGATAATCTCGTACCGGCAGTTTACCCTCAGCGAAATCCCCATTCCAAAATTTTTATAGCTCTGAGTGATTTCTATAACCTACAAAACACTATGCACTGTATGAATTTGACCCACGGCACTTAAGTCTATAAGAAACCTAGCCTGTTCCGTTGGCTGGAAAGCGTCAGATTTTGATTCCAAATGATTCTAGACAACTTGCAAAAACAGGAATGGGTGTTAACACACGAGGCAAGCGTTAATTACATACATACATAGACTCACGCCTGTTTCCCCGAAGGGGTAGGCAGAGGCATATTAAACGCCCTCTTTTCGCCAGTGTTTTGATCCCACGTAATAGGTGGCGAGCCTATTGCCGCCGCGAACACACTTTGAGAATGGCTGGATTAAACAATTATAAACCTTTGCGATTAGATTATATCGCAACTAAGACTCGCTAGATAACCTTGTAAAATACAATAGATTACTTTAATTATGTAACGTAATTTTGTTACACTTGTCTTTATAAATAACCAAATGGTTAGATATACGAGTATTGTAGGTATGAATATAAGAAAAATTTCATTACCTATTGCAGTTACGCCGGCTGCATCATATACTAGCTTCATAGAGCCTGGAGTCCGCTTTCTAGTCTAATCAGATCAAACAGAATATGAGCCTTTCTACCTTTTTTATGACAATGCTAATTAGCTCCTTCTTTCTGACCCTCAACAAAGAGGTTTAGACCAGTGTCATATTTAAAAGCCCTAGTATAGGACCCAGCATCTCTAGCAAACAATAATTTAATAAACAATAAGAACAAACCTGTAAAGCACTAATGCTTCAATTAGTGCTTTACGTCGTGCACACTAACACGATACCTTTCGCATGACAGTCTATTAGTCTCATATCAAGCTGACATTTTTTTTTATTTAAAACTAAACAATGTAATCTTACAAAGATGGTTAAAATTGGAAATAGATATAACAGTGTACCTACAAACACAAGATAATACGTGTTCAATCAAGCAATTATATTCCCTTAAGCAGATTCATTGAATATCCGATCCAAACTAATATTATATTGCGCGTTGAATCAAACTGCACGTTTGAGGTTTCCATTGATACCTATTGCTGGTTTATTGTTATACGTAAATGTTCTTCGTCTATATTTGTATTATTTGTCCAAGGAAATACATAATATATGTACCTTGGTAAAATCTTATGTCCTCATAAATAAGAAAATTATTTATTTATTGGCGAAAAATAAATAAAATGTGGATAGAAATGTAGGCTGATTTGTAAAACACATGAATTAAATGTTGCGCATCAAAATCAGGATCACGATAGTACGAAGGTTGTTTTTTATATAAAAAAGATCATTATCAGGTTATCTGTATTGATTAAAGAGAGTGCAGTAAGGATTAATGGAATTTATGAAAAGTGAGCTCGATTAAGTTAATACCATTGTATTTTGCAGTGAGGTTTCTATAGGTAGTGGTCCTGATATACTGCAGCATTCACCAGCAATGGGCATTCTTGCGAATACGTTACATAACAGAAAAACAAACGACAATATTTTAGCGAGCATACTATCGAACGTTCTGGCGAGCATTCTAGTGAATGAACAGTTAAGCTTCGACATTTTGCTGATTAGAGTGTTCACTAGAAAAAAATAAGAATCTAACCTAAGACCGAGAAAATGCTCGTGACAATGTTTGGCTTTGTTCATTGTTCGGTTCGACAAAACAAAAAACGGCGAATGCTCGTTGTTCGGTTACAAGTAAATGGTCACGTGTATCAGCATATTACATATAATGTATAGATTTATGTTACTATTTGTTCCAACGAATTAAACACCTGTTCAGCCGAATATACTATTAACTAACCAGGAATGACGTTTAGATTTTCTATCCACATAAAAATCAGATGCTTATGTTCCTTATTTACGTTTGCTGTCAGAAATACGACGTCTGATCAAGCACCGTGTAATAAAACTAAAATTTCTTGACATTGAATAAATCAGGCCAAGTCTATTAGAGTAATAAAGTGCGTAGCTCGCTTCGCCTAATAACTTGATATTAGCAGTCAATCTCGTAAAGATGACGCTAATTGAACGGCCATAATAATTTAATTATGCTTTATGCTTAGGAGACTAGAGGAGACAATTTAAGATATTAAGCGGGTAAACCCCGAATTACAGTTATCCTCATAAGGTTCATTTACAATGGCTTAGTCAAAGAGCGTGCAACGAAGTCTTTTCCTACGAGGCGAGTCAGTAAAAAAAAATGGATGTGGATGGCTCTAGCACACTTTGCCAGGTATTCTTATTAGCTAATTTCTCAAAGTAATGACCATAAAGCCGTATAGATACCCCACTACAGCACTATACGCAGACTGCAGAGTGTTAACAGTTCGACAACTCTTTGTGCTAAAGTCCACCCTGAGAAGACACCGGTATGTGCCACCATCCGATCCAAATAGTCGTAGCAAGACGTCTGTATGCACACCCATTACCTGTAAGACATCCTTTGCCAGAAGGCAGTTTAATAGCATAAGCTCAAAAATATACAACACCATACACAAAAAACTTAATATTGCACGACTAAACAGCCACCAACATAAAACCACACTAACAGACTGGCTCTTAGATATGGACTACAACGAAACTGAACAACTACTGACATACATCGCATAATCTACACCTCACAAAATAATACAACAACATTCACACTAACACATACAAACCCACACACACGCAAACACACACACACACACACACACACATGTGCGCAACACACACACACACATACACACACACACAATCCTTAAACATAGATATGGTCCCCTATAAGAAGGTTTTTAATCTTAATTTAATTTAATCTTTAATGTTGATTCTTAATTTTGAATGTTTATTTCTGATAATATACAGCGTCAGAGTTCACTACCACTTATTGTAAATTTGTAATTAAAGTCACAATTTGCGACTGAACACTGCCACCCAAAATACAAGCACCTGCTTAGTTTGGGAGACAGTATCAACACCATTAGTACAATACTATTACTCGTGCATCAATAAAGATTATTATTATTATTATTAATTGTTTAAATTTCTAGATACTACTTACTATCCGACCAAATTAAAATTGTAAAAGTAGTATTGGTTTTATATTCTTTGAAGCCTAAATATTGTTAGCCTAAATATTGTTATTAATACAATTGATGAAAAACAAAAAAAAAGAAACAGATTCCTCTTCAAGTCAAAGTAGATAAAAGCTGTGCGTCCACCGGATCGGAATCGGAGCGTACGGAGCGGAAGGATTTGTTGCTTTGTATTAATTTCTATGAAACTGCGTGCACTGGATCGGCATTTCTGCGCCAGAGACCGGTATTTGTGCTGATGACGTCATCCGCAGTGAACGCATCATTCGGATTCCGAGCGTTTCAAGTTCTGACGTGTTTGCGGCATTAAACTGTAGGCAAAAACACTTATTCACGATGAACGACGATGTTTTAATTACTTTAGTAGAGTCATATGAATGTACCCAAAAATCTATGATATTCATTATTTATGATATTCATCAAATGTATAATATTCTCCGAAAATTAATCTACAACAATATCCTTGTCACTATCCTCCTGCTTTAAAAATGCCTAAATTGCCGATGCTGAATCCGAATGCAGTGGACGCACCCCATCGGCATTTTGTAAATGACGACGCTCCGTGCGCTCCGTACGCTCCGATTCCGATGCTGTGGACGCGCAGCTTTATACACCACTATTTTTTAATTAGTACAAAAAGTTTAAGGACAGATTAGCGAAGATATTATTATCATATATGTGACGTAAGAATTTCATAATATCAATAAAGAGCAAAGTTATTTTCATTTGTTTATTGTAGAAAATCTCACTTAAATCATAGTCATATTTTACAATTCATTCACTAATTCATTGATAATATTCCATCCTGCTCATTCGCATTCTCTGTGTCGCACTTATGATGTAGGTAGCCATAGAAAATTAAATGAAGAAAAATAATAAATGTAGGTAGTTATTTTTTAATTTTGTTAATTCTACCCTCTCCTTCATACTTCATTCGGGCTTAGGACCGGTAAAATTTATCGTTTAACAAGTAATTTAATACGGAGGTATGTAATTAGAAAGCAAACAAATATCAAAGTAAAAGAAGGTGTTCAGGACTAAAAGAAACGAGTAATTTTGGCGTATTTATTAAGTTAGAATCATCTGCTATTCACAAATATTATTTTATCATCATCATGTCAGCCTAGAGACGTCCACTGCTGGACATAGGCCTTCCTCAAGGTGTGTGTAGAACACAGACTGATTTTGAGCCGCCCGCATCAAATTATTATTAACTTAAGTACGTATTATTTAGTAAACTTACAAGTATTTCTATTGTCCTTCGAAATGTCCACCACCGTTGTCAAAAGCATCCAATATGCACTGTTTAATTGTTTGACACTGACCGGCTCACTTTTGTACACTCACAATAAGATGTCCATGGATACACAGCTGCACTCGCAATTTTTCCACTCAAAAAGTACGCACGAAGCATAGCTACGTACTCCCGTGATATGAACTGATATGATAGGCCATCGCGTCGGGCAAACGTAGACAAACAATTAACTTTTACTACGAAATTAGATACACTCACTTTCGCTAGTAATTTAGCACTGTTTGTCGCATCGTCGAGGCGTGGCGCAGGCGCAGAGGGGCGGGAGGGGGGGTTTAATTTATCAATGGGTCATTTTACTATGAAACAATATCGGTCGGTCATAGTGTTAGTTATGCATTTACCAATTATCACGTATTTTTGTGGACAGTTTTGAGACAGTTTTGGGACTTAGTGTTTATATTTTTTAACTACATAAATATGATCAGTTAAAGATACTTAGTGCTCTGTTAAATATTTTGTACTAATTAAAAAATAGCGGTGTAGAGACGTTTCGTCTTAGAAGAAGAACAGCAACACTGTAAAATACATCAAAATGTGTGTTGAATTGGCTGCCAACTTCAAATGTGTATCTTCTTTTAATAAACTTGTAAACATTACCTACAAGTTGATTATACCAGCAGCACTCAAGCTTTCATTTCAAGACGTCTCTCGTTTACACTGTATATTCGTTTATCTTAGCAGCAGAATGAAAAGATAATCCGTCAACAGCTATCATATCTTGGAGTACTGTAATTAATCACCGCTACGAGATTGGTGATTCTTACACGTTGTTTACCGTGAATGATTCGGTCTCCCAGTAATTGAATCGGTGCTGATTTTAAGAGAAGACTATAATTAAGGTTATGAGTGTATTTTGAAGTAACTTCATTCATTTTGAAGGTTCAAGGTACGTCACGCTGCACAGTGTTTTATGAAGACCATTTTTCGGACACCGTCTTTTTATTAAAGAAGCAAATTTTTACATATGATTTATTTTTAAATAAATTATATGTTTAAAAAAAAACAATATCGAGTAAAAATTGAATCATTAAAATCCAGAATATAAATATGAAAACCCTAGCAAAAACAGTTAATATGGAATAACTTCTAGATTCCATGGATTTGGGGTCTGAAATTTATTGAGTACTAGAGGACGCCAGCAGCTATGCCTGCATTTTTTTTTATTTACCCGTTTTGGCCGATCCCGTGGGAATTTCGGGAAATACCTTCTTAGTGCACCCCTACGGTCCCCAAGGAACATACATGCCAAATTTCAGCTTTCTATGCCCAATAGTTTCGGCTGTAGCGTGTCTGTCAGTCAGTCAGTAACGCAAGGATTTTATATATTAAGATATGAGGAAAGGAAAGAGCATCATTTCTGTATATATATAACTTTTCCACATATGGTAGAATCTTCGAGAAAAGTAAGAAAATCTAAAAATCCAAAATCTCGCTTAAATTTGAATCTAGTCAAGTTATGAGGTTCATTTTTACTGTAAAATGTGCAGTGAAAGAGACGCTATCGGTGCTTGTAACATTATTATTATATTATTAATACCTTTTTTTCTAAATATCCGGTTTAAAATACGAAGATTTTCAAAAAAGTTTTTCTAAAAAACTAGAGATGCTAGCTTAATGGGGATACGAAATATTTATTTTTATTGAATATATCTATTAGCTTCTTTAATAAAAAGACGTTGTCCGAAAAATGGTCTTCATAAAACACTGTGCGCCGTGGTAAATAATTAAGTATGTATCTAAAATAGCATTAGACATATTTTTCGAAGAGAAAATACTTAAATTAAACTGTAAAAGTCGAATTTAGTCTGTGTAGCATTATGTAAATTTTAATAATATTAGATTAACTCATATTTTATAGGCTTTAGTGAAAATACCAAGACTTTAACATTATAAAAATAGAAAATAGTTTTTTTTTTACACCGATAACGATATTATCTTGTATCGTTAAATGATTCAATTTGACAACTCAAAATGTTTGATGCAGTATATTTACATTTGTCATAAACACCAGGAAACGAATCGGCCAGTGCGATTGAATAAGAAAATTGTTACTGCATTGCCGGAACATTACTGTATCTGAATGAGTGACAAAAGCCAGTTTGTGCCAACAATACGTGGGTGTTCGTGTACGTAATTTGTGTGTGTAGTGGTACAGAAAGTAAACTGAATTTTAACGAACATTCTGATTGTCAAGCACTCTGTGTAGCGTGAAGCAATCTACTCTATCAGGTTCTTTTGCGATACGTAAATGGTGAAAATTATTTAAAAGTATTCTAGTGTTCTCTCCGAGTAAAAGTTAGGCTACGTAGGATACTGGGTTCTAAGTAAATATTCGTTGGCCGTACTAACTACCGTACGTAAGTGCTTGAGCTTGTGAATTGTGTTAATTTAGTGTACTAAGAGAGTTTCTTGAGTTTACATCGAAGTACAGCGCTGGCTTGTTCACAAACGTAAATAACAACTGTAATTCATCGCACCAGTACCTACACTATCTACTTGAAAATTGGCTCCGGTCTGACATTGCGAAATTGTCATTGGTCGCCGCGTACAGCACATGAATGCATGTAATTGGCTAATGAATGTGTCGGAATTTGCAATGGTTAGAAATTGCCTGCTTGATGTGATATAACTATGGCACCCTTTAACCCAATACAGCGTTCAGGTTCTGTCATAGTTTATTTTGCAGTAGACGATTGAAAAGAAGCGCGAGCGTAGAATGTTGTTTAATTTTATATCTTTATTGACAAAATGAACTTGTTTGCAATACAAGACATCCAAGAAGCCTGGATCCTCTTTAGTTAGCTACATTTCCCAGAATACATAATATTGAAAATTTACATATAACCAGTACCAACCAGAAGGCTAATTTACGTGGCGTAAATATGATCTAAATAATGTCGTATTTATTTTAAGACTTAACATCCATTACGCTGTAGCCATAAGGAATCAAATTATCTACTCAATCGAGCGGGTAGTGAAAAGCTAACGGCAACGTGATTACTGATTACAACCTGGGTAAGTAGTGTAAACGGGTGTGGTTTATCTTAATATTGGTGTGAAGTTACCAGCATAGACTATGAAGTAGTAAGGTTTTACTAGGAAAATAATTATTGGTACATTTTTGCGTTGGAGATGAATACAGTAAATTTAACTTTGTAGGTATATTTTATTGTCTACTTCAGTAATAACTACTTTTAAACTACCACGATTTGCACACATACTAAAGATTATGTAACGGGTCTGAGTCGTGTTAATGAATGAAAAGAAAGATGAAATACCTTTCTATACACCAGCCGTGGTCACGGGATGACGAACATCAGTCATCCCGTGACCACGGCTGGTGTAACCCATGCCGAAAAGTCGGGAAAATAGAAAGGTATTTCATCTTTCTTTTCATTCATTAACACGATTCAGACCCGTTACATAATCTTTAGTACTTCAGTAATAATAAATATACCTGTGTCTCGTGGGATTTAACTCACAGAACATTCGACACAGTGTAAAACTTTGGCTGGAATGAATTTCGACAACTCCCGCACATTTTATAAATCCTGTGTTGCGGAAATCTTTTCAAAGGGCACAAACAACAATTTGTGCAAAACCCAAACTAAGGGGTCACACATTCAACACAGCTTGTAACGGTAGGGCTAAAAGCTTAACGCTTAAACTATTACGCCATATGTGTAGTAAGAAATTATTCAATCTTTATTTGTGGTATGTTCGTCGAGAGCATGTTAGCACCGACTCAATAATTTTTATTACTTCCCTCGTAGCTTTACCGACCAGTTCACCTGTTTGCCAATTTAGTATAATAACAATTTTCCGAATCCATCGCTTTGCAAGATCAACTTTGATGGAACGAAATAGGATACTTGAGCGAGATAATCTGTTTGATTTACTTTAAATCAAGTTGAAAACAACTATGCTGTATTTCGTTAAACAAAGTAATTTTATACGACAGCTTTCAATAGCATTGAAATACAAAAAATGTGGAAAATTGGCTTCACTTTACGAATAAGAACAGAAAGACATACATTCTTTTGAAATATAATATAGTACACATACAACTACATACATAGGTACCTACCAACATTATTAATCTATTACGTGGCGTAAATATGATCTAAATAATGTCGTAGTTATTTTTAAAGTTAACATCCATTACGCTGTAGCCATAAGGAATTAAATTATCCACTCAATCGAGCGGGTAGTGAAAAGCTAACGGCAACGTGATTACAACCTGGGTAAGTAGTGTAAAAAACCACACCCGTGGTTTATCTTAATATTGGTGTGAAGTTACCAGCATAGACTATGAAGTAGTAAGGTTTTACTAGGAAAATAATTAACGGTTGGCGTAGTGTTTTAAGCGGCCGCCTCACCGCTTGACACTGCGCCGACTGTTGTGGGTTCGATCCCCACACGAGACAACACTTTGTGTAATTCATAAATTGTTGTTTCGAATCTGGTTGTTGATTGTGTCCGTTAGTTGTATCTTTGTAAAGTCCCCCGCGACACAGGATTTAGTCCTAATGCGGGCGTTGTCTTTAATAAAAAAAATTAAAAATATTACACACGTTGTATCTATATTCAGATCCTTATATTTATATGACCAAGTGTGAGTTGTCATCTGGTCCCAAATACGTCATAATATAAAAATAATTTCTTTATAGATATAAAGTATGAGATATCAAATGGATGAGACGTCAATATTTTGTATAATGGTGGTCTCGCGCTCGACGCAGCGATACCTATTATTTATCTACGGTTTTAAATATGAAGATTCGTGGATGAAACAAAGCAAATCATATAATTATTAAAAATAAAAAGAAGCTTTGTAGGTTACTACTCTCTGTGGGTACACAGAGACACTCAGAATATTTTTTTAGGAATTGTTTTAACAAACTTATCATCAACTGAATACACATTATTCAGTTGATGATAAGATTTTTAAACCAATTCCTAAAAAAATAGTATATTTAATAATAAAAAAATAAATACCTATCATTCAGCACAATTTATATAGATATAATAATCTTCTTCTAATAAGTAGTAGCATAGACCATTCAGAATTGTACGACACCAACCTTAACGCCTTAATATTAATCTTAGCACACCAGGTTAATATAATACGACATTAGAATCATATACGACAACAAAAGGCAATTTATTAATAAAAATGTGGACATTTGATCATAATCTCCGCAAAGCCTTGGAATACTGTCCGCAAGAAAGCTGTCGGAAAATTATTGTTTATTTCTGTTATTGCTACTATGGATTGTCTTGATTACAGAAGTTCATTAATATTTTCACTCAACCTATTCCCATTATTGATCTTTAAGTAAAATGGATTAGAGAGTTGATGAGGAAATGGTTGAATATTTATGTTTATAAAAATATTAAATGCCTTTTATATTTAAAGGAAAATCCTTGACGATTCGGTATGGTACACCAGCTGTAGTTTCGGGATGGCTCCCCGAAACGTTACGTAGAGTCAAATATAGTTATTTTACCTTTATTTTAATTTAACTACGCGATATAGAGTTTTTACATAAATATTTGCAAGTGTAGGAATCGCGAAACTTTGAAAAAAGTTTGAAACATTTTTGGAATGCATGTCAGGTATATTTTTTTCTACTTAATTTAGTAACTAGGCTAAGATAATAAGGCGCCTGTGTTTGACAGTCGCGCTTGGCGTGAGTATGACTTGTATAGGAAAGAGCAGTGGGCTCACCTTCGACCAAAATGTGTTAGTATCTCTAACTTATCGCTAACTACCCCTTCGAGTACACACAGACGCAATACTAACTTCCTAATGATCGTTGTAAAGTCCTTGAACCGATAACGATGTTAAAATTACCTTAAGTGAATCCTTTGTAAGTTAGCCTAGTTAAGACTTTGTTCTAACGCTTGCGCCGATCAAAATTTTCTAAAGAATACTTCGTAATTAACGAAAAGGTACTGCCTTAATAAAACATTGTAAAATTTTAGTAATATATAAACTTTTATTAGTTAAGTTGAGCGTTGTCGGAAATAATGGTTTCTAAAAGGACAACATAATGTGGTCCCGTCCCGTCAGTATCATATGAACGCTAATTAAGATGCAAATCTCTGCGTCCGCACGCAAACTTTAATCACTATCCCGCGGGAGGTCATTTTAATAAAATACGACATTTCACAAGAATGATTTTATTTAATCTCAGTGGAAATAAATCAAATTAACACAAGATTTATGCTTTGTTACAGGATGTAAATTGAGTGTAAATACAAAGGACGGCTATGAAAGGTGACCTAACGGAATAATTAAAATAGTGAGGGTATAAGAAAATTCTTATAAAATGGCGAATAAATCTCAGACTCTTATGGAGATATTCCAAGAGATATTGGCTGCCTCTGGTAATTCCTCGGACAGCGTTATCAATGAGACACAAATTGTGTCTGTGCTGAGGGAACAAGCGGCGGTCGAGGAGACGAGATGGAATATTTATTGGTGAAGATGATGAAGGACGCGAAGAGCAAGTTAAACCTGACTTTGAAGGCGGACACTTGCGGGTACTGCGAAGGAGATTTCCGAGATGTGATCATGGCGTACAACAATATTCATGGATACGTCAGCTTGCTGGTAAGTACTATAAAATTTCTAGATTCTTCATAAAATTGCAGTGTGTATCCATATTTCTGGTTTCCATGTCATGTAGAGTGCTCTTATGATAAGAGGGGCTTTTGTAGATGAACGACATTCGTAACGTACACGACAATCGATAAGCGGCTTAACAATGCAATATGTGGGAGTTGAAACATGTCTGTGAGAACATCTGTATTACTTATATGTCTACCTTTTTTGAAATGCAATGAAATATTTCGTTGTTGTTGTTCTTGTATCAGTCAGACATTTCGTCGCCCTTTGAATACGTATCTAGTCTTTATAGTTTGGGTTCTAAAAATTACTCTTCATCTAATTATTAGAGAAGAAGTATAAAAATACTTATAATCGTCTAGTTTACCAATAGGCTTGTGTCCTAAAATGTAATTAGCAATTTATTCGTTCCTTTATTAGATGTTAAACTGAAATACCTGATTTTTTCTTCAAAAATCGATCAGCAACATTACTACTTACGGCTTTTTAAAAACCTTTTTGAATTTGACACGAAAGCGCTGTATACCATCTCGGCGGTTGAGTGATATCACAAAGTACAAAACAAAACAAACCGTGAATGAAGTCTGGTCTGATTTACCCACTTTTAATTTGTTACTAGCTGACCCGGCGAACTCCGTATCGCCTTTTTAAGGTATTTTTTCTCATTCCTTTTTTCCATCCATCCATCTATCCATCAGCGCTTAAGAAATTGGCCAAAAAAATATTATTTCGGGGGAGTATTGTATCACTAACACTGTGAAATTGCTGAATTGTTTCACTAACACAGCTGTAAAACGATTTATTAACTCCAGTATGCGACTGGCGCGTATGACTGATCTAGTGATATGATTAACTTACTAAGATTGCTATTAAGAAAAGGGGTTGATGTTAGAAGGGTGAAAATTAAGAGTTATTTGTATTTTGAATGCCATATCATAAAGAAAGAGACTGCCTCCGTGGTCCAGTGGATAGCGTATGCGACTGCAGATCGGAGGTCCCAGGTTCAATTCCCGGGTCGGGCAAAAGTGTTACTGGATTTTTCCGAATTCTCAGTAGCAGCATGGAGTCTGGTGATGTGCCCGGTAACGGCAATAGCCTCGCCCCCTATTACGTGGGACCTAAAAATTCATGGCGAAATGTGGGTGTCATATTACACTTCTGCCTACCCTTTCGGGAATATACAGGCGTGATTCAATAAAAAAAAAGTAAAGTAAAGTTGACACAGTAAAACGATGCCAAATGATAATTGGACCAATTATATTATGATGTTAAAGATATTAATTTTACTAAAAGTGTCCCGTCCGCCATATTGGCTCCCCAAATAAATGCCATTTTCGTTATCAGAATGCATGATAACCCCGAAAATTATACTTATATTAATTTTATTAAAAATGTCCCGTCTGCCATCTTGAATTCCCAAATAGATGTCATTTTCGTGATCAGAATCCATGAAAATCCCGAAAATGATACCCATATTAATTTTATTAAAAATTTCCCGTCCGCCATCTTGGATTCCCTAATAGATGTCACCACAGAAATAAATAGTAATAGAATGGTGAATGTCACGTCATCGCGTACATTTCGCGCGTGCCACATTTCAGCAAGCCCCGCCCACAGTGACGTATAGATAGTGAGGGGACACTAAGGAATTATTATCGATGTGTGTGTGTGATGTAGCCGTAGAAAATAAAATTATGCTATTGTTTATATAAAAACTGACCATTGCTGATTGTCAGGCAGAATAATGTTGTACAACATGTGTAAACACATGCACTATAGTGCAATAGTTTGACACGCGCACCACGCCCATGTCACCGTTCTATTACTATTTATTTCTGTGGATGTCACTTTCGTGATCAGAATCCATGAAAACCCCGAAAATGATACCCATATTCATTTTATTAAAAAGTCTCGTCCGCCATCTTGAACGTAGACACTATAAACTTTTCCCGTGAGAATTTTGTGTCACACATGCGCATCGTAAAATGTGACTCTCGTCATTCTTTCATAACGCGCCTTTTCAAAGAAGTATAACTTCAAAAATATATGTTTGGGTTGGTCCGTCCTTTTTACTTAGGGGTTTAAAAACTAAACTGCGGCCGATTCTCAGACCTAAAGAATATATATACGTTTAGAATTTCATACAGCTCGGTTCAGCCGTTTCGGAGGAGTATTGTAACTAGCACTGGGAAACGATTTATTTGACTCCGGTATGCGCGTGGCGTGGCCAACAGGATTCATCTAGTGATAAGACTGCACGCTTGGCGTAGTGGTCTAAGCGGTCGCCTCGCCGCTTGACACTGCGCCGAGTGTTGTGGGTTCGATCCCCACACGAGACAACACTTTGTGTTATTCATAATTTGTTGTTTCGAGTCTGGGTGTTCATTGTGTCCGTTGGTTGTATGTTTGTAAAGTCCCCCGCGACACAGGATTTATTCCTAGTGCGGGAGTTGTCTTTAACAAAAAAAAAAAGATGAAATTACTAACATGGCTATAAAAAAAAGAAGTTGATAAAGGGGTGAAAATTAAGAGTTGTATGTATTTTATACTGCCATATCATAAAAAAATAAAAATATAAAAAAAATTTAAAAAATAAAAATAAGATTTTTTGGGCTGGCCACACTTATGACTTGGAAGTTTGAAAAATAGATTACAATCGATTCTCAAGCCTACCAAATATACATACAAAATTTCATACCAATCGGTCTAGTCGGGAGTATTTTAACTAACACCATGACATAATACTTAATGAAAATATCTTTGTTTTAAGGCATTTCTACTTAGCATTGCTACAGCAACTTGAAATTATTCTGTGGACAGAATAATTTCAATCGTACGCCAGTACTAAGTAAATAAAATTCTAAATAAAAGCTTCCAACTTTTGGATTCTAGCGACGGCGGAAGAAAATATCATATTCCTCTATTAAAGATCTTTGGGCTTTATCTAATTTGTGCTATCCCGTATCGAATATAATTTTCAACTGAGTCACACGATACTTCGTTTTCTTACCATTTATCCTTATATCGTTAGGGTATCTTTTGACATATGGGTAGTTTCTAGTATGGGTAGTTGAATATGTGAATTATTTGTTTTGAGCACCATATTTATAACGTACTATCTGAGAAATCTTTCTTTAAAGGGATACCAACTGTAAGCTTAGAAGTTTTGGGCACATAACCAATTTCACAAATTGCTCTTGAGCGATGATAGCCTAGTGGAGATACGAACAGACTGCAATGCAGAGGGTATGTGGTTTGAATCCACGGCGCGCACCAGTGACTTTTCGGAGTTACATATGTGCGTATTAAATTGTTAATTATCGCTTGTCCCGTGCCTCGGAGAGAACGTTAAGCTGTCGGTCCCGGTTGTCATGAAGATCTTTGACAGTCGTTATCCATATAACGACTGTCAGTACCTATAAATAAAACTGACACTGGTCGCAACCATTGAATATCGTTATCCCTTCGAGTTGCCGAAAGCTGCTATACTTTAGAAAAGGCCCGTAAAAATGTACACAATTGTATTTTGGGTTTCGGGCTACTTTCTTTGAAAAAATACCTCTTATTAGACAAAAGGTTGCTGCATATTTGCGTTCAAATGTAGAGACCATTATGGTCTTTCAGGGAATTTTTGCCCCTTGTATTGTGCGGCAACCTATCTTTAGACATTTACGATTCAAGAAATGGCAACAATTTAAAGAAACCTTACGATGAATTTTGATGTAATTCTACCTTTGGGACAGTCATATAACTTTTATGGCCGTTTGTCACATACTTATCGTAATTTGAAACAGACGCCTATAAAAGAAATTTGACACGCTTCGTCTCCGTGGGCAATGCTAGTACGAAGAATATTAAAATAAAGATCGTAACTGTTTATAATAAATTGATACAGCAATAAAATACTTTATGTCTATCATAGGTGTTTGACAAGCTAGTGCCCACGTTACGGTAAGCGGTAATCATCACTCGTATGTAAGTGTTCCCGAAGGATTATAGAAGTAATAACAAGGCAATAAAATGAAGTCACTCGCTATCAGAGAAGAGGCAGATAAGGGATGGCTGAAGTGTAATGGTGCGTGGGGAGTGACCAAATGAAGCGCAAGAATGCAGTTATTATTATAACATCTACTTATTTAGTGACCCTGACCGCGGGTGGTACTTCTCGGTCAAACCGGCATATTTGTGATGATATCAGTAACATTCCACTATTCAAATATTCTATGTGGCAGTCATTGTAAACGCAGAGTGTTTTGTAGACTGTTTTTTGAAATTATTACATACATACATAGACGCACGCCTGTTTCCCCGAAGGGGTAGACAGAGGCATACTAAACGCCCACTTTGCGCCAGTGTTTTGATCCCACGTAATAGGTGGCGAGGCTATTGCCGCTTATCGGGATATTTTGTTTGCCAGAGCCTCGTCCGTTGATCGGCAGGTGCACCACTTGCAGGTGAGGTTGGCTTGGGACCCTAAGTTCTTGGTGGTAACCCTATGCACCCTAAGCTAAAAAAAAATAAAGAAAAAAAATAAGCTAAAAATTATTAATTAGTTAAATATAGTTTTACTGTACCTATATATTAGTCTAAACAGATTAATACAGAACAGCCTAATAGGCAAGAATCGTTAGGTCATATCGGAGACGGAGGTTGGTCTGAAAATTAATTAAAGATTGACATAAAATATTGATACTTATATACCTATTTACAATTTAGATATAGTTGTTTTTGGAGTTTGTACCAAACTACCAACAATTCAGGACGGTTTACGTCTTTCGCCTTTAAGCCGGGGTCCCCTTTCTATTCCAATCACTAAAAAGATATGGCATAGCTCAGACCTGGCTTATATAACTTTGTAAGGTTACCTTGAAATAAAAGAGAAAAAAACAGTAGCCAAATGAAATCAAGATTATAATTAACTGTTCTTTGAATAAATAAATTCACTTATAACATTCAATTAATTTAAAGTTCTGCGAAGTTACTTTTCATTTTAAAACCACAGTCACTTTGTTTGGGTTTAATTTTTCGATATTAATATGACAAATTGATTCTTTATATTTGTTCTTTTTGATTTATTATTTGATTAATTTTGAGGGATATGGTTTTAATTAAATATCTTATTTTAAATTTATATTGCTTTATTCTGTTCTCGGCGATGTTACTTTGACTGCTAGGTATAAAGATATGGATGTTTCTTTTATTCACGTTGCTTAGTTGTTAATTAGGTGTACAAGTTACAGTTTAAATGATTTTTAACAAATATTTAACCAATAGACACAAAGAGCACCCAGACTGGAATAAAAAATAATGGATACACAGTTTTGCCTCATGTGAGAATTGAAACCCCGACACGCGGCGCCTAAATGACCAAACGACTGCTTTTACCACTACGCCAGGTGGTCATGTAGGTCTTGTAACCGTGTATTCAATGCTAAAGTTGGATTTGTTAATCTCGATTGTAGTTAGGCGTGGAATATGAAACGTTTTTAAACCCTTTAAGTCAACAGACATTTAATTGTAACTAAAAACCTTAATATAACCTAAGTACGTTCAAATTTACGATTATCTGATGTTTTATATTTTACCTTTTCTTTTGTTGTCTGACACATTCAGTCTATCTGTTTACTTTAGACTTGATAAAGTTAGTTACAGTTGTAAATGCTCAATGTCATTAGGCTTCTTTAGTCTCCGTTTTTGCTCCGCCATGCTAAATTTCGCGTGGCAGTTACTATGTGCTGTCTTCAATACATTGTCATAGCACTTAACATGATGACAACATGCGATCGACATGCTGCATAATTTTTAGCTTTAGCGACGTATAAAGCGTATATTTAAGGATCGTAATGAGCTTATGACAGATTTGTTGACTTATTTAAAGATAAACAACATAGTGCTGTTAATTCTCATGTACATTTTAAACAGCTCCAGATTTATATTTTTATCATAAAAATTCTAGGCGTATCCACTATTTATGACAATAATTCTATTCAATATTTTTTATCAACACCGTCATAGACATAGTCAAACCCGATTTGACAAAAATATTTGCTAATCGATATTTAGTAGGATTCATTCACAAATATGATTTTCATCCAAATTCTAATTGTATAACATAAAAATTTTGATGCCAAATATAGATATTGCCATCTCTTTAATATCTCAGTGAAAGAAGCAAGCATACGTATTTTTACGGTGTTAGTAGATAAGATCAAGATTATTCATGATTTAATATGTTTATTTCTTATACGAAAGCATGGTACACTAAGCGCTTATTCACATTTTCTTTAATTTGCCTCGCGTCGTCACAACAATATTGTTTGTAATAATAAACTCTTCGTGTATAACATTGTTGTGGATTTCTGTTTTTCTTATCGAATATTCTTTTTATCCCTCAGGCTGTCATGGCCACCGTTTTATTTTACAACAGAGATAGAAATAACTCTTTGTTTGTTTCAACATATGTTAAAAAATGTAAAACAACATGTGAGTTTATTTTTCAATGAAGGTATACATATTCTTTTACAGAAACTTTTACAAAAATTGCAAATGGTTATGGTCGGTAATCACAGGATTTGACTGTCTATAACATTTTATAATACCTAATAGCCAGTTTCACCGCAGCGTGATAAACTTTTGTTAAATTAAATTGTCAGATAACTCATACAGTACCGTACCAATTTTAAATTTATCTGAAAGATAAGGCCTATCCGAATTTGAAACTGGGCCTATGACTACTTAAAAAAATGTCAACTTACTTCAACTTATTCAGTGTCTGGGAACGCTAGCAGCACAATCACTTTGCTTACTATCACTTGCCGGCTCCTTCGATTCTTGCAGCAAATAATTGCTGGATACTATCGTATTTCTCACAAATGCCAAGATAACATTGCAATGAGGCAGCAATACTTTGACAGCTCATTTAATGCCACCGAAAGCATTCTAAAAGGAAATAATGACGAATGGTGAACATAAAAGAACTCGCACCTTTGTTCATTCATATTCTTTTGCGTAAGGGTATACCAGATATATTTAAATAAAATTCCCGCACAATGCAGGTTGCCGTGGTACCGCCACAGAATAGATAGTACTTACTAGTTGACCAAGCCAACTAGACGAATGTCAACGTGACAAAATTCAACATAATTCAACAATTATAATCCAGAAATTATTTATCGTAACGTGCGAATGCGGCGTGTGAACGTACAATGCGCCTGCAATCGGTACTAGGAATTTCTGAATTATAATTATTGAATTATGTTCAATTTTGTCACGTTGACATTCGTCTAGTTGGCTTGGTCGACTAGTACGGTACCGCTTACCAGAAGAATCAAGCATATTTGACATTTTATGGCTCGCAAGAGTTAATAGTTTATTATTCGTTAATTAATGATGTATAATTAGCTGTTATAAGTTTAATTGAAAGTTTATTATTATATAATTATGTCACTATTGAGCATAGTTTTGCTATGACTATCATGATGATCTGTCATGTCACTGTCCTGATGCTTAGAACAATTTGGAATTTAGGGATAAATAAATGTTTGAGGATGTACATAAAACAAAGCCTACAATGGTAGGTGTTTGATTGGCAGCTTCTTTGTTAGCATCGGACTGGTACATTATAACACCTACTGTATTCATATGTGTGAATACATAATGTGATATGGGTATATCAGTATTCATTTACATAAGAGTTTAATTGAACATTTTAGTATTTAACCGATTAAATATACAGTAAGTAGTAGATAGTAAATGTTGAATAGTTCATACACGTATTTTCAATGCCAACTACATATGGAATAATTCCAGTGCCACGTGAATCTTTAGAACTATAATATTGTTAATAGCGGACACAAAGAAAAAGTGGAATAAATTTGTGATCACATAATTTCTAGAAAATTTATCGAAATAAACGATAAAGCATCGTTTTCCCCGTGATTTTTTGTAATCAAGGCACAGCTCATAATATTTTTTCCTTCGTAATATCGATGAATGGTATTGTATTTGAATTCAAGCAGACATTTCTGGGCATATCAAAATAAATTTTTTGCTAGGTAAAGAATTTATCTTCTTAAATTCTTAGAAATTTCTAACAAACAGCGGATAACGGTAAATATTAATAATTTCTAATATTAACTATTACCCGCCGTAACGGTAAATATTAGAAATTCTTAATATTTGCTAAAATATTTGTTTTAAAATTGATGTAAGTTATTACCCAAGATCTTGAATTAAGACTTTAAATAAATTGCTGTCTTTTGTTTAGTTATGAATGTGTTGTTTCACTGAGTAGTATATAGTTGCGTATATAATGCTAGCTGAGCTCGCGTTTCCATCCGCGTCATTGTGGGCTAATGCCTTGCACCCGTGGATCACAGGGTGATGCTATACATATAACCTATAGCATTTCTCGGTATATTGGCTATCCAACAAAACAATAATTATTCAAATCTAACCAGCTATTACTGAGACTGGCGCGTTCAACCAAACTCATCAGCTTTATAGTATTAGTATATATTTTTAAATAAGTATATCTATACTATCAGCACAATTTCGGCGTGTCATGACTACAGTGTGAGTCATCGATCTCATGACTGAGGTAATGCAAAACCACGTGTGAATCGGCTATTTATACACATAGCTATGTCTACAGATAATAAATACAAATAATAAATAACCGTGACATGATAATTTAAAACATACTGATCTTATAGATCTACGCAGAGTAAATAGACTATGCTGAGGAAAAATGTTTCTTTGGTAGTCTTAGTAGATTTAAGAGACTACTGCGTTGGAGGGACAAATAAACCTCTTCTCGCCTTAGTAAAGGATTGACGTATCTTGGGCTTTTTTCAGGGTGGCCTGGGTCTTCATAAAACAATGATGAGAACTTTTTTAGGTATCCTGCCTAGAAATTTGAATCAGTAACCAAAATTATGGGGTAGCCACTGGAACATACTAACGTGGGCACGCTCACCCAGCTCCCTTGCTATGTACGCCAATGTAGTAAACCTGGAAACAAAAAGGAAGACAAGTGAAAGAAGCCTAAGTTGAACTATACGTATTTCCACTAGCATCTACGGTAGACCTAAATATTAACTGTATAGATACTATACTTTGAAACTTGGTAGGTGTACCAACTTTCTCCCAAGCGCACTATGCTTTAGAATAATATATATTATAATTGTAAAAGGTCTGTAAATTTCATTAGTAATGCATGACTACTCAGTTAGTTTAAACTTTACGAGACATTGTGAAACAAGACAACTTTTCTACTGCTTCAATATTCTACACTAATTATTTACTGACTTCCAACTTTTAGTCTTTCACAGTCAATACTTTGAGAATACTCGTTTTATCATCGTTACTGAAAGAAACAAATGCAAACGACTGTATCTTTGACTTCAGGTAGTACTTCTTTTTTTTTCTTTAAACAGACGAAAGAAAAACAAAGACATGTCGAAAGTCTTAATAACGTCAAAGTAAACGAATCTTTGATCCCACGGGTTAAGGGGAAAGTATCTTCTTTCAAATCTGGAAATATTTCATAATATGTGCTCGTATATCATAGGCGTTTACACATGAGTCTATAACATATGCCTATACAATAAAAGTTATGGCATGAATGAATGATTATGAAAAAAATACATACCTGTTACGCATGCAGATATTTTATATTGTATGTAGAAGAATTTTGTCTGTGAAGCCGTTTTATACGAAATATTTTCACTAAAATTGAGTCATCATATTTGTGGGATTTCACGGACGAACGTTTTTAGGGTTCTGCAGTAAACAACAAGGAATCCTTATAGATTCGCTATGTCTGTCCAGCCGTCTGTCCGTCCGCGGTTTTACGTAAAAAGTATAAGCACTGCAAAGCTAAAATTTGGCATGATTGGAAATTGAAAATTTGGTTTAGTTTTGTACGTGTGGTTACAATGTATATTGTAACTGTACGGCCAAATGGTTGAATGGTCGATACACCAAGGATGTTGAAATGATAGAGATAAGTTAACTGGGTATAGTTTTTATTATCTCTATCAAAGGTAATGTTAAATTATGCTATTATGTAATACTACGTTAATGCTAATGAAATGATATGTAGAACGGTCAATGACACGCTTGCTAGGTCAACCGATCGAGTACGATGCTTGTTAGGTACTAAATGATTTATTATAATTATGTATAAAGAAAACAAATGGCAGGTGTCGGCGTAATGCTGACACTGCGATGTACGGTGATTTGCCCGTACATGCTCCCGCCCGAGAGAGGAATAGACTGATAGATGGATAGTGATTGACGTGCGACAGGGATGATTGTTACACTTGCGACCTAAATCTACTTAAAGATAATGCATGAAAACAAATTATGAGATTATTAAAGAGAACTTAAAGTCTCTACACCAGATCTTCACTGTCTGTCAAAACTGATTTACGCACTATTGGGGACGTATGATTGTCTCTTTGATACGCACGCTTTGTTTTTTCACTAACACTAACTGACTGTAACTCTACACTTTCACCTTTACACTTACACTTAACACAACTGGCGCGGGGAGCTGCCCGAGACGCACTCTCGGGCGCTTCCACCGCCGGCACAGGCGACGGGGAACGCGCGGGCGTCACCGGGGCTTCGACCCCAGGACGACCCGCGCGCTGCTTGATGCACCGATACACGAAGACTGCTGCTACAAGTACGGCTATGCTTACCAACACGTAGATAGCAGAATAGTGGTGAATACTGTGGTACGTCATGTTCCTGTCAATTGAGTCCTGGTTTTCCTTGATGTTCTGTATTTTCTTATGAATATCTTCCAGTAACTGCTGATTCTGTAAGGTGTCTGTTTCGTTAGCGATACTTTCCTTGGGAAACGTGATGTTTAATAGGTGGTTTATCGGGGCAACCAGAGGAATATATACGTCAGGTCGAACCTTAATACTTGTGCTTTGAAAACTGTGTGCGTAAATGATGGAGTGTTCAGTTTTTATTATACATCCTTGATCGATGCTAATAATTCCGGAACGTGATACTGTCTGTGCCGAAGCTTGGTCTTCGCACAGGATATGTGGTGTACAGTAGTCGCAACAAAAATACAAGTATTGGTTTACCTGGCGAATATTGAGCCATTGATCGTGACAGGGTTCGCTAACGAGGAGGCATGAGCTTGAGGTCTTATCAAGTTTACATAAGTCCTTATAATTATTCATACGATTAACAGGCTTTTCTAACCGACACAGGAAATGGTCTGCGTCTGTAAAGCAGCTGTTAATTTCGTTCTCGCTAATCGTGACGTAAGAGTCCTTTTTCAAACTTATGGCAGCGTATTCTGATTTGGGAATAATAGACAGCATGTTTTGTCCTGATTGTTTAGGAATAGGTATGAGTTTGAAAATCTCGTATCCGTCACGACTGATAAGCGGCAGCTTGATCTTAAAGATGCAGTATGTTTGCGTTATTCTGGATCGAACAGTCAACAACTTATAAATTTTTTGTAGGTCTGTTTGTATGTCAATAGGGAGAGCTAAATCAGTCGATAATTGACTTGCAATTTTACTGAGTTCGTTTCTCAGTTGTTCCGGAGCAAGCAGATGGATGTTAAATCTGCCATGGTAAATATCCGTTACGGCGTCAATTATGGTATTTTGGATGTCTTTCAAGTTCTGGAGTATGTTGTTGGCGGCTATTACTCCGAGGCTGAAGTCGATGGATTCGAATTGCGACCGAATGGCTTGCTCCATGTTGTTAGAAGCGTGCTCCAAACTCACTATATGATCATTTATAATCGTATGTTGCTTATCTATAGACTGTTCGGCTCGTTTTAATAAGTTGTACTCTGCTTCGATTATGGATGTTTGATTTTTCCATAACGAAGCCATAAATTGTTGGTCTAATTTAATTCGCGTAATATCTTGTTGATATTGTTCAGCGAACCTTTCGTCGAGAACGCCGAACAAGCTGTTTGCTAGATACCCGACACCGTTTATAAGGCCACGGCGACGCCTTGACTGGGCACGACCTTGCTGACTCAGGAGCAGGAGGTTGTAGTACTCGAGTTCCGAGAATCCGTGTTGTAGTTGCGATACGATTATATCACAATGAGTTTGGACACGTATGCGTGAGCACATCTTCTCTAAATGTTCATTGTATTTTTTAAAGGCTGTGACTCCCTCCCAAAATGGGTACATATCGTAATATGTAACGATCTTCCATTCATCTCGGACCAAGTTCATCTTTGAAATCCGATCGAAGAACAAAGTATCAGTTTCCAGTTTTGTGATGTTAAATGATCCGTTTACACAGGCTATTAAAAACGTAAAGAATAATAAAGCCATTGTTATGTAACTGATACTTTGTTTATGTTTAGTACGTGTTGGAGTCATATTACATGTAGTGACATTGACTTGATTTGTAGTACGCGACTCTTGTTCGTCGTGTATAGGCAGAATTGATAGTTTTACTATAGGCCTCTTGATATACCCGTTTTTTGTTTTCAATGTCACGACTCTTACAAGGTTGTCCTTTCCAGGGTGGAGTTCCGTTACTCTACCCATGGCCCATTTTCCGGCTGGGACATTGTCATCCTGAATGAGTACGACGTCGTTGATTTTGATGTTTTGACGAGGCTGTTTCCCCTTGCTTCTAGTTGTAAGCTGAGTCAGATATTCACTACGCCATCTATTCCAGATATCTTGAAATATCCTTTGTGTTAAATACCATCTTGTTCTGAGGTCTGTTTCAGTTCCTAAGACTGTCAATCCAGCCCCACCGGTTAAGAAATGACCAGGTGTTAAATAGTCGAGACTGTCGGGATCTTCGGATAGGGCACAAAGTGGTCTGGAGTTTAAACAGGACTCTAACTGCGTTAGTATCGTGGAATATTCTTCGTATGTCAGTTTTTGTTCACCGACTACGCGCTTGAGATGGTATTTCAAGCTCTTGACAGCAGCTTCACATAAGCCGTTGCCTGAAGGCCATGAAGGGGCATTAAAATGCCATTCAATTTTCATCTCCGATATTTCGGACATGAATTCCTTACCAAAAGCTAGTTGCCATTCGTCGTACTCTTTCTGGAGGATGTTGCTAGCGCCTACGAAGTTGGTACCATTGTCACTAAACATGTGACGGGGAGTGCCGCGACGTGCCGCCATTCTACGTAATGCCGCAAGGAATGCTGATGTTGACAAATCTGTGACGAGTTCGAGGTGTATTGCTTTCGTTGCCATGCAGACAAATACCGCTATATACCCTTTCATGGTCTTGATACCACGACCCTTGTTGGCTTTAATCGTCACAAATCCGGTGAAGTCGACGCCAGTGTTATAAAATGCTCGTGGAGAGATGTTGCTCCTTGATCGAGGTAGATCTCCCAGAAGTTGATGCTGTTCACTGGAATCGAACCTGCGACATACGACACATCGGCGTAGACGTTTTTTGATGTACCGGTTACCGCCAAGTATCCAGTATTTCCTCCTTACAAACGCTGTTGTTAATCGTGCACCTCCATGGTATGTGATTTTGTGGGCGTAATCGACTATCAACTCGGACAATCTGGAATCGTTTGCTATGATAGCAGGGTGTTTCGTTTCCTCGCTAAGTTGAGCATGTCTCAACCTTCCCCCTACCCGCAGAACACCTGTGGCATCTAAGAAGGGGTTGAGGTTTAGTGACCTGCTTTTTGAGCTGATAGCCTTACCTGAATGTAGTTTTGATATTTCTTCAGAAAATGTGTCCGCTTGATGGTGTTTGATAATGTTCAATGTAGAATATTTTAATTCGCTGATTGTTAAGTACGGACACGTTTTTCTGTCTTGCTGTTTTGTTATAAACCTTCGGACCCACGCTAGTATCCGAATAGCCTTCGAAAAGTCATATTTACTCGTAATTTGGGTTATGATGCTTTCTTCGGGTACTTGTTTGATGACAGTGTGGGCTTGGACTTGTTTGGCTGGTTTTTGTTCCTCGTCGGTCTTGAAGGTAACGCGATTTTCCTCTTGTTTGGAAAACGTTGGTAACCATGAGGGCCCGTGCCACCAAAGTGAATGGCTTGCCAATTGCGATGGAAAAATACCTCTGCTGGCGCAATCAGCCGGGTTGTCACCTGACTTCACGTATCTCCAAGAGTCCGCGGGTATGCTCTTCTTGATCTCCTTCACCCGATTTGACACGAAAGTCTTCCAACGGTCCTCGTCTCCCTGTATCCATGCTAATACAACTTGCGAATCGGTCCATCCGAAGACTTCTGGGCTGTAGTCTGATAGACAATCCTTCACCTTGTACATTAATTTTGACAATAATTGGGCTCCTGCTAGCTCCAATCTAGGTAAAGTCATATGTTTGCTTGTAGGAACACACCTAGACTTAGCGGCGACTAAAGAAACAGCTATAAATAAGCTTTGACCCTCGAGTCGCTAAAACCGTGTAATTGTATTATTTGTTTCTCTAATGTGTTAATCCACCTGGGTATTTCAATTTTGTTCAAATGAGTTATCTCTGATTTGACTTTAACCCATTCGGAATGAATTTCTTCCGGGACTTTGGTGTCCCAGTCAATGTTAGAAGCCCAGGTAGACTGAAAGATAAGCTTTAGTTTGACTGTTACGGGTGACAGCCAACCTAATGGGTCAAATAGTTTGGAGATCTCTGAAAGTAATACTCTCTTCGTTTGTACAATCGAATCCGAACTTAGCTGTAAATCAAAGGTGAAGGTGTCTTGTTGACTATTCCAACGAAGCCCCAACGTTTTTCTAGATTCCGCTTGTTTGAAATCATACTTTATTGGGTCTGTGTCGTCCTTGTTGACATCACTAACTAAGTCGGGTGAGTTGGAGGCCCACTTACGCAAGTTGAATCCTCCCGATTTCAACAAATCGATAAGGTCCCTTTGTAAGCGTTTAGCTCCAATTAAATTATGCTCGCCGTGCAATAAATCGTCAGTATAGAACGAATTTTGCAATGTTTCTATAACCTTGTTGTCATAAGAATTTTGCGAGTCATGTGCCAGTTGTTGTAATGTCATCATGGCGAGATAACCTGCCGGTTTTGTGCCGTAACTGACCGTCGTGAGCTGATATTCTTGTAACTGTTTAGTTGGGGAGTCACGCCAGATGATTTTTTGGTATCGCTGATCATCTATGTGAACCCAAATCTGCCTGAACATCTTCTCAATATCTGCCGTGAAAGCGTATTTGAATTGCCTCCACTTTAGAATTAGAGTTTGTAGATCCTTTTGCAGATTTGGACCCCGATACATTAAATCATTTAATGTCTTCCCATTAGACATTTTCGCCGATGCGTTAAAAACGGTGCGCTGTGACGTAGTCGATGATTCAGCACGTGTTACGCAGTGGTGCGGCAGAAAACAATCAGGTTTCGTGTTGCCGATAGCAGGTTGCATGTGATGTAACGATATGTACTCATTCATAAACAATATGTATTTAGCCGACATTTCTGGATTTTTGGCAAACTTTCGCTCTAATTGACGAAATTGGGCTATCGCTATATGTTTTGATTCGCCTATCTCGTCTTCGAAGTGCGGTTTGAAGGGGATACGGACTTCGTATCGGCCGTCCGGCCTTCTGGTGGTAGTATTCCTGTAAAAGTCTATGCAGTACTGATCCTCCGCTGACACCGACGTTTCATTTGATATGTCTTCGACCTCCCAGAATTGTTGTATATCGTCTAAGCTGTTGAGAGTGACGTTGCATTGTAGGGTCTTGGCGCCCCCACACAATATCCAGCCTAGACGCGTTTGCTGGGCGATAGGCATGTTGTGTTTGCCTCTACATATCCCTTCTAAAATTATGTTTGAGTACACATCGGCTCCCAGAAGTATTTGTACTGGGCGACTAATGTTATAATCGCGATCTGCCAATTCTAAGCCTTCCAAATGAGCCCATGTCGGCTTCGGGAACGACTGGCTAGGAAAGTTTTTAACTAACGTATTCATAATGGCCGCATCGGTATTGAAAATTACGTTGTTGTTCATAGACGTAAAGGATATGTTTGTCATTCCTTTGCAACTACTTTCTTTCGTTCCTATTCCCGACACGATACCTGTGCAATGTTTCCTGTTTAATTTTAATAACTGTGCTGCCTGTTCAGTAATGAGGGAAAGTTGCGAACCCTGATCTATAAGAGCCCGCATATCTATGTAGGTACCATCTCTTGCTTGGACCTTGATCATAGCTGTTGCTAAGAGAATTTCCGGAGTGTTTAGTCGCTGCGACACGTGTGTGCTAGATTTTTGTTCGACATTTAATCTCGCTGATGCAGAATCCGCGAACGCCTCGTGTAAGATAGAATTGTGAAATTCTCCGCAATGCCGACATCGTTTATCCGATGTACAAGGTTTTCCGTTATGGCTGAACAAGCAGTTTTTACAAATGTTGTAACTTTCCAATGCTCTTATTTTATTGGTGTCAGACATGTTTAAAAACTTTTGGCAGTGATATAATCCATGATTTTCTTCACAAATGACGCATTTGATCCTAGGATTATTGGGTTTGTTTTTTGCCTGTGGCGCGACTCTGTTTGCTGGGAATGACTGTTTATAGTATGCTAGTTTACCTTGTTGTTGCTTAGACCCCGATGTTGTAGGTAAGTTTTGGTTCATGGTTTTCTGCGGGACGTCTTGTTTCCTCCGTGGCATAGCAGATTCCATGGTTGTAAACTTACTTTCCAGGAAGGACAGGAGTTCCTGTAGCGTTGGAATTTCTCTCGGTTGTTTAAGAGACTCCAAGTAGTCGCTGTGCGTTTCGGGATCTAGTTTTTGGGATAAGATGTAGACCAGGAGTGGATCCCAAGTACTTACATCGATTCCTAAATTCTTTATTGCGTTTAGGCATTCGCGTGTTGTATCGTGAATACGCTTGATAATATTCACCGATGCTGCTTGCATTACAGGCAGAGACATAAAAATATTTATGTGTGAAGTGAATATTAATTTTTTGTTGTTATATCTGTGGTTTAAAATTTCCCAACAGATACTGTAATTTTCTGACGTTATCGGTAAATGCTGAATAAGGCGCTCTGCTTCGCCTCTCACCTTGCTCTTGAGGAACTGCATTTTCTGGGCCTGGGATAGGGACGGATTGCCGTGGATTGTTTCAGTGAACAAATCTTTGAAAGACATCCATTGATAATAATTACCATGGAACATTGGAATTTCCAATTGCGGTGTTGACTTTTCCCTATGAGATACGGACCATAATTTACTGTTAATGGACTTTTTAACGAGATTGTATTTTCGTTCGTGACGTGTAAAATACTGCTCATACTGTTGATATTCCTCTGTGCCGTTAATCATGCTTTCAAGTTCCCAATGTAACTTAATCGATAACAGACCACCTTGACTCTAACTGACGCAACAGATATTGGTATTCCCACCTCTCCGTAACTGTTTCCAGGTCGATATTAGTAACCGTTCTAGAAAAGGCTCTAAAATTACTTTCCTGTTTTTTCAACAAGTCAGTCGTCTTGCTGTCGACTCCTTGTGATATGGTGCTCGGCCCGGCGATGGATACAATTGGCCGATCCGAGGCTGGAGACCCAGGCTGCGGAGTGATAGGGTGCTGTTGATCAGTTTCTATTCGCGGCGATGGTCTGGGCGTTTTAGCTAGATACTGCTTGAAGTACGTTTTTACCTTGTTGTAAACTTCTTCGGCACTTTTGTAGTAGTTATCTTTGAAATAAGGATACTCATCTGAGTCGAACTTACGTAACCGCTCGTGATTATTTTGGAAATCATTCCAATAGTCCTCCAAAGCGTCCAGCTTTCGCTTGATTAAGTCCGCTGTCCGCTTTTCTAGCCCAGTTTTCTTGAATGACGTCAGGAGACGTTCCATCTCCTCGACGAGTTGCTCTTGTTCAGCAACGTCAGCTTTCATTTCCGCCATCGTGATATGCTAGATAAATTGGAAAGATCTTACTTGATACAACTGCAAACTCTTGCTCGTTCGAAGTTCTGCTCACAGAGCTCTGTTGTCCGCCAAGGAAGTCTCTCCGGATCTATTCACTCGCGAGAATAATCCCTAGCTCACACTTTGTAGCGAAAATTGTTTGAGCTCCGTACAAAACTAAACCAAATTTGAAAAAGTAACCTTTACTGATAGCGCCCATACACCTAAATGGGAAAGCAATTTTCTTTAATTCTACAACATTGAGTATCCTTAGAGAGGTAAGGTATTTCAAAAACATCAAGAGTTATGACGGCTTATTAGGCTATACTAATTAACTAGTAATAATGACTAACTTAAACTAATGTTTGCAGCAAAGTCTATTTATCCTTAGGACACTAGGTAAGGGCTACTGCGGAACCCATTCACTATGCGTGGCTCGACATGAACTGAGCTGGTTTTATCTTTATAGTCTCACTCGCGAATGAACTTCTGAAGCATTTGTGTTTATTTCACAGTTCGGTAGCTTTTGAAGTGATATATTAGAGCGCTGGCTTTTTCTATCAAGCTCTTTCAGCGTATGTTTTTTTTTTAGTTTATATGTATACATAGGTTCGCGTTTGACCACTATCATGCCTGATGGTAAGCACTGATGCGATCTAGGATGTAGCACGCTTACCTAGAAGATGCCTATTCACTCGCGTCTTGAAGACACCCAAATTGTACTGATCGGGAAACACAGATTCTGGCAGGGAGTTCCATTGTTTTGCAGTGCGCATGATGAACGAGGAAGCAAATCGGTTTTACGTATGGTTGGAATATCGACCATGTACCGATGGCGCTGGGCAGTGCGTCTGGTTGTCCGATAGTGGAAAGGGGATAAGGGGATTAAATCGTGCAGTTCCGCTGCACACTCTCCGAAATGTATACGGTAAAATACCGATAAAGCAGCAGCTCGTCGTCGGTGTTCGAGGCTTTAAAGTTTTGAGGTAACATTTTCATCACCAATGAGCCTGCTGGCTTCTCTCTATTGAGTCAAGTGTTTCAAGCTGGTATTTGGCCGATCCGTCCTAGAGATGATACCAATACTCCATACAAGATCGGAATTGTGCTAGCAGTTGTCCCGGTGTAAAGTATCGTCTCACTTTGGCCAATTATATTCCGAGCTTTTTTGACGCAGTTGCAGCTTTCGACTCAATAAATGAGCCAAAATTGAGGGGCGGGGTGAGTGTAATACCAAGGCACAGATACATTCCAGAAAGTTGAAGACATTTTGAACGCACTACGTTTAGAAGAAAACAGACACGCGTGGGTTTTTGTTGCATTAAACTTGACCAGGTTAGTATCTCCCCATTGGGAAACTGCTATCAAGGCCATCTTCAAGCGCTTAACCATATCTTCCCTAAGCTCTTCTGTTTGTGCTCCACTAGCTCGAGCATTGAACGTTTAACTCTCTACGATCGTGGTATCATCTGCATATCCTAGAGTCCCCGGTATAAGCATATCGTTGATATGCATCAGGAATAGCGTTGCAGAGAGTACAGACCCTTGAGGAACTCCAGCATTAATTGTCATGTGGTTGGACGTGAAGCCGTCAATGACTACTCGAATCGATCGGTCCTTCAAAAAGTCTGATATCCAAGCACTGAGTCTAGGGGGTAGACCAAAAGATGGAGCTTGCTGATAAGGCTGTTTGTTGCTGCTGCTGGTTGTTTACGATAAGATCTTATTTTAGTCGCGTAGTTGCTATAAATTACCTGACATTTTATTTCAGAATGCTTTTGTTTCTGTGATTGTTTAAGTCTGAGGATTATAATAGATTAGAATGCCATCTGATAAAAGCCTCAGACTTACACAATATCGATAAAATATCATTTTAAACCGATATTCCCTTGCAAAAAGTAGGTATATTTTGAAGTCGTTAGCGATTATCAAATATATCATTTTGAAAGTCTATGGCATTAATTTTGATTTTCGAGCTTATTCAACTTGTCTTAGTCTGCACCAGAATTCTAGAATTATTGGATTCGCAAACCGGACATTTAAGATGCTTTTTTAGCATAAAAATATTGGACTTAAGACAGTGTGTCGATGTTTTGTTCAGTGTCATTATACATATTCAGGAGAGAAATCAATAGCCTGTATTTTACATGTGAGTGATTTTTTCTTTACCGACAGAATTTCTTCAAACCGCCCGAAGGGCTCCGACCAAGCCTTATGATTCTTTTCTATTCTATTCTGTATAGATACAAAAACCGGGATTGACAGCTATACGTGCTCTCCAAAGCACGACAGCGCTCTGGTATATATATTATGCAAAACGTGGTCACTCATCCAAGTGTGCAAGCGTTGCTTGACTTTGCACTTTATTACGAATGGCAAGTCAAATCAATGCTCATGGCGTGACTAGAAAATTAAATTTTCACGCATGTAAATGCTGAAAATTTCGTGCTCAATTATTAAAAGAAAACAGAAAGGAGACACCACAACATCCCAAGATAAATAATGACTAAATTGTTTCCAACTTGAATAGAGTAACACGAGGAGCGCACACTATTTACCTGAAGTTTTACATTTAGTTGCAAACACGTGTGAATTAATAATACCAAGTGAAAGTCCACTGAGATCAGAATATCAGAAGGACAGTTTAGTGACCCTACGTCGATCGCTATAAGTCCTCCGAGAATCATTGTTCACTCGAGTATCAAGGCTGTCACTCTCACGTTTCGTACGTAGGTGCTAAATTATTAATCAGTTTAAATACTACACAATATTCAACCTTAAGACCAAAAAATAAGGTCTATTATTTGCGTAGGCATGTGGTGAGATTTGGACAAGTTGATGGACTATTTTCATATACAATGAATATTGGTTGTGATAATATTATTAGCGTGATGTTACAACTAGTGCTATCGAAGCCATTATCGAATAAAAGCCGAACGTCTATTAATGCCAGGTATTCTTCCGTGAGTGAAATATTATGGGTCCACTAAATAAACGTTATAAATAAATCAATAAATAGGTCAATAAAAACTGAACAATCTTGTTCGCAACCTGAGAATACTCACTCGTGACTTTATAAATAATACCAATAATAAATGAAAACCCAAATTTTATCGAAAAGACGCAGTAGCTACTGTCGCATTTTTTTTCTTACTTGATTTTGTCAGGAATCCATATGATACATTTACGGTCGAGTGTCACCGAAAAAGGGTACATGATGGTTAAAATTTTCCAAGTGGTTCATGTCGCACAAAGGCTAAGAAACCGTATACAGTTCATTTCTAAAGTAATTATTCAATATATAAATATATGGAACTGTTCAAGACCCGAATACGACTTCGAAGAACGAAGACCTGAATTTTATTAATGAAGCAACATACTTTTTTTAAATTGTGGAACATTCCTTTTAACATCGTATATAAATCGTATCGAAAAATCGTATCCTAATATATAAAGCTGAAGAGTTTGTTTGTTTGTTTTGTTGAACGCGCTAATCACAGGAACTACTGCACCGATTTCAAAAATGCTTTATAACATCATGCTATGAGCCACGGGAGCGGGGGAAGTAGCCTTAGATAATGCGGGTGTAACCGCGGGCTCATCTAGTATTCAAATAATACATAAAACTTATCAACCCCTTATCACACCGGGCACCTCGTAAACTCGACTGTACGAAAGGGTTACTTGTAGATAAGCGACATTCTGGCAACTTTCCACCAAATAGTGGCACCTCAGCACACACACCGAACTTTTCATATAGAGCTTTGGCAAAGCGATCGTACTTATAAAGTTGTTAGCGGTTTGAAACATTGCTATATTGATGTTATGAGTCCGGTGTTTGAAGATGCTACTACCTACTTGCCTCGCCAATATAGATTATGCCTCGCTTATTATTATTATTATAGACAAGCATCGATAAAGGTATGCTAAGATGGTTTGGGCACGTGGAGAGGATGGATGACGAAAGACTGACCAAGCAGATATATAAGGCAAGTGTGGAAGGGACAGGACGAAGGGGAAGACCTAGGCGGACGTTCTCTGATCAGATTGGAGACATCCTAAAAACAGGACAGGTGAGAAGTACCCTGAACAGAAGAGCATGCATGAGGAATCTGATGGGAGTGAATGAAGCAAGAGAGATATGTCTGGATCGTTGCAAATGGCGTTCCGTAGTCTCTGCCTACCCCTCCGGGAAACAGGCGTGAGTCTATGTATGTATGTATGTATGTATTATTATTATAATAGTGCTACCATAAGTTTCAAAATTTGGCCTCCACAATATGTTATTTGACAGTTCCTGTAAATCATCTATCAGACTATTTGTTGCAATTTATGTATCTAGTGTCTTTTTGTAATGAAATACCATACAAAAGAGACACTGTGTAAAAACTGTGTAAAAGCTGTGTGTGTGTTTACGACAAATTTACTTAAGAATAAAATATAACTTTATAATTCCATATCAAAATATGAGTTACTATAATATAAAGTACGAATATCATTCACTTTACGAGGCTGGGGCCGCAACTCGCACTGCACTAATCCTTACGAGCATGGATTTGTACAGCAGGCTTTGCCCACAAGCTTCAAACCAAGTAGAGAAACTTACCATACATGCAGACTTCTCGCTGGTAATAAATCCGACAGATTGGTACGTATGTGAATGGAGCCCTAAAGCTCTTGTACAAAGTGGTAAATACATTCACGATGCGTTTAATTTGTTGGGTACGTGAATATTTTATGGTTATTCAAGTTAGTATGCAGATGTTTAAGTGTGTCTTTTCGGAGAGTAAATAAGAAATTATAAACAATTCGATAGCACATCGCCATTTTAACACTATTAAGCGGATTGTTTGGACTGTCTGCAGTATGTATTTATGAAGAATTCTGCCAAGTTCAAGACAGGATACACAATTCGATCACTTTGTTTGCTAGTGGCCATTAATATATTTTTTATCTTTATTTGAATTAAGGTTCTTATCCATGTATCCATGGATACGCCGACCCCATCATGCCTTATATAAAACCAACATTAGGACTTACAATTCAAATATTATGAATAGGTACTTAAAATTAAATATAGTTAATCAGCTGAGACAATCTTTTTGCTACGGTTGATTTTGGTCGTGCTAAAATTGTTTGCACTAGGCCATTAATAATGTTTATCAGAATAAGTCAAATCTATAGTTGTGACAGAAATGTTTGGCCGAAAATATTACGGAGAAATAAAATGCACAAAAAGTTTGATTTTATAGTTGTCAGCAACAAAATATTTTAGATTATGAAACTACGATTGCGAAATAGAAATTGTGCGCCGCATGCTGAAAATCGATAAAGATAATAACAATGTTGGTGTCAATTAATTGAGTAATGGAGGACAAGCAGATCTCTGAACAATTATTATAACTTGTATTTGAACGGATGAACATACTTGTAATTACTCCTCTGCGTTGAATGCTAAAACTTGCAGTGATAGTCTGATGTATAGAAATCTCCTGGTCAAAATGCGACAAAATAATGACCCAGAATAAAAAGTTCTTGCTAGAGCCAATAGAACGCCGCTTTGAATATTTAACGCATCACCAACTTCGAGTTGCTTGCATGCTAAAGAGTACTCGCAAAAAGATCTCACTATAAGTAGGTTAGGGTCGAAAAACAGTTCTCGATAACAGATGAATATATTCAGCGCTGAATGATATTTTATTTAGGAGTTGTAGACATGGGTCAGTAGGAAATGAATGAGCTGTCCGCTATTTGGATATGACTTCCCTCACTCTGCTGACGTAATGGAAGCACTTGAATTCTATTTGTGTCCGCCGTTTGTTTAGAATTAACGTGGACTCGTTTGTTATTCAATCACTGAAATGTTTTCCGATGATCCGATGATAGGCGTAAATACGTATTAAATTAAAATATCAAATAAATGTCGGTGTGTTGATTACTTAATCTAGTGTCAATAATTCTGTGGTTTTTGAAAGTTTTGCCACACCCGCTCTCTAATTCTGAGCAGCATGGCCTATTAGTAATATGTTTTTTGTTGGCGTCCAAGCGGCAATGTTGAGTTACATTACGAACGTCATATCTTCATTTATTTATTGGTCTTTATATTATAACCACCCTATATGAAAGTCAATAAAAATAAAGTAGGTAATATTGACTAAAACAGTAATGGTTTTGTTTCAGTAGTATAATTAAAGTTGAAGGTATTCTACAGACACAAAATGACTCTATAAAACTTAGCGATAACCAATAAAATATTTAATGTTTTGTTTTATATAGTTATTTGTTCAGCAACTCGCTCGAACGAATCGAGTCACACGTGTCTTCAACATGCTATATGTCTTCGCTTTAAACGATTGTTCAAGACTTTTATTATTGTGAACAACTATTTTATATGGTGAAACTATCAATTGAAAAGACTTAGCTTTTAATTCAAAGCTTACAATTGAAATACCCTTCGTGTTGATTAATTTTATTATTTTATGTTAAAAATATGCATTCCATAAATAATTGCAAAATGCGCTTTCATACAAATGGGGACAATAGGTACTGCGAAGTTTTTTAACATGGTTCACTGCAAACTCATTTCAAATTAATTTATTTCTGTACAACGATTGAACTTGAATATCTGCGGTTATATTCAGCTGGATAGACGTACACAATTATCAGCGTTCTTAGTCTTAGTAAGAGGTTATTTTATTTTCCTAAAGAAAGATGAAAAAATTGCCTGCTAATTATTTACTACCGGAGTCGCCGGCGATTTCATGAAATTTTCCATAACAACGAAAACAAACTCTTGTAACTCATTGCTATAGCAGTCGCGTGAGTGAGCAGCATTTGACTTTATTGACAGCCATCTTTTTTATTATTCACACAGCCATTTGCCGACATGATTGCACTCCAACATAACGTCAATAAATGAGGGTTTAAAAATACGTTCCCACTTTTTATTTTACGTATACGATGAAGTTAAGCTTATTATTGGAATAAAATCTTTAAATATTTTATTGACACTGCATCTAGACAGTATTGTGAGCGAAAACAAAAGGCACTCTGGAAAATTGCGCTTATTGGCAAAATGCAACCGGGAGAGACGATTTATAGAGCTGTCGAACCGGCTTATGGGCAGTGTACCTAGGCTATATACTGCAGCGTCTACTAAGAAATTTTGATGCTCCTGATGAGAAAGCTCTTCTGCCGGGCGCAATAATTCGCACACGTACAAACTAGTTGTAGCCATTAAGTATTGGCGAAGCTAAGATTCTAACTAGCGACTCTAGCGGCGAATTTGGAGCTTGTCCAGGTACGACACTTTTGACAGCTCTCAATACAATTACCACTATAACCTCGAAGCAAAGTTGTATTGAAAACTGTCAAAAGTATCGTACCCGGACAACTTCCAAATTCGCCGCTAGAGGCGCGCGGATAACCTTTGCATCGCCAATAGTATATGTCTCGGTGTTTATTTCGATTGAGCGTTTGAATTATAAGTTACGAGTAGGTGTGTATTCTTTTTCATCGACGTGATAAATTCCTAACATAGATATATCAGGTCAGTAAATTTGAATTTTTGAGAACCTTTTATTAAAACCTGATATTTTGTTGACATCAAAATATCAGCTTTTCTAACGTGAAATAATTTAAGTGTTGAATATATTCGATGATCAACAAATTAATGATGACTATTTTCGTGATAAAAAGATGAATCCTACCTGTTTGTTAGTGAATAAAGTGAAACTATGTGTTTGAAAGAAACTACTTACCAACAATTCCGTATTTGTCAAAATACATACATAATGTAATTTATTGAAAGGTTGCAATAGGTTTATATTTTTTAGCTAAAAGAAAAAATATGATTAGTAGAAATCGAACTATTGGAATACAACTGTACCTAGCCTATTGCCACAGTTCTGCAAATTTTGAGCAATAACCTTCAGAATACCGTTCGATGTAATTCTAATTTATTTTTTATTGGTCCCGGTTTACTTTCACTGCTAATTCTGGTCCTGTGGTTGCACACCTTTGGTAGTCTCATCCATATTCTCTTTATTATAAGTCTAAGTTTCCACGAAATATATGCTAGGTACCTGAACTTGTAAGGAAGCTGTGAAACAATGTGAGCGTTTCTCTCAGAAATAAATATGTAAGGTCGCTGTACGGGAATACGTAGCGATGACATTACGTGTTGCAGGTGGAAACGCCTGATGACACCTGCTTAATATGTTTCAGCAATAGTGGCCATTGAAGACACCGGGTTGTGATATCCGTTATGTTTGGGGAAAATAAAACTGTCTTGAAATTATAGTTCACAAAAACTTGTAACGTTGCACCCTATTATACTCTATACTAGCTTTTGCCCGCTGCTTTGCTCGCGTAAAGGACTATGAACAAAAATGTATGGGCTCCGTCCGCATATACCAACACACATGGAACTGCTGCCAAGGCGTACCTTAAGTATCCACTACTTGATTAAAATCCTTTTTTTTACTTAAATTCGTGGGATATATCAATAAAAAACAATGTTATATTATTAATTAACCTATATTTTCCATTTTACACTTGTAAGTTATTTTGACATTATGGTTATATTATAGTACAAAACATGATTTAGTAACTATACAAAATAAAAAAATAATGTATTTTTAAACATTTAATTGATAATGAATGAATAATAGGAAAATTACGAATATAAATGAATCATCATCACCCTAGCGTTATCCCGGTTGCATCCAAGATTTACACGCCTTAGAGCCCGAGGTCCGTTTACTGGTCTAACCAGATATTACAGAATATCAACTTTTCCACAGAGCGACTGCCGTCTGACCTCCGCAACCCAAAGGGATAGCGATATTTCATGGTTAAGACCACTATCAGTTTAATGAGGGTACTGCCTCCACGTAACGACTGTCAAACATCTTCATGACAGCCGGGACCTACGGCAAGCGATAATTAACAATTTAAGACGCACTCAACTTCGAAAAGTCCAATGACTTTTCGAAGTTGAGTGCGCACCAATGTGCGCAATGGATTCGAGCCCGATTCCTTCTGCATGGCAATCCGTTGGTATCTCCTCTAGGCTATCGCTGCTCTTAGATAATAATCACTACATAGTATAAAACGAAGTCTGTCTTCTGTATGTCTTCTGTCTGTCTGTCCCTGTGTATGCTTAAATCTTAAAAACTACGCAACGGATTTTAATGCGGTTATTTTTAATAGATAGAATGATTCAAGAGGAAGATTTATATGTATAATTGACGCGGGTGAGGCTGCTGGCGCCGTCTAGTATAATATAAATGAATGAAACATTTAAATTCATTTTCTTCTAATTATTCATTCTTATAATGCTCATAGTAGGTAAATAACAATAGTGAGTGTTAATATTACTGGTCTATGTTCACTGTGCCCTAATGAATACACAATGAGTAGGTATTTTACAAATAATCGTCAATAATACGTACTTATACGAATATTTGTTTAATCGTTAAATACTATGACAACCCCATGCTTTTGGGCAACGTCCCCATATTAAAAAAATATCATCTTGCCTAGATATGTCACTTGAGCTACATTTCATTTTTGTTGATGGGTGGGGACGATTCCGCCCATCGTCCTTTCGATTCGATAAAATGTTTTTGTATAAACTATTGCGCCTCTTGGTTAGCAATGCAAATTCTCAAACAAATTTGATGAATATTGTTTTTATTTTCATACAAACTTACATCGACATTTTAATAATATACACATTAACATTTCATAAAAATAAGAACCTTTTTTTGAGCCCCCCATCCTCGGGGTAAATTCACTAACATGTCAGTGTCATTAGTATATTTGTTCCTCAAAGTCATCTGAGGAACAAATATGCAAATCTTGAAGTTAATCCCTTGGAGGAATACAAAGGTTTCATACAAATGTTGACTGCATTTTTTACCCCCTTAGCGTAAGAATTTCCGAAAAATGTTTCTTAGTGTTAACTAATTTCATTTGAGGAACCAATACACAAAGTTTAGAATTAATCCATTGAAGGAATAAAAAGTTTCATAAAAACTTTGACAACATCTTTTACCCCTTTAGGGGAGGAATTTTCAAAAATCCATAGTGCACCCCTACACTCCTCAAGAAACATACATGCAAAATTTCACCTATTTACGCTTAATAGTTTCAGCTGTAGCGCGTCTGTCAGTCAGTAAGTAACGCAAGGATTTTATATATATAGATTGCAGTACCTTTGAAAGTATTCAACAAAAGTCCCCGATTGTTCTAACATCTTCGAATCTTATTTAATTTTCACGAAGTCTAGTTTCATTTCCAATTTAAAGTATTTTACAGTGAAAACACTACATCTCCAAGTAATACTAGTGAGGCTCCTTATAAAACTAATGATTTGTTCCATGAAGTACAAAAAGCAGAATGCTCTTACCTAGCCGTTGTCCCTGATTAACTATAAACACATACAACGCTATTAAAGTCAGTTTTGTGTCCAAATAAATAAGAGGCAAACGAACACGAGTATTGAAAGTAACTGCTGACAACATAAGCCTTACATTATGCGCTCGCAACCTTCGCAACTGTATAGATGTATCCGTGAAACTAGCTTTTGACAGCTACTGTGTAAATCTTCTTAGTTCAAGTTCACTTATAGGTCGAGTATATAATATGTTTATAATTATGTAGAAAATAATGCGCATGCTTCAACAAATAATTAAATTGTATAGAAAATGTTTACTAGATAATGACATGCGTCTATTACAGACTAGGCATGAATTAAGCCATTAAGTGGTATAACTAGTTAGTTGAATCAACCCTGAAGTGTTGGTATAACTAAATACCTACCTTAGTGTTTCGTTCCCTCCTAATCGTTTCAAGCACAATAATACTTGCAATTAGTAGTAACAACATTTCAAGTATTTCCATCTGGAGTTGTTATTCAAAGTTTTGTAATAGTTCAATAGCTAAACCGATATACAGTAAGCCGAACTATTGAAACATGTGCGCCTTACATACCTGATAACTGAAACTATTCAGAATTTGTTTCTAGAAAAACAACATTGCTTCTAGAAAAAAAAACATTGTTTCTAGAAATTTTATAATTCTGGTTAATGAATCTCCGTCTGCCTCGTTGGTCTCGCGGCATAAAAGTGCGCGTGGGATTGGGAGGTCTCGGGTTCGATTCCCGGGTCGGACAAATGTTATTGGAGTTTTCCGTTAGGAAATTCTCAGTAGCAGCACGGAGTCTGGTAATGTGCCCGGTACGGGTTATTCACCAACTCGACACAAGAGACTGGACACACATGTGTCCAGTTGGTGAAATTCAAAATTAGTACTACTAATTATTTCGTCATGTGGACACGCCATGATTTTTACGCGTGTCCACATGGTGAAACTTAAATTAAATCACTTTAATGTTTTCGTCAACTGGACACACTCAGTTTTTTTGCAATAAAAGGTACAATTAGGTTCATAATCGCCTCGTTCATTAAATTATTAAACGTGGCGATTTCATAATAAAGGTCACGACACAGAGGTAAGCGCGTAGCTCGATCGATTTGCAAAGTCAAGCGACTCTGCCATCGTATAAATTATAGATGGGTGACCATATATAAAAAAATAGTCCGTGCTTCGGAGTGCACGTTAAGCCATCGGTCTCGATTGTCATTATCATCTTTAACAGTTGGTATAGATTGTCAGTACCTGCCCTCAAATAATCTGACATCTAGTTAACCTTAGAATCTCGAATTCCGCTTTGTGAAAAAAATTTAAAAACAATAATGCAGGAGGATGTGCATATGCCATGAAAAAGATGTTTTACTGTTTTATTGAATAACCTTATTAACTTTATTTAAGACCAAATTTTAAATAAAACATATACATAACAATCAAATAATATAATGATTTATTAATTTAAAGAATAATAATTAATTATACTTCTAAGTTTCTTTAGATACCTACTTACTATTACAACAGCATTCAAAATATTCAAAATACTTAATCTAAATAATTATAACCTAATGATTTAAAATAATCACTTTAATAATCACAGAAAAATCAAATAAAGACTTAGATAATTCACCATTTAAACATATTTTGGAATTATTCAAAGTTAAATGCAACGACAAACTAACTTGCACCGTTCAACCTCGAGTTGCTATATATGCCATAAAATTAAATATAAAAAAAATCTTATTAGAGCATAACAACAGTTAAATTGGTAATTTTACAAACAATTATTTATCAATCTACATAGCTCTGTAAAAACAATATTTGACTCTTTAGAAATATAGTAATACCCTTATTATAATAATCGACAAGCTTAGTAATAAGTACTTATCACAATCATTTTACTACAAATAGAGATCAAAAAATCAACAGCTAAACATTACAAGAGAACATCAGTATAAGATAAGTATCACAATCACTTTAGTACGATTAAGATAATATCAAGAAAATCAACAGCTAAACATTAGGAAAGAAAACATAAAATATAAATATACAAATATTTTAACTTACTTAATTTTTTCGATACTGTGACCGATGCTAATTTCACCTGATTCAAACTCCCTTACTGTGGCTGCGGTCATATTATTAATTCTGATTGTTTCAATTCTGTCGATCTCCGATATAATCCGCAACCAACATGTCTTGAAACTGCTCAGGTACAACGGCGTCAGCTATATTATTAACTGATATGCGTCGAAGACCCAACGATCTGTTCCTTTTTCTATGTTTGGCGGGACGTTTAGTAGCCGTTGATAAATGAGTCAAAAACGTTTATCTGCATGACTGTACTTTGTCAAGAAATCGGGTAAAATACGACCGTGTGTCCAGTTGACGAAAACATTAAAGTGATTTAATTTAAGTTTCACCATGTGGACACGCGTAAAAATCATGACGTGTCCACATGACGAAATAATTAGTAGTACTAATTCTGAATTTCACCAACTGGACACACGTGTGTCCAGTCTCTTGTGTCGAGTTGGTGAATAACCCCCCGGTACGGCAATAGGCTCGCCCCCTGTTACGTGGGACCTAAAAATTCATGGTGAAATGTGGGTGTAATATTACACCTCTGCCTATCCCTTTGGGGATACAGGCGTGAGTCTATAAATAAAAAAAAATGGTTTATGAATCCCATTTACTAAATTACTTAAATAAACGTTGCAACTAAAATAATTTTAGAGACTGACTAATTGATTTGACCTTGGTCGTAGAAGTCACTTACACTCCCGCGGCGCCAACCGGTCGTCAAATTGAAGAAATCTAGTCTTTACTATAGAAAATATGTTAAAGGCATCTAATCTAGTCTATAATATATTTTTGCTACTATTTTGTATGATTAGATCGTAGGTAGTAGTAGCCTTGCTAGTAGCATGAATGGGCCGGCTCAACTCAGAAAGTACTACCGTCACGCCGAATATCGACGTAGAGTAACAGTATCTTTACTGTTGCGATCGTTCGGTAAGTGAGAGTGCCAAAAGCTCCATACCTCTTTTTCTTCTCCCCCATCTCTCTACTCTTCCTCTTCTCATCCAGGTCACCGACGCATTTGTTTCCTCTGGGGTTTCGAGTGTCCATGAGCGGCGGTAATCGCTCAGCATCAGACGATCCTACTGGTCGTTTGTCCCCTTTGCAACAACAAAAAAATGAACGCGATAGAAAAATGTCTAACTATGAACACTAGTGCCTACTTTTAAAGGTATACCAATCTAGGAGCATGATTATGACAACTTTGCAGAATGTCGTCTCATACACTAGAAGATGCCCGCAGCTGCGCTCGCACATTCTTTATTGTTTTTGCCCGATCTCGTGGGAATTTCAGGAAAGCCCTACACCCTTACACCCCATCTTAGTACACCCCTACGGTCCACAAGGAAGATACTTGGCAAATATCAGCTTCTTGTGACTAATCAAAAATAGTTTTGGCTGTAGCTTGTCTGTCAGTCAGTCAGTAACGCATGTAAACAGATTACTACTTCAAAGCATCACGTTAAGTTCTACATACTGTCATCACAGTCATGAGTCATGCGTGTCATTGAGCACTACAGCTGACAGCAATAAAAGTGTAACAAGCAACTTAGGGCTCATTCAGACAGAGAGCGGTCACGCGGTCAAGCGTACAAGTGGTCAGTTTTTACTACGTTTTGTTTTAATTACGTTACATAGACCGCGTGACCGCTCTCTGTCTGATAGGACCTATGTAACGTAATATAACACAAAGAACGCAAAACAGACCGCTTGAGCGCTTGACCGCGTGACCGCTCTCTGTCTGAATGAGCCCTTATATATAGGATTACACTTCATGAGTAGTCCAGTCACGTATGGACAGACATGTGCAAACACGGACAAGCCTGCACAAGTGCACCAACATTTAAATTTATCTCACAGAGTTGGTAAAGAATACAAGTTATGTGTATTTTTTTCTGTAGTGACACGAACGCGTGGCTGCAACAGATGCGCTAATCTAGATGTACAATACAAATCAAACTGATAAATATGGTGTGTCTCTCAAATTATGATATTCAAAAAACTATTTATATTTTGTTTGAAAATATTTTACCGCTCATATCACTGCCGTTTTAATAAGTTCGGCAAAGTAAAGGAACGTTAGCGAGGGTTACCGCTTGGATGCGTGACCACTAGTTGTGGAATTTACAACAGAGCGCTAACGTGATTCATAAGGCACGTGAAGTATGGTCTCAGAAGAAGAATCCTTAGGCCATATCAGAGATCTATAAACTGTGACAGAGTTGGCCACACACTCGCACGAATAGAAAGATAAGAGGGAATGACTACGAAGTTGAGTAAAATACAAGTAGTCTGCTCCTAAATATACCAACCTAACACATTATTTTTGTGTTTGTATTACCCGCAATAAGTTTATCATAATAGCCGCCTTTCTCCCAGAATTATATTAGAGACATACCCTACACAAATGAAATCTAGCTACTAAATGTCAGAAATGTTAATACAACTAGGTGTCTACGAAGCGGATTTATTTATAGCTCTTTTATATAAAATCACATATACGAATTCACATACACGTATAAACGTTGACTACAAAAACCACATTCGGAAAAAGATTAACCGAGAGAAATATATTCGAACATGCATATTAAGGTGATGTCGATATTCATCCCTTCACTCGCTTGATGTATGACTCGCTTTTCATCAAAGGCGTGAAAGTAACAGGCCGCATACTAAATAAGATCATTTTTGTGAGCCTTCAGTACTTTGTTATGACAGGGTTTACCATCCTCACCTAGGGACAATTCCCCATTCCACAAATTTCCATGTGCCAAATGAATACTTACGTCATCTGTAAGTCGTAGTCCAACTGTTTTCGCAATAACGTGAAATTTATAGTCTAATCTCTCTCAGTCTAATAAAAATCCGCGACAAATTAGTGCACTCATCGAGTTGTCGCTAAAAACCAAATTTTTATATAAATTTATGATTAGGAGAATATATATTTACTAGGTTGCCTATTAAAATGTGGCCGCAAGTATTTTAAACAAATAAAGATATGCCGTTTTTCACTTCGCCGCACCTCTTCGCAGCCAGGTATAAATAGGTATGATTAACCAACAAACATTTAAAAAAATATTTAGATGGAAGCGAAATGAGTGCCATTTCTTTGCTCTCACAAATTAAAAACGTTTTAATAATATTGCGGCTCTCAGTCAAAGGTAGCGGCCATAGCTTTTTACTTATTGCAATCGTATCTTATTTTTCATTAAAATCATGCACGTTTTACTTTTCAAACTACTTCCAAAATATTATTTATGATTAATAACGTTGTTTTGATTTTGCAAATACAATCAAAACCAATTAATTAGATATATTTATAACCTAAATTGCTTTTCAAAATGATGTAACGATACCTTGCTTTTATTCTGTATTTCGTGGTTATGAAGGGTTGTTGTGTATTGTCTTCAGCCCCTGCAACTTGAAGTTGACGTTGGTATGCTCACAATATTATATTATCATCTACAGAACAGCCGAGCTCATTGTCATGACATGTTTTGTTTCAAATGAACAGATCCACGTTTGCTATGAAATAGTTGTATGGGATTGTAAAGAGTTATGTGTGTATACATATAGGTATTCTAAGCAAATTTTATAGATTGATCCATCTTAGTATCTTTCGCTGCGTTGTTAATGTCAGAAGCACCCGGAAAGGGACTAAAGGCTACACACAGTGCCAGCGGCACGACCGCGCGGGTAGGCCGCCGGTCAGCCGCGGGTTGCAACTTGCTACTTGTGTGTGGTCGTTCTATTAGGGTTGCCAAACATACTTTATAATAAAGTTTCCTACTTAATTTTTGGCAATTATACTTTATACTTTTGTATACAAGCGATAGCATAGGTAGCGATAGCCGAGTGGATATACCAACAGACTGCCATGCAGAGGGTATCGGGTTCGAATCCACGGCGCGCACCAATGACTTTTCGGAGTTATGTGCGTATTGAATTGTTAATTATCGCTTGTCCCGTGCCTCGGAGAGCACGTTAAGCCGTCAGTCCCGGTTGTCATGAAGATCTTTGACAGTCGTTACAGGGTGTCAGTACCTTCTAAATAAACTGACATTAGTCTAAACCATGGAATATCGCTATCCTTTCGGGTTGCGGAGGTCAGACAGGCAGTCGCTCTGCGGAAAAGCTAATATTCAGCCAAATCCGGTTAGACTATTAAGCGGACCCCAGATTGAAACTGGGATAACGCTAAGAGAAAGAACAAGACTTTTGTATACAAATAAAATATATGAAAATACTTTATTTCCAACCCTTACTGTGACGTGTAAAACAAAACACTAATTATGATTATTTATCTATACCTATATCGTTACACATAAGTTAAATGGATGATGGAAATTATTTAGACTTAAAGAGATCTCAAAGAAATTCATCACTGATGGTAAAGAATTTTTACAGAAAAAGGCAATTGGCAGTAGTATAGACTCACGCCTTTATCTCCAAAGGGATAGGCAGAGGTGTAATATTACACCCACATTTGGCCATGAATTTTTAGATCCCACGTAATAGGGGGCGAGACTATTGGCGTTACCGGGCACATCACCAGACTCCGTGTTGCTACTGAGAATTCGGAAAACCCAGTAACACATTTGCCCAACCCGGGAATCGAACCCGGGACCTCCAATCAGCAGTCGCATACGCTATCCACTGGACCACAGGGCAATTTATACTTAAAATTATATCTCCGTCTCCGTCCCCGACACTTCAGAAGTTCAGTGACGAATCCAAAGTAAAGTAGAGTAAAGAAATAGAACGTCAATAATTAACGTAATTAAAAACGAATTGTTTATTTGTACATTTTTATTGTCAAACAAGCTATGAAACGTTTAAAGATAGAAAAATTAAAAATTGTTAGTTTATTTTTGGCCTATTCGAACAATTTTATACTTTAATTTCGCAAAAAAAAGTTAGCAACCCTACGTTCTATACAACTGGAATGATGCCCGGCGGTTTTCTGCGGCCGATGCCGGTGGCACCGAAGCCCGCCAAAAGCCGGCGGTACGAGCCGCGCGACAAAAGCCGGCGGCTCGTGCCGCCGGCACTGTGTGTAGCAGCCATATTAGCTACACTTTTTACGTGAAACATAAATACCGATATAGATTATTATACAGGGTGGCGCTACCATAGGAGCACTTTTTAAACAGAGGCATAGCGTACAACATTCTGAAGCCTTGTACCAAAAATCAATTAAATCGGTGCAGTAGTTTAGCCACAATATCGATTTTAAGTTCCGTAATTTTTGCACTTGCTTTGAATTCCACACAGCTGATACAAAACGGTCAACGACCCTACATTGCGCGCTGCGACTCGCTACGACGCGGGCGCCGACTCGACGCTGCGCGAGGATTCCCGCGTATCTTCGAGGACGCGCGAATGTTTTTTGTCAGGTTCATTTATGCACTTTATTGTAAAAAAAATAGTTTATTTTCAAGTGCGTTAATAAAATCCTCTCCACTGCGCTCCGTTTTATCTGCGCTGAGCCTAACTTCAGATGACGTCAAGGCGTCGCGTCGTAGCGAGTCGGGGCGCACAATGTAGGGTCGTTGACCGTTTTGTATCAGCTGTGTGGAATTCAAAGCATGTGCAAAAACTGCTGAACTTAAAATCGATATTGTGGCTAAACTACTGCACCGATTTAATTGATTTTTGGTACAAGGCTTCAGAATGTTGTACGCTATGCCTCTGTTCAAAAAGTGCCCCTATGGTAGCGCCACCCTGTATATATTGAAGAGATGTACCTAATAATAAACACGCACCTTCTTATTCCAGGAACCCACTGAGGAAACGAGCATAAGTGTCTGTCTATATAGATAGACAGACACTTATGCTCGTTTCCTTTCATAGGAATAGGCGCTAAATTGTAAGAGTGTTTTCTGCAATAAATATAATACGCTTGTTTACTATATTTCAATTTTCTAGAACAATTTTCCAAGAATGGCAAGACGCGTTTTCCTACTGAACATTCGTACACACAATGAAGCTTTATTAGCTGTTAACACGTGTATAAACGCCTTTGTCGTCTTTTCAAAACGAACGTGCCAATTTGGTAATAGGTAAATATTTGCGAGAAATTTAGCTTTTATAAATATGCTTTTACAAATCCTTTAGTAAAATTTTAATGTTGCTAAAAACGTTCAAATATTCAATTTTGTCGTTATTTAGTTTAAAATTGCCCTAATACATGAACGTTGTGAGTACCCACTGTTGTCTATAATTATTCCTACCACATTCCTCTGAAGGTGATAAAAGAAAGTATTGATGCGAAACATATTGATCCATATTACAAGTCAACGATAGCTGTTAATGCATATAAGATTGCGTCTTTATATTCGATATTAAAATTACTTTAGGTAAATTATTAAATTAAGTTCCCTTTCCATCCTGTCGGTCTGTATGACCGCGAAAACTCAAAAAGAAAAAACTACCCAACAGATCTTTTTACAGTTTCTACCAATAGATAGGTGATACCTGGGAAGGGTTAAGGTGTATATTTCATGCGGGCGGAGCCAAAGAAAAAGTCTAGTCTATTATAAGCATGTTAACGAGACATTGAACGTGTAATTTTACTAAAGTATAAGATTTATCGGAACTGTGTAACAGGCAACAATAAATGTTCTTATATTTATGAAACGGGTTTATACCGCGTAATTATTTGAAATAACGAGTAATAGTTCAGACAGGAATCTGACCAAATAATGTCGTAAAAAATTTGAAGTTGAGAATTCTCCAAGGCAATGAATGTTCATGAATTATGTAATGCTATTGAAGAATACAAATGAGAAATCGTTCAGTACGTCACACGTTTAGGACGTCACCTGGAGTGTCGTTTTACCCCTTTGAGAAATAGGCAAGAATCTATGTAGGTATTGTATAATAAACTCTTTACTTTATTCAATAAATGTTGGCATTTCATTTTGAACAAATTGTAACTTATGCACTTCGTCTCGACAGAGCTTCTATCCATTGACATGTGTGTAAGATTGACATCTTACACTCCTCCAAGCGCAATACGATTGTAAGTTATATGAAGATGCTCTTAAAAGCTCTCTTCTACATCAATTATTAACTGTCTCGAGAAAATTATACATACATACACACAAATTATACATACATAATGACGCAAACGAAAAAATTCACTTATTCAAAACTGTGACGTAATATTTAATAAATTCGACTAGACGCAGGACTTATTTTATTAATGTCGGGAAAGTTCCGGCAATTCTTAATTGATTATGGCTTGCTGAATTGCCCCGGGTTCAAAACTCAAAATTAGCTGTAACACCATACTTTGTATAGTTGATTTATTAGTACCTCTGTCGTAAACAAACTTATTTTTTTTGCTGGCTGGGTCACCGTTCATAAGGAATTTTAATTTTCATTAAGGAAGTTGAACACTTGGCTTCGTTATAATGTATACTAGTAATTAAAATTTTCATAAAATATTTATACATTCTTTTGCTCTTAGTATCATACTTAGCTGGGAGCTGAATTATTTAGTTATATATTCACACAACAGCTCCGTTCCTCTGTAACAAATTTTTAGCTATTTATACTTATATAACTGATGGTTTTGTTTGAGAGGATGGCCCTTATGCAAACCAAAACCCAATTCACCGAAATTCTATGCTTCTAGAACGCTGTATTCACTGCGATTATTCCTCTTACGAACGTGCAGGTTTACTATTGAACTACCGACCACAACGCATGCCGAGCGTTCTGTTCTTGAATCGAGGTTTGCAGAGAGTATTATTGTCACGGTAAGCTGTGGCTTGGCCCGACACAAGCGACGACCATGAGACACCACCACCTAACAACAGGTGTGCCGTTGGATTGAGTCATGAGAAAGTGAACATTATCCTAAGAACAATAAATTTCTGTTTCATTATACTTCATTCCTTCTTCATACTTCATCTTCGTAGCCAATGAAAAAGACAGTTTTCAACTAAGCAAATCTTTCAATTTATATCCGTAGCAACTTAGCTACGAAAATCGCTATGTATGTAATACATCGCCAGTAACGGTATAACGTTACGAATCTGATTGCATGTGTATACTGAATTCGACGAACGACATTCATGAAATCGGCCTTCTTATGAGCAAGTGTTTAATATCGAAGCTACGCTACCGTTAGAAGCTATTTGCTATATTATCGCTATACCCGAAGGTGACATATTTATTGACGTGACGAATTTATTCACATTTCAATACTGATTCACAGAATTTAGCTACATGATACATTGTTCTTGCCTCTATCCACAGATACAGGTGGTGTCTAAATAATTTCTGAGAGCGGGGCTTATTGTCTGTAGAGCCTTCAAAATATGGGATCTAGTGGAATCCTTTACTCTAGCTAGAGCTCTTTCGACTGGAATAAGGCATGTTGACTCAGAATATCTGAACATTGCTTTCCAGCACGTGTCTAAAGTTTCTGAAGTGCACTCTTTCCAAGATGGCAGCCGAGGGACTATAGGTATGACCTAACCAATTTCGATCAAGCTTTACAATAGACCTCCCTATACATCTGTTAAATAAAATTGCCTCCTATGATAAATGCAACCCCAAATGTAACATTTTAATGGAATATATATCTTAAACAACGTCAGTTAATTACAAAATATTATCAACTTATTTCTAAAATCATTTTTCTTAGCTTCTTCTGACAGTTTCTCGCAGGATAAAAAGTATCCTATGTCTTTTGCAAAAAATGTCGTCGCTCCGTTGCTCAGAGAACGAAGTATGAATGAAAAAGTATGCCTTGCCGTTTTTTATTCGCACCGTTGGGGTCAATAAATGTTCTTTTGCCAAGCAGTATATTGTCAAATTTAGATTTAGAAATTATCGCTTGCTTAATAATGCAGGAAAACAACGTGAGGGATTCCTGCAGGTCTTAGAAAAGAGGCTTGTGTCCAGTGGCATAGATTATAACCAAAACTGATAATAGTTATTGTCAGATAAAGATTACATTGATAATCAGCCTTAAACCACATTCGGTTATTACGTCACACAACTCACCGTCACCAATATTGAACAAATTGCTAAATAGCAACATAGGGATTTTCTAAATTAGTCTGGTTGTCACATCTGTTAGTGCGTTTAAAGATGAGCCTCAAATATGGAGCTTTTATAAGCACATATAATTCTTACTTTGGCGTTGCAAAAATGAAATCAATATTATTTTGTCTACGCTTATACATATAGTATTTCTAAGCAAATGCTTTGAATATGTATCTTAATTATAAAAGAAAATGTTAATGTCTATTAAAGTGTAAAGGACGTAATAACAAACAAATATTTGCTTTGTGCGGCGGTTACATAATATGGTGCTCAGTATAATAAACTGTACTCATTCAACATTACTTAACTTGATCGGTCAACATAGGTATTCAATCGTCTCGATCTGCTAATAGACTATCGTACCATTATAGCTAAACAAAAACTTAAAAAAAATGGATGTTTCATATTCATTACCGAGAAAACCTTCAAACATATTTTTTTCAACGGAATGGACGAAGTCTAGAAACAGTCGTTAAAGTATTCTTAAAGTGTCTGTACTGTATAAAATTGTTGCCCACTCACTATTTCTGAACAGACAAAAAGCGTTAAATAAGTCACATCTTATTTTATGCACCGTTAAGTTTGTGGTTAGGGTAGGGCTGAAGATATAGTCTTTAAAATATTAATTTAAGATATTCGAGCTAGTAACGTGCATAGACCCTTTGTCTATGCACGTTTTTTTCACATTGGAGATCCAAATTACGGGCTCATCATCCGGCTCTAGGGGTAGGAAGATGTGTGATTGTGACTCTTCCCAACAGGCATTTGAGGTGTACACACTAAAACCACTGCGGTGTCCTTTCAAGTCTCGTAGCAGTTACACTTTACCGCTGTTGAGTTTCACCTGGCGGTCTGCAATGTTCCTATTCAGTTGGAATGTGAGTATATTACTTAGTTTCTGATTATGTAGGGTAATCTATAATAAAATTAGAAACTAAGTTATGTACTCCATACTCCTTTTAGAATTATAATTCAGGGCTTATACATAAAAAAGTAATTATTTACTATTTGCACGGCCTGTCAAATCCAATGACTGATGTAGAAAAATTACATTAATCTCTTGGTTAATGGATACAAACCACTCACCTTTGAACATATAATTCAATAATATAGTATTTATACTCATTATAATATATAACGATTGACTTTAGGCGACGTACTGCATGCTACATATTGTATATTGAACGAGATATAAGTTGTTAGTATGTAATTATAAAAAGTAATTTTACGAACCCGCGTGGGATTATAGCGACAAAACAAGCCCATGTGCAGTTTTACTATACAATCTACACTACTAAAATGTTTAATGTAGTTTTGTACTTTTAGTCTGAAAGAGTAATAGACATCCGTGCATTTAGCCTCACAGACCATAAATGTGGTAAGACTATTAAAAAGTGAAGATTATTATATTAAGTACAAGTTAGAATTGTTCAGAATTGTACCGTATGAAATGTAAACTATATAATATATAAATATTTATCGGTCGTGTAACTATAAATAATTACACGCAACTGATCGTATGGTGGCGTAATAATAGCTTGTGTCATAATTAATATTCATAATTGCCTAAACTTGTGGTTGTCGCAGAACCACATACATACTTTGATGTATAAGTGTAGCTGGGCAGTTTTCTAGTTTATAAAGTTCGAATTTGATTTCCTAGGTTTGAATTTTACAGACTTTATTTGATCATGACGAAACCTAACTGCATCAAACAGCTGGTCATTCACGGGGAGGTAGCAATTAACTTTGCTTGTCACGATTCGGGAAATTCTATCACTATGCCAGTCTAAGACCACCAGTATGGTTTTAGTGGGTAGGTATTCGTAGCAATACAGACTGATATGTGATGTGATATACAATTAGTTATAGATATAGACTGGAAATGTAATCACACGTTTTTAAAGATATAAGCAACATATGTAATTATGGCAGCCCTACTAGATAAAGCTATCACTAAGTTTGAACTTTACATAGCATGCCTCCCAAGTTGCGCATACCGCTGCTAAAAATAGACTTGTTTGGCAATGTGGGTGTACATTCACACACATTGAGCTATGTATCAGTCATGCGTAAATACTTGGTAGGTACTCTTGTCTAGACGCTGAAAACAATTTAAAATCGGGTCAAAATAACATGTGGCCTAAACATCTGGTGACTCTAGAACAGTCTTAATATCTTAATGACCATATAACGTCATTATAATGCGCCTAATGTTATTTTCGGACAAATAAAAATAATGAGCAATTAAGATTATTGCTGTTTTTATTGCTTCTTAATGTTGCCATCGTCGTAACAGACCAAGATAGAATTCGGGAGGGAATTAAAGATCTCTCATCATCTCTGTCTCACGATTAAAAAAAGTAAATATTTATATCTTAGTAACATATTTTGGAATAAAATAGGGTGATAGATTTATAGCACTAACTTGTTTAGCTGGGATGCCGTTTGCCTCATATTCGGTTAAATAAAGTGCAAATGTTTTAAATAAAGGTTGGTCTTTTGTCAGCCTATAAGAAGGGTAGCTGGGCAGCGTCCACATTTGTATTGCCCGAGAGCCATGTCGCGAACCATGGCTTACGCACGTTTGTTCGGGAGCTTTTGACAAGAAAGAATTTTCAAGATTACACTAATGAATGGAGGCTTTACAAGCAATTTGTAATCTCTTATTATAAAGAAGCTTTAATAAATTCTATAAACGCAGGAAGCCGTGGCAAAATATTATCTACACTCTTATAACGTTCTTAAGAAATCTGTATAGATACAGTAAATAGTAACGTAAAATGTACATAATAGGCTAGTTGACAAAAAATAATTATAAGTCCGTCCTTTAGATTATTCAAAAATAAGCGATACGTATTTTTTTATTTGTAAATTAAACCAAAAATGACCAAGATATAGCTCATTAAAATTAAGTATAACGTCACGCCGTGCTGCATTTTTTAGTACCAGATGACGTCACACGTAACTTTAATGGGCTATATCTTTGTTATTTTTTATTTGATCGAAAAAAGAAAAAATACGTGTCTAATATTTTTTTATAATCTAAAATACGGACTAGACCCTGGAAACTACCCTATTTTAGGTCTTTTTTCGACATGAGGCAGCTGTCGATGAAATATATTTAAAAGTGGTATTGATTTAATTTGTTGAAACATGCTCGTCACATGCTGTAATATGTATGAGGCATAAGCAAAACGAGGCCGTCTAATGAACGCTAGAGATAACATGTGTCTGCAGAGTATGCTAGATACATATAGAACTGTTATATTCACATCTGGATAGCGATCGTAAATTAATAGTAAATAGCGATCTATAAGCAGCTCGTACTGACTTGGTAAATAGCGTTATTATAATACATGTCTACATATTATTTTTCAGTATATTTGTTATACATCATTATATAGATTTATGTACATGTGGATTTTATTAAACGCCTCCTAGTCGGTACGACCGGCTTCTATGAAATTATTTATGTGCATTTCTGTGGATCTTAAGAAGATTTAGATTTACAATTGAAGAGTTTTTTGGTAACCATGTCGCGATATATTTTTAGCATGCTAAAGTTATTATTTACTCTTCGTCGAACAAACAGAATGATGATGATCTCAGACTATTAACTTCACAATTTAGTAAAAATCACTTCAAACTTCAATGCTTTCAGTTTATTCACAGACAGTGTACTGAGAAAGGTTCTTACGGTTCTGATTTATTTATATTTAAAAGTTTGTAGGGAATGGGTAACTTTCGCTTTTAACACAAAAAAAAATGATCCCTTAACTCGAAACAATGAAACATCGCAGATTAACACGACACAACCCTTCGTGACCCAATTCATATGATCAGTATGTCGGTGATAGCTCCAATTGATATCGATTGTTACAGGTGTGCACAAAAGGAGTTTTGGCCAACACAATGAACATTGCGGTGCTGACGCGCCGGGACATGGCAGCCGCCCCAATTAACCGACTACTGAAATGGCTCGCCGTCGCTGATGTGTATGTCATGATGGAGTACGTGCCCTTCGTTATATATAGACATTTGGTGGGTATTCATTTATTTATTTGCCATGTCAGGTGTATGTCAAGGCTTAAGGATACGCGTGAAAAATTTAAGATTAAGGGTGAGGCCAAACCAGCATTATTCTGTGTGCTGTACTCATCAGCAGAAATACAATAAAGCTAAACCGCTTTTCTAATATCTCAACGTGTTTTCTTAAAATCGGTGTACATCGCTCTCGTCTTAACGGCTGGTTTCAATATTCGATCCATCCACTTTGCCAGATTATAGTTTTCTTTTAATTTCGGAGAGAGCGAGCGCAGTATGAAATGGTAGACTATGAAACTTATTAAAAATAATTCAAAATCGTACATATTTGGGATGAAGGGCGGCACAGCGAGATCGGAAGTTAATTTAGATAAGATCTTAAAGAACAACATATTGCTTCTTAATTATAATAAAGGCATTCATCATATCAGCCAAGCGACGTCCACTGCTGGACATAGGCCTCCCCCAAGGTTCTCCACACAGACCGGTCTTGAGCCGCCCGCATCCAACCACCTCCCGCGATCTTGACGAGATCGTCGGTCCACCTTGCGGGGGGCCTACCTCTGCTGCATCGTCCGGTACGTGGCCGCCACTCCAGAACCTTTCTGCCCCAACGGCCATCGGTTCTTCGAGCTATGTGCCCTGCCCACTGCCACTTCAGCTTGGCTATCCGGAGAGCTATGTCGGCGACTTTGGTTCTACTGCGGATCTCCTCATTTCTGATTCGATCTTGCAGGGAAACTGCAAGCATAGCTCTCTCCATCGCTCTCTGAGTGACCTTGAGCCTTCTGATAAGGTCCATAGTGAGCGACCACGTCTCTGATCCGTAAGTCATCACTGGCAACACACACTGGTCAAAGACTTTCGTCTTGAGACACTGCGGGATATCGGACGAGAAGATATGTCGTAGCTTCCCGAACGCTGCCCAACCGAGTTGGATTCGACGATTGACCTCATTCTCGAAGTTGGACCTACCTAATTGGACTACTTGTCCCAGGTAGATATACTTGTCGACAACTTCGAGCGTAGAGTTCCCAACTTGAATAGGAGCAGGTACAACATGGACGTTCGACATGATTTTCGTCTTGTCCATGTTCATCTTAAGACCTACTTGTTGGGAAACTCTACAGAGGCCATCGAGCATTGTGCCTAGGTCTTCCATGGTCTCAGCCATGACTACGATATCGTCTGCGGATCGTAGGTGAGTGATGTACTCGCCGTTGATGTTGATGCCGAGTCCATTCCAGTCCAGAAGCTTGAAAACATCCTCCAGCGCAGTGGTAAACAGTTTCGGGGATATGATATCCCCCTGTCTCACTCCTCGCTGGAGTTGAATAGGTTTCGAACTCTGGTCCTGGAGGCGGACTGACATAGTGGCGTTTTCATACAAACACTTCAGCACTTCGATATATCGGTAGTCAATCCGGCACCGTTGGAGAGACTGTAGCACCGCCCAGGTTTCGATCGAATCGAAGGCTTTCTCATAGTCCACAAACGCCAAGCATAGGGGCTGGTTATGCTCCTCGGACTTCTGTATAACCTGCCGCAGCGTATGTATGTGGTCTATGGTACTATAGCCTTCAGGCTTGGACGATACGATTCTGCCATCTTCCGTCTTCAGCTTTGTTAGCTGACTCTGCCCAACAGACAGATCCCTCTGGAACACTTTGGATCCCTTATTCTGCTCGATCGCCTCACGAACACATTTTGTGTTGTATTGGCGGAGATCGCGAGTCAGAGACTTAGAGATCTGTCTGTTGAGGTGCCGATATTTCGGCATGTCGTCGGAGGATAGCAGAACCATTTTGTGCCTTTCCTCTAACAGCTCGAGGGTCGGACCCGAGATCTTGCTGGTTCTCTTGCTTTTCTGGGGCTTAAAGAATTTAGCCCCTGTTGTATGGACAGCATCCACGAACCCGTTACTGTACTCGTCCACATCTACGCATTCGCCCAGGCATTCGAAACGGTTCTTGAGTTCGAGCTGAAAGCTCTCGGGGTTTTGGATATGAACCGGTGCCGGTCGGAGCGTGGACTTTATCAACCTCGACCGTTCGAGGCTTGTACAAATATTCAATGTGCCTCTTACCATTCGGTGATCGCTCCCCACTTTAAGTGAATTGATCACGGAGACATCATTGAATATCTGCCTCTTCGTCGACATGATAAAGTCGATCTCATTTTTGGTGGCACCGTCTGGACTTACCCAGGTCCACTTGCGGCATTCTCGCTTCTTGAAGAAGGAATTCATCATATAGAGGCCTTCCTTCTCCATAAAGCTAGCCAGCAAGTGACCCCGGGAATTCCGATGCCCATAACCAAATTGCCCTACTCTCAGCTCATCACCGTCGCGTTTGCCCAGTTTCGCGTTAAAATCTCCCATGACCACTGTGTAATGGGTTTTGAAGCCATGTATAGCCCGAGATATGTCCTCGTACATGGCTTCCACCTCCTCATCGGGGTGCGTCGAGGTCGGAGCGTATACCTGTATGACCTTCAGCGAATACCGCTTGGACATTCTGAGTATAAGGTACGCTACCCTGCTCGACACACTCCCGATATTTACCACGTTGGTCACGAGCGATTTGTGGACGATGAACCCGACACCACCTTGGGACTGTTGGTCGCCCTCCCGGTAGAAGAGCAAGTTGCCGGAATTGAGAACTATCGAGTCCTCCCCCTGTCTTCGGACTTCAGATAGGCCTATGATATCCCATCGCAACTTGCTCAATTCTTCTTCCAGCTCGACAATCTTCTCGTCGGTCCGCAGTGTGCGCGTGTTCAGTGTTGCCAGGGCCAATTGTCTTTGGTGGTGGTAGCCCGATCTCTTCCGGAGATTCTTCGCACCCCTTGCCCCGCCATGGTAACATGGCCGCTACCATAACCAGGACTAGCAGGGCCGCCGGGGACTAGGGGCTGGTTTTTGTTGGTGTGGTTCATGTATGGGGGGATTTGCCATAATCGCCACGCTTGGCAGGCGTATTGGCGATCGCAGTGGCGGAAGTTTTTAGTGCTGGACGCTGCTGCCCATCTAGCAACTTGGGATTTACTTCCGCCAGGTTCGGATGGTTTGATCGCCATCTTTCGGTAGACTGCTTGCACTGGGGGAGATACCATGACGAGTATCTACTCGTCAGAGTAACTCCCTCAGTGGGCGGTGGGGTCGTCACGTCCCGACGCCACTAGGCATTGCAGGCTTACAAATATTCAATATTACAAAAAAAAAATACCAACATATATCAAAGGTTAAATGCCGCTTTTTTCTGTAAAGCTCCTATTAACCGATGATATCCTGTTACACAAAGGTTCCTAAAATCGAAGTTGTCACGTGTCTCAATTGTGTAAACCAATTTGTATATTTGGTGGAAATACGTGCAAATAACGTATGACTATATTTCGGTTCTTTTTTTGCATACCTATTACATTATTATCGCATGACTAGCTCCTCCGAATGCTATAAATATTTTTGGGTTGTTATACATTCGCCATAAAGTAAATTCGCCACGAAAAAAAGTATGTGCAAACTCGCCACAACTCTATTTTTATGAGAAATAATCCGCCATATTGTTTATTTCCGTACAGACAGCAGAAAAATCAAACAATGATGAATAAAACGTTATTTCTTTATTTTTCATAATTACAGAAATTCACATAAAAATCACAGTTCTACTTACAGCTAAAATATAAGGTAATATTGTCTGTCTGGTTTTGTGCGCTTTTGAGCCCGCGTAGTCAAGGACTGCGTGACATGCCTAATCCTAAATAAACATGAATTGCGTACAACATTACAATTATAAGAAAAATAGTAAAAAGATAATGATATCACAGTAATAATCACACTTTTTTTGTAATTTGCATCCACATAAAAATCGCACTTTTACTTACAAGTATAATATAAATAATATGTAGATTTATTGCAATAGACTGATTTGCCTGCAACATTACAGTTATAACAAAAACAATAGAAAGATGATTAAATCACAGTAATAATCACATTTCTTTTGGTACCTAATTTGCATCTACATAAAAATCACAGTTTTACTTACAACTATATATATTTATTTCTTGCAATAGGCTGATTTGCCTGTAACATTACAATTATAACAAAAACAATACAAAGATAATTAAATCACGGTAATAATCACTTTTTTTTGGTAATTTGCATCTACATAAAAATCACAGTTTCACTTACAACTATATATGTATATTTATAACTTGCAATAGGCTGATGTGCCTGTTATATTACAATTATAACAAAAACAATTCAAAGATAATTAAATCACAGTAATAATCACTTTTTTAGGTAATTTACGTATGTTACAATTCTTTAAAATGCTGCATAAAAGAAAGTTTTTTAAGAACTTCAGCCAGGGACATGTTATCGTAATTGTCCAAAATAGTTTTCAGTTCTTTGTCATATGCAATAGATCGACGTGTTCTCAACTTTAGTGGTATATTAAATTTAAAATGTTTCAATTTCCAATCTATATAAACAGCCTCATTTTTAAGAGTATCCAGAAACTGAAGCATTTTAGGTTTTCTTTTACCCATTTTATTGTTCAAACGTTTATGCCATGCCTCTGCTAGATTTATTGTCCTATGGCGAGCCCCATGTACATTCCAAATAAACTCTATACTAGTGTTATCTAACCACTGGGCTACAAAATAGTCGTTGAATTTTGTGAGTGCATCGTTCTGTGGAGCATTTTCCATTATGTGTAACCAAGCGTCTTCAATGTCCTGTTTCTTTATATGGACCAATGCAGCACACATGGCTAAGTGTCTCTTCTCTTCAGAGTCATTCAATTGTGAGGCATGAGCTTTTTTGGTCAGTGCTTGTTTGAAGTGGAAATATTTTTAACATCAGGAAATATTTCTTTTATGACATTTATCACAGCAATTTCAAAGTCAACAATCATTGTAAGCGGTGTCCAAGTAGGTAATTTTCGCATCAGTGATGTAAAAGGCCGTTCATAAGACCGTTCCTGCTTATTAGGCATAAGAACGTAGATAAGTGGGACTATGTTAGAATTATTATCATCGCTATTCACGTCTCCATGTATACAATATAGCTGATAAAATGGTTTACAGCAGCTTGAAAATTTGCCACTCAAAAATAATGTTTGTATATTTGTTATGGTTTCACGAGCTGTCTCATTGCAGAAAGCTATTATTCTATTTTCAGGCTCGTTGTCATCTTTGAATAATAAAAAAGAATGTTTATATTTTTGTGGAATAATAACATCATCGCATCTTGAAAAATTTGTTTTGGGCACGTTTAGTTCACGATTCCTCACATTGTATAGTGTTCGCGAAATGTTCGAAAGTTTCGGTATGGCATTTAATATCTCATAACCCGCATTCTTAGTTGGTTGAAAAGCTTCTTCATACACTTGAGGCATAGGTGTACTTGTGTTCGCTGCTGCTTCCTTACAAAGGTTTATTATCTTTATAACTTCAGTTTTTTCTACATTTGGTTGACACTTGTGGGCCGCTTCATGCAATATTCTGATGTCAATATTCTCCGAAATTTTGATAATTGCGCTGCAAGAACGATTAGAACATCTCCATACACTTCCAGATTTATTTTCCCGATGCAAATTGTACATGTAACCATGTCTCACAAGCATTCGCCGTCCTCTTTTAAATTTCGTAAATGTGATCTGAAAAGATCGTTACTATTATATTCATGTTTTAATATAAGTGTGAAATAAATAAGTTACATAAAAATTAAATTGATCAAGACCAAAAATCGATGCAAATAATCGATTTCATTTCAAGATATGGCAACATCATCCTTAGACCTATGATCATCTTTCAAATCCATCATTTGTCATTGTCATGTCTAGATTTGACATGAAACTGTAATCTATCTTCTCATTAGCACGCTCACTATCGTAGTTTTGGGTATTTTTGGTTTATTCATATAGTGAGAATAGAACACAAGGAATTTTATTATTAATAAACAATGAAAATAAAATTATATTAAAGTTAAAAATGTGACATAAAATTGAATAAATACACCTTTACCATAAACGGAACGTGAAATGTCAACTTTGACGTCTACCATGACAATTTATCTAACCTAAAAATTTGCAAATGGCGTCCTAGTTTCCAATATGTATGTAAACTTTATAATATTATATCTCGTAAACCACGAATCTCCGCAACTAAAAAATTTGCAAAAAGTTTTAGTATTATCTCTAAAAAATATGAACTTCCAAAGCAACGACCAATAATGGAAATTTTAGCCATAATATATACACTTTTTAAAAACAATACTGCATTAAATAATAATATATTTACACCATGTCCACCGGAGCTTGTGCCCGGCTGATTAAGATCCATTTTTTTCAGAAACCAATCATTTGCACCAATCTTACCAACTACCGTCGATCTAATATATTATGTTCTTAAAACTCTATGATAACTACAATATTAAGAAGATCAAATTTGCAACAGAACACCCAAAAAAACTATAATATTATTCTAGAGCCGCCACATGCGCATCGACAAGGTCAAGTGAGTCACTGGATGACTGGACTGATCCATTGATCGGTGCGGCTAGAAAGAGGTAGATACAGCGAAGGAGCGAGCGCGTGATAGCATGTGCAGGAGTGCAGAAGAAAAAAAATTAGAAATAATTTTTATTTCGAGCGCTAAAAACCAATAACTTTGTTTTCTACCAGTACTTTATGCAAATAATATGTACCTTTGCAGACTTGTGACGACTTTACACATATTTTTATGCATGTGACGAATACACTTTCAATGTATGGAGTTTACAAAATGTGACGAATTGACTTTGTGGCGAATGTACAATAACCCTTTTGTTGGGTTGTTTATGTGTTTGTTTAAATAAATGGTGTATCGATAATAAATTATTTCATTAAAATACTTTCTGCTTTTTTTATTATTCAAAATTCCAAAATATTCATTTTTATTTCAAAGAAATAGCTATATTTTGTAACAAAAAGCTGCAAGTGATAGATTGAACGTAATCGGAAGATATATTGGAATGAAGGGTTATCACCTCATTCAAAATATCAATATTTAATTTTAGATTTCTTAAGAGACAAGTGTATATACACTAAAGGACATGAAAAATTGTTATGGTTGAAATAAAAAATAAAAATGTTTTTGTAAAAATTATGTATATATAGTAAGATTTTAGATCTTTTTTAGAGATTATATAAAACATATAATTAATGAAAAATAAAAAAAATACTATTATACATATGTATGAGAATTTTACAATCTTCTTAAATGTATGTTCACAGTTCTATCACTAGTTATATAACATTATTTACAATCGAATAATTATAGCTCTAACACAATAATTAGTACATCAAAATTTTACAATCAATACTAATTTTGTATATACACAGAAATAAAAGTAAAAAGTCAACATCAACACTTAACGTAATTTATAATGTCCCCAAGCCAATGTATTAATATTGTGTGTGTGGACGACCGGTTGGTGCAGCGGTTGTGTAAGCGACTGCTACGCCAATGGTCGCGGGTTCGATTCCCGCTCAAGTCAAACATTTGTGTGCATGAACATGGATGTTTGTCTTGGTCTGGGTGTTTCTATGTATAATATGTATGTATTTACAAAAAAAAAGTATATATGTATGTTTATCCATTATCTGGTACCCATAGTACAAGCTCTGCTTAGTTTGGGACTAGATGGTGATGTGTGCATGTGGTAGAATATTATTATTATATATTATTATACTTGTTCATAATACATCGTTTGGTATCATTATATGATAAAGATGCTTTATTTATTTTTTGAGTAAAAATAGTGTTTGATTGACTTAAATCGCAACATACTACAATATTGTACATTTTTATTACACAAACACGATTTGTAATTTCCCATATTCATTTTTTGGTAATACTTTTGTTAACCACTTTTGCCTTTGCTATAATTTTATTTTCTACTTGCAGGGCATACATTTTTGATCACACACCTACAAATTCCTTCAATACTTTACCATTATTCTCGTCTTTAAAAAAAACCCCTAACTTTTTTTATTTATTTTTGGATAACCGTATATATTATTTTCTGAATAATCTGATGTATCAAAATAGTGAAGTAGATCTGGTTTTACATACGCATAAAAATTGTCTGTAAAAATGTGGTATATCAAACTATCGGTATCGGTGTACAATAAATTAATTTTATTATTAAACTTTTTAATCATGTAGTTATAATGAAAATCCTAAATAAATTGGTTTATCATAAATTAATTTTGTTCTTCGTTATTGTATTGCGACTAAATGTTCTGAAAAAAAACATACATAAGGTTTTTAGATATATCTAAAATACAAAATCCTAAATAAATTGGTTAATCATAAATTCATTTTGTTTTTCGTAACTGTATTGCGACTAAATGTTCTGAAAAAAAAATTATTATAAAACTTTTTAATCATGTTGTTATAATGAAATTCATACATAAGGGTCTTAGATATATCTAAAATCCAAAATTCTAAATCAATTGGTTTATTCTAATTTGAATCATAAAAATAAATACATCATTCACTACAGGAATCTCATAAATTAATTTTGTTTTTCGGAATTTTATAGCGACTAAAAATTTTTAGTACACTTTTAAATCATGTAGTTATAATGAAATTCATACGTAAGGGTCTTAGATATATCTAAAATACAAATCCTGAATAAATTGGTTTATCATAAATTAATTTTGTTTTTCGTAAATGTATTGCGACTAAATGTTCTGAAAAAAAATTATTATTAAACTCTTTAATCATGTAGTTATAATGAAATTCATACATAACGGTCTTAGATATATCTAAAATCCAAAATTCTAAATAAATTGGTTTATTCTAATTTGAATCATTAAAATAAATACATCATTCACTACTGGAATCTAAAACAATGCATAGAAATGGGAATTAAATTTATTAAACTACACATAATTTTAATATTTAAACACAGTTCTTGATTAAAGAAATACATAAACTTAAATACTAATCTGAGAACATTAGCTACATCAAACTTTGAAAAAGACTTTTTTAAATTAATGAATAATTCTGTCTTTGGTAAGACAATGGGAAATATTGAAAAAAGAGTAAACGTTAAACTACTAACTCACTGGGATAATCGTGGTAAAATTTTAAGTTCTCAGGATTTGATTGCAAAACCAGAATTCCATAATTTATCAATTTTTCAGAACATTTAGGCGCAATACAATTACGAAAAACAAAATTAATTTATGATAAACCAATTTATTTAGGACTTTCATTATAATTACATTATTTAAAAGTGTCTTAAAAAAAAACAGTACATTTAGTCGCAATAAAATGCCGAAAAACAAAATTAATTTATGAGAAACCAATTTATTTAGGATTTTGTATTTTAGATATATCTATGACCCTTATGTATGAATTTCATTATAACAACATGATTAAAAAGTTTTATAATAATTTTTTTTCAGAACATTTAGTCGAAATACAATGACGAAAAACAAAAATTAATTTATGATTAACCAATTTATTTAGGATTTTGTATTTTAGATATATCTAAGAACCTTATGTATAATTTTTTCAGAACATTTAGTCGCAATACAGTTACAAAAAACAAAATTAATTTATGATAAACCAATTTATTTAGGATTTTCATTATAACTACATGATTAAAAAGTTTAATAATAAAATTAGGTTATTGTACACCGATACCGATAGTTTGATATACCAAATTTTTACAGTCAATTTTTATGCGGATGTAAAACCAGATCTACTTCACTATTTTGATACATCAGATTATTCAGAAAATAATATATACGGTTATCCAAAAATAAATTAAAAAAAGTTAGGGTTCTTTTTAAATATGAGAATAATGGTAAAGTATTGAAGGAATTTGTAGGTTTGCAATCAAAAATTTATGCCCTGAAGTAGAAAATAAAATTATAGCAAAAGCAAAAGGGGTTAACAAAAGTGTTACCAAAAAAATTAATATGGGAAATTACAAATCGTGTTTGTGTAATAAAAATGTACAATATTGAAGTATGCTTCGATTTAAGTCAATCAAACACTATTTTTACTCAAAAAATAAATAAAGCATCTTTATCATTTAATGATACCAAACGATGTATTATGAACAACAACATTAATACATTGGCTTGGGGACATTATAAATTACGTTAAGTGTTGATGTTGACTTTTTACTTTTATTTCTGTGTATATACTTTGGAGAATGGGCGGTTTCGTCCCAAGTGTTGTAACATTTTCCTACCTATATCATATGAAAGATCTCAATTAGTGTTATGTTTTTTTGTATGGGCGTAACTCTGTATCTTGTGCAGGGAATCTGTTATAGTGGTTTCATTTATTTAATAAAATATTAAATAAAACTTAATCAATTAGTATTTTAGTGACGAAAGGGCTGAAACTATTTTAAAAATCAAGTGGAAAACCACACGGGCGACTGTGCTACTCTAACCCAACACCCCCCCGCCCACCGCGCGCCACACGCTGCCATATTGTAAGCGCAGGAGCAGCGAACGATATTTTATGAGACAGCGCTATACGTTAGAAAGAGATGATTGCCGGTGCCCGCAAATGCAATTAACAAAAAAATAATAATAATTAATAACAATAATAAATAATAATATTAATTAATAATAATTAAATAATTAAAATATATAAACACAATTACAATTATTATTTTTTATTATTTACACTATTGAAATATGCATAGGAGCTATTCCTAACCTAGTACGATACAACATAAATACTTCAGAAGGTATTCTGTTGAGGGGGCGCATAAAATCGCGGCATATATCGGGTAGAATTTATTACTCGTATATTTTGATAAAAAATAGAGCACAAACAGTGAGAATTGCCCATTACTATTGCTCATGTTTAACGGGAAAAAGAACAGTAGGTACTTGTGCTCACATAATGAGTATCATTTGGTACCTTGGCTGGGCTAGACACCAGCCAAGCATATTGTTACCCGCGACATTTTTAGATGAAGTTATCATAGATAATAATCACTATTAAAAGTACCTGTAAACGATTTGCATATGTTAAAGCTGGACTCTAACGTAAGGGTTATATTCCATAATTATTTATGTATTTGAAAGTATATAAATAACAAAGGTAATAATACAATTATCAGAATTGTATTATTTCCTTCGTTATTTACATATTTTCAACTGTGCAGTTGTTAATAACGGCAAAAAAATAACTACTACTGCCTGTGATTACTGTACAATTATTATAAATGTAATAATTATGTTTACATGTAACGCAAAGTGTAATCAAGTAAGCTTAAAGCATTATTTAAAACAAAAACATTTTTTCACTTGAAGCCCAGTAACTTTTGACCTGCACGCAATTACAGTAAAAACTTAGCATATTGATCATAAAAAAGCTTAATTGAACATGTTTATACTAGTCGCAACTTGTTACAAGGGTTGGGACACAGCTCCTACAATAATGCCCATTGTCCTTTGTATTGATTGTAAAATTCTGATGTACTAATTGTGTTAGAGCTATAATTATTCGATTGTATATAATGTTAATTAAATAAGGGTAGTATTTAACTCTTCCTCAATATATCTCTGATGTCTGACTTTATTATTTCACTAAAATACTGACTTGCACACTAAAATACTAATTGCACACCAAAATATACTCACTAAAATATTTCATAAAGAACACCTGTTTATTGACCGTTGCAAATCTGTAATTATGAAAGTAATCCTTTCAATGAATAAGAAGCAATTCATATTTTAGTATTACTCAACAACCAAATACTTTAATAACATAACCTATTAAGTTTTCTGAGTGGATAAGTTTCCTAAGCGGACGAGACTTTTAAATGATATTTTGTAGAACGATCGGCATATTATTATTTGGTGTGCAATAAGTATTTTATTGTGCTAGTCAGTATTTTAGTGAAATAATAAAGTTTCTTAGCGTAACGCACTTCAGTGTGTTACTTAATATAGTTGATGCGCTGTTAAAAATATCCCAATAAATAATGATAAAACTGTGAACATACTTTTAAGAAGATTGTAAAATTCTGATACATATGTATAATTTTCATCAATTATATGTTTTATATAATCTTATCTTACTATATATATACATAATTTTACAAAAACATTATTATTTTTATTTCAACCATAACAATATTTCATGTCCTTTAGTGTATATACACTTGTCTCTTAAGATATCTAAAATTAAATATTGATATTTTGAATAAGGTATAAACCCTTCATTCCAATATATCTTCCGATTACGTTCAATCTATCACTTGCAGCTTTTTGTTATAAAATATTGCAATTTTGAATAATAAAAAAAGCAGTAAGTATTTTAATGAAATAATTTATTATCAATACACCATTTATCTAAACATAAAACATTTTTTAAAGCACATATTTTGTCATGATAAATACAATTATACAAATCTTCAGAATGTTTATATTTGTTTATACAGGCTTAATAAATTAGGATTTTTTTTATCTTCTAAATTAAACACACGACTATTGTTATTATTTAAAATTGTTTTCAACCAAAACACTTTTTCATGTCCTTTAGTGTATATAGACTTGTCTCTTAAGATATCTTAAATTAAGTATTGATATTTTGAATAAGGTATAAACCCTTGCAACTTGTCGTCTTTCTTGCTTTGTAAATTGTAAAACGGAAATTGTGGCTTAATCAAAAACACTTGCAGCTTTTTGTTACAAAACATAGCAATTTCTTTTAGTATAAATTCATTTGCTTTTATTTTGAAGCCTTGAACATCTACAATGGCACTCATGATAACCTTCGCACAATGTTGCTCAGAGGTTTGTATTCAACAAGACGATCGTTTATAATTAAACAATATGCAGCAGTATTATCTGGTATTGACTCAGAACATTCAATTTCTAATCAAACGTCTACTGGTCCTGTTTTTACTATATTATCGTTTTGCCTTGAACAATACCGATATGATAAACAGAGGGGCTTTCTCTTTAAAGTTCTTTAGACTAGACAAGGATCCAACGAGTAGTTGTAATACGCCTGACGGAATTTCGCATACATTTCGTCTAATATACTATACTAGCCGTTTCCCGCGGTTTCACCCGCGTCCTGAGGGAACTACTTCGCGTACCCGAAAAACCCAAATATCTTACGGACCCCTATTTTTTCTAAAATAAAATATAGTCTATGTTACTCGCAGATAATGTAGCTTTCTAGTGGTGAAAGAATTTTTAAAATCGGTCCAGTAGTTTTTGAGTTTATCCATTACAAACAAACAAACAAACAAAAATACAAATTTTTCCTCTTTATAATATATATTAGTGTAGATTTATTCTCAGAAAATTTTAAGCCTAAAGGTTCGTAAGGATAATACTGGGAATTTAAAAAAAGAGTTACGTTCGTCACATTATAATGATCAAATAATGAACTATCTTTCAATTTGTTAGTTTGTAAACAGAAAATAACGTACCTATCTAGGCTTTTCTAATCGTGATGCAGTTTTTACTGACCATAATTGGTTTGTGGTTTTATGTAGTAAAGGGTACTCATATAAATCCCAATTTTTAAATGCCAATTGAATAGATTTGTCTTTTACTAAAGTTTTTAAGAGTGTTAGACGTTCGCGATCAGATACTTTTATGTGAGGTACTCTCCACTGCATCCTTTCTATAGTTATTTGTATATGGACATTGTCTTCAGTGAGTATCACACTGTTTAAATTAGAATTACCTACTTCTGTTCAATATAAGTTCATGCTTACTATATATAACAACGTTATTGTAATTTTCAGCAAATCCTAAAATTTTATTTAAACGTATTACATCACTAAAATGACCATCATTTTTCCAACCACTTAAGTTCCAACCCCATAAGGCAGCCACTTTGCTTTTTTGTGTTAAGTAAAATACACTAAGATTCCTATGATGACTTCCTTTTGTAAATATATCCACAATTCTTCCATCAGACTCTCTCATTAGATCATCAATATTAATAAGATGTGGGTTTTCACCATCAAACATATTAAGATTTGGAATTCCTTGATAATAGTTAACATTTGGTAAATTATATAAATGTAGCATTTCATCAAAGCGCCCCTGAGAGGAGTTTATTGCGACATTGTGCGCAAAATTCCTGCTATTTGATACAGAAATAGTTAAAGATAAAGAAGAATTGATATAAACAGCAAAAGGAAAAATATGTCGGTGTTATTGTTTTTGTGTGTGTGCGTGGTTATGTGTTGTTGAAGAGTTTGAGTGTGTCGACTATGTGCGTCAGGTGTTTCATGAATGTGTCGGTGGCTGTTGCATTTGTGAGTATGGAGTCTAGGTCATATGGTATAAGTTGCATGAAGTGGCAGTATTACTTATAGTGTAGTCGTGTGAGTGTGTATTTTGGGCATTGTGTCAAATGTTTTATGAATGTTTGTGTGGTAGTGTTGTCGCAGGGATATGTGTCATTGTCGGTTATGTGGAAGCGGTGTAAATACTGTTTGTGATATTCGTGTCCAGTGAGTAGCTGTGTAAGTGCAAATGTGTGACCTATGGTGTTAATGAGTTTGTGTAAATGAGTGAGTGTGGGGCACCAAGTTTTGATGATAATGCCTTTGGGGTTGTTGGTATACGCCTCCGCGGCGAGTGTGGAGCTTTTTTGGCCAGGCGTTTGACGTGGCTCAACGGGACGTGTGAGAGGTATACTTTATGAGTGACCATGCTCGTAATGAGCGCTTTGATTTCGAGTTGCATACTTTTTACAAATCAAGAGAGGCGTTTTCTCAACAAGATGCCGTTTTGATTCTACTTAAGGCCTGAAAGTAATGACTTTATTGTGCAATTTAATTTTAAGGAAACAGACGACTTTGTGACAAGGTCGTTGATTATTTTCCTTAAACCAAAAGATGAGCATTGCCTACCTGGGGATTGTTATAAAATTTTGTATTTTATTATGGACTCATCTACTTTAATGAGCGAGCTTTATACCTAATATAACGAAGCTTAGTTAGTCGGATTAACAAACTACTAAATATGAATCAAAATTATCTGCAAACTCATGAATTTTAGAGGGTAAACGTATAGATTTGACTTGTGAAGCTTATATGCGAATACATATGCATTTATACAAAAGGCTTTAGATCAGGAACGGGTGCAGTATAGTCAATAAACACCTGAGTGGTACAGATTAGGTTACCGCTTTAATGAGTGAGGTAATTAGCTCACTGCTTGATTACTTTCTGCTTTCTTCGAACAATACATCGTTCTCACTTCAGTAAACACGTGAGATATGAATTCTGAACAATTATTCGTCTTGTCAACAATATATGAGTTGTACTAAGCCTCTCATTAGGTGTCTAGTATCAAAGGCTTTTGGGAAATATTATTATTAATGGGAGCATGACTGGTATTTCTCTTAGTATTTTAATACTAGATGCCTATTAAAAATTATGTAACAGGTCTGAATCGTGTTAATAAACGAAAAGAAAGATGAAATACCTTTCTATTTGTCCCGACGTTTCGTAAAACTAGATGTCTATTAATTAGTAGACACATTCAAGCATACCCTGCGTATTGTGGTGTCTTGGTGACGACATATTATTATGTACATACGTTACTGTGACTAAGGGCATGGCCTTATTTTAGTTTTTGTTGTATGTCTTCTATATCGTACTTTTATTAATGAAGTTCGAGTCCATCTTGAAATAGGTACGTTTGTGGAGACACAGAGCTCCTATTTCCGTATCGTGTTTTGCCCTTTTTTTTTTGGTGTCGGGTTGGAAAATGGCTCATGGTGTCCCTCCGCCCTGGGGGTATGGCCGAAGCATTCCTCGCTACCCCTCGACAGGTATTGGCCCGCCAGATGGTCAGGTGGGCCCCGAACAAAACCCCCTTGGTGGCGGATGAAGGTGTTGGGCTCCGCCGCCAAAACACCCAGCGGCTGCAAAGGATAGGGAGAACGGCAACCTGGCAACACCGCATCTCCTCTTCCTCTGCGGCCCCACCGTGACGCAAAAAATGGTGCGCCCCCATTTGGTCGCGGGAGATAGGGCGCGCGGCAACGCAACACCGTCACGCCTCTCCACCCGCGACCGCGCCCGACTGCGAGGGACAGACAGAAATGTCCCCCGCACCTGCACCTATGGACGCATTCTACACAGGCTTCACCCAAGCTCACGTGGAGCGTCCACTCCCGGGATCCCTCTTAGCTTCACCGCGGGTGTCCAAGCCACGGTTACTGAGTCCCCCCCCACCACGACTAGGTGGAGATAGTAGTTGTTATTCGCTGGTTCTGGCGTACTGATTTGGCCCTCCAAATTCGGTGGACGAAGGCCTAAGTCAATCTAAAAAAAAAGGTTTTTGGGTGCTCTGATCACGTTTCTGCGGTCCATTTTTGTGTAGGATACGCGGTCCCGGAGATGCGCACATCACTCAACTCATATCTAATTGATTTCCGGTGGTACCCACACCCTCATTACCATTGTTACATTGTTCGCCTAATCCTCTTATCTTTTGTACCAGGCACCCTCATTACGGTTGCATTCGGTGTTCTTTATCTATTACTCATTGTTAACGCTGATTATAACTGATATTGTTCTACTGTCCATGGGCAAACCTGCTTTCTGAATCATCAATAAAACAAATTCCTTCATTTTGTTACTATTTTATTTCTACATTTTATTATCTTGTTATCCCTTCAAAGAGGCTTCGCCCTAAAAATCATCAAAGGGATCCGCACTGTACACACTATCAATGCAATCGCAATAGCAACACTCACTCCACTTAATATTAAATTAAAGATATTAAAGTAAAAGAGTGCGCCACCGCGGAACTGGCTCGTATCACCGGCTCCACCGATCACCGAGTGATGTGTCGTCGGGGAGACGAAACATCACTCGACCGACCTACATATCCCGCACACCTCCTACACCCTGCATACCGCAATCCACATCAATACCACACTGCAGACACACAGGACAAACTCGATAACCTACTCACAAACCATTCACACGCGCATCACACTTACACTGACGGAAGCAAACACGATGATCAGGTGGGAGCCGCCTTCATTGTACACAGCCCACAAAACACAATCATCACCGAGCATCACAGACTACACCCATCATGCACTGTGTTTCAAGCCGAGCTCGTCGCAATCAATTAGGCATGCATCCGGGCTGCCACGCAAACCCCTCCCATCGCGCATCACATTCGTCTGGGTCAAGGCACACACAAATATACATGGTTATGAACTAACAGATATTGCTGCCAAAGACGCTGCAACAATGGAAATACCACTCACCCTCTCACACGTCCCGTTGAGCCACGTCAAACGCCTGGCCAAAAAAGCTCCACACTCGCCGCGGAGGCGTATACCAACAACCCCAAAGGCATTATCATCATAACTTGGTGCCCCACACTCACTCATTTACACAAAAATGTACCGCAGAAACGTGATCAGAGCACCCAAAAACCTTTTTTTTTTAGATTGCCTTAGGCCTTCGTCCACCGAATTTGAAAGGCCAAATCAGTGCGCCAGAACCAGCGAATAACAACAACTATCTCCACCTTGTCGTGGTGGGGAGGCTCAGTAACCGTGGCTTGGACACCCGCGGTGAAGCTAAGAGGGATCCCGGGAGTGGACGCTCCACGTGGGCTTGAGTGAAGCCTGCGTAGAATGCATCCATAGGTGCGGGTGCGGGGGACATTTCTGTCTGTCCCTCGCAGTTGGGCGCAGTCGCGCGTGGAGAGGCGTGACGGTGCGTTGCCGCGCGCTCTATCGCCCACGACCAAATGGGGGCGCACCATTTTTTGCGTCGCGGTGGGGCCGCAGAGGAAGAGGAGATGCGGTGTTGCCAGGTTGCCGTCCTCCCTATCCTCTGCAGCCGCTGGGTGTTTTGGCGGCGGAGCCCAATACCTTCATCCGCCACCAAGGGGGGTTTTGTTCGGGGCCCACCTGACCATCTGGCGGGCCAATACCCGTCGGGGGGTAGCGAGGAATGCTTCGGCGATACCCCCAGGGCGGAGGGACTCCATGAGGATTTTCCAAACCGACACCAAGAAAAAAAAAGGGCAAAACACGATACGGAAATAGGAGCTCTGTGTCTTCACAAACGTTCCTATTTCAAGATGGACTCAAACTTCATTAATAAAAGTACGATATAGAAGACATACAACAAAAACTAAAATAAGGCCATGCCCTTAGTCACAGTAACGTATGTACATATGTCATGATATTTCCCAAAAGCCTTTGCTACTAGACACCTAATGAGAGGCTTAGTACAACTCATATATTGTAGACAAGACAAATAATTGTTCAGAATTCATATCTCACGTGTTTACTGTAGTGAGAACGATGAACGAAGAAAGCAGAAAGTAATCAAGCAGTGAGCTAATTACCTCACTCATTAAAGCGGTTACCTAATCTGTGCCACTCAGGTGTTTATTGACTATACTGCACCCGTTCCTGATCTAAAGCCTTTTGTATAAATGCAAATGTATTCGCATATAAGATTCACAAGTCAAATCTATACGTTTACCCTCTAAAATTCATGAGTTTGCAAACAATTTTGATTCATATTTAGTAGTTTGTTAATCCGACTAACTAAGCTTCATTATATTAGGTATAAAGTTCGCTCATTAAAGTAGACGAGTCCATAATAAAATACAAAATTTTATAACAATCCCCAGGTAGGCAATTCTCATCTTTTGGTTTAAGGAAAATAATCAACGACCTTGTCACAAAGTCGTCTGTTTCCTTAAAATTAAATTGCACAATAAAGTCATTACTTTCAGGCCTTAAGTAGAATCAAAACGGCATCTTGTTGAGAAAACGCCTCTCTTGATTTGTAAAAAGTATTTGTAAAAAGTACTCGAAATCAAAGCGCTCATTACGAGCATGGTCACTCATAAAAGGGCGTTCAATCGGCTCAACAAATTTATATCGGCTTTTTTGGCCTCTCCTACGCTGTATTTGCAACTGCAACTTTGAATCCCAAAAGAATAAATAAGACCCGCGGTTTTCACATTACGCTAGTAAGAATGTCTACTTACGCTTGGTCTGTAGTGGACAACCTGTAAATTTGAGTATGGTAAATTATTGTTCATTAGATTAGTCATACTTATAAGTACCTAAATTAACTTAGTAGGTTCTGATCAAAGAAATCTAGTCAAACAACTCTACTTACATAACTGTGTCATGTATGTTTATTATTTACTTGAGTATACGCGTATGTCTAAGATTCAAATTAAACTACAGTTTACGGACAATCTCAGAAAAACGAATACAACTCTATCAATCTCTATTCAACGTCTATATTAATATTATTTTATTGACATTTTTCGTCTCGAGAAAACTGGTCTGCAGCATATCTCTCAGTAATAAGGAATGCGACGCGAGACGAATTACCATTTTGGTCTGTTACTGATTGACCATGGCTGCCTAAACGTGTACCATTTACAGCACATTGAGGACCATTATGCATAACTAAACATGGACCCTTATTAACGTAAATATACATTTGTGGCCCGAATAATTATACCTATCCGTTACAATTAACCATTCTAACCTAGAAATGGAGGGTGTTATAAATATATGCCATACATGCTCTACCGTAATTAAGATTCTACTAACATTAATTTCATGTGTGATAGGGTTTTCAATTCCATGACCTTGATACACTTGATAGACATAGGGCGTCTCAGAAACGTAGTCTGTCTTTTTAAATATACTTTTCCATTCCACATCATAGGCAAGAGAATGGAAAAGTATTATCGATAGGATACAACATTGAAGCTAGTTTAATCGCCGCGTCTTGCATTTCTGACTTGAACCATATATTTTTCTTCTCTTAGTAGTAGTCTTAGTGGTAGTTTTCGGTCAGGATTGGTTTCCTACAAAGGACAAATATTTGCATTACGCAAATAGCACTTTTATTTGTTGTGTCTGAATCTTATTATCATTTAAATTACAATGAGTAAATTGTCGGAGGGATGTTTCTTGTTTCATTAAAAAAGACAACTCGCACACTAGTAATGGATACTGTATAGTGATGGACATTACAAACACACTATTAATAAATACTGCATAGTGGAGGACATTACAAACACATTTTTTTAAACATTGGTTATAAACTACTCGCCTAATCGAAATAAAAATTTGTAACCAGGTTCAAATCCTTAGTTAAGGAGTACTATCAATCATTATGATATTTCTAGTTGCTTCCCGTTCTACTAAGTATATATGTATTCCCCCCAGTGGTATCTCCACTTTGTCGTGGTGGGGGGGCTCAGTAACCGTGGGTTTGAGGTACACCCATGGTGAAGCTAAGCGGGATCCCGGAAGGGGACGCTCCACGTGGGCTTGGGTGAGGCCTGCGTAGGATGCGTCCCAAGGTGCGGGTGCGGGGGACAGTTCTGCTGTCCCTCGCAGTTGGGTGCGGTCGCGGGAGGAGAGGCGTGTCGGTGTTGCGTTGCCGCGCGCCCTATCTCCCGCGACCAAATGGGGGCGCACCATCGTTGCGTCGCGGTGGGGCCGCAGAGGAAGAGGAGATGCGGTGTTGCTTTGCCGTCCTCCCTGTCCTCTGCGGCCGCTGGGTGTTTTGGCGGCGGAGCCCAACACCTTCATACGCCGCCAAAGGGGTTTCGTTCGGGGCCCGCCTGACCATCTGGCGGGCCAATACCCGTCGGGGGGTAGCGAGAAATGCTTCGGTGAAACCCTGCCCTCCGACACATGGGTACATGAGGAGAACGGGTTGGTTTTTAGTCAGTAAGAATCTGACAGTCCCCTTCGTCCTTCCCACCCAGGGCGGAGGGACTTCATGAGAATTTTCCAACCCGACAATAAAAAAAAAGTATACATGTATTAAATATTATTTATGTATATGTATGTAAATTGTTTTAGTATTATTATATATATTTAAATGTAATATATATCTACATACATCTTACTGGTACGCTTACAACTACCATTTCTGTCCTACCAATAATATCTCCATCCAAAGGTTGCCTGGTAGAAATCGCTTTTAGCGATAAGGCCGCCCATTGTACTGTATCTTATATATGTAAATTTCTTAAACATATTTGTAAAAGTGTACAATAAAGTGTATAATAAAATAATAAAAACATCTCACAAAGTGTTATCTAGTATGGGGATCAAACCCAAAACACTAGGAGCAGTTCTAAAAGGCTAGGTGATCACAAACCACTACGCCATATGTGCAGTCGAATATTTTCCAACCCAAATTCCTCTTTATAGAGGATTTGGTACCGAGAGAGCGTTTATATAATTCCACATACCACTACGCTATTGATGTACGCATCTCGCTCAACACAAAGTACTGAAACACAACAAATCCATGTTCAAATGCTCTTCTGGTCTCCGCAGCTTTCTCTCTAACTAACCTACAGAATACAATAGGAACGTACTATTTGAATTTGAAGTCTATAGATATTTAAATTGGAACATTCTGATCGATAAAAGAAAATTTCTACAAAATATCGTTCTTTGGTAAAACTTAACTTTATTCGAGGATTGTTGGCAAACATTGAATTAATATTAACTAAATACCTATCTTGGCTTTCCTTTTTTATAGCTATATTTATGCATGATATTATGGAGGTCTAACCAGATATGACAGTATATCAACTTTTGCACAGAGCGACTGCCGTCTGACCTCCGCAACTCAGAGGGATAGCGACATTCTATGATTTAGACCAGTATCAGTTTATTTGAGGGTACTGACTCCGCTTTAAGACTGTCAAAGTTCTTTCGGTTTAACGTGCTCTCCGAAGCACGGTGCAAGCGATAATTAATAATTTAATACGCACTTAAATTCTAAAAGTCATTGGTGCGTGCCATAGATTCGAGCACGATACCCTCTGCATGGCAGTCCGTTGGTACCTCCACTACTCACACACACTTATAAGTAACTAAACTAATTAAGTAATTTTTGATGAGAAGTTACAAAAGGAATCTAGTCACATAACTATAGTTAGGTACATAACTTTTTCGTCACAAGAAAAACTCGTCCTAGCTTGAATTAACATTTGGTGTGTTACTGATTGACCATGGCTGCCTAAACGTGTACCATTTAGGTACAGTACATTGAGGACCGTTATGCGTAACTAAACATGGACCCTTATTAACGTAAATATACCATTGTGGCCCGAATAATTAAACCTATCCGTTACATAGTATCTTCTTGGGTTTACGCGAATGTTACACATTGAAATTAAACTACAGTTTACAGATTTTATCACGATACATAGGTATGCGTAAATAGGTAGTAACACCAATACTTGAAAAATTTTCGGGTACTGTGAGATAACTTATACATTCAAGAAAAAAACAAATATCACCTTAGTCTGCCGTGAACATGAATCCTGTAAAGAATTCGAAACGTGGGCTAGTAATAAATTAAAAATGTAGTTTCTAGATCATTCGGTTTAAATGTAATAACTTAGTGAAACCAAAATATCGCGATGAAATCCGTAAACTGTAGTTTAATTTCAATCTATCCGTTACAATTAACCATTCTAACATGGAATGGAGGGTGTTATAAATATATAGCCCAGTATTCTACCGTAATTAAGATTCTACGAACATGCATGATGTCTGATAGGATTTTCAATGCTTGACCTTGATGTTACAAAGAGCGTCTAAGGAACATATGTCTTTTTAACCCTAGAATACTAATCATCGCCTGAGAGGCCGCGTTCAGTTGATTTTTTAAGAATATTTTTAAATTACGTCTATGTATCGCAGCGTGCATTCGTGCCAATATAGTGCACCCTGCGACACGGTAGAGAGAGGTCATGGGTTCAGCGGGGAATACTCAGGTATCGAGTTATTGACCTCACGATCGCCTGGGAGGCGATCATTAGTATTTAGGTTAAGTTTTTTTACAAATGTAGTTTTTTAGTTTTTTGCAATTATCTCATTATTTATTTGTTACAATAATATTGATTTAACTGATAATTGATCATTTTGTTTCATAGATGAATCTCGACGAGAACCAGATAACAAACTATTTGGAAAACGAAGTTTCGGACGATGAAACTGAAGTTTACGTTGAGGATTACGATTCAGATGACAGTGTGGCTGATCCTACTCTCTTACCCTCGTGCCAGCTTGAAGATGATCTCCAAAATATTGCTGGCACATCTCAAATACAAGCAAGCACAAGCACCGAGTTAGAAGCTGCTCTACAAACCCAATCTCGATCTCAAAACTGCTGTAATTGTGATAGAAAAATATAGCCTGATTTTAATTTACTCTCAAGCCAAATATCTTATAATTAGAATGGTATTTTTACTTTTATGTGATATAACACTTTAACAATACTTAATTTAGATAATAAATTAGAAGCTATATGTGTCTTTTATATTTTTATTAATATTTTTCAAAAGACTGTTCAAGCAAGGGTAATGTTTGATTGAAGGTTGATTTTAAGACTGAAGTTATAATTTTAAGGAAAATGTGGCATTAAATTTAAGGAAACAAGGTCTTTCTTCATCATTTGTTACATTTAATACAAATTTTAATAGAAAAATCTTTCTCAAATTTTGTATCATTTATGAAGTAGCCTCCCGAGCGATCATTAGTATTGGTAGCGCCATCTACCTTTCCATCGAGAACTAATCACGTCAACGTCAATGGTTCGTCGCTGCTCGGCCAATCCGAGCGATCGTTTCATAAATCCCCTCCCGAAACGCCTCGCTATTGGCCGCCCTGATCAACGGCGACAGAAGATTCGAGACGCTGAGAACGTATCCGCCATACCGTACCGCACCGCATCGCACCGCCATATATAATTATTACCGCTTACAACCAAAGAAAACCTAACAAACCCGCTCGCGAGTGAAAGTGAAACGAATAGTGTAGTGTAGTGAATCAAGCAGCTTCATCTCGAAAACACCAGGAGACTGCCCTTCTGAGAAGAAGAAGATTGCCGTGCAAGGTAAGAGGTTCCTTTCTACACCATACTTTCTCTCCCTCTCCAATCCTAGGCGACCAGAACTCGCCATCCTTTAAATACAGTCCATTTTTCCCAAATCGCCTAGGAACATTCGGTTCGCCGAACCATTTTTTTGATCCATACGAGTCGGATTCATTTACGTTTTTATACGTTATATCTCTATACCTAGGCAGTTATAGCAACTAGCTATACTCCTAGTCCATTCACATAACCGTCACATGATTGTTTCCGCCCGCATCAGTAGGTAAACTTTTATGTAGCTACCTACTTACTCAATTATTATTTCTGGAACTATCATAGTTGTCTTGTAAATCTCATATTTTGAGCAACTTTTAATTCCACAGCTCTAAAGTGTTGCCTACTTAGCCTACTTAGGTAAAATAATAGGTACATTAGATATTCTTATTTTGTTTCGGTCTCATTAGCTTATACTTACGTTAACAAGTCACAACAAAAGAAGTCACGCGTGTCGGAAGACAAAGAGATGACAATCTTAGAAGCAAAACGCAATATTTTATTTGAGCGTAATCAAAACATTTATGACCGCTCAAAAACCGCCGCTATTTCCGATAGTAATAGGGAATCATTCCTTAGTTATTGTATGACAGTAGATAGTATTCGGACAGATTTTCATAAGTTGTTAGACGATTATAACGCAAGATTGCTTTCTGCTAATCCTGATGAAAAACCGAATTATCAGGCGTACACCTCATTCGAAGATCTTTATTGTATTATTAAGCGTATACAATCGCAATTGGAGGGTAAATGTTCGGCACAGCCCGTTGCCGCGGCCCGCACGCCGGGATTACCGCCAATCGAGATTATGTCGTTTGATGGCGATATACGAAACTGGCCGTTATTCTATGCGAGTTTTAAGTCTACAGTGCACGATAATGGTTCTCTGTCAGATGCTGACAGGTTGTACTATTTAATAGGTAAACTGTCACCGAAGGCCCAGTCCGTATTTGCAGGTGTCACACCTAGTGCTGAGAATTATCAGGTCATATTTCAGTCACTACTTGATAGATATCAAGACACGCGCGTCCTAGCGTCTACCTACTTTGACCAAGCTTTAAATCTTAAACTGTCCGGTGCCGCATCTGTCTCGAATTTCCAGCTGTTTATAGATAACTTCGTAACCGCGGTTAATTCTCTTAGGAACTTAAAATTAGAAGATCTTTCCGACTTTATGTTGCTTCAACTCGCTTTAAAAAAGTTTGACACTGATACAATTCGTGCTTTCGAGGTGACGGAACGCAATAATAAAGTTAAAGTTTTATTTCGTTCATCAAAGATCAGTGTCGAATATTTCATAATACACAGTTTAGTTCACCTAGCCCGTCTAAGACTAACAGCAGCAAACAAAGGTCGAATAAAGCGCGAAATAGTAATAATAACCCGGTCCCTAATCCACAATCTTACGTAACATGCTCGGAATCTAATAAAATTAATTCACAGAAGTGTCTGTGCAGTAATATAGTGCACGACCATTTCTATAAGTGTCCCGCCTTCAATGGTCTAAATCCAACTGCTCGTTACAAGTGCTTAAAATATAACAAAGCATGCATTAATTGCTTAAGTATAAAGCATAAAACGAGTGATTGTTCTAGTAGAACGAGATGCCACTCATGTAATCAACGACACCATTCACTGTTAAATTTCGATAAAGGTAGCCCGTTGTCAAGCCAAGCCGCTAACCTTGACACACTTACGTCGCAGGTGCAGGCTACGATAACTGCGCCTCCCACGATCCAGAATGAAATATCGTTGTGTACGACATCCATTGCGCGGGCGGCGTGCACGCGCGGACGGCCTTCGCGCGCTTGTAGTGATCAGAGCAGTGCTAAGCCGTGGTGTATGACGTCTAAGACTGTTCTGTTAGCGACAGCGCAAGTTATCGTTTATGATGTTAATGGGTCGCCGCACATGGTACGTTGTCTACTCGATAGCGCGTCTCAGACCAATTTAATAACATTTGAGTTGTTCAAACGCCTCGGATTGTGGAATAACTTTAAAAATACTAACTCAATAGTCAAAGGGATCGGCGGTTCAGAAAAACATTGCAAGGGTTCCGTAGATATCAAAATACATTCGCGTTTTGATAGGGACATTAATTTTAACATTTCTTCGCTTATCGTGGAGCGTATTACGAACACATTGCCAAACGCTAATGTGGACGTATCGCTACTCACACACCTCGAGTCATTGCCGCTGGCAGACGCGGAGTTTGCGAACCCGGCAGGCATTGATCTTTTGATCCGAGCTTCAATATTTCCGCACTTGCTACTAACTAAAATAGTACGTAGTGAACGATGTGATTTACCGCCCGCTATTGAGACGGTATTTGGGTATGTGATTATGGGTACCGTACCTACGTTACATACTTCTCATTGTATTACGTCTTGTTGTTGTTCTGTTCTTCAAAAGATCAAGGTGGGTGCTAAAACTGTGTGTAAGATAAAGCACTAATTAGCTATGCTATGCCATGCTATGCTATGCTACATTATGCTATGCTATGCTATGCTACGATATGCTATACTATACTATGCTGAGCTATGCTACGCCATGCTATGCTATGCTATGCTGCGCTATGCTACGCTATGCTATGCTATGCCATGCTATGCTATGCTACGCTATGCTATGTTACGCTATGCTACGCTATGCTACGCTATGCTACGCTATGCTACGCTATGCTTCGCTATGCTACGCTATGCTATGCTATGCTACGCTATGCTATGCTAAGCTACGCTACGCTACACTATACTATACTACACTTCCGCTTTGTATATGGATGACATTTCCTGTAGTGTCATTCCTGTAGTGAAGAGCTTATTCAGCTTTTCAAGCGAGGCCAAATTGATCTTGTCAAATGGACAAGCAACTTTAAGGAGGTTTTCGCACGCATACCAGATTCTCATAAAGCTTCTCCAGACATTGAGTTTGAGAAGTCTGTACCGCATAAAGTTCTCGGTTTGCGCTGGGACAAATCCTGCGATATTTTTCGGTATGACGTCTCACCGCCAGATGATAAGTGAACCAAACGCACTATGCTGCCCACAGTGGCTCGACTATGGGACATAATGGGTTTTGTGGCTCCCACGATTTTGTACGCCAAGCTCTTGATCAAAGAGCTTTGGCTATCAAAGTGTGAGTGGGATGAAACATCCCCTGACCATATTGTCGCCGCTTGGGGCCAGTTTTGTATTGAGCTTGCCGCGCTCAATCAAATTACTATTCCGCGTCATCTTGGGTTAGTAGATGGATGTACCATCAACTTAATAGGTTTCGCTGACGCCAGCGAGCGTGCTTACGGTGGAGTCGTATATCTGCAAGTCCTCATTGGTTCTAACTACTCGGTGCAGTTAGTTTTGCCCCACTACCCCATTAATAAAAAATACGCATTTTCCGACTCCAAAGTAGTGCTCGCTTGGATTCATTCTTCTCCTGATCGCTGGCAGACTTTTGTCGCCAACCGCGTTAGCAAATTGATTGAACTGGTTCCTGCTACTTGTTTCAATCACGTCGCGGGTATTGAGAACCCCGCAGATTGCTTGTCTCGTGGTGTCACTCCACTTAATGTTCTGCATCATCCATTGTGGCATCGTGGACCTTCTTGGATTTCCTATGATCCGTCAGAATGGCCCATGCAACCCTTTGATCAAGGTGCAGAAGACGAAGATGTACCCGAACGGAAGTCTGTTTCTTATCCCGTGATTGCTGAGGTTGCGGAGTCTCCCATCTATGCACTCGCACTACGCATGTCATCGTGGTCTAAGTTACTCCGCGCCATTGTTTATGTCTATAGGTTTCTTAGGCACCTACCTAATGAGACTTTTGTATCAAGTACTGATATCAAATTCGCAGAATGTAAGTTACTACGAGCTGTACAGGCTGTTCATTTTATAAATAAATAAAAACACACTTTACAAAATAATTACACCCACCAAACTGAGTGTCAGTTTGTCGGCGGGAATAGTGCTCGATAAACATTTGGTAACGACATTCAAAATTTGAAAGACAATGTACCTTGTTCTCCCGCTATCCTTAGACTCAAGCCGTTTCTCGATGAACACGGCGTCATACGCGTTGGGGGTCGTCTGTCAAATTCGAATGAACCTTATAACTACAAACATCCTTGCATTCTGCCGCGACATGATCATATGTTGTCGACCTTCTTGTTGATTTTTATCACAAGAAGCACCTCCATGCCGGTCCAGATTTGCTTATGTCCTTACTTAGGCATAAGCATTGGATTTTAGCCGCTCGACGAATAATTCGTCACAGAATACATAAATGTAACGTCTGTTTCAAATTTCGTCCGCGTCCGACTTTTCCTCGCATGGCCGATCTCCCTAGCCAGCGCGTCAACCAGGTTGCTAAAGCGTTAACACACACCGGTTGTGATTACGCAGGATCACTGCAGTATACGCCAGTGCGTGGTCGAGGTGTTAAAAGCCGTAAAGCCTGGCTATGTATTTTTACATGCTTAACGACGCGCGCTACGCATATTGAAGTTGCGACAGATTTAAGCACGGTGTCATTCCTAGCAGCCCTTAAACGATTTCTCTCACGGCGCGGCCCTATACAGTGTTTGTACACGGATAACGGCACTTGTTTCGTGGGCGCAAGCTCTTATTTACGCGACCTTTATAAGTTTCTCAGGGAAGAATATCGTACTCGTCTTCAGGAAGAACTTTCCATAAATCATATTGACTGGAAGTTTATTCCACCAGCATCACCACATTTCGGTGGATGTTGGGAAAGCATGGTCAAAGTAATTAAAACGCATCTCTTCAAAGTTATAGGTCAACAGATCCTCTCTTACGAAGAGCTTTTAACTGTCCTTGCACAAGTCGAGGCACTGATCAACTCGGGTCCGCTCACGGCATTGAGTAGCGACCCTGTAGAACCATCCGCGTTAAGCCCTGCACATTTTCTGAACACAGTGCCATTATCGTCATTTCCGGCTCCTGAAGTAGACTCTTCAAGCTTGCTCCAGAGACATACTCTGCTGGATAAACTCGTGCAGTCGTTCTAGCGGCGCTGGCGTGCGGAATATCTCCACCAGCTTCAGGCTAGATCCAAGTGGAATAGTCCTGCATCCCCTATACAGGAGGGTACGTTGGTCGTCATAATACATGAAAATGCTTCGCCGCTTTCATGGCCGTTAGCCATCGTAGAGAAATTGCATACTTCCAAGGACGGTACAACCCGCGTTGTTACCGTGAAAACCGCTAAGGGGAGCTACGTGCGCCCTGTTGTACGTCTCTGTCCGCTTCCAACTCAGTGAGATCTAACCTGAAGTTGGATCTACCTCTTAGTTTAAGTATTTAGTTAGTAGTTTTTGCTGTTATTGCATTTGTAGTTTTCGCTTAAGTTAATTTAGGTAAATTTAATATCATATCGCTGTCTTAGCCTATTGATGGTTTATGCGGTAGTACACCCAACATAGCTAAGTTCAATTCTATTTCTTTTAAAGGCAACCCTTTAGGGCCGAGGGGATATGGTAGCGCCATCTACCTTTCCATCGAGAACTAATCACGTCAACGTCAATGGTTCGTCGCTGCTCGGCCAATCCGAGCGATCCTTTTCATAAATCCCCTCCCGAAACGCCTCGCTATTGGCCGCCCTGATCAACGGCGACAGAAGATTCGAGACGCTGAGAACGTGTCCGCCATACCGTACCGCACCGCACCGCACCGCCATATATAATTATTACCGCTTACAACCAATGAAAACCTAACAAACCCGCTCGCGAGTGAAAGTGAAACGAATAGTGTAGTGTAGTGAATCAAGCAGCTTCATCTCGAAAACACCAGGAGACTGCCCTTCTGAGAAGAAGAAGATTGCCGTGCAAGGTAAGAGGTTCCTTTCTACACCATACTTTCTCTCCCTCTCCAATCCTAGGCGACCAGAACTCGCCATCCTTTAAATACAGTCCATTTTTCCCAAATCGCCTATGAACATTCGGTTCGCCGAACCAAGTATTAAGCAGTAAAATAAAATTGGGCAAGTGCGAGTCGGACTCGCGCACGAAGGGTTCCGTACCATCATCTATAAAAGAAAATCACGTTCGTTGTATGTATACTTAAATACTTTATAAGTTTCTACCTGTTTATTAAGATCGAGTAACAAATTGCTTAAAAATTACGTTTGTTGTATGGGAGCCCCCCTTTATTATTTACTTTTTTTCAATTTAATATACAACTACATATTCTGTGAAAATTTAAAGCGTCTACCTGTTACAGTTAGTAATTTTGAGCAAAAAATACGAAAAAAAACACGTTTTTTGTTTGGGACCCACCTTAATATTTTTATTTTTTATTTTTAGTATTTGTTGTTATAGCGGCAACCGAAATACATAGTTTGTGAAAATTTCAGCTTTCTAGCTATCATGGTTTATGAGATACAGCCTGGTGACAGACAGACGGACAGACGGACAGACAGACAGACAGACAGCGGAGGCTTAGTAATAGGGTTCCGTTTTTTACCTTTTAGGTACGGAACCCTAAAAATAAGATTAGTACTCTAGGGTTAAATATTCATTGTTATTCCATCCATTCTCTTGCCTAATTGAGTAAAAACTCAATTGCAAAAGACAAGAGAATAAAAAAATTGGTGGAACAGATTTTACATTGGTTAAGGTAGTATAATAACCGCATCTTGCATTTCTGAATTGAACTATATGTTTTTATCTTTTGGTCGTCTTAGATTAGGAGTTCTTTCCCAGAGCACTATTATTTGTTGTCTGGGTATAGTTGATCAAGATTATAATTATATGAATTTAGAAATATATCTTTCATCTGTCTTGTTACCATAATACTGTCAAGCCAAGTTTAAAATTAAATTGCCATTGGAGGATTCTTTTTTGTTTCCTTAAAAAAGACACTGTCACACTAGGAATAAAGACTGTATATTAGTACTTGGGACTTTACAAACACTACTTTTTCAACCACTACACAAAGTATAATCGTCTTATGTGAGGATCGAGCCCACACACTATGAGCGGTTCTAAACTCTGTGTACTCCATAGTTGCAGTCGAATATTTTCCAACCCAAATTCTTCTTTATAAAGGATTTGATTTCGAGAGAGCATTAATTTAATTCCACCATTCCATCTCGCTCAATACAAAGTACCAACATGAAAGCTTTTAAGTCATGACAGTTAAATTCTATATAATATAAGCACGTAATAGCGGGGTTATTATATATAATTATGTATAGATACAAGGTATACGACCTATATGTATTATTATAGTTCTATTTGTCAGGTGTTTGGAAAATAAAAGATACAACTATCAATTCTAACCTTCATTTATTCAGGTTGTCTCAAGAGTATATTTTAAAATCTAAAGTTCTGATTCTATATTTACATTTAGCGCTACGTTCGCAAAGCAAGGGCATAGAACCAAGAGAAAGAACGTGGCAAGAAAACTCTCGGCCATTATTTTAAAAGTTATAGTTATCGTTTAGAAAAGCGGTACAATCAAGTCATATCAGATAGCAAGGTTGTGGGTAGTTCAATATTTCAAAAGTAACTATTATCATAGTACAATAGATTAACATAATTCATTTAGTAATATTCACCACAGATATATTTACTATAGGTGTATTAAATATTTACCACTGAAATATTCACTACATGATGTATATAATAGACATGACTTGTTTCTCAGCATAAATTCGATTCTATACTATATGATACTCCAAGTTCTGAACTTTAACATCTCGCAACTGAAGGAACCACCCACAATATACAATTGCTAAGCTATATTATTACATTAACTATACATTGTCTATATTGACAATACTCTAAATAATAGCAATAAAGAATTCTGAAACACATTATTCGTAAAAACACAATATAAAAGCACAATAATATAAAAGTCAGAATTATATCGTACCTTAGTTAGCCGTTGTCAGGGCGGAACTGCACAGAGTCTGTTCACATTTAATAGTCTATTTACCCCTTTGACAGTGTCAACTGTCAAACGTCAACCAATTTGTCTATTTAGAATTGGCAACACTTGTTCGTCTGATGTTCACACTTCGACTGCCCAGAGACGCTCCGTAGCGGTCTGTCTTTTATACTAGTGAACAAACAACTCACCACGTGGGGATATGACGTTTCGTCGCCACGTGTAGTTTGAAATACAATGTTTTATTATAAAACTAATTTATAATACATTTTGAGAGTTCGCCATAATGTTCTCGAAAGACATGTGAAGTCTGCCAACCCGCACTTGGCCAGCGTGGTGGACTATGGCCTTACCCTTCTCATAGTGGGAAGAGGCCCGTGCCCAGCAGTGGGACAGTATAAAGGGCTGATGATGATGATAATACATTTTATATTAAAAATATAATTATTTTAACATTCTATAGAAATATATATATGCACAATAATCAGAATTATCTATCACACGAGTACTACATACGAGTATATTTTCAACAGCTGCAACATTGGGCCACTTTTTAATACATTTGTTTTAATCTCATTTGGCTATTGAAATTAAGGTCACTATTATACGTTTTTCAGTGGCAATTCAGAACAGTTTAAGCTTTTCACTGTCAGAAGCTATGCATATGAGATGAAGCTTCGAAACAGGATAACATTCCGAAAATCTATTGAATCTACACTTACTACCTCGTACGTGTTTCTTCACTTTGATGAAAACAAATCCATGTTCAATTGCTCTTCTGGTCTCCACAGCTTTCTCCAACGAGTCAACTCAATATTGTAGGTACGTACCATTCGAATTTCAATTCTATAGACATTTAAATTGGATCATTTGATCTATAAGAGAAAATGCCAGCCCCAAATATCGTTCATGGATAAAACTTAACTTTATCCGAGCATTGTTGGTAAATTATGAATTGATCTTAAATAAACTCATACCTAACCACGCAAATAAAATAAATGTATTTTATATCTATATTTATGTGTCGTATTATGAAGTGCTATTACGCCTGGTTTGGTCAAAAACTTGAACAATATGAAAAGAAAGAAATAATGACATACCTTAGTAACGTTATCTATTATCTTCTTAAACAAAATATACGAACGGCCATCTCAATGCGTTACATTAATTTTACTTGCAAGCTCAATTTCCCATCGCACCGAGATGATCTCCCAATTCAAACAACGGTAAATCAAAATAAAACAATTTATTACAAATAATATTTATTTTATTTCGTGTTCTTTAAATTTTCTTTGAAGCCTAGTTTACAAGGTCTAAGATTACAAAACTTTCAGCACAGTTTAATAGAAGTAAATCCTTATACTAATAGACATTTGATATCTTAAATTGGAATTGACAGGTCATGATTGGGTACTATTAATTATTGGTACAGAATAAAGAAAACTGGTGTACTTATTTGACTTTTACCACTTTCAAGCATAGTACATAAAGCCGTTTTGATCACTAATATCTTAAAATAGTTACATTGACAAGAATTAATATGTTATAAGAAATGTCAGAGGTTGTCCTTTGGGTCAGAAAATACAATGTATGAGAGCTACATTACATATTATATGGTCTTTACTTTACAATGAGTAGGTACATTTATTGTATTGTCTTGTAAATGGTAAACGTCAAATTTCATCAGAGACATCTCGTTTTTAAAGTATTTGTATTAAAGAAAATTAAAAAAACATAAGCTTTGTTAATACTAGTGGGCGTCGGAACAAAACTATATTTACATAATTATAATCTTAAATTCTTGTAAATAAATTTTCACAGAAGTATTTTATAGGTACTCTTTTAATTTTATGAGTCTTACTCTTTGCTCATAATAATTCATAACGAGCATAAACCGTATAGATTGCATTTTTTTTAGTTTTTTATAAAATATTGTAATTGGTATGAATTCACGATGAGAGCTTACTATATGCACATTTACAATAATTCTTAAAGTATCTCTGAGATATTTTACACTTAACTATAACAAAAATATATTACATAGATACGTAGAATAGAAACTTAGTTTCTACAAGGACAACGCAATTACTAAAATATTTTTGTAGTTTTTTAACTGGAACTAAATCAATTAACTTTTAAGCTCTATTCAAATTTATAAGCTCCATTAATCTGTTATGATGACGATTTAATATTACTTGAAGTTTGAAAGCGTTCATTAGACGCTTTAAAGCGATTATGTCACAGAATTTCAAAGTCGGTATGCAACAATATTTGCTATTTTGTTTATCACACAGACATAATTCACAGCTGATGGCTTTAGTCTCTTATAAAGCTTTTGTGGCATGGAGATTTGATATAATACAAGAATCAAATATGTAACAAGGTACTTTCTTGCAATTCACTTAGGTATCTCCTTAGATCATAATGTTCCAATTTAAAACAAACGTATGCAGGGATAATACACGAGTATATACAGGTTTTAAAAAGACCCTTAACGAAAACTGAAACCTCATATTGTACCAATCATAACAAACATGTTTTGCTTCGGCCTCATACCTGGGAAATTACTGGTTCAGGAGATATTGAGGCTTAAAGTTACTATGGAATTTTGTAAAAAGGTATTTCGAAAATTGCACGCGCGCATTTTTTATAGCGGCTTGAAAAAAGTGAATAGTTAAAAAAACAAGTCGTTTCCCAGGTTTTATTTTTGCTTAGTATGACTTGGCATGATGCGAATCCAAAACGCGTAGACTTCGGCATGGTGATGGGTCTTGTGACACCCTGTATAAAGAAAGATGTATGCAACTGAAAACTTGCAATTGGTTTTAAAGGTAGCTTCCTTATCTCGAGAAAGGATAACAGAGCTTGGATTTGAGTCAAGAAAAGTCAGCATTTCCCTTTTCACTTAAAAATAGACACGTATATATTACATGAGTGTCAATAGAGGAAGACCTAGACGTTCTCTGATCAGATTAGAAACATCCTACAAAAAGAACAGGTCAGAAGTACCCTAAACAGAAGACTATGCATGACAAATTTGTTGGAAGTGAATGAAGCAAGAGATATATGTATGTCATGATCGTTTCAAATGGCGTTCTGTAGTCGCTGCCTACCCGTTAGGGAAACAGGCGTGAGTTTATGTATACGTATGTACCTATGTATGAATGTATATTATATAACTAAGGTATAATTGTTGAAAATAAAAAGGGCGGCTATTGAATAACATGAAAGCTCTCACGAAAAGTAAATAACCACAAACGCATTCACTTTTACAGCTTCCTCCTCACGAAACCTACGTAAAACAATATGAAATAAATGAGAAAGTACGAGAGTGGATGCCATTTTTTAATGTCACAGGTATTTGGAAATAAACCTTTTTAGCTGTTTATCTTGATTCCGTGTACTACCCGAAGTATTTCATTATATAACGAGTAGTTCTGACTATGGTATTTTGTATTTAACTAGTCATGATTCAATTCCGGTAATTCTTAATTGATATTGATACGGTATTATACCTCGGTAAAGGTGATGAAAACTGAAGGAAGTTGATAAACTTAGTTGTGTTACAAGGAATTTCAGCAATCTGCATTTCGGAAACACAATCTGTTAGTAGATACCTATCACCAATATCAAAAATGATTGTCCCTTTAATAATGAAAAAAAATTCTGATATTAAAAAACCATACCTAGATTCTAACTACATGAATTTAAAAATATATATTCACGTATTATCTAAAATAAATTCATGAGTATGCCTTATCTACCTACGTTCAGCAGCGGTATTGAGCTTAGTTGTGGCGATGTCTTAAAATTGTTATTACATCTATATACTTACAATGGAATAATGTCATTGCGTATGAAACTAATATCGTTACAGCAATATCGCATGCTATCCAAAATTCAGGCGAACGCCACTGGCATACAAAGCTATTTAGGTGCCAGTTATGAGCGGACTAATATTATGATTCTTGGTAATTTGGAAGGAGGTAATCAGTTCTATACTTCTGTAATCATGTACCGTATTATTATAATGCGAAAGGGCTCAGCCACAAAAGCAATCCGCGGCTTTGCACGCTTCAGCTGTAATTCACAGAAAACTAAACCTTATTACTGAGATCTTAAAGTGTTTTCTAAACACACTCAACAGATAAGGAATAAGTAGCATCTTAAGGATACTTTACATCTACATTTATTACTTGTTCGCTGCATAAAACAAACTGTTTAATTCCACAAGTCTAACTCGTTCATACAAAATAAGTGAGGTCAGCTCTCTAGATTTATACATATATTATCTTATGTAACATGTCTTGGTACTATGCAATCAATATGACTCTTTGGTATATCAATTATAAGGAGGTGAGGTATAACGGCCACAACAATGCAACAATCTCAATCATTCATAACAACTAGACAATACTTAGATTACAATGACACTGTGAAAATATTTCTAGAGGTAGCTACTAAGCGATTGATTGCAATTGACAATTATATTGACAATATTTATAATTGGGGCAACGCAACGTAACAACTTGGAGACTAACTGTGAAAAAAAATTCGTCCAACTAAGAATGCGAGCAGTTGTCACAATGCTCAATCAAAACCTAAACGAAAATTGCAATCAAGCATTTGGTAGTACTTTTACACAAGCTTATTAGCAATACACTTTATCTTTAACACTGAACACCTAGAGCCACACGTAAACAGTGTCGATCACTATGTGAGTCACATCCATAGAAATATAAACAATACCTCTATGGTCACATCACTATAGAAAATGTTCTCTGACGATAGGGGCATGCCCATGCTTCAACCGTCCTCACGGCACGGACGTCTTCGCACTGAAACAAACAATACAAACTTACAAAAAGCAAAACGAAACAACCAACATTCCATTATTTTCATTACAGAAAGTAATAAGAGACACGGAGTTCCTAAGAGATCAGTGTTCTTAGTATTTAAATAAAACTTGGAAGACTACAGTGGTACTGATAAAAATTGTGATAAATTGCTGAAATTATAAATTTTTAAAAACTAGAAGGTACAAGTATGTTTGGAAAATTACTTAAGGATAAAAACCATTAAATTATTTTTAGATTTATCTTAATTGCTTGTAGGAAATGTAATATGCAGTACGCCTGTGCGATGACCAATAGAAAATGCTTCAAAGAAGTATGTAAGAAAACTTTGAACTACCTACGAACTCTAAAAAAGTATCTATGATATGTAAAGAATGTCCACGTACAAGAGAGATTACTATAATTAATATTGTTCATGGTTTCTTGAGTAACAGATACGAGTATATACAAAAGGTATAATAGAACCAAAATAGGTAAATTCAGCAATAGATTAATTTAGAACATAATAATATTATCAAATCACGCTTGAACTTTACTCAATAAACTTCAGGACTATTTCGACAATATTAACATTGTTACAACTTTATCATGTCCATGAATATTTTCCAGGCCATTGCCAATTCTAAATGAATTATATTACCCCTGTTGTAATTCCATTATCAATATATTTTGAATAGCAGCAAATTCTGATAGAGTGATACAACATACTGATTGCTTAATTTTGACAGGCACATGGGATCCAATGAATATTAATATTTATGTACCAAACCACAGGTAGGCATAAGTATAGGCTATTGTTGAATAGAACGGTTATGTACCCGCTTCACGAATTCAGAGTGGATATTGCCTAAATGTGTACCTTTTCTCCTGAAAGTCATTAGGAATGCAGGCTAAGCGAATACTAAGCCCCGTTGTCCACAGAGTGGCTAATCGTATCCAACACATATTACTTTATTATTAGTGCGTAGGATGATGAAAATATTTTTGAGCGGTAAATCAGTGAGTGTCAAAAAATGCTCTGATTTTTCAATTGCATGTGTTGGCGCTCCCTACGAATACAACTTTTCCAAATTTTATTTGACAACAAGATGCGTGATCAAAATGTATAAACACACCAAATTGATCGAGACTTTTGGGTGCGGCCTCCGGTTATAATAAAGCAAATGGTACAACTCTGCATCCTGGATAATTCATGTTCTTTCTCCAAATGTTGTTTGCTTATTTTTTTATCTTTTTTGTATGAGTTGACAAGGCGACACAAACCGAGTGACGGCTTAACTATAAACTCACTATCTCCACCACTCGTCTTCACTCGCCGAATGTGTAGTGCGAACATTAAAGTCATCTAAAAGATCGGTGAAAAGGTCAGATAAGCCGACAAATAGCGAAATGAAAAAAGAGCCTACGAACTTACAAAGGAACCCTATAGATTTAACAGTTTTTCTTTAGATAAACTGAGTCTAGACCCAATTACTTACACGTTGGCTAACATCTACATAGCTTATCCAACATTAACTAACTGTACATAAACCTAATGTAAACGACTTTCTTGTACGTAGACTTATAAATTTCATAAATCTCATGAAAGCTTCTTAACAGAAGAATAAATTTTAACCAATGATCCATAATTATGCACATTTAAGTTCACTAAACACAATCACAATTACTCGAATGCACACTCTAAAGCCAACAAGTTCAAATATTTTACGCAATGTCGCAAATAGGTCGGTTGACTCGACAATAAGCTTGTAATGTCGCGAGATACCGCAAATGAATCGTTCGGCACTGTGGACATTAGCGCTTGGCAGCCTCGTAAATGTCCGCAGGCCAGCAAATAAACCTCCCATCCTAATTTCTAATATTCAACGAATAATAACGTCCATGAGAGGCTCAAGTGGTATTAGGTCTAATTTATTTCACACACAACATGTACCGAGGACTGCGGGGTACCAAATCCTTTTAATCCCTTTTTATTAGATTACAATCCTTAACATAAACATCCTACATTTCTTTATTAACCACTATTTGACAAAATTACGCTTCCCGAAGCCTAAAAGTGAATTGGTAATGGACAATTTCTGGATAACCACAAAAAAAATTATGTGTACACCCCCATTTTCGGATACAATATGTTCGTTTTACATTTGAATTTTGTACTGCGTAGAGTACTTTCAACTGTTGTATGTCATTGGGTCTATATATGCGAATACATTTTCATGTCAGGAAGAGGACTTGCCATAGTCACATCGGACCAATTCGCTAGAGAGTGGTAAGGGTTAATAGATTTTCTGCCATATTGTCCACGTGTAGCAAAGCTACAGCATTTCCATTTCAATCATATAACTTTTATACCTTATTTATATAGGTAGCATCATATTGACTTACGTTTCTCATATTGAATAAAAGTGTACTTCTTACGACAAGACTTATCCAGTTGCAAATAACTGAATTTATTATATGCCTGCATGTCTAAAATATGCGGCGACCGTAACCACAAAATATGAGTACTAAAAGTGATATCGCCTATCACTTTTTTGTTAAAACTGTTTTTGTTAAAACAAAAGTGAAAACATGAAAATAATGAAAAGTGTGCATTATGCAAGCAACTTGAAGGATAATAACGTAGTAATCAGTGAAATTAAGTGTCTCATGCATTGTTAAAACCTTGTACCTTGTTAGTAGTCAAGAAGCACATAATCCAGATTCACACTACAGTTTTTACCACAAATGTCGAGAACCAGTAAAATACAAAGAGATCAAAGCTCAAAGGTTTCTTTGTTGTTTTGGAGCTAATGGATAAGTCTTTTTACCGACCAATTTTGGTCTTTACTATTACCGCAGAGGTCCACAATATATATATTTCAACATAGTAATGTATCCCTTTCAAAGGAGCTGTAGTGTGAATTGAAAATGCGTGTTGTATGAAAATAAAGCTTGGCAGTTATTACTCACATATCCATACTTATATTGGAGATCGGCTGTAGTTACCTTTTTATTTTTTCTGTGCACCTGTAGGGAGGAAATATCATGGCTCATCAACATGGTTGTGTAAAACGTGCAGTTAGCGGGATAAGAAAATCATAACACCTCTATCACAATTAAAAGCAGACCAAAACACCTAAGCAGAAAGGAAAATAATTGTACTCACGTATTCTGATTATGAGAATCCGAATGCGAAGCTGTTGGTGGCAGGAATCTTGCCAGCGGTGGTTGTAGTAGCATCTGCCTAAATGTTTGTCGGAATTGTCGTGACATGGAGCAATATAGTACGAAATTGATGGCTCCGTTCAACAGCGCTAGAAAGTCCATCAGCTCTCCAAAAAGGTCATAACATCGTTTGAAGAAACACCATCCTAAGAGCCCACTCATAAGACCCAAAATCCCTTGTGGTAGTTCAGTGACCAGAAATAGTAGCAACACAGCCAATAACATTTTCGTTGTTCTATCAGTACGTTTGTCTGCTTTGTTCTGGCGCTTCACCATCTTTTCTGCAGCAGGACAGGCGTTATAGTTCCTCAGTTTCTTCTGGTGTTGATTAGCATTGTATAGTGCCCTTATTAGCCATATGCTAATGATTGTCAATATAGAACATGGGAGCAATTTGATTACGACGCCATGGACCCAAAAATTTGCTTGGTACAAGGTTCCTTGGTAATCAGAGTCAACGTGGTACGCAATGTCTGGGTTGCCGAATTTGTCAGTCACGTTCTTCGTGTGAATATCAAATACCTGTTGACAATGAGTATTGGATATTAATTGAAATTGTATTGATAATTAACAATAGTAGTGAATCCTATCTGCATTCAAGTTATGTTAATGAAGCACTTTGCATTAAATGCTGCAAATGTTGAAGGCGACATTACCACTTAAAATAAATTTGACTTGCTATAAAGACAACTTCTACACCAGAAGTGCAAAGTGTTACATTAACATTTGGCGTAGCGATCTTCACAAATATTTTCTGTGAAATATCTTCTGTCCTAGATAAAATATTGTATCAAGGGACACTGAGAGACCAGCACAGGAACTTACACAGACTCCAAACATAATTTTGTGAGACTCTCACTATATAATACAGTGGAATTCGAACTCACAAGTATGCCTCAGCAAGGTAGCCATTTAAATCAACAAACAACAGCTGCACAGACGGTATCAAATTGCAGCGTAATTAGCCACCGATTAAGCCAATACCTAATTTTCTATAAATAGGGAATATGCGTGTGATTCAGATATAAGCAAATATATTTTTATGACATTATTTATCGGCAAAGAAAGACACCTCTAACATTATTCACACTCTAAAATCGCGTAATTAATAAAAGGTGGAAAATTTACGCGTGACATCTAAAATGTCGAAACGCAACGCTATTGCCTAGACACCAACGTGACGACACGGTTCGCAGAGGATATGTCAAAAGTGTCAAAACAGTACAAGACATCAGACCAAGAATATATATATAGACGGGAATTAACGCGAACATGCAAATTAGGTATTTACATACCTTATTTTGCTTGACGTTTCGAGACGGTTGCACGTCCCGTGGTCGCAAGCTGACTGGTGTGGCGATGTCACGTCTCCGAGTGCGAGGTAGAAGATTCTATTTCTACCCCCGGGTCGTTGATATTCGAAGTACCGGCGCAAAACACACTAACCGTATCTGTATATTGAACATTCGCCGACTGCGCGTTAAAGTGGGGTGTTGTTAGCCGAATCACAGGATTCCACGCCGATGACAATTTGAAGCCCTCTTCCCGATTGAAATTTTTATGTTTTCTGATTTCAATCGCTTCACGCACAACTCTTGGGTAAAAGTGGCGTTCCGTGGAGAGGACTTGGGGACGATGAAATTCAATCCAGTGATTGGTGCCCGATTGAAGTAAATGTTCCGCAATCGCCGATTTGTTCGTTTGACGGTTCTTTACAGCTGCGATGTGCTCCTTTATACGTTCAGCGATAGTCCGCTTCGTTTGCCCTATGTAAGAGCTTCCGCAGCTGCAGTTGATTTTATAGACACCTGGGGTTTGTAGCGGTAGAACATCCTTTGGTGTGCCCACCATGTTGTATACTTTGGCCCCTGGTGTAAATACTGTCGGAATGGAGTAGTTTTTTAACTTGTCTCCTATTTTATCCGTAACACCTCTAATGTAGGTATGTAGGTCGGTTGTCTATTTACCGCCGGATGTTTATCGCGTTTGATAGGCCGCGTCATTCGTCGTTGTACCTGGTATCCGTTCTTCCTAAGTACCTCCTGAACATGGTCTAGCTCTAGCTTCAAATGCTCAGGGTCACAGAGGTCATGTGCTCTGTTTTTGAGTGACGTCACAACGGATTGCAGGTGCCGAGGGTGGTGGTGCGACATGGCGTGCAGGTATCTATCTGTGTACGTAGGCTTCCGGTATACGCAATGTGTTAAGGACCCATCTGGTCTCACAGTCACTTTGACATCCAAGAATGACAACGATCTGTCAGTTTCCATTTCGTAGGTGAACCTCATTTTCGGATGAATGGAGTTAAGGTGCTGCACATATTGATCTACTTCCTGCTTACCTCCTTTTACGATACTGAAGATGTTGTCCACGTATCTTTTCCAAAGCCTGATGGTCTTGGGCCCGCTGCTAAGTGCCTTTTCTTCAAAGTGTTCCATCCAGATATTAGCCAGTACCGGGGCTACTGGACTCCCCATTGCGACGCCATCGATCTGGAGGTAATATTGGCCTTGGAAGAGGAAGTAGTTGCCATCTAAGCAGTGTTTTAGTAGATCAATATAGTTGTGAGGCATATCGCTGTCACTCAGTCTGTCCCTCACTACGTCCAGACATTCCCTTATTGGAACATTGGTAAAGAGCGACTCAACGTCAAAGCTTACCATTACATCTTCCGGTTCCAATCGGATACTTTGTACGATCTGGATGAAATGACGTGAGTTCTTTACGAAAGACGGTGTCATACCGACTAATGGCTGCAACACCGATGCAACGTGTTTCGCAAGGTCGTAAGTAGGCGAGGAAATCTGACTTACGATAGGCCGCAGTGGCACGTTGGGCTTATGTACCTTAGGCAGACCATATAGCCTAGGTGGTTGGTATGGCTTGGGACCATATAACTTGCTGTACTCGTCTTCCGTGAACAGGTCCTGGTGGTCTTGTATCAGTGTTCGTATTCTGCGCGTTACTCTGGCCGTGGGGTTATATGAGATAAAAGGAGGTAAGCAGGAAGTAGATCAATATGTGCAACACCTTAACTCCATTCATCCAAAAATGAGGTTCACCTACGAAATGGAAACTGACAGATCGTTGTCATTCTTGGATGTCAAAGTGACTGTGAGACCAGATGGGTCCTTAACACATTGCGTATACCGGAAGCCTACGCACACAGATAGATACCTGCACGCCATGTCGCACCACCACCCTCGACACCTGCAATCCGTTGTGACGTCACTCAAAAACAGAGCACATGACCTCTGTGATCCTGAGCATTTGAAGCTAGAGCTAGACCATGTTCAGGAGGTACTTAGGAAGAACGGATACCAGGTACAACGACGAATGACGCGGCCTATCAAACGCGATAAACATTCGGCGGTAAATAGACAACCGACCTACATGCCCTACATTAGAGGTGTTACGGATAAAATAGGAGACAAGTTAAAAAACTACTCCATTCCGACAGTATTTACACCAGGGGCCAAAGTATACAACATGGTGGGCACACCAAAGGATGTTCTACCGCTACAAACCCCAGGTGTCTATAAAATCAACTGCAGCTGCGGAAGCTCTTACATAGGGCAAACGAAGCGGACTATCGCTGAACGTATAAAGGAGCACATCGCAGCTGTAAAGAACCGTCAAACGAACAAATCGGCGATTGCGGAACATTTACTTCAATCGGGCACCAATCACTGGATTGAATTTCATCGTCCCCAAGTCCTCTCCACGGAACGCCACTTTTACCCAAGAGTTGTGCGTGAAGCGATTGAAATCAGAAAACATAAAAATTTCAATCGGGAAGAGGGCTTCAAATTGTCATCGGCGTGGAATCCTGTGATTCGGCTAACAACACCCCACTTTAACGCGCAGTCGGCGAATGTTCAATATACAGATACGGTTAGTGTGTTTTGCGCCGATACTTCGAATATCAACGACCCGGGGGTAGAAATAGAATCTTCTACCTCGCACTCGGAGACGTGACATCGCCACACCAGTCAGCTTGCGACCACGGGACGTGCAACCGTCTCGAAACGTCAAGCAAAATAAGGTATGTAAATACCTAATTTGCATGTTCGCGTTAATTCCCGTCTATATATATATTCTTAAACATGCAACGCGAGTGTTTAAAAGTTTCTATCAGACCAAGAGTTTACAGTTAACAACTCAAACGTTGAGAACGCTGACGTCACCACAAAGCGCCCTAAAATGGGGGTGTTTAAACTAGCGTTATGTCATTGCAATTTTCAACATTTAATTTAAAATAAATGTCAACTTCTCCATGACTAATATTTTTGTTTCGGTATCATATTAATATAAATAAACGAAAGCAACAAAAAAATATCATGCATATTCCCTAATCAACCGATACACATTTCAATTTTGCTCTAGTGTCTATTTCGTGTAATAACTTACATAAACAAAATAGTACACAGATGTGCTGGCGGCTGGGCGATGCATAAGTGCAAATATTTACCAATAGTAATGCTTTATTTTCCAACCCTCGTTAATTCTAGCTTCTAGCGCTGCGGAATACATATTTCAACATGAGTTGATATCCGTTAAGAACACAACTCTGTGTTCTCAGTACATCATTCACTGAGCCTCGAAATGCCCCCCGGGTATGAATCGCGAGCTGAGTTGAACAAACAATAAAATGCTTACTGTAATATTCAAAATTGTTACTGTCATCTTATTGTTCCTTATTAATGCAGGAACTCGGAACAAAGACTGCATTTATGCACGAATAACAATAATTCAAATTTTACGAATTCATTTCAAGCTTGCGTTTTCTCCATTGTTACAAGATAACAACGGGTACTGGGTTACATAGAAAAACTATATAATTATTTTTCTACGTAAATGTTTTGTAACTCAACTAATGAGTTACTGTAATATTGAAATATAAAAGTCGATTGGAATTTGTGGAATACAGTATCCATCGACAAAGTTAATGAAAGCTTTCTACACAACTTGAATAGGCCTCATGTGATTTGAAGCCAAACACTGATATTCCAACTGCGCCATACCAATCAATTAGTATTGACATTAACTTCGTCATTGTCATGCACGAGATCACAAGAGTTAGAGTGAACTCAATATTTGACCAACACCGCAAACCACTATGACCACCGTTATTAAATAGAACATCAAGAAAAACGTTTCAGCTGCAAAAATACTACTTACCATGAACGTAGGTGCACACAGTATAGGCGGCAGTATGAAGCTCGCTAATATAGCAATGCTGCATCTCCGCTCCGTGCAGAGAATGTGGCTTTTGTCTGAATATCTGCAATACACCGCTTAATTAGTATATGTTCCAGTGACACACTTTTAGACTCAACATAAAAGAATTCAAATTTCTACACAGATGACAATGGTGGAGCCAACGAAACGATATATATATTTTTTGTTTTAGAACAAGTAAATTTTATGCGAAATATTCAGATACTTTTTCTGTTATAGCTGTTTAAATTTTCATTTTCAATTTTTTTTTGTACAAATGTATCTAGTCTATTTAAAAAAAAAAAACATCGAAGTAGCGTAAGTATATTTTTTTTATTAAAGATTAATTCATAACATTATGAATCTAAAATTCGATAGAACAACTCTGAAAAAATACAAGGCATTGATCAATATAGCGCACCCCTCTGTCTATCATTAGCTCCAATTTCCAATACAAACATTACATCATTACGTGAATTACACTAAACGGAACCACTCCCATTGTTCGCTATTTTAATAGCACCCAAGAAAAGCTTTTCCTTCAATCGAAGAAAGTCAAACTCATTTTCTTTCAATTTTCATCCATCGTAAATCACAATGAACCAATCTTGATAACCTTTCCCATGAGGCTTGAAGATTTATACCAAGGATGGATATTAATAGCGCCCCAGAATGTACAAATTGGATACAAGTTGTTAAATACCTTCAGCATTAAGTATTTCCCAAACTAATTAAAGTGGTAGTCACCGCTCCCAACCTTATTAATCATGGCAAAAGTTTAATTCATCATAATTAAACACCGAATGCCGGTCGTGGATTAGAAATGCTCGTTAATCGGGAATACTTATAGCTGTATCAATAGATCAATAGATAGGAGAAGATTATAATCTAGAGACGTAATAGCTATTTGCCCTTGTAGAAACCGACGAGACAGATATAATTGGTAAATTATAATCAATACATAATTTTCATCTTGAGGCCTTTTATCGGCATATCATAGAAAGAGACCTAATCAAGAATTAGATCTTTTTCATACGTACACACATAGCTCACGCCTGTTTCCCGAAAGGGATAGGCAGAGACTACGGAACGCCATTGTCAACGATCCTGACATATCTCTCTTGCTTCATTTACTCCCATCAAATTCCTTATGCATGCTCTTCTGTTTAGGGTACTTATAACCTTTCCTATTTTAAGGATGTCTTCAATCTGTTCAGAGAACATCCATCTAGGTATTTCCCTTCGTCATGTCCCAGACCTTTTTCACTGCTGCTTATGCTAATAACCAGTTCATTTAGCTTCCTATCAAGGAAGAAATGCGGATAAAAATGTTTTCATCTCTCATTTTTATTAGGGACTAAAATAATTCCACCGCTATGAAAATATTTGATCTCAATATAATGTGTACGTATTGATAGATGGTATTCAATTATGAAAAGATTAAAAATGTCGTCAATATGATGGATTGTGTAGATTGCTGGATAAAAATAATAATTAAACGGTTTGAATGGTTTTATGACAAAACAGGAAAGTGGATCATCGGAAAAATATTGTTATATTTTTAGGGTTCCGTACCTAAAAGGTAAAAAACGAAACGATATTACTAAGCTTCCGCTGTCTGTCTGTCTGTCCGTCTGTCCGTCTGTCTGTCTGTCACCAGGCTGTATCTCATAAACCGTGATAGCTAGAAAGCTGAAATGTTCACAAATTATGTATTTCGGTTGCCGCTATAACAACAAATACTAAAAATAAAAAAAATGAAAATATTAAGGGGAGGTCCCATACAAAAAACGTGTTTTTTTCGTATTTTTTTCTCAAAATTACTAACTGTAACAGGTAGACGCTTAAAATTTTCACAGAATATGTAGTTGTATATTACTTTTTAAAATAAATAGTAAAAAGTTAATAATAAAGGGAGGGCCCAATACAACAAACGTGATTTTTAGGCAATTTGTTACTCGATCTTAATAAACGGGTAGAAACTTAAAAAGTATTTAAGTATAGGTACATACAACGAACGTGATTTTCTTTTATAGGTGATGGTACGGAACCCATCGTGCGCGAGTCCAACTCGCACTTGCCCAATTTTTTATTTTATTTTACTTTGATAAAAGAATTTCGGAAGTATATATTACACCACTATACTGCATCGTTGTTTATCAGCTCAGTTAGCAGATGTCCACTGCTGAACAAACGTTTCTCCCAAAGCTTAACACACAGACCGATTTACTAAGGTGTTAACGATGTCAACTGAACCGAAATTTTCCAACGGAATATTCAATAAACTATCAGAAATTGAGATCTGGACGACGAAGAGACATTATCACATCGAGACTGTGGGATCAAAATTCAGTTAAACCGTATTCTCAAGTTCAAATCAAGGTCACAAATCTATTATCGTGAGCAGACTCTTTGTTTCAGTCAACTGAGCGAAAAATAGAAAACTCCACTTGATTTTAGGCTCCTTGATATTGATAAAATGATCTGGGGGAAATGAAGTGATTACGACGCCAGAGCAAGTGGCAATACAGCATTATCTTATTGCTTTGACGTGTCAACAAAACCAAAGCACCATATTTAAGTGTCTTCTGGCGCATTAATTTTATCCGTTAAGAGTTGAATAAACTGTTTAGACGTAATATAAGTACTTAGATTGTAAGAACGGCTACGTAACCAATGATAAGAAAAAAAATGGTTTTATGAAAATGATGAGTGAGTGAATAAGATGAGACGAACGAGTAAGTCAGTATTTTTTTATTTCAGAATATCCATTCTGGAATAAAATATAGTGATTTCAGCTTTTCTATTTCTATGTTAACTGTCTGTAACACGATAGAAACAGTGATGGTCAGATTGGAATAATTGCAAACGCTCAAATGTAATTCAAGCCTTTACAAGACACGGTTTTCGCTACCAGGACATAAAAATAAAAGAGCTCGATGGTGGTTGCGCTATTATCGTTCGATAATATATTTTAGAACCAGTATATGTATTTTTAATCTTTCTTACTTATTTGAGCTGTCAATCTCGGGCAACTTTATAAGCTAACATAAAATTTTCATGAAGTGCTTAGTGGCGCACGACTAATAGTATTCAATTATTCACCAACACGTAAACACTTTTGAAAGATCTAAATAAATTAAAGATCCTTAATCTGAAACATTAACATACTTTATTCAAAAGGTAACACTATATTTAGACACTTGAGCACCAAAATATATAAAGGTACTTCAGTTTTGGTTCAGTAGGTTATCGAAATGAAGAGGACGCGAAAATGACCCCCGATTTTCGGCCACTCTTTAACCTAATTTCTAAGTACTTTGGCACTCACAATATTACTGCTGACAACTGACCCGTATCAAGAGTACACGCACCAAATCACATTCGTTTTGAACTACGATTTAGATGATGTGTGAGTGAGAGGAAAGAGCGAAATTAATTTTAGAATGTGAGAGACAAGCGTAATTTAGTATACTTATATATTATTATACCTATTATGACGATTAAATCCATATGACTGCCTCGTTGCTCTCGCAGCATAAATGTGCGCGTGGGATTGGGAGGTCTCGGGTTCGATTCCCGGGTCGGGCAAAGTGTTATTTGGTTTTTCCGTTAGGAAATTCTCAGTAGCAGCACGGAGTCTGGTAATGTGCCCGGTACGGAAATAGGCTCGCCCCCTATTACGTGGGACCTAAAAATTCCTGGCGAAATGTGGGTGTAATATTACACCTCTGCCTACCCCTCCGGGGATACAGGCGTGAGTCTATAAATAAATAAAAAATTAAATCCAAAACTTTCGCCTCGGATATTGGGGTCAATTTTCTAGTTACGTTTAGTACGCTATTTTCCATTTGATTGCCGCATCACGAAACGATAGCAATAACTATACTTATATATTATTGACTACTTGTAACGAATGTCAAGTCCAACAAGGATCTTCATTGCAGGCGACACCGATGGCAAGTACCTAATGGGTATTTTTTTGCTATCTTGACCCATTTACAGATTAAAGGCCGTAAAGAAGTCTAATGAACCATCATTTACTAGCTTTTCCGTAACTTTATTAAATCGAATCAAGTGTGGATGTATCAGGACTATATCAAACGGATATCCGCCATCTCTCCTTATTTTTTTCTCTTTATTTTTTAAGCTTGAGTCTACAAATGATATTATATTCATGTATTTTCCATTTAGGCATATGGCAATTTTATTGTTAACTATACTTACTTGATAGCTAAATATCTCCATATAGCTAGTGATAGTGTCAAACATATGGATGCCGTGTGAAATATCTGGGCGAAATGCATGTGGAACAGTAAGTACATGGCCCAAGAGTATGGAAAGTCCAATTTTTCAGGCAGAACCTGAAACAAAAAGGTAACGTTAAGTTTCTACCAAAGACATTCAAAAACACTTTTCAGGGGACGATACAAAGGGACAATATTCGTATTCTACAGCTTCTTAACGTATAGGTAAACAAATCGTGAGTCCGAAACTTCCCCACGAGGTTGCATTATATTATCCTAAGATGTTGAAAGGACAAGATAAGAGTACAATCAGTGTACTAAGTTTACTTGTAAACTCTTTTGTATTATTAACTTGCACTGTTTTCGAATAGGTATCGTTTTCATTCGAAAGACAGTTGCAATTTCCTAACCTGCCTGCAATTTGAATAAATTTGTTATATAAAATATATTTATTTATTATTTACAAAATGTTTCAAATTAATTCTAAATTTATTATGACATTGATATCCCGCTGTCTCACGACATCTACTTCTGTAACAATCAAGATAAGATGAAGGCGTATCGGTTTCATTAAAAATATCTCGAATATCTAAATAAAATCCGCCTTAGGCGAACCGTAGGCATTGGTGAAATATCATAGGAAACAAAGCTGAAATGTTCACGATATTTAATCCTATGAGGCGAGAAATTAAAATTACACCCTCTGTTACCTTATCGCGGGATCAGATTTGTTGGTTTATATTTTGCGGATAAACATTATTGTAAATAAAGGTGTAATTTTTAAAAAAAATTGGACTTTGAAGTCCCCTAATTTCCTTACAGAACAGAAATAATTAGAAGAAATCAAAATACAGTAAATACATCAGTTAAAATTGCGACTCCACGGTTGGCTTAGTGGTTTAAGCGGCCCCCTTACAGCTTAGCACTGCGCCGAGGATTGTGCGGACGATTCCCACACTTTGTGTGCTTCATAAATTCTTGTTTGTGTGAATGTTTGGAAGTCCCTCGCGACACGGGATTTATTCTTAGAGCGGAATAGCTTTTTTAAAACAAAAACTAAGTTATATAGAGAAATTAGTTTATGCTAAAAGTACCTATAACCGACGCGCATGCATGACGAGGTTAATGAATGTCGATGAAGCGAAAGAGGTATGTTTAAACCGAAGCATGGGGCGTTCCATAGTCTCTGCCTACCCCAATGGGAGACAGGCGTAACGTTATAGAATAGAATAGAATAGTTTATGCTTTCAAGTTCAATAACAGTAATAAACTCATATAACGCCAAATTCAACGACGGAAGTACTTTATGAATAAATGTACATAATATTCTCAGTCGGGATAGTGCCCAGGACAGAAACTAAATATAGATCGGAAGTGACCCTTATTTACCATTTTATTGCCAAACGTCGCTATAATGTGAAAGCGATACCCTTGAAATTGAATGCTTCTGTGTGTTACAAACACGCTTATCTATATGGAAGTGATGGGGCGGATGTCATGTTTACCTATTAGTGTAAAAACAGTCAAATGCGAAATGGACTCGCACACGGATGGCTCCATATCATCTCATAATAAATATAACTAAGTATTTCTTTCGTGCAACAGCAAAAAAAAGAAAGAGGATTAACACTTTGTTTTTGCATACTAAAAATATATATTTCGTCTTCTATGTGGCTAGCGCCAGAGCGATTTCTAATTTTACTTCAGAGTTAAAACATACTTAATTATTAACTAGCAATCTAGCTACTTCGTACTCTCTCGTATACAGTAGACTGAATGCACATTTATAAATTAGTAAGTAAGTAATTAATAAATAAAAAATATAACAGCAGTAATAAAATACTAACTGCTTTAATCGCAGGTATAAAATACTGGCCCAATAAAACGCAGCTGCAAATTAATGTACTAAATCAAACCCCACAAATATAGAAAAATCGTATGCAATGTGCACTCGTCCATTCGTTACATTTATGCGATAAACACTAGCCTATATTGTTATGCCAACTTTTAAATGGGACAGTTAGATCAGCATGATCTAATTAGTAAGTAAGTAATAAATAAATGACAAATATAACAGCAGTAATAAAATACTAACTGCTTTAATCGTAGGTATAAAATACTGGCCCAATTAAACGCAGCTGCAAATTAATGTACTAAATCAAACCCCACAAATATAGAAAAATCGTATGCAATGTGCACTCGTCCATTCGTTAGATTTATGCGATAAACACTAGCCTATATTGTTATGCCAACTTTTAAATGGGACAGTTAGAACAGCATGATCTATTTTTCGTATGGTATATATTGACTGCCCCGATGTAGGTGCCTACCCGTAGAAGGTATAATTGAGATAGTTCGTGAAAATTCAATGCTTAATAAGCTATTATCACAGTATATAAAGACATACAGTAGTTTGACGCCTTTGATCTCGAAGAAAAAGCCGACAACGTCTAGACAAGGGTAAGGAGGCTAGGGCTGCCACATTTAAACAATACCTTTTTATTCAAACACCGTCTATTTATTTTAGAAAAATATAACAATTCCTACGCTACATGAATATTATAGTGTAAATCACTTATTTATTATATGAAAATAATTAACGATGAATAATTATTCTAAAACAGTTTGCATTTAGTTTGCACTTGCGGTGACAGCTTTGCATACAAAGTGTCAGTCAGCACCTATTTTATACCGCAAGTATCGTAGGAGGTGGTTAAGGATATGAAGCATTTTTTCAGATATACTTGGTGGTTATCGTACAAACCTAGTTAAAATAAAGCGATTGATATAGCGGTCGTTTAATGGATGGGCAACCATGGGATCAGCTTGCAGAGCCTATGTTATCGATATGAGGTATTTTGAAGATCTATTTTCGAGCAAACTACATTAAGGTAAAGCAATAGACATCAAGGTCACTTTATGGATGGGTGACCGGGCTATAAGATTACTGAGAACATGTGTGGTGTTTGTAAAAGGGGGCCAAAATATGGTTATTTTTTAGCTAGGACGCGCCGTTACTAAGATACATATTAATATTTGATAGGTACACTTACCTGGGCCGTGTGGTTGACGGCATAGAATACAAGTGTCACCACCCCCTATCTTCCCGTGGGTGTCGTAAGAGGCGACTAAGGGATAACAAGATGCAAATACCATCTTTGCGTAGAGACGGAAAACTCGACATCAAACCCTATACGACTGCCTCGTTGGTCTCGCGGCATAAATGTGCGCGTGGGATCGGGAGGTCCCGGGTTCGATTCCTGGGTCGGGCAGTGTTATTGGGTTTTTCTGTCACGAAATTCTCAGTAGCACAGTAGCAGCACGGAGTCTGGAAATGTGCCCGGTACGGCAATAGGCTCGCCCCTTATTACGGGGGACTAAAGTATATCTGGCGAAAAGTGGGTGTAGAAATACACCTCTGCCTACCCCTTCGGAGATAAAAGGCGTGACGATATGTATGTATGTATGTATGTATGTGTACTTACCTAATACGAAGGTACTAGGTTAGGTACTTATTGCATGAAATTAAAATCACGCTTGAATCGAATATTACCTTACAACGCTTATTTTCTTACGTCTGCCATGTTGTTTACGTACAGTAATTACTACTCTATTCTGTGACAGGAGGATGCCCGCGATTACACCCGCGTTATTTAAGGCTTCTGCTCCACTCCCGTCGCTCATAGCGTGATGCTATGTAACCTATAGCCTTCCCCGATAAATGTGCTATCTAACACTGAAAGAATTTTTCAAATCGGACCAGTAGTTACTGAGATTAGCGCTTTCTAACAAACAAACAAACTATTCAGTTTTATATATTAGTATTAGATTTGGCCAGACATGAGATATTGTAAAAAGTTAGTAGATTACTGGGTACGTGCACATTATTTGAAGTGGATACAGGTATATACATACGTTTCAAAATAATAAAAATAAAAATTTATGAAATTTTAATTTTTTGTGTAAGTAAATTGATGAAATCGCAGATCTTTAAATGCTTATTTTTTAAATCTTTAAATGAAGCATGAAGAATTGCAATGTCTCACAGCACATGTCGTATGTACCATCTCAATTAATATTCATAAGCAAATAAATAAGTAACGGACAAAAAACAAGCACGCGCCAGCCCCCAAAAACATGTACCTAGTTAGGAACTAAAGTGATATACGTAAGTAGGTACCGCTCTTCCCGCGTCTCACCTCTTGTCCCCCGCACGATTGACCCGTCTAGACGCGTTCGTCGAACGACTGTATGGATTATTTGACTGTGCTATTATCATGTTCCAGACTCCGTGATGCTAATAAGAATAAAAAAATAGTCCATAATAGTTTTCCCGACCTGGGTATCGAATCCGGAACCTTCCGATCAGTAGACACACGCTGTCCACTGTCCACTGGACAGCGTGTGTGTCTGCTGAATGAACAACAACAACCTGGCGGAATGTGAGTGTAATATTACACCTCTACCTAGCCCTTCGGGGAAACAGGCGTGAGTCTGTAAAATACATTGGTTATGAATTTTTGTCCAAAATTTCTGAATACAGAACAGAAAAGTGCTGAGTAACAAATTTCCTTTCTTATCCTATATGTGTCCTATATATATCTATTCATAGCGTCTTGACTAACCGTTCGTAATAGATTGCTATTATGAACGGTGAGTTTAGTTGCTATGAAAGCTAACTCCTGAGTCTTGACTATTACAACCGCTTCCTTTATAAATGTGGTAAAAACGCACTGTTACAACTGCACCCGTCGTTTCAAAGGTTATGGTGTTATGTTATTTTCTTCTTATGCTGAATGTGCTAATTTTATGCTTTTAGAAGCTTATTGGGCTTACTAAGTGAATGTCAGCTATAAAGGTTGTCGCCTACGCTGCAGCTATATAAATGTCTACTTTGATTTCATCTGACCATGGTCATTAGAATATTCACAGAACTACCAGCAATCTCTGCACAGGTATATAATAGCGAACTAAGGTAGCTTAGTTGAAATCTCTAAGTGTTTGAAATACTTCTGACCACTAAAAACAAGACGCTAAACAATGTCTGTTACTGGAACTAAGCTGAACTAAACTAAGACACATATTCTTGGCATAGATATAAATGCACTACTATACAGAACAAGCGTATGCTTCTACTGATAGAAAAAAAAAATATTACTCGTGCATTCTCACTTGAAAAATAAACGATAACAAACGTCAATCAAAGTTATAAAATTACAATCTAAATATGCGGCATATATTATGTGACAGATGAAGCGTGATAAATAATAAAAATGACTCGTTAAATGCTACCCTTTATAGCCTTTCGCAGTGCACTGTGATTCCATTTCCATAGCTTGGATTTGGCTTACTGTACTACGCTGGTCAGACGGGTTAATAATACAGGACTTGATGTTGAATTTTCCGTCTCTTTGCAGGGAAGGGATATTATTTGCTTCGAAAATTTTCATTATTCACCTCTTAAAATACCCACGGAACGACATGGGGTAGTGATACCTGCCACTGTCCTTATTAAAATTTACATATATTTTTAATAAGTAAAGGAAACAAATTAGCAGGTAAATAGGTTCTATTTATAATATAATTTGGACTACGGCAGCTAGTCTCAAGACGCTGAAGTAATCTTACGTATTATCCTAAATGTAATTGATTAACTCTGTTAACTTGGGCCGCTGCGCTGTCTAATATCTAATGTGTTTATAACATAAGCTGGCTTCACGTCATACAGATGGAGCCTGCTTTATAATGTATCAAAAGCATTAGACTTATACAGATAGCGTTCAGTACAAAACCGGCAACTACATATTATTATGTGCATTAAATTAACACGTACTGCATAGTACAAAATTGGACTACGTATAGACATGGCTACCACTTTGACCTTTGGGCCGTTCTTATGGCTTAGGAAGTAAGGATTAATATAGTACTGGAACTATTAAGCTTTGTTTGTCGCTGTGTCGACATCTTGTAATAATTATAAAACTCGTTTATATTCTCATCAGTCAGAAAAAAACACAAAAAAGTAATAAAGCTTTTAGCACGAATTCTCCGTCTGTAATTAGTGTTGCCTGTGGTAGAAACTCATGTAGGCTACCAGCTGCAGATCTTCACCACTATAATCCGCAATTATGAGGTTTATAAAAATAAACCACATACTTAGGTGGACTCCAAAACCGGAGCGGTGCAAGGGCAAATTTTCTGCTCATCATGCTCTTGCTGGTATGGGTAATTTACGCCATAGTGGTGTTAGAGTTTAAACACTAAACTACCTATATACATCTTATTGAAGTATAGCCTAAATTCTACCATAAGACTGCAATATTTTTATTCTTCACCTTACTTTCCTACGTTATGAACACTTCATTTTAAAATATATAATATGGGGGTTTCATTAATACTATCGAATGTATTACGTTCGCTACGAAAATATTAATTACATACGTGAACGTTTAACCATATTTGTAGGTCTTCATTTTCCGATGGGCAATATTCGTATAATAATTACAAATAAATTCAATCCAGCTGACTTCAAAATTAAATTCAGTGAAACCTAACAAATGCATCACCGTCATATTCTTCGTATCAGTTCAATGCAGAACCTGTTTTTTGTTTTAATCTCTTACGCGAAAATGTTCGTAGTAATCTAGATGTCACGTAAATATCGTTTGGAAGTCCACGTCATCGTTAGTTATCTACTACACAGACTGCATGAGCGAAATTGGATGCCAAAAATATACTTGACTAAATTAATTTTCTATGTGAAGATTTTCAGCAAATGTCTGTGTTCGCGACAGACAATAAAAACTATGACAGTGAATAGTGTATTCGAAACCGCGAGTGAAAATCGTATAAAATCAGTGTTATCTAATCGTGCGGTACACCGGGTTCGGTTCCCGGACGCGTCAAAGTGATAAAATAATGATAGAATAGTGTTAATAGTTAAATCGTCAATAGGAAGTACGCCACGGTACGTGAACATTAGTCTAAAACGTGTACTAACTGTAGGGACCTAGATATCGAATCATAAATAGTGTTATCAGTTGTAACAGATAAGAATAATAAGAACTAATATTTGATAAACAGATGTTTTGTTTACATAGTCGTTTTATAGTTTTATAAGTGTTTTTTAGCTTCGTATAGGCTTGAAATCATGTCTAGATACTTCCTTATTGCTAGTTATTACCTTATATAGTTAAAATAAACATAATAACAAACATTTGCATGTTTATCATAAACTTTGTTTATGTACGATAGTGTTTACTTAAGAAAATCTGTATTTTTTCTTATGCATCGTAGGTTTTCATGTAATAACTTCGAATTGAATAAAGATATTTTCATGGAGTTTGTTTTAATAGATGCCCCATATAGTTGCACAAAACGGCCTGCCAAAATTACATATGTAACTATAGTATTTAATAGTTTTTCAATAGAAAATATAGTGGGCGGGCCCTTGTGTGACGACATTTTTCAACAGTTTTTCTAGAATAGATTAGTGACGCAAGTAGTTAGGTTTAGGTATTGTATACCGATAGATAGAACTTTATGAGACCTATCTAACTATGTATAGAACAAATATGTATGTATCATAGTACCTAAGATAAATACACATTTGTACCTTATAGAAAATTGAAAATAGATAAAGATTCTCTGTGCAGGTGTTCGGTGCGGTGGTCGTCGTTAAGGTAAAGTTTCGAAGTACCTAAGTGACCATGTATTCGACCAGTTTGTTGGCGTCCCAACCACCATCTCGTGACCAAGTAACCATATGTAACCATCAAGCACCGAACACCTGAACAGCATCGCTCTCAACGTATGAAGATGTTTTATTTCTGAAGCCCCAATACATCGAAGCCATACAGTCCACACATATAGAAGAACACACATCGTCGTAGGAACATTCGCCATTTACACACCACCAGCGCACTGTAGCGGACTAGCAAAGGTTCGATTCCTGGCATCCGTTACATTTGTTGGTCGCTTCGAGCCGAGGATCACCTGCTGCGGCTTCGTCCCATTTGTTGGTCCTTGCGAAGCCAGATAGAAGATTGAAGAATGCCTACGACGCGTCCAAGAGATCGTGCTCCCGAGGTCGCCGGGGGAGCGGCCGGCGCCGGGCCTAGTTCCAGTACCCCCGCCCGCGCCGCCGCTGCCCGCAATCCAGCCGCCGCGGTCGTCCGTCACGACGGGCCGCCGCGATCGCCGTCGACAACAGTTGGGAGCGACGCGAAGAATGAAGACGTACAGGAAAGGACGTCGCAACATAGTATGATAGAAAATAGAGATAGAAAAAAGCCAACGAGGGAACGCGACCGGCGCTCAGCAGCTACGGGACGCTCCAATAGAAATGTGTTGTTGGCCCGCGAAGAAGTTTTGAAGATAAAACTACAGTTAGCACAGTTAGCACTACAGAAGGCTGAAGAGGAGGCGGACTCCGATGACTACGACGAGGATGGACAGTCGAAGCAAGATTACGTACGTTCGTGGTTGGAAGAGGCTCCGGAACCCCAGCCCGGCCCTGAGGATATAGAAGTGATATCAGCGCCCGCTAAGAAGAGGGACACAACAGGGAGGTGATTCGCTGAAGCCGTTCATCACGGATCTCACCTCCGCGATCGCCACGCTCGCCGACAGGAAGCCACCGGACACATCGATAGTTGCACCACACCCGGCGGTTTCGAGAGTCATCATAACGTTACCGACGTTCGGCGGCGCGCACACCGAGTGACTGTCGCTCAAGGCGATATACGACACCACCAAGAGTTTTTTCAACGACGTGGAGAATACAGCGAGACTGAGAAGAAGTCTCAAGGGAAGAGCGTTCGAAACAGCTAGCTCGGAACTGATTGGGCATGCACGACCGGATGAAATCATGAAAGAGTTGGAGCTGCAGTTCGGACGACCAGACCTGATCGCACAGGCAGAGACGGACAAGTTGAGGACCCTGCCACGCTGTAGCGAAGCACCTAAGGACATAAGCGCGTTCGCGAGCAAGATTAGAAGCGGCGTCGTCACACTACGTGCGTTGAAAAAGGAACACTACCTCATCAATGCGGAGCTACTGCGTGTGTTGACCGAGAAGCTACCGAACTCGCTACGTGTGCAGTGGTACAAGACGTACACCGAGAAGTGCCATTCGAAGCCAGACCTCAGCCGATTTAGTGATTTCGTGACGGAGTACGCGCGTTACTGTAGCGCGTTCGCACCGGCTGAGAACATCACCGATGGGCCGCCAAGCAGACGTACCGTGCAGAGGACATACACGGTGACGACGACGGAGAAGCGAACCCCTACGGTCACGTCTAACGCGAAGTGCAGAATATGTGAACGCGAAGGACACTACTCGTCGGCCTGCAACACGTTTCGTAACGCCAACGCAGAGAAGAGATGGCAGCTAGCTAAGCAGTATGGATTGTGTTTTCGGTACTTACGCACACGCCGAATAGAACACTCGTGCAAGCCCAAGAAGTGCGGTGTAGAGGAATGCCGCGCAACACACAACCAGTTGCTTCACTACGATAGAGGAGCCCATAGAACCGAAGACGTGAACATAGAAAAGCAAGAAACGGTCGCCAGTTCGTGCATACGTGCAAAGGCTCAAGCGTACTTGAAGATAGTGCCCGTGCAGATAGTCGGACCGACGGGAGAGGTGTCTACGTTCGCCCTACTCGACGACGGAAGCACCGTATCGCTCATAGACGAAGACATAGCCAAGGAAGTCGGCGCGGAAGGGAACCTGGACCCGTTTACGATCCGTGCCATAGGCGATACGTCGATCGACATGCCAACGTCGCGACGCGTAGACATACACATCCGAGGAGCCGGCGCCGAGAGCAAACAAGTGCCTTTGTGTGCGCGCACCGTAGCCAGCCTGCACCTGTCACCGCAGAAGATCGCCGAAGAGGACCTGATAGACTGCAAACACCTCGAAGGCATCAAGAAGAAGCTGGTGTATGACATAGGCATGCCGAAGGTGCTAATAGGTCAAGACAACTGGCACCTGCTCATAGCGAACGCAGTACGAAAAGGACCCAACGATCAACCGGTGGCGTCGCTTACGTCGCTGGGATGGGTGCTGCACGGCGCGCGCTCACGCACTTTGGGAAACACCGTACACTTCGTCAACGGACTCGCCGCTACGCAACGAAACACAGAATCGTCGTTTGAAGGGTTTTTCGCTTTCGGATCGCTCATACAGAACCCACGTCAACTGAACACGAACCCCAAGATGCGGATGGACGTGTTACCAATAGATATAGAAGATAGAAAAATAGAGACGGCCCTTCTACGGACAGAAGCACACGCCGTACCGAATAGTGAAGACGCAGCGAAGAGGCTCGCGTGCATAGAAAATACAGAATATAGAAACCCTCACATAGATGTGAAGCCGGTTACGCACTCTCTTATAGTATCGTATAGAGGACAGGTGCACTCTCCCACAGATTCGAAGACCGCCGTTAAGCCTACCGTCGTTAAGACAATTGGGGAGCAGTGCATTGCATCCTACACAAATAGTCGCCCACCACAGCGAATTATAGAAGCCGTACCGGACCCAAATAGATTTTCCAAACGGAAAAGGCTCTTACAAGCAACAGCGAGAGCTCCACAGTCTATAGATATGTGTAAGAAACCCGCAGAGAAGGTTCTATACACTAGAACGCAGAAAAATAGACAGAAGGATCCAGATTGGTGTCACGTGACGAAGACGAAGCACAACATCAAGTCGGGCAGAGCGGCACCTAGTCCAGCCGCCGACTCCCGAAACTTCGTGCTTCTCCCCGCAGAACACACCCGCGACGCCAAGGACCTTCTTGTGAAGGCGGGACAAGAGAACTCCTTTCGGCGCCGACCTTCGGGAGCTGCGGCGCGGAGGAGGTGTTGCCAGAGACAGCCGCCCGTTTTCGTTACCCGTGGAGATGAACAACTGAATGATCACTCTACGCAGTCGTATAATAGCTACAGAAGAAATCTCCGAACAGACAAAGAGACCGCCAATCTTAGACGGCGATCATCGTATTAAGCTGCTATACATAGATTGGACACATAGAAAATTACATCACAGCGGTACAGAGTTGGTAATCAATGAAATACGCCAACACTATTGGATTCTTCGTCTGCGGCCGACTACAAAGAAAATAGTACATAGATGTCTACCATGCCGCATTAGAAAAACGCAGCCACCGGAGCCAGCCACCGGGGACCATCCGAAGACGCGCCTTGCTCACCAGCAGAGGCCCTTCACCTACACGGGCCTTGATTATTTCGGGCCGCTCTCCATAACCGTCGGTAGACAGCGTCACAAACGTTACGTGGCGCTGTTTACATGTCTCATTTCCAGGGCAGTACATCTGGAGGTCGCCGCCAGCCTGAGCGCCGACTCCGCAATTTTGGCGCTGTGCAGGTTCGCAGCGCGCCGAGGTTGCCCCGCAGAGATCTACTCGGACAACGGCACCAACATGCACGGTGCTGACCGAGAAATGCGAGACGCCGTCGCCGAAGAAGCGAGTCGCCGTGGTATCGTATGGCGCTTCATCACCCCCTCAGCGCCATTCATGGGGGCGCATGGGAGCGCCTCGTCAGGTGCGTTAAGACCGCCCTCTATACGGTCCTTCACGAGCGCCATCCGCACGAAGAAGTCCTAGCTACACTACTGTGTGAGGTCGAGTACACAGTAAACAGTCGACCCCTCACACACGTCTCCGTCAAAGCAGCAGACAACGAGGCCATCACCCCGAACCACATCCTGTTCGGTGGTTCTGCTCGCCTCCGACCACTGGGCGAGTTCAGTGAGGCTGACCTCAACAGCAGCAAACACTGGCGGCGCGCCCAAATCCTCGCCGACATGTTCTGGCGCCGTTGGGTGCGCGAGTACCTACCCGAGCTGCAACACCGGCGGGAGCCCCATAGGTCTGGGCTCAACCTTGAGGTCGGCCCCGACCCCGTCCTGATCGCCGACGGCCAACTCCCGCGCAATACCTGGCCGCGCGGTCGAGTTGTGGCCGTCTACCCGGGCGCCGACGGCGCCATACGCACTGTCGAGGTGCGCACAGCAGCAGGCGTCCTCAAACGGCCGGCTAAGAAGCTGGTCCCCCTGCCCAAGTGACAAGGCGTCGCTCACCGGGTGCTCTGCAGCACCGCCACACGAGGGTCGCGCGCGTTGCTGCCCGGCGGGAGAGATGTTCGCGACAGACATTAAAAACTATGACAGTGAATAGTGTATTCGAAACCGCGAGTGAAAATCGTATAAAATCAGTGTTATCTAATCGTGCGGTACACCGGGTTCGGTTCCCGGACGCGTCAAAGTGATAAAATAATGATAGAATAGTATAAATAGTTAAATCGTCAATAGGAAGTACGCCACGGTACGTGAACATTAGTCTAAAACGTGTACTAACTGTAGGGACCTAGTAATAGTTAAAATAAACATAATAACAAACATTTGCATGTTTATCATAAACTTTGTTTATGTACGATAGTGTTTACTTAAGAAAATCTGTATTTTTCTTATGCATCGTAGGTTTTCATGTAATAACTTCGAATTGAATAAAGATATTTTCATGGTGTTTGTTTTAATAGATGCCCCATATAGTTGCACTAACACAACGGCCTACCAAAATTACATATGTAACTATAGTATTTAATAGTTTTTCAATAGAAAAAATAGTGGGCGGGCCCTTGTGTGACGACATTTTTCAACAGTTTTTCTAGAATAGATTAGTGACGCAAGTAGTTAGGTTTAGGTATTGCATACCGATAGATAGAACTTTATGAGACCTATCTAACTATGTATAGAACAAATATGTATGTATCATAGTACCTAAGATAAATACACATTTGTACCTTATAGAAAATTAAAAATAGATAAAGATTCTCTGTGCAGGTGTTCGGTGCGGTGGTCGTCGTTAAGGTAAAGTTTCGAAGTACCTAAGCGATTAGTTTTCGACCAGTTCGTTGGCGTCCCAACCACCATCTCGTGACCAAGTAACCATATGTAACCATTAAGCACCGAACACCTGAACAGCATCGCTCTCTACGTATGAAGATGTTTTATTTCTGAAGCCCCAATACATCGAAGCCATACAGTCCACACATATAGAAGAACACACATCGTCGTAGGAACATTCGCCAGTTACACACCACCAGCGCACTGTAGCGGACTAGCAAAGGTTCGATTCCTGGCATCCGTTACAGTCTGGAAATATACAATTTTCTATATTCTAGGTACAAACTAACAGAATCCACACCGCGCACTGTTGACTTTTCGTAGTTATATACGAACTTAATTTTAAATTATTTGCTTGCGTGACGGAAAATATCGTGAGGAAAGCTGCATGTTAAATTAAAGTTACTTGAATGACACGTCAATTCTGCCAACTCAACCACTGTGGCGGGATATGGCCTAACATTTTTCACACATAAAAGAGGCTGGCTATTCACCAGCATCTTCTAGCTCAGTGTAACAGTCTACCTATATACAGGACCGATATAATATATTCAAAGACGACATTTCGATGGATTTTGATATAGAACTTGTAGACTAAATATGTTATCCATTTTATGTAGAAGAAGTTAAAATAAATGTTAAAACCTTATACCTATGTATGTAGACATTCTAAAGTATGCAATAGAAAAAGCTAAGATTTGGCAATATGTTTTTATAAGTATTCGATATTGGAGACCTTTTTATGGTTCACGATACCCAATTGTAACAAAATAACAAATCATATCCAGCCTACGGTTTGCGTACCTAGTTCATCTTAAAAATGTATGTTTTAAATAGATATTATTTGTGAAATCTTAATATATAAAATCCTTGCGTTACTGACTGATTGACAGACACGCTACAGCCGAAACTATTGGGCGCAGGAAGCTGAAATTTGGCATGTATGTTCCTTGGAGACCGTAGGGGTGCACTAAGAAGGGATTTCCCGAAATTCCCACGGGATCGGTCAAAACGGGTAAATTAAAAAAAAATGCAGGCGTAGCTGCTGGCGTCCTCTAGTATATTATAAACTGGGTTTGGTTACGTTTAGAACTGGATGTACTAGTAGCATATGTAATCTGCCCAAACTAAACTGCCTGTCCGCAAGAGCGAAGAAGGGCAAAAAATAATGTAATTTTGCTATATCATTCATATTAAACCAGAATTATGTCATGGGATTAGTTTCGTTCAAAATATATTTGCTATGCCAAAAATACGAAAGTATCTAAACAGAACAAAATTCTACTAGATTATTTGAATTATATAACTACGAATCCAGCCAAGTGCATATCAAGCAATGATGTTACATAAAAAGAAGTAGATACGTTATAGGCGTGTCAATAGGATCTCCACCTTGTCGTGGTGGGGGGCTCAGTAATCGTGGGTGAGGTCCAACACCCACGGTGAAGCTAAGCGGGATCCCAGGAGGGGACGCTCCACGTGGGCTTGCGTAGGGCCTGCGTAGGATGCGTCCCAGGGTGCGGGTGCGGGGGACAGTTCTGTCTGACCCTCGCAGTCGGGTGCGGTCGCGGAAGGGGAGGTGTGTCGGTGTTGCGTTGCCGCGCGCCCTATCTCCCGCGACCAAATAGGGGCGCACCATCGTTGCGTCGCGGTGGGGCCGCAGAGGAAGAGGGGATGCGGTGTTGCGTTGCCGTCCTTCCTATCCTCTGCGGCCGCTGGGTGTTTTGGCGGCGGAGCCCAACACTTTCATCCGCCGCCAAGGGGGTTTCGTTCGGGGCCCGCCTGACTATCTGGCGGGTCAATACCCATCGGGGGGTAGCGAGGATTGCTTCGGTGAAACCCTACCCTCCGACACATGGGTACATGAGGAGCACGGGTTGGTTTTTAGTCAGTAAGAGTCTGACAGTCCCCTTCGTCCTTCCCCCCCAGGGCGGAGAGACTCCATGAGGATTTTCCAACCCAATACCAAAAAAAAACATAAAAAAAGATACGTTATAGGCGTACCAAAAGCAGGACGCTAAACATAAGCCAGTTGGCAAGTCTGACATATGTGTGTGTGACGTCGCGAGCCGGCGTCAAAGTGAAACTGACATATCTTGTCAACCGAAATTAAAATAAAATATAGAGTTATCAATTTGTGCGTTAGTGTACCGTTTCTACGGATTGATTACTACGTAGGTAATGTATCTACCTTTTTCTAATATCATTGATATCAAGCCACATACAATTTAGGGTTCTTCAAAATAATAGGGAAGTTTCCTGCAAGTGAAATAAATTATACAAGTATTTTTATCTATTTAAAAATGTCAAGATAATGGTAGTTTCATTCATCAATTAATGTTAAAACGTTTTCATCCACTATTTATTGATAATAAGTATTCAACTTGACAGCAAAAACCTATGACGTCACTATGTCATATTTCATACAAACGCCGTAGAAAAGGTAGTTTTTGACTTTTCATTAAAAGTGTTTGATTTGACTAGTTGGAAACAACCCTATTCCAGACAAAGTGTGAAATGACAAAATTGATATTTGTAGAAAAAAATACATAATTGCAGTGCATTGTCGAAAAAGGTTTGAATTCAGAACACCGCGCGCGGGAAATTTTGATTTCAGTAATTCCTTTTGATTGTGAAAACACAAAATCTTTTTTAAGTTCTGTAATTTATTTGTGAATTAGATTGAAATAATAATTTTTCATCTATTGGACTTATTAAGGAATGTGAAATTGCTGGTATTATAGTAAGTTTTCAGTGTTTCTCATATTTTGAAACTTTGTTAATAAAGTAGAATGGTCAGTGGTCTCACACCAACTCTCCTTGGAAATGTTATTGTTGTAAAGGAGAGGGATAGGAGATGTGTGTGATAGGAAATTAAGTTTTTTTAGGCATGGTAGTTTTGTAGGGATATTGGGTATTAACCATATTAAAGGGCCGCATGTATAAAGCCTGTAGTATTGTATGGCGTTGAGTGTTGGGCCAGAAGATGGATGAGAACATGTAAGTAGGTACACCAACTTAAGGAAAGCAAAAAGCAGCAAATGGAACTTGAAATAAAATCGGCCAAGTGCGAGTTGGACTCGTGCACGAAGGATTCCGTACCATTTGTAGTATGTTTTTTTGTTATAGACAATTTTTCCTGTATCCTTGGAGGGGTAGGCAGAGGTGTAATATTACAACCACATTTCGCCATGAATTTTAGGTCCACGTAATAGGGGGCGAGCCTATTTCCGATACCGGGTACATCACCCGACTCCGTGCTGCTACTGAGAATTAGGAAAAACCCTGTAACACTTTTGCCGGACCCGGGAATCGAACCCGGGACCTCTGATCAGTAGTCGCATACGCTATCCACTGGACCACGGAGGCAGTTGTTGTATGTATACTTAATTTTTTTTATGTGTTAGGTATTTATTATTACAGTTATTTAAATATTCAAGTATCTACTTCTTTATTAAGATCGAGTAAAAAATTGTTTAAAATTAAAAAAATTGTTTAAAAATTTGTTTAAAGGGAATTGTTTGAAATAGAATTAGTTTTTATTATAAGTCAAATCGATTAGATCGATTGAGTAACATTTTGTTTAGTCTATTGAAAATTTCTGACAATGGTCACACTGAACTGTCACTTCCGTCTTCCGCTGGAAAAAATTAACACGCCGTTTTTTGCAAGCTCGCGTGCCTTGTACCTAAATTAAATTGATCGCCCTTTGAATTAACGCGAATTGAATCAACTTGTAATTAACTTAATACGTTATTGCCGCTTTTGACTTCCGGCAAAGTTTGTTGTATCTTAATGAACATTTGTGAAATATTGAACTTTGTAAAACACGTGTGTGAATTCCTGATTGGTGCCTGGAGAAGGACTTCGCCGAATTGTAAACTGGTATCTATTGATTCTCTTGTTATTTTGGCCAAAATTATAAGTTAATCTATAGGTCCACTTCAAGAACATCACCAGGATATATAAGGTAAAATTTTCATATAACTAAGATTATAAGTCATCGCTGTGCTACCACAGTGAAGGTGTTTAGATAAATTGTCTATCGTGGTCAGGTGGATGTATTACAGCTTCCACTGCAACTCTGTTCTCAACAGTTTCCCACCTGGCTGCGGTAACTCTAGACATAATTTTGGTAGCAAGAGCGTGGTTAACTGTGCCTATATTGTAAACTTGTATCTTAGCCGTTGATTGTATCTGAACTCAGATTGGTGTTGTATGAGCTATATATATCACCTTGTAGACAGTATTGTAGTGTTTGTCAGGTCAGTTATTGTCTAAAATACATAATATTTAATTGTATAAGTTGACCTAGATAATTTGAAACACATTGTCACATAACCTCAATCAGTAATTGTTGATTTGTATTGTTGGAAAATCTAACTTAAATTTGTTGTTGCATTAATAAGTCAGTTTGTTTGGATACATAACAGCTGTATGTATCAATAAATTTAGTAAATTTAGTTTATTGCATATATTCCTAAACATAACAACCAACTTGACCTTGCCACTTGGGCGGGTCACATTAATAAACTTTGTTTTGTTATAATATAAAGATAATATTGTTAGGTAACACATATTCTGTGCTTACTTCCTATTGTATATCATAAATAACACAGTTAGTCTGTCTGTTGCAAATAATTAATTAATTAAGTTGTAGTTTCAACTTTATTAATTTGTTATAAGTTATAACTTTGATAACTTTTGTGTTTGTTTCAATATACTGAAACCTTAAATTTTGTTGGGCAGTAAATACCTGTCACTTGCCTTCACTTGCAGTAAACAGGCTAATACTTTGTTGGTTTCAAAGAATTAAGAAAAATTAAGTTTTGATTGTTAATTTTATTTAGCGCTTGTCCGGGCTCTTTTGAATTTTGATTATGTCAGCTATCAAGGACTTGCGTGCGGCTGCTGGTGCTATTGCGTCAGATTTGCGCTGGTTTGCCTCAGCCAGTGCTTTAGTGAACCGGCCTGATCGCCAGCAGGCCCTACTTCAAAGGTACGAGCGGATTGACGATCGCCTGGCAAGTGTGGAACAGCAATTCCGCACTTTCAGCACTTGCTGTCTTGAAGTGTCAATCAATGATTTCACCGCTGACCAGCGAAATAAGGTCAGCGAAGACTATGCCCAGGTCTTGGACCTGTATGATGCTGTCTCCAATACTGCGAGACGACTAGTTGCCGATAGGGAAGGGCAACCCGGCCTGAAGCAGGAGCTTCCTAGGTCAGCACCGGGGCTAGTGAGTAGGCTCCCTACTTTGGACCTCCCCCATTTTGATGGCTGCCTAGGAAGCTACCTGGGCTTCGTTAATTTGTTCGACAGCCTAGTCCATGATAGGGCTGACCTTCGGCCAGCACAAAAGTTGGCCTATCTAATGTCGGTTCTGGATGGGGAGGCTAAGGGCCTCATCCAGCATCTGCCCGTGTCTGACGAGGCGTACCAGACGGCTCGGGACCTAATTACCCGTAGGTACCATAATAAGCGTGGCCTCGCCGACACGCACATTGAGCAGATTTTGGGTTTGCCGACGCTCACCCGGGTCTCTGGGTTGCGCACCCAACTTTTGAACCCGCTCTTGGTGGCCATCAACGCACTTAAGTGCCTTGACCTGCCCGTGGACCAATGGTCCTATCTATTGGTGCACATTGTGCTGAAGAAGCTGCCTGCCGACCTGAGGTCGCGTTTTGAACAGCGCTTTGGTGGGGATAGCGCGACCCATTTGCCCCCCTTTGCTGACCTGGAGAGGTTCCTGGAGGATGAGTGCCGGGTCTTGGACAACTCCGGTGGTGACACGCCGGCTAAGACGCAGCCGCCCAAGGTCAAGGAGCAGGCTCGCGGTCACACCCGAGCCAATGTTGACCGGCGCCCTCCTCGCTTTGCGGTCACGCAGAGCCCAGCGGAGTGCTCCTACTGCAAGGTCACGGGGCACAGAACGGCCAGTTGCAGGGCATTTTTGGACCTTCATGTCGCCTCTCGTAGGCGCATCGCGAATGCCCGCCGCCTTTGCTTTTCTTGCTTGAGGTCCCACTACCAGCGAGACTGCCCAAACTCTCGCCCATGTCCTCACTGTGGAGGACAGCATTTGGACACTCTCTGCATGAATGCCAGAGAGGATGGCCGCTTGTCCAACCAGCCGACGCCGCGCACGGGCGGGTGTTTTGAAGGTGGCAGCCGAGGCTCACCGGCGCGTAGCCGAGAGTCGCCTCGCTCAATTGATCGCCACTCGCCCCGCTTGGAGAACCGTAGCGTGCGCACGCCTCCTCTCTCTCGCGCACCTGAATGTGCTGTTCAGCGTCACCAGCACCATGACTGCTGCCCCAGGTATTCCCCTCCTTTGGCGGAGCGTCCCCGCCTTGACTCGCGCCCACCTCGTTTTGGGCGGGTGCGTCACTATGACCCCCCACAGATGGCGCGCGGATCGAGTCATCGCGCCTTTGAGGACTTCAAGCCGCACCCTCATTTTGACTTGCCAGGTCCTGGCCAACGGTCGCCGCCCAGGCAACAATAGGTCATTGACCCCTGCCCTATAACGCGAACCTCCCCCATTGAGACCGTTATCCTACCAACGGTTGCTGTTAGGGTCTGGGGACCCACGGGGACCTCTGTTGTTGTCCGTGCTATATTGGACACAGGTTCACAAGGTTGCATTGTTTCCACTTATTTGGTAGGGCAGGTTAATTTAAATATGGGCTCTTTTCCAAATTGTATACGGGGCATAGGGGACGTAGCCTCTAATGTTGAAGGGCAAGTTAAGGTTTTGTTTGGCCCTGTTGAATCTTCACACCCGAGGATTAAAACCTCGGCTATTGTGTTGAAGAATATTTTGGGTGTGCACCCACAGAAACAGCTACCCGCTGCTGTGGTGAATTTGACATCGGGATTAGAACTGGCAGACCCCAAATTTGACACACCGGGACAAATCGACTTGTTGATTGGCTCTGATGTCCTCGGTGGAATTTTGATTGGTGGGAAAAGGGTCTTGGTGCCAAATGGTTTGACTGCCATCCCGACCATATTTGGATTTGCTTTGATGGGACCTGTACCGAGGGACCCCCCTCCACCCGAACTTGATAATTTGTTGGCTGTAGGCTCTGCTCTCTCTGATGCAGTTCAGAGGTTTTGGGAGGTAGAGGAGCCCCCTCAAGTTGCCCGTTTGAATCCAGAACATGAGGAATGCGAGCTGTTCTTCCAGAACAACACTGGTCGACTCCGTTCTGGTCGGCTCATTACGAGGCTACCCTTCCTGTCTGTTCGGCCTCCGCTTGGTGAGTCACGACCTTTAGCCGAAAAGAGGTTGTTGGCCATGGAGCGCCGCATGGGTCGTGATCCGGAGCTCAGACAGAAGTACATTGAGTTCATGAGGGAATATGAACAGTTGGGACACATGTCTGTGTCAAATTTGGATTGGCGTTCGGTGGAGCACTACTTTCTCCCGCATCATGCGGTATTGAAGCCATTGACTGGGAAGCTGCGCACAGTATTTGATGGTTCTGCGCAGACTTCAACAGGCGTATCCTTGAACCAGTGCTTGCATTCTGGTCCCAAGTTGGTCAAGGACCTTTGTGACGTCATCACCAGCTTCCGACGACATCAGGTTGTCTTTGTGGCCGACATAAAAATGATGTTCAGGCAGACGATTATCCACCCTGATGACCGTCGCTTCCAGCTGATCCTTTGGAGAGAGTCTCCTCGCGATCCCATGGTCGTCTACGAGCTCAATACAAATACGTACGGGTTAAGGTCAAGCCCCTACTTGGCAATACGTTCTCTTTGGGAGCTCGCAGACCGCGAAGGCCTACGTTTCCCAAGAGCCTCCGCCATCTTGAAGGACGATATTTACGTCGATGACATTTGCTCGGGCGCCTCCACAGCGGACGAGGCGATCCTCCTGCGGGACGAATTGATAGGTATTTTGGCCTCCGCTGGTTATGAGTTGCGCAAATGGATTTCCAACTCACCAGCGCTTTTGGAAGGCTTGCCAGAGGATCATCAGCAAGATCCACATCTATTTGAGATTGTTGACAACCCCGCCATGATGGCTGTTCTCGGCGTTCAGTACAGACCAGTCCAAGACATCTTTACATATAACGTAGACTTGAAATTGCCGTGTTCTTGGACTAAACGTCTCGTATTGTCTACTGTCGCCAGAACCTTTGATCCGAACGGTTGGATCTGTCCAATTATATTTTGGGCAAAATGCTTCTTGCAGAAGCTTTGGACAGCAGGATTGACCTGGGACGAACCTCTGCACGGCACTCTTGTTGAGGAATGGACCTCTTTTGTATCCTCACTTCCTGCCGTCAATGAGATCTCCTTGCCTCGTCCCATCCTTCCTCCCGGGAAGTACAAGGCCACCCTTCACGGGTTTTGTGATGCCTCGGAACGTGGGCACGCGGCCGTGGTGTACTTGCGCACAGTTAGTGCCTCAGGTCAGGTGAGGGTTTCCCTGATCATGGCGAAGAGCAAGGTTGCACCCCTTCGTACATCTTTGACCATTCCGAAATTGGAGCTCTCGGGAGCAGCCCTACTTGTACGCTTGTTGAACCACGTGTCTAACACTTTGGGTAAAAGCATTTGTATTAATGGGACCTACGCCTGGACGGACAGCCAAATTGTTCTTTGTTGGTTGAAGGCTTCTGTTCACACCTTGGAGGTATTTGTCGCTAATCGCGTTTCCCAAATCCAGAAATTCGAAGTCAAACTTGTTTGGAGACACGTGCCAGGTGAGCTCAACCCGGCTGATTGTGCCTCGCGCGGATGCTTGACGCCTAGTTTGATAGGTCATTCGCTGTGGTGGGGCCCGGAATGGTTGAGTCGACCAGAAATTGATTGGCCTCGAACGCCAGTTTTGAATACTTCTAATTTGCCGGGTCTACGAACACTCGCTCTTGAGAAGGTGGAATGCGCCTTCGACCCCGATTTTTTGTTGAATCGTTACAGCTCCCTCGACAAGTTGTTAGGTGTCACTGCTTGGATAAAGCGTTTTGTTTTTAATTTTAGGCACCCACAACAGAAACGACTGACACCATTTCTCTCGCCACAGGAACGACAGGAGTCCCTCACCTTTTGGGTTCGTTCTGTGCAATTGGCGCATTTTGAAAGGGAGATTGCTATCCTCAAGTCGGGGAAATCGAAATTGTCGGGAGCTGTATCTAAATTGAACCCCTTTTTGGACGAAACGGGTCTCTTGCGCGTTGGAGGGCGTCTCAAGAACGCCAACCTCCCTTACGGGGCTCGTCACCCCCTTTTGTTACCTAAGGACGGTCATTTGGTACGCTTGTTGGTAACTGACCGTCACCTTAAAAATTCGCATGCTGGTTGTAATGCCTTGTTGGCCATTTTGCAACGCGAGTTTTGGATTTTGTCTGCCCGAAGAATTATTCGGAGTGTAGTCTTTCGCTGCATCCCTTGCTATAAGCTCAAGGCTTCTACCATGCAGCCCTTGATGGGGGACTTACCGGCAGATCGCGTAACTGAAAGCAGGACGTTTGACGGTGTTGGCACGGACTTCGCTGGTCCTTTTTTGGTTAAAACGTCGACACTTCGAAACAGCAAGACTGTCAAGGCCTACTTGTGTGTTTTTGTTTGTCTTTCCACAAAGGCCGTACACTTAGAACTGGTCTCCTCGCTTACGACCGAGGCGTTTGTAGCCACATTTGACAGATTTGTATCCCGCAGAGGGCTGCCTTCCTTGATCCGTTCTGACTGCGGCACTAACTTCAAGGGCACTTATAATTATCTGAATGATGTTGTTAATTTCCTTGAAACCAACAAAGCTGATATAGGTGATAGGCTTGCCCGACGTGGGATAAATTGGTTGTTTTCCCCACCAAATTGTCCACACTGGGGTGGTATATTTGAGGCCGCCGTAAAATCGGCCAAAACACACTTGCGCAGGACAATCGGTGAGTCTGTCCTTACATTTGAGGAACTCGCAACTGTGTTTTGTAAGATTGAGGCCGTTTTGAACTCTCGGCCACTGTGCCCGATCTCCTCAGATCCGAATGATTTGGAGGCCCTTACGCCGGGCCATTTTTTGATTGGTCGTCCACTTGTCGCCTTGCCTGAGTACCCCTATATTGATACGAGACCTGGTCGTCTCTCGCGTTTTGAATTGGTACGCCAGATTACTCAGAGCTTTTGGAAACGCTGGAACTTGGAATATTTGCACATACTCCAGCAACGCGTTAAGTGGACCGACAAGACCGATCCACCCAAGATTGGTGACCTCGTTTTGATCAAGGAGGCTAACCTTTCGCCACTCAGATGGCGCAGGGGGCGCATCCTTCGTTTGGTAACTGGGGCTGATGGAGTTCCCCGATTTGCTGAGGTCTTGGTGGACGGTTCGATTCTGAGGAGAGCGGTTGCAACATTGTCACGTCTACCAACCGATTAGCGGACCGGTAGGCCGGTCCGGGGCGGGTGGATGTTTGAAATAGAATTAGTTTTTATTATAAGTCAAATCGATTAGATCGATTGAGTAACATTTTGTTTAGTCTATTGAAAATTTCTGACAATGGTCACACTGAACTGTCACTTCCGTCTTCCGCTGGAAAAAATTAACACGCCGTTTTTTGCAAGCTCGCGTGCCTTGTACCTAAATTAAATTGATCGCCCTTTGAATTAACGCGAATTGAATCAACTTGTAATTAACTTAATACGTTATTGCCGCTTTTGACTTCCGGCAAAGTTTGTTGTATCTTAATGAACATTTGTGAAATATTGAACTTTGTAAAACACGTGTGTGAATTCCTGATTGGTGCCTGGAGAAGGACTTCGCCGAATTGTAAACTGGTATCTATTGATTCTCTTGTTATTTTGGCCAAAATTATAAGTTAATCTATAGGTCCACTTCAAGAACATCACCAGGATATATAAGGTAAAATTTTCATATAACTAAGATTATAAGTCATCGCTGTGCTACCACAGTGAAGGTGTTTAGATAAATTGTCTATCGTGGTCAGGTGGATGTATTACAGCTTCCACTGCAACTCTGTTCTCAACAGTTTCCCACCTGGCTGCGGTAACTCTAGACAGGAATAATATTTTCATTTTTAGTATTTCTTGTTATAGCTGCTACGGAAATACATAATTTGTGAAGATTTCAGCTTTCTAGCTATTACGGTTTATGAGATACAGCCTGGTGTCAGACAGACAGACAGCGGCGGCTTAGTAATAGGATCCCGTTTTCACCTTTTAGGTACGGAACTCTAAAAATAGCAGAAAACAGTAAAATTGTAATTTCAAAACAGCAAATATACTGTTCGACATAACATTCATAGAATTGATAAAAAGTTATACGACTACTGTTACATTTACCGCAAACTGCCATTATTTAAGGATTTTTTGGGAATTATTTAAATAGAGACAAAATCAAAGATAAAATAAAAAGTTATATACTTTATTTTCAATACAATGGAAAAATTACTATTTACTATTAATTCGTTCGATTTTCGATTTCCTCGTCTTCTTCTTCTTCTTCGTGTCAATGGTTTCAGCTATATGAGACCTGCATAATATTCGGCCACTCTTATTGCGTTAGGAGTGGCTTCCCAGAGCTCAACATTATCGGACTATATCATAACTTTAATTCCAAGTTGAATTGACTTTTGGGAGTTTTAATCTTGCATTATAAATCGTTAATACTTACATTGAGGTAAGTAAATAAAAAAGGCATGACCGTTTTTAGGTCTTTTTTTCATACTGTGCAACTGTAAGTAGACGCCTGACCGAAGCATACAAAAACAATCTTTATTGCTTTAATTTAGTATTTAGGTTATTCTGGTTTGACATGTTGCGACATAATACTTACGATTTGGGCAAAATTATTTCGAAATTCGGATGCCACACCCAAAAAACAGTAGAAATACGAACTAAAAGCGAAAAAAAGTAAATCTACTGTTAAACCAGTAGGGTCGTCATCCACTGTTGCCAAGAGTGGATGAGAAACAGTTGCATGTAACAGAAATAAGAATGTTACCACGGATGTGTGTAGTGAATCAGGTATGAGTAGGTATGTTAGTTAAAGTCTAAGTGTCGCCCGCCTGGCGATTTCCCGCTCCGGGAGAAAAAGACATTTAAAATATGCGAAAAAGTTCAAGGAAATGTTGGGCATGGTGAAGAGATGGCATTTTGTTGTGTATGTAGGTAAATCAGTGATGAATATGAAAGGAGAAGGGCGAAAGGGAAGACGGAGGCCAAGGAAAAGATAGGCAGATAGATAGTAAGATAGAAAAGGAGGAAATGTAAGGACTGAGAGAGTATGGATATAAGAGAAAGGGGTAGATGACAGGCGATAGGCAAGTATGGAACAGAAGGATTCTGCGCTGACCTTAAAGATGTTGCGACGAGGCCAAGAAATGACATGTTTATAAAGTACAAGTCTATAGAGTTTTATTTTTCAGTCTATAGAATATTAATTTGTTTATAGTTTTATTACCCAATAAAGCATTTAAAAGGCGTTCCAATTTAATTTATTAATTTCATAAAAACATACTTATTTTCATTATGCTGCCAGGTCTGCGATTGTAGAGGTTTTGACAATGAAACCTTAATAATGTAGAAACTTAATTTTTTTAATAAATTATGGTTGAATTTCGACCACTGGGCGATCTCTAGTTTTAATAAAATGTCCTTATTTTAATAAGGTTGTATCCTTCCAACCTACCATCAGACATCTGGTTACATTTGTAGGTCACGCATAGCTTGTGTGCTAATTTTCTAAAAACAGCTGTGTCTAACGTACTAACAAGGGTTCAAAAGAAAAACGCGATCTGGAATATTGCCCTTTAGAAGGCAAAAACTTATTCACTAAAATATAGGTCCAAAGGCTACAATGTTGAGATTTTTTTTTTATTTTAAAACTTTGGAAAATACTGACAAATGTATGCTTGAACTCGTTAATCACGGCAAGTACTAGACGTACTTAGACTGGTCGAAGCCTCATGTGACCAAAGGGCTGGTATTTATTTGGCACAATAACTACGCATAGTTATACAACGTGGCAATAATGCTAGTCTTCTGGGCACACTTCCAATTAACAGCGAAGCAGAGGACTTTTATGACGACTTCTAAATTTAATTTATAGGTCTTGTATATATGTTTATTTTAATTTTAAGACTAAATATATGTGTGTATATGTGACAATATTATATATATATTTAATGACGGTGCTAAATACCCAATGAAACATCTGCTTAAAAAAGTCAACTACAGAAGTCGCAACACCCCTCAAATTATTTGCTGAATATTTTATGAATTAAATTATGAGTCGGGACAGTTTTTCTTGTCTGGAAAACTTTCTAAATATTGAGATTAATAATTAGTTAGAATGATAAATGCTGCTCGGACAATCCAAAGAGGAGGTTGCCAAAATGGTCCATGCATTGGAAGAAGAAGATTGTTCTCAGAATAAGCCGTGAGAAGACGGAGTATCTTCATATGAAGAGGTACAGGAACCCAAAAGAAAAAAGGTAAGATCTAGAGGTTGCGACATATAAGGGTACAGCAAAATTTTAATACCTTGGGTGCACTGTTACCGATACCAGCCAACGGGAAGATGAGATTGACATCCGAATCCATAATGCTCTCAGATACTCAGCAGCTCTACATAAGATGTTAGTGTCCAAACTTATAAGCAGGAAAACGAAGGTCAGAATCTACAAAACAGTCATTAGACCCATTCTGATGTACGGCTGTGAGGCGTGGACACTGACACTTAAAGAAGAGAACAAGCTGTTAGTACAGAAAAGAAGATCTTGCGGCAGATTTTGGAGCCAACTAGAAAAGAGTATGGGAGCTGGAGGATCCGAAAGAACAAGGAGATAGAAGACCTTGTGGTCGAACCAAATATTATCGGCGAGATTAAGGCGTCATGACTTCGCTGGTTTGGTCACGTGATGAGGATGGAAGAGGATTGTGCTGCAAAAAGGGCGTATCTTGGACGACCTAACGGTTTTCGGTGAGTCGTCCTAGATATCGCTGGAATGACGAAGTCCTAAAAGATCTAGCAGAACTTCGTAAACTGGACTGGAAGGAGTGCATCCACAACAGGAAAAGATGGAGAGATCTCCTGTCAGAGGCCAAGACTCACTTTGGGTCGCTGCGCCACCACGAATGAATGAATGAATAAAACCATTTACTAAATGCACATGAACTTCTATAGCTGTATGTACATGACGTGTGTAGATTGCCATTTTACAAAATTTTATTTCACTGATCTGTTTGTTTAGTGCATAGATCCTGACTGTAAAATCAAAAAGTGCATCTGTAAGGGGAAAGTTATTTGTTCCATCTCTGCATGTTATTTAGGTATTTATAAGGAGTGTGTAATTACAAATATATAAATTTATTTATTAGTTATCTGGTAGCCATAGTTATATTATGCAGGTTCCGCCTAGGTTGTAATATAATGACCGGGTGTGAGTTGTCGCTGGATATTTTTATTTTTCTTTTTATCATTCTGTGCCAAAATATTGGTAACTCGAAAGAAAGGGACATTATGTAGGTAGGTGGTGTAGGACCTGAAAGACAATGTAAAACTAATGTTAATGTTTGTTTGTTTCTTTTTCGTGTGAGTGTGTGGGAAGCTCTGTTGTTGGAGTTTTCAGACCGCTCGAAGGCCTCCGACATAGCCTTACGATCCTTATCCTTAGATAAAAACCAGGACTGACAGCTTTACGTGCTCTCCGAAGCACGGTAGCGCTCAGATGTAAATGCCACACACGGTCACCCATCAAAGTGGTAAACTGTGCAAGCACTGCTTAACTTTGCCGATCTGTTACGAACGGCAAGCCAAATCTCGCTATGAGCGCTACACTACACTATTGTTATTGACCACGAAAGTTTGAAATCCGGTCAAGCTTTTCAATTAACTGCATAGTGGTGATAAATGCGACGATCGATTCTAGAGCGTAGGTATCCGTCATGCCACCTTTTCATAACGTACTAGAGGATGCCTGCAGCTCCGTCCACATATTTTAATATAACTGTTTCTTCCTCATCCCGTGAGAATTTCGGCGTATCCCTTCTTAATGCACTCCTACGATTCCATAGAAACATATATGCCAAATTTCAGCTTCTTGGGCGCAATAGTTTTGGATGTGCGTTGTCTGACAATCGTATCATAGTAACGCAAGAATTTTATATATACAGATATCATTTTCGTACATCTACTAAACTTACTCCCCATTTTTCATTGCCAGTTTAGCTGCGAGCTTAATAACAAATAAAAATAAACTTCAATATTAATTTAAATATTGTCCCCGGAGTACAGTTACTAGAGCTCCAACGAAGTTAGGAAAGGTCCCAAATGATTCAATTAATATAACAATAATTACTGATATTATAACTGCCGACGCTCAGTAGGTCAAAGTTAATTTCATTCATAAACAAAATAAACAATGTCGTTTGTGGTGACGCAAGTTTATACGTGTTTATGCGACAAACGTGAAATACAACATCGGAAAACCGTTTTACTTCATGTTAAAAAAGTTATTCGATTGCGAGAAGTGATTCCACTCAGTCATTTAGAAATATGGTGACATGGATGTATTAATATAGTTTCCGGCTGTTCTAGTCTTTCTAACGGCGAGCACTTGCACAGGCATAACAAGTTAGCCAGGATCATTCACTAGCAACTTGCTCTGAAATACAGCCTTGTAGATGTTGAGGTGCCGTACTACAGGTATGTGGCGGAACCTGTTCTGGAAAATGGTCACATCACATTGTAGTCGGATCGATCTGTCATCACAGACAGGACTATTGTAGCCAACAAACCTGATATTGTGGTGGCAGATCGATCAGAGCGCCGCGAAATAATTGTTGATGTCGCCATTCCTCATGACGAGAATCTCGTGAAGGCTGAGAAAGATAAGGAGATTAAATATCTGGACTTGGCTCACGAGATTGTCGACATGTGGGCTCTCGATTCAGCAATTATTGTGCCGATAATCGTCACAGTGAATGGTCTTAAAGCCAAGAGCCTCGACCACCATCTTAAGAAGCTCGCGTTGGATCCTTGGGTCAAGGGTCTGATACAGAACTTTTGGACACGGCTCGTATAGTGAGGCGGTTCCTATCTCTGGGGCCCTAACCACCAGTAGCTTGGACCCTGTTCCCGATACTGGTGGGTCCCCATAATAATTTTTATATTTTTAAATGTATTTTTATACTTGATATATTTAAAAATGTACTGTATTGTTATGAGATTATATGAGTATGAATAATAATAATAATTTATTTCAGACTAGGTTGTCTATAAAGTGTTAGTAATATAGTGCAACTTATAACTATGATAGTAATACATACATGAAAACAGATTTCTTCAAATTAACCTATACGTAGGCGAATCCAGTGCCTCCAGATAGGACTCTCAATATGACCAGCAATGCTCTTCAGGTAGCTGTTAGGACTGTCCCTCACCCAGCGCATCAGCATGCTGCTCTTTTTCTGTATTGAATCCAAGACTTCTCTATCGCAATTTGAAATTTGAGATAATATAGCTTCGCCCGCAAATATATATGTTTTTAAATTTCCTTCTGCGATGTTAATTGCGGGAAATACTTTCTTAGTGCACCCCTACGCTCCCCAAAGAACATACATGCCAAATTTCAGCTTCTTACTCCCAGTAGTTTTGGCTGTGCGTTGTCTGTCTGTCAGTCAGTACCGCAAGAATTATATATAGGTAGGTATATACAGATTATGTGAATAGCATAAAATAGAAAATTTACGTTCCGTAGATCACGTTTACACAACTAAACTGATTAGCTGAATTGTATAAAATTTCGTGTAAATGAAGATGAAACAAGAGAATGCTATTCTATGCAAATTGTTTCGTTATATTATAATAATCGTTTGTTTGTTTATTATTAGATTATAAAAATAGTACTAATGTGAGGCTCCGATAAAATTTAATAAAGTTCTGTTATCACATTTGTTATTTTATTTGCATGCTTAATTTGCTTATTCTGCTTCGTTGAACTTCATAATACAAGACAATTTATTATTTCACAAAGTATGAACCTACTGAATTGAGAACTTTTGTGTTTCACGCAAGCTATGAGGCTGTGAGGAAAAATAATAATCGTTTGCCATGGCTGGAGATAGTTGGTATCACAAGATTATTGATTCCTCCGAAGTAGTTTATGATGAATAAAATCGATAAGAGATAGAGATAAATGTTAATGTGACTACGTGATATTGCTGATACCAATTATTTATATATTATGGTAGCAATATATCAAATGCATAGAGATAGATACGGAAAGCGAATGGGTAAAATTTGGTATATTATTTTATTTTAGATCTGTGTATCTATAACGTATGTGTATGATTAGAATAGACAATAATGTGCTGTGCACATGTTGGAGATTAATTAGGTATAGGTACAGTTAGATACATGTCTGTAGTTAATTATTTTGGATTGTGCTATAAATAAATTTATGAAGACGTTCGCAGTTTTTAGTTGCAGCAAATAGCCGCTACTACCCTTGGAGGATACATTCCCATGTAGTAAATGGCGGAAGGTTCAGCATATTAGATAGATAGAAGGAAAAATAGAACCTGAGATGGTGATTCTGTTAACGTATTCTGCTTTAGCGTACTTGAAGGTGACTTACTAGTACTTATGACTATTTCGGTTTGAACGTCCAGGAGAAAGGATATATAACATCTATTTCGTGATCCGATAATCGTCCTATTCTAACCCACACGTTAGAATAGGATGTAAATAAACAACATACAATTATGTACAACTAGTCTCAGCGTAAGGTGACAATCGACCGTAAAACTTTTACTTTATACTTTTGAATATAGATATTGTAAAACCACACTACAGTAAAAAAAAATAATATAAGAAACGATAACATCATAAGGAAAAAGCACAGATTTAACAAACAAGAACCAGATGTAGCGCATTCGTCCAACTAAGTGAGGCACGTTGACAGCTATGTGTGCGTGACATTTGGCGACTGGCACTGTACGGACACGCGCGTCTATGTGTGTGTAAAGTTGCCAGATTATGAATAATCTCCCACTATTTTAAATAAAATTTTGCAAATGAATATAAAAATATTACATAGGTAATATTTTATATTCGAGGGGGTGGTGACACTTGTATTCTATGCCGTCAAGGCATAGAATACAAGTGTCACCACCCCCTATCTTCCCGTGGGTGTCGTAAGAGGCGACTAAGGGATAACACGATGCAAATACCATCTTTGCGTAGAGACGGAAAACTCGACATCAAACCCTATACGACTGCCTCGTTGGTCTCGCGGCATAAATGTGCGGGGGAGGTCGGGAGGTCCCGGGTTCGATTCCTGGGTCGGGCAGTGTTATTGGGTTTTTCTGTCACGAAATTCTCAGTAGCAGCACGGAGTCTGGAAATGTGCCCGGTACGGCAATAGGCTCGCCCCTTATTACGTGGGACACTAAAGTATATCTGGCGAAAAGTGTGTGTAGAAATACACCTCTGCTACCCCTTCGGGGATAAAAGGCGTGACGATATGTATGTATGTATGTAATACGTTAATGTATTTTTCATTAACATGACAATAATTATTACCTACATAATCAATTGACAAGTGCATTTTCCCTAATTCAGGGAAAACGGTGTCGACGTAAACTGGCAACACTTACATATTTTCTGCAGAAATACGAATTTTATCGAAATAATATTATAAAACAGTCAAATAATCCATAGTTATCTGTAAAAATATATTCCATCTTCCCGTTTTTGCTTTTGGAAACAACTTTTACAATGTTTAAAAACGCAAGACGGCATTTTATGAATTTTAAGTTTTTAAGCTGGATTGATCGTGGCGTGTGATTTGTGCGATGCTTCGCAGCGCACTGAGCCGAGTTTGTATTCGCTTTTCAATCTTGTATTAGCTTTAGTGGCCTCACGCAAGTGTTCCGCGCGCTCCGTCTGCCTTTTGTTCTGTAATCTTAGGGAAAAAGCTCGGTTTTAAAAAAATATGCCGGCCGGATAGAAGCCTAAATAAAATTAATTAACGTCAAAAGGTGGGCTAGCCCACAATAACGGCCCTTATTGTGGATCATTTCAAGCGAAGGTAAAATTCAAAAGCAACTCTTAGAAATATAAAGCGCCAAACCGTTACCTAAATATAATCCTTTACATTAAGGTTCATTTAGGTAGGACAGGAGGTAAATCTACTATAGAAAATTTTCGAGTAAAGAAATTTACAAATAACGAAACTTTACGGCTCGAACGCACTATACATCAAAGTATATTTCTGATGGAATGGGAAAAAGGGCAATTATTACTAATGGAAAATGTGTTGCCAGTATGACGAACAACTATTAAATTAAGAATTTTAGAGTCAAGTTAACTAATTACAGAAATATGTACTTAGTTATAAAAGTTATTATAGAAATAAATAACTGCGTAACTTTATTATACGACCATGTGTTCGATTACTAAGTCATCCAATATTTCTTTATATTTAAATTACTAAGCAACTCACCGACCTAGTAATGATTAAATTTGCTTTACAACTATCTTAATCTTATCTTTAAATAATATTGATCCATATGTGTTATATATTTTATACTTGCGTTCGGTTAAATAATTAATTGTTTTGAAGTACATTATGAAGAAAAGACAACAAAATCGCTATCTACCAATAAACTGAGAACGAAGCCACGGGCTAGTATTACATATTTGAAAATCTTTATTCATTTACTAGTTAACCGAACTGTCGATATAACAGTTCAAAAATATATTTAGCATTAGGAGAAACCAGTCATGCGATAATAATGTAATGGGTATGCAAAAAATATACGTAATATAGTCATACGATATTTGGTCGGATTTCAACCAAACATACAAATTGGTTTACACAATTGAGATACGTGACAACTTCGATTTTAGGAACCTTTGTGTAACAGGATATCATCGGTTAATAGGAGCTTTACAGAAAAAACGGCATTTAACCTTTGATTTATGTTGGGATTTTTTTTTGTAATATTGAATATTTGTAAGCCTGCAATGCCTTTATTATAATTAAGAAGCAATAAGTTTTTCTTTAAGATCTTATCTAAATTAACTTCCGATCTCGCTGTGCCGCCCTTCATCCCAAATACGTACGATATGAACTTATTTTTAATAATTTTCACAGTCTACCATTTCATACTGCGCTCGCTCTCTCCGAAATAAAAAAAAGCTTTAATCTGGAAAAGTGGACAGATCGAATATTGAAACTAAGACGAGAGCGACGTACATCGATTTTATGAAAACACGTTGAGATATTAGAAAAGCGGATTAGCTTTATGGTATTTCTGCTGATGAGTACAGCACACAGAATAATGCTGGTTTGGCCTCACCCTTAATCTTTAATTTTTCACGCGTTTTAGGCCTTGACATACACCTGACATGGCAAATAAATAAATGAATACTCACCAAGTGTCTATATATAACGAAGGGCACGTACTCCATCATGACAAACACATCAGCGACGGCGAGCCATTTCAGTAGTCGGTTAATTGGGGCGGCTGCCATGTCCCGGCGCGTCAGCACCGCAATGTTCATTGTGTTGGCCAAAACTCCTATTGTGCACACCTGTAACATTCGATATCAATTGGAGCTATCACCGACATACTGATCACATGAATTGGGTCACGAAGGGTTGCGTCGTGTTAATCTGCGATGTTTCATTGTTTCGAGTTAAGAGATCAATTATGTTTGTGTAAAAAGCGAAAGTTACCCATTCCTTATAAACATATAAATATAAATAAATCAGAACCGTAAGAACCTTTCTCAGTACACTGTCTGGGAATAAACTGAAAGCATTGAAGTTTGAAGTGATTTTTACTAAATTGTGAAGTTAATAGTCTAAGATCATCATCATTCTGTTTGTTCGACGAAGAGTAAATAATACCTTTAGCATGCTAAAAATATATCGCGATATGGTTACCAAAAAAGTCTTCAATTGTAAATCTAAATCTTCTTGTTATCCACAGAAATGCACAGAAATAATTTCATAGAAGCCGGTCGTACCGACTAGGAGGCGTTTAATAAAGTCCACACGTACATAAATCTATATAATTATGTATAAGAAATATACTAGAAAATAATATGTAGACATTTGTTATAATAACGCTATTTACCAAGTCAGTACGAGCTGCTTATAGATCGCTATTTACTAATCCAGATATGAATATAACAGTCCTATATGTATCTAGCATACTCTGCAGACACATGTTATCTCTAGCGTTCATTAGACGGCCTCGTTTTGCTTATGCCTCATACATATTACATCATGTGACGAGCACGCAAGCTTTTTAATATATTTCATCGATAGCTGCCTCATGTCTAAAAAAGACCTAAAATTATGAACATTGTACGTTACTATTTACTGTATCTATTCAGATTTCTTAAGAACGTTATAAGAGTGTAGGTAATATTTTGCCACGACTTCCTGCGTTTATAGAATTTATTAAAGCTTCTTTATAATAAGACTACAAATTGCTTGTAAGGCCTCCAGTCATTAGTGTAATCTTGAAAATTCTTTCTTGTCAAAAGCTCCCGAACAAATGTGAGTAAGCCATGGTTCGCGACATGGCTCTCGGGCAATACAAATGTGGACGCTGCCCAGCTACCCTTTTTATAGGCAGACAAAAGACCAACCTTTATTTAAAACATTTGCAACTTATTTAACCGGATATGAGGCAAACGGCATCCCAGCTAAACAAGTTAGTGCTATAAATCTATCACCCTATTTTATTTCAAAATATGTTACTAAGATATAAATATTTCCTTTTTTAAATCTTGAGACAGAGATGATGAGAGATCTTTAATGCCCTCCCGAAATTCTATCTTGGTCTGTTACGACGATGGCAACATTAAGAAGCAATAAAAACAGCAATAATCTTAATTGCTCATTATTTTTATTTGTCCGAAAATAACATTAGACGCATTATAATGCCGTTATATGGTCATTAAGATATTAAGACTGTTCTAATGTCACCAGATGTTTAGACCACATGTTATTTTGACCCGATTTTAAATTGTTTTCAGCGTCTAGACAAGAGTACCTACCAAGTATTTACGCATGACTTATACATAGCTCAATCTGACTTAATGTACACCCACATTGCCAAACAAGTCTATTTTTAGCAGCGGTATGCGCAACTTGGGAGGCATGCCATGTAAAGTTCAAACTTAGAGATAGCTATATCTAATAGGGCTGCCTTAATTACATGATGTTGCTTATATCTTTAAAAACGTGTGATTACATATCCACTCCATATCTTTAACAAATTGTATGACATAAAATGTATTACCAGCTACTGAGTATATCACATCACATATCAGTCTGTATTGCTACGAATACCTACCCACTAAAACTATACTGGTGTTCTTAGACTGGCATAGTGGTAGAATTTCCCGAATCGTGACAAGCAAAGTTGATTGCTACCTCACCGTGAATGACCAGCTGTTTGATGCAGTTAGGTTTCGTCATGATCAAATAAAGTCTGTAAAATTCAAACCTAGGAAATCAAATTCGAACTTTATAAACTAGAAAACTTCCCAGCTACACTTATACATCAAAGTATGTATGTGGTTCTGCGACAACCACAAGTTTAGGCAATTCTGAATATTAATTATGACACAAGCTATTATTACGCCACCATACGATCAGTTGCGTGTGATTATTTATAGTTACACGACCGATGTATATTTATATATTATATACTGTACATTTCATACGGTACATTTCTGAACAATTCTAACTTGTACTTAATAAATGCACGGATGTCTATTACTCTTTCAGACTAAAAGTACACAACGGATTTACATTAAACATTTTAGTAGTGTAGATTGTATAGTAAAACTGCACATGGGCTTGTTTTGTCGCTATAATCCCACGCGGGTTCGTAAAATTACTTTTTATAATTACATACTAACAACTTATTTCTCGTTCAATATAATTATAATATGTAGCATGCAGTACGTCGCCTATCGTTATATTTTATAAAAAAGAGTATAAATACTATATTATTAAATTATATGTTCAAAGGTGAGTGGTTTGTGTCCAATAACCAAGAGATTAATGTATTTTGTTTTTTACATCAGTCATTGGATTTGACAGGCCGTGCAAATAGTAAATATTTACTTTTTTATTTATAAGCCCTGAATTATAATTCTAAAAAGAGTATGGAGTACATAACTTTTTACTTTCCAGTTTCTAATTATAGATTACCCTCCAATCTATAATCAGAAACTAAGTTATGTACTCTCAATCCAACTGAATAGGAACATTGCAGACCGCCAGATGAAACTCTATCGACAGAACCGCGGTAAATTGTAACTGCTACGAGACTTTAAAGGACACCGCAGTGGTTTTAGTATGTACACCTCAAATGCATGTTGGGAAGAGTCACAATCACACATCTTCCTACCCCCAGAGCCGGATGATGAGCCCGTAATTTGGATCTCCAATGTGAAGAAAAAAACGTGCATAGACGAAGGGTCTATGCACGTTACTAGCTCGAATATCTTAAATTAATATTTTAAAGACTATATCTTCAGCCCTACCCTAACCACAAACTTAACGGTGCATGAAATAAGTTGTAAACTATTTAACGCTTTTTGTCTGTTCAGAAATAGTGAGTGGGCAACAATTTTATACAGTACGGACACTTTAAGAATACTTTAACGACTGTTACTAGACTTCGTCCATTCCGTTGAAGAAAATATGTTTGAAGGTTTTCTCGGTAATGAATATGAAATATCCAATTTTTTAAAGTTTTTGTTTAGTTTTAATGGTACGATAGTCTATTAGCAGATCGAGACGATTGAATACCTATGTTGACCGATCAAGTTAAGTAATGTTGAATGAGTACAGTTTGTTATACTGAGCACCATCTTATGTAACCGTCGCACAAAGTAAATATTTGTTTGTTATTTCGTCCTTTGCACTTTAATAGACATTAACATTTTCTTTTATAATTAAGATACATATTCAAAGCATTTGCTTAGAAATACTATATGTATAAGCGTAGACAAAATAATATTGATTTCATTTTTGCAACGCCAAAGTAAGAATTATATGTGCTTATAAAAGCTCCAGATTTGAGGCTCATCTTTAAACGCACTAACAGATGTGACAACCAGACTAATTTAGAAAATCCCTATGTTGCTATTTAGCAATTTGTTCAATATTGGTGACGATGAGTTGTGTGACGTAATAACCGAATGTGGTTTAAGGCTGATTATCAATGTAATCTTTATCTGACAGTAACTATTATCAGTTTTGGTTATAATCTATGCCACTGGACACAAGCCTCTTTTCTAAGACCTGCAGGAATCCCTCACGTTGTTTTCCTGCATCATTAAGCAAGCGATAATTTCTAAATCTAAATTTGACAATATACTGCTTGGCAAAAGAACATTTCTTAACCCCAACGGTGCGAATAAAAAACGGCAAGGCATACTTTTTTATTTGTACTTCGTTCTCTGAGCAACGGAGCGACGACATTTTTTGCAAAAGAAATAGGATACTTTTTATCCCGCGAGAAACTGTCAGAAGAAGCTAAGAAAAATTATTTTAGAAATAAGTTGATTAATTGATTGCCTCGTTGGTCTCGCGGCATAAATGTGCGCGTGGGATTGGGAGGTCTCGGGTTCGATTCCCGGGTCGGGCAAAGTGTTATTGGGTTTTTCCGTTAGGAAATTCTCAGTAGCAGCTCGGAGTCTGGTAATGTGCCCGGTACGTCAATAGGCTCGCCCCCTATTACGTGGGACCTAAAAAAAAACCTGGCGAAATGTGGGTGTAATATTACACCTCTGCCTACCCCTTCGGGGATACAGGCGTGAGTCTATAAAAAAGAATTGATTAATTGACGATAATTAACTTATTATATAGTCCATTGTCCGTGTGGTGACGGATTAAGAATACGGAATGTCACCACCCCATATCATCCCATGGGTGTCGTAAGAGCCGACAGAGGGAGCATATTATGCAGAGAACAGCACTGTAAGAGAAGGAAAACTTGATACAAACCCTATACCAACCCGTTTGGCCAGCGTGGTATAGTAGGCCAATTCCTCCTTTCAAAGGAGAGGCCTAGTCCAGCAGTGGACTTTAAGGCTGATGATGATGATGATAGTCCATTAAAATGTTACATTTGGGGTTGCATTTATCATAGGACGCAATTTTATTTAACAGATGTGTAGGGAAGTCTATTGTAAAGCTTGATCCAAATTGGTGAGGTCATACCTATAGTCCCTCGGCTGCCATCTTAGAAAGAGTGCACTTCAGAATCTTTAGACACGTGCGGGAAAGCAATGTTCAGATATTCTGAGTCAACATGCCTTATTCCAGTCGAAAGAGCTCTAGAGTAAAGGATTTCACTAGATCCCATATTTTGAAGGCTCTACAGACAATAAGCCCCGCTCTCTGAAAATATTTCGACACCACCTGTATCTGTGGATAGAGGCAACAATGTATCGTGTAGCAAAATTCTGTGCATCAGTATGGATATGTGAATAAATTCGTCACGTCAATAAATATGTCTCCTTCGGGAATAGCGATAATATAGCAAATAGCTTCTAACGGTAGCGTAGCTTCGATATTAAATACTTGCTCATAAGTATGCCGATTTCATGAATGTCGTTCGTCGAATTCAGTATACACATGCAATCAGATTCGTAACGTTCTACCGTTACTGCCGATGTATTACATACATAGCGATTTTCGTAGCTTAGTTGCTACGGATATAAATTGAAAGATTTGCTTAGTTGAAAACTGTCTTTTTCATTGGCTACGAAGATGAAGTATGAAGAAGGAATGAAGTATAATGAAACAGAACTTTATTGTTCTTATGATAATGTTCACTTTCTCATGACTTAATTCAACGGCACACCTGTTGTAAGGTGGTGGTGTGGTGCCAAGCCACAGCTTACCGTGACAATAATACTCTCTGCAAACCTCGATTCAAGAACAGAACGTTCGGAATGCGTTGTGGTCGGTAGTTCAATAGTAAACCTGCACGTTCGTAAGAGGAATAATCGCAGTGAATACAGCGTTCTAGAAGCATAGAGTTTCGGTGAATTGGATTTTGGTTTGCATAAGGGCCTTCCTCTCAAACAAAACCATCAGTTATATAAGTATAAATAGCTCAAATTCCGTTACAGAGGAACGGAGCTGTTGTGTGAATATATAACTAAATAAATCCGCTCCCAGCTAAGTATGATACTAAGAGCAAAAGAATGTATAAATATTTTATGAAAATTTTAATTACTAGTATACATTATAACGAAGCCAAGTGTTCGACTTCCTTAATGAAAATTAAAATTCCTTATGAACGGTGACCCAGCCAGCATAAAAATTAATTTTGTTTACGTCAGAGGTACTTATAAATCAACTATACAAAGTATGGTGTTACGGCAAATTTTGAGTTTTGAACCCGAGGCAATTCAGCAAGCCATAATCAATTAAGAATTGCCGGAACTTTACCGACATCAATAAAATAAGTCCTGCGTCTAGTCGAATTTATTAAATATTACGTCACAGTTTTGAATAAGCGAATATTTTCGTTTGCGTAATTGTGTATGTATGTATAATTTTCTCGAGACAGTTAATAATTGATGTAGAAGAGAGCTTTCAAGAGCATCTTTATATAACTTACAATCGTATTGCGCTTGGAGGAGTGTAAGATGTCAATCTTACATAAACTGTTGCGTTTCGTTCGGTGAGTGAGAGTGCCGGAGGCCCTGTCCCCTATTCCTTCTCCATCATCCCACTCCTTGTCCTATCCCTTTTGCCAACCCCAAGGGGCAGCAACGCACTTGTGACTCCTGCGGTGTTGCTTGTGTCCATAGGCGGCGGTAATTGCTTACCATCAGGCAATCCGTCTGCTCTTTTGCCGCCTATTACTATATAAAAAAAAAAAAAATTTACATACATGTCAATCCTTTATGCTGATGATCAGGTTATACTTGCGTCTTCAGCGGAGGAGTTGCAGGAGATGGTAACAATCATGCATGGTGCGTTAGAGAGGAAGGGAATGAAAGTAAATGTAAGTAAAACGAAAGTTATGGTTTTTGAAAAGGAGGAATGCGTTACGGCTTGTAATGTTATGATCGATGGACAGCGAGTGGAGCAAGTGAATGAGTTTGTATATTTAGGTACGCCGTTTACAAGAGATGGTAAGAATGTCGAAGATATTGAAAGAAGAGTTAATGCAGGTAATAGAGTGAATGGAGCTCTGAAGGCGTTTATGGATAGCCAAAACGTGTCCAAAAAGGCACGTTTGGCTGTCCATAGAGGGGTGTTAGTACCTACTCTTATGTATGGTAGTGATAGTTGGGTATGGCATAGAAGAGTCATGAAAGTAGAATAAATGCTGTAGAAATGAGAGCACTGCGAAGTATGTGTGGTGTTTCTTTGACTGACAGAGTAAAGTATTGTGTGATAAGAGAGTGTTGTGTGGTAAAAGAAGATGTAGTGACAAGCATCGAGAAAGGTATGCTAAGATGGTTTGGACACGTGGAGAGGATGGATGACGAAAGACTGACCAAGCAGATATATAAGGCAAGTGTGGAAGGGACAGGACGAAGGGGAAGACCTAGGCGGACGTTCTCTGACCAGATTGGAGACATCCTAAAAACAGGACAGGTTAGAAGCACCCTGAACAGAAGAGCATGCATGAGGAATCTGATGGGAGTGAATGAAGCAAGAGAGATATGGCAAGATCGTTGCAAATGGCGCTCCGTAGTCTCTGCCTACCCCTCCGGGAAACAGGCGTGAGTCTATGTATGTATGTATGTACATGTCAATAGATAGAAACTCAGTCGAGACGAAGTGCATAATGTTACAATTTGTTCAAAATTAAATGCCAACATTTATTGAATAAAGTAAAAAGTTTATTATACAATACCTACGTAGATACTTGCCTATTTCTCAAAGGGGTAAAACGACACTCCAGGTGACGTCCTAAACTTGTGACGTACTGAACGATTTCTCATTTGCATTCTTCAATAGTATTACATAATTCATGAACATTCATCGCCTTGGAGAATTCTCAACCTCAAATTTTTTACGACATTATTTGGTCAGATTCCTGTCTGAACTATTTATCGTTATTTCAAATAATTACGCGGTATAAACCCGTTTCATAAATATAAGAACATTTATTGTTGCCTGTTACACAGTTGCGAGAAATCTTATACTTTAGTAAAATTATATGTTCAATGTTTCGTTAACATGCTTATAATAGACTAGACTTTTTCTTTGGCTCCGCCCGCATGAAATATACACCTTAACCCTTCCCAGGAATCACCTATCTATTGGTAGAAACCGTAAAAAGATCTGTTGGGTAGTTCTTTTTTTGAGTTTATCGCGGTCATACAGACCGACAGGATGGAAAGGGAACTTAATTTAATAATGTATACTTAAAGCAATTTTACTATCGAATAAAAAGACGCAGACTTATATGTACTAACACCTATCGTTGACAACTTGTAATATGGATCAATATGTTTCGCGTCAATGCTTTCGTTTATCACCTTCAGAGGAATGTGGTAGGAATAATTATAGACAACAGTGGGTACTCACAACGTTCAAGTATTAAGGCAATTTTAAACTAAATAACGACCATATTGAATATTTTAACGTTTTTAACAACATTATATTTATAATATTACTAAAGGATTTGTAAAAGCATATTTATAAAAGCTAAATTTCTCGCAAATATTTACCTATTACCAAATTGGCACGTTCGTTTTGAAAAGACAACAAAGACGTTTATACATGACATGTGTTAACAGCTAATAAAGCTTCGTTACGAAGCTATTTACGGAAACGTGTACGAATGTTCAGTAGGAAAACGCATCTTGCCATTCTAGGAAAATTGTTCTTGGAAGATTAAAATATAGTAAACAAGCTTTATATTTATTGCAGATAACACTCTTACAATTTAGCGCCTATTCATAGATAGACAGACACTTATGCTCATTTCCTCAGTGAGTTCCTGGAATAAGAAAGTGCGTGTTTATTATTATATCTATTCAATATATATAATAATCTATATCGGTATTTATGTTTCACGTAAAAGGTGTAACTATTCGTCCCTTTCCGGGCGCTTCTGACATTAACAACGCAGCGAAAGATACTAAGATGAATCAATCTATAACATTTGCCTAGAATACCTATATACACACAGACATAACTCTTTACAATCCCAAACAACTATTCATAGCAAACGAGGATCTATTCGATTGAAACAAAACATGTCATGACAATGAGCTCGGGTGTTCTGTAGATAATAATATATTGTGGGCATACCAACGTCACCTTCAAGTTGCAGGGGTTGAAGATAATACACAACAAGCCTTCATAACAAGGAATTTCAGAATAAAAGCTATCGTTACGTCATTTGGAAAAGCAATTTAGGTTATAAATATATCCAATTGATTTTGATTGTATTTGCAAAATCAAAACAACATTATTAATCATAAATAATAGCCTTTTGGAAGTAGTTTGAAAAGTAGAACGTGCATGATTTTAATGAAAAATAAGATACGATTGCAATAAGTAAAAAGCTATGGCCGCTACCTTTGACTGAGAGCCGCAATATTATTAAAACGTTTTTAATTTGTGAGAGCAAAGAAATGGCACTCATTTCGCTTCCATCTAAATATTTTTTTAAATGTTTGTTTGTTAATCATACCTATTTATACCTGGCTGCGAAGAGGTGCGGCCAAGTGACAAACGGCATATCTTTATTTGTTTAAAATACTTGCGGCCACATTTTAATAGGCAACCTAGTAAATATAATATTCTCCTAATCATAAATTGATATAAAAATTTGGTTTTTAGCGAAAACTCGATGAGTGTACTAATTTGTCGCGGGATCTTAGACTATAAATTTCACGTTATTGCGAAAACAGTTGGAATACGACTTACAGATGACGTTACTTACGTCATCTGTAAGTCGTATTCCAACTGTTTTCATTTGGCACGTGGAAACTTGTGGAATGGGGAATTGTCCCAAGGTGAGGATGGCAAACCCAGTCATAACACATCACTGGAGGCTCACAAAAAGGATCTTATTTAGTATGCGGCCTGTTACTTTCACGCCTTTGATGAAAAGCGAGTCATACATCAAGCGAGTGAAGGGATGAAAATCGACATCACCTTAATATGCATGTTCGAATATATTTTTCTCTCGGTTAATCTTTTTCTGATTGTGGTTTTTGTAGTCAACGTTTATACGTGTATGTGAATTCGTATAATATGTGATTTTATATAAAAGATGTATAAATAAATCCGCTTCGTAGACACCTATTTATAGTTGTATTAACATTTCTGTCGCTAGTCGCTATATTTCATTTGTGTAGGGTATGTCTCTAATATAATTCTGGGAGACAGGCGGCTATTATGGTAAAGTTATTTCGGGTAATACAAACACAACAGACTACTTGTATTTTACTAAACTTCATAGTCATTCCCTCTTATCTTTCTATTCGTGCGAGTGTGTGGCCAACTCTGTCACAGTTTATAGATCTCTGATATGGCCTAAGGATTCTTCTTCTGAGACCATACTTCACGTGCCTTATGAATCACGTTAGCGCTCTGTTGTAAATTCCAAAACTAGTGGTCACGCATTCAAGCGGTAACCCTCGCTAACGTTCCTTTACTTTACCGAACTTATTAAAACGGCAGCGATATGAGCGGTAAATTTATATTTTCAAACAAAATATAAATAGTTTTTAGTATAATATTATATTTTGAGAGACACACCATATTTAATAGTTTGATTTGTATTGTACATCTAGATTAGCGCATCTGTTGCAGCCACGCGTTCGTGTCACTACAGAAGAAAATACACATAACTTGTATTCTTTACCAACTCTGTGAGATAAATTTAAATGTTGGTGCACTTGTGCAGGCTTGTCCGTGTTTGCACATGTCTGTCCATACGTGACTGGACTACTCGTGAAGTGTAATGCATTTATCCTATATATAAGTTGCTTGTTACACTTTTATTGCTGTCAGCTATAGTGCTCAATGACACGCATGAGTGGGATGACAGTATGTAGAACTTAGCTTGATGCTTTGAAGTAGTAATCTGTGTACATGCGTTACCGACTGACTGACAGACAAGCTACAGCCAAAACTATTAGTCGCAAGAAGCTGAAATTTGCCAAGTATCTTCCTTGTGGAGCGTAGGGGTGTACTAAGATGGGGTGTAAGGATGTAGGGCTTTCCTGAAATTCCCACGAGATGGGGCAGAAACAATAAAGAATGTGCGAGCGCAGCTGCGGGCATCTTCTAGTGTATAAGACGACATTCTGCAAAGTTGTCATAATCATGCTCCTAGATAAGTATACACATTTTTCTATCGCGTTAATTTTTTTGTTGTTGCAAAGTGGACAAACGACCAGACGGATCGCCTGATGCTAAGCGATTACCGCCGCTCATGGACACTCGAAACCCCGTTACTGACTGACTAACAGACAAGCTACAGCCAAAACTATTAGTCGCAAGAAGCTGAAATTTGCCAAGTATCTTCCTTGTGGACCGTAGGGGTTTACTAAGATAGGGTGTAAGGGTGTAGGACTTTCCTGAAATTCCCACCGCCGATTACCGCCGCTCATGGACACTCGAAACCCCAGAGGAAACAAATGCGTCGGTGACATGGATGAGAAGAGGAAGAGTAGAGAGATGGGGGAGAAGAAAAAGGGGTATAGAGCTTTTGGCACTCTCACTTACCGAACGATCGCAACAGTATAGATACTGTTACTCTACGTCGATATTCGGTGTGAGGGTAGTACTTTCTGATACGAGCCGGCCCATTCATGCTGCTATCAGCAAGGCTACTACTATCTACGATCTAGATAATACGAAATAGTAGCAAAAATATATTATAGACTAGATTAGATGCCTTTAACATATTTTTCTATAGTAAAGACTACGATTTCTTCAATTTGACGACCGGTTGGCGCCGCGGGAGTGTAAGTGACTGCTACGGCGAAGGTCGCGGGTTCGATTCCCACTCAAGTCAAACATTTGTGTGCCTTTAAGCATTTTCATAGAGCAAGCTTCAAAATAAGTGAAAATTGAAGAACCCCCATGTTACTCTCTTAGGGCTGTAATACCTACTAAAAAATAATTTAAAAATATTTGATTTCATATAGATATGTATTACATGATAATGATAATTTTTTGTTCTTTGCATTTTCTAATAGCGAGCAAAAATAAAATCGGAGCCATCAATCACTAAATACATAATATCGGTTCCATTATAAAAGAGAATTTCTATAATTTTAATAGGGTTTCCTCATCTAGAACATTTGAAAGCATTATATTCCAATAATGAAGCAATATTGTGTTATTTATCATTCATCAATTATTACAAATCAATTAGTCAGTCTCTAAAATCATTTTAGTTTCAACGTTTATTTAAGTAATTTAGTAAAGTGGGATTCATTAACCATTTTTTTTTATTTATAGACTCACGCCTGTATCCCCGAAGGGGTAGGCAGAGGTGTGATATTACACCCACATTTCGCCATGAATTTTTAGGTCCCACGTAATAGGGGACGAGCCTATTGCCGTACCGGGCACATTACCAGACTCCGTGCTGCTACTGAGAATTTCCTAACGGAAAACCCCAATAACATTTGCCGGACCTGGGAATCGAACCCGAGACCTCCCAATCCCACGCGCACATTTATGCCGCGAGACCAACGAGGCAGACGAAGATTCATTAACCAGAATTATACAATTTCTAGAAACAAAGTTTTTTTTTTCTAGAAACAAATTCTGAATAGTTTCAGTTATCAGGTATGTAAGACGCACATGTTTCAATAGTTCGGCTTACTGTATACCGGTATAGCTATTGAACTATTACAAAACTTTGAATAACAACTCGAGATGGAAATACTTGAAATGTTGTTACTACTAATTGCAAGTATTATTGTGCTTGAAACGATTAGGAGGGAACGAAACACTAAGGTAGGTATTTTAGTTATACCAACACTTCAAGGTTAATTCAACAACTAGTTATACCACATAATGGCATTAATTCATGCCTAGTCTGTAATAGACGCATGTCATTATCTAGTAAACATTTTCTATACAATTTAATTATTTGTTTAAGCATGCGCATTATCTTCTACATAATTATAAACATATTATATACTCGATCTATAAGTGAACTTGAACTAAGAAGATTTACACAGTAGCTGTCAAAAGCTAGTTTCACGGATACATCTATACAGTTGCGAAGGTTGCGAGCGCATAATGTAAGGCTTATGTTGTCAGCAGTTACTTTCAATACTCACGTTCTGTTGCCTCTTATTTATTTGGACACAAAACTGACTTAAATAGCGTTGAATGTGTTTAAAGTTAATCAGGGACAACGGCTAGGTAAGAGCATTCTGCTTTTTGTACTTCATGGAACAAATCATTAGTTTTATATGGAGCCTCATTACTCATTAGTATTACTTGGAGATGTAGTGTTTTCACTGTAAAATACTTTTAATTGGAAATGAAACTAGACTTCGTGAAAATTAAATAAGATTCGAAGATGTTAGAACAATTTGGGGACTTTCGTTGAATACTTTCAAAGGTACTGCAATCTGTATAATATATAAAATCCTTGCGTTACTTACTGACTGACAGACACGCTACAGCCGAAACTTCTGAGCGTAAGTAGGTGAAATTTTGCATGTATGTTCCTTGAGGAGTGTAGGTGTGCACTATGGATTTTTGAAAATTCCTCCCCTAAGAGGGTAAAAGATGTTGTCAAAGTTTTTATGAAACATTTATTCCTTCAATGGATTAACTCTAAACCTTGTGTATTGGTTCCTCAAATAAAATTAGTTAACACTAAAAAACATTTTTCGGAAATTCTTACGCTAAGGGGGTAAAAAGGGCAGTCAACAATTGAATGAAACCTTTGTATTCCTTCAAGGGATTAACTTCAAGTTTTGCATATTCGTACCTCAGATGACTTTGAGGAACAAATATACTAAGTAATGACACTGACATGTTAGTGAATTTACCCCTAGGTTGGGGGCCCAAAAAGGGGTCCTTATATTTATGAAATGTTAATATGTATATTATTAAAATGTCGTTGTAAGTTTGTATGAAATAAAAACAATACTCATCAAATTTGTTTGAGAATTTGCATTGCCAACCAAGAGGCGCAATAGTTTATACAAAACATTTTATCGAATCGAAATTTACGCGAGCGAAGCAGCGGGCCAAAGCTAGTATAGAGTATAATAGGGTGTAACGTTACAAGGTTTTGTGAACTATAATTTCAAGACAGTTTTATTTTCCCCCTAACATAACGGATCTCACAATCCGGTGTCTTCAATGGCCACTATTGCTGAAACATACTAAGCAGGTGTCCTGTGCAGGTGTCAGACTACCTACGTTTCCACCTGCAACGCGTAATGTCATCGCTACGTATTCCCGTACAGCGACCTTACATATTTATCTCTGAGAGAAACGCTCACATTGTTTCACAGCTTCCTTACAAGCTCAGGTACCTAGCATATATTTCGTGGAATTTAGACTTATAATAAAGAGAATATGGATGATACTACCAAAGGTGTACACCCACAGAACCAGAATTAGCAGTGAAAGTAATCCGGGACCAATAAAAAAAAATTTAGAATTACATCGCACGGTATTCTGGAGTTTATTGCTCGAAATTCGCAGAACTGTGGCAATAGGCTAGGTACAGTTGTATTCCAATAGTTAGATTTCTACGAATCATATTTTTTGTTTTAGATAAAAAATATAAACCTATTGAAACCTTTCAATAAATTACATTATGTATGCATTTTGACAAATACGGAATTATTAATAAGATAAATAGTTACTTTCAAACACATAGTTTCACTTCATTCACTAACAAACAGGTAGGATTAATCTTTTTATCACGAAGATAGTCATAATTAATTTGTTGAACATCGAATATATTCAACACTTAAATTATTTCACGGTAGAAAAGCTGATATTTTGATGTCAACAAAATATACGGTTTTAATAAAAGGTTCTCAAAAATTAAAATTTACTGATCTGATATATCTATGCTAGGAATTTATCACGTCGATGAAAAAGAATACATACCTACTCATAACTTATAATTCAAACGCTCAATCGAAATAAACACCGAGAGATATACTAATGGCGATGCAAAGATTATTTATCCGCGCGCCTCTAACTAGCGACTCTAGCGGCCAATTTGGAACTTGTCCGGGTACGACACTTTTGACAGCTCTCAATACAATTACCACTATAACCTCGAAGCAAAGTTGTATTGAAAACTGTCAAAAGTGTCATACCCGGACAAGTTCCAAATTCGCCGATAGAGTCGCTAGTTAGAATCTTAGCATCGCCAATACTTAATGGCAACAACTAGTTTGTAAGTGTGCGAATTATTGCGCCCGGCAGAAGAGCTTTCTCATCAGGAGCATCAAAATTTCTTAGTAGACGCTGCAGTATACAGCCTAGGTACACTGCCCATAAGCCGGTTCGACAGCTCTATAAATCGTCTCTCCCGGTTGCATTTTGCCAATAAGCGCAATTTTCCAAAGTGCCTTTTGTTTTCGCTCACAATACTGTCTAGACGCAGTGTCAATAAAATATTTAAAGATTTTATTCCAATAATAAGCTTAACTTTATCATATTCGTAAAATGAAAAGTGGGAACGTATTTTTAAACCCTCATTCATTGACGTTAAGTTGGAGTGCAATCATCTCGGCAAATGGCTGTGTGAATAATAAAAAAGATGGCTGTCAATAAAGTCAAATGCTGCTCACTCATGCGACTGCTATAGTACTGAGTTAGAAGAGTTTGTTTTCGTTGTTATGGAAAATTTCATGAAATCGCCGGCGACTCCGGTAATATATAATTAATTAGCAGGCGATTGTTTCATCTTTCTTTAGGCAAATAAAATAACCTCTTACTAAGACTAAGAACGCTGAGAATTGTGTACGTCTATCCAGCTGAATATAACCGCAGCTATTCAAGTTCAATCGATGTATAGAAATAAATTAATTTGAAATGAGCTTGCAGTGAACCATGTTAAAAATCTTCGCAGTACCTATTGTTCCCATTTGTATAAAAGTGCATTTTGCAATTATTTATGAAATGCATATTTTTAACATAAAATAATAAAATTAATCAACAACACAACACAACACGGTATTTCAATTGTAAGCGTTGAATTAAAAGCTAAGTCTTTTAAATTGATAGTTTCACGATATAAAATAGTTGTTCACAATAATAAAAGTCTTGTACAATCGTTTAAAGCGAAGACACATGGCATGTTGAAGACACGTGCGACTCGGAGTTCGAGAACGTTAAAACAGAACATTAAATATTTTATTGGTTATCGCTAAGTTTTATAGAGTCATTTTGTATCTGTAGAATACCTTCAACTTTAATTATATTACTGAAACAAAACTACTGTTTTAGTCAATATTACCTACTTCATTTTTATTGACTTTCATATAGGGTGGTTATAATATAAAGACCAATAAATAAATGAAGATATGATGTTCGTAATGTAACTCAAAATTGCCGCTCGGACGCCAACAAAAAACATAGGTCATGCTGCTCAGAATTACAGAGCGGGTGTGGCAAAACTTTCGAAAACCATAGAATTATTGACACTAGATTAAGTAATCAACACACCGACATTTATTTGATCTTTTAATCCAATACGTTTTTACGCCTATCATCGGATCATCGGAAAACATTTCAGTGATTGAATAACAAACGAGCCCACGTTAATTCTAAACAAACGGCCTACACAAATAGAATTCAAGTGCTTCCATTACGTCAGCAGAGTGAGGGAAGTCATATCCAAATAGCGGACAGCTCAATCATTTCCTACTGACCAATGCCTACAACTCCTAAATAAAATATCATTCAGCGCTGAGTATATTCCTCTGTTATCGAGAACAGTTTTTTGATCCTAACCTACTTATAGTGAGATCTTTTTGCGAGTATTCTTTAGCATGTAAGCAACTCGAAGTTGGTGATGCGTTAAATATTCAAAGCGGCGTTCTATTGGCTCTAGTAAGAACTTTTTATTCGGGGACATTATTTTGTCGCATTTTGACCAGGAGATTTCTATACATCAGACTACAACTTCAAGTTGTAGCATTCAACGCAGAGTTGTAGATATAAGTACGTTTATACTTCCCGATACCGAGTTATATTGTTTCCTGAGCATTTGATTGTTCAGGGATCTGCTTGTATGTGCGTACATCACACAATTAAGCGACATCGACTGACCAAATATTGTTATTATCTTCATCGCTTGTCAACATGCGGCGAATAGTTTCTATTTAGCAATCGTGGTTTAAGAAATTATGTACGTTTTGATCACTACTGCAAGTGGCATTTAGTAAAGCACATTTTAAAGTCGGTGTGGTAGTTTGATCGAATTGTTTAGCATTATTTGTTTACTTTTCGACAAACCACTGTTAAAAATCACTCGACTTCGCAAACTCTTCACTTTAATGAGTATAAAATGTCGTGGAACCTAAATGGTTATAAAATGTCCAGAAACCTACATATCCAACAAATTAATTGAACCCACCAAAAACGTGTTTATCACTTTGTAGAATAGCTTTAAGACCTCCATTTACTTAAGTAGCAATCTATAGGATTTATTATCAGCGAGAAATCGGCATGTATACATAATATGTTTTGCCACTGGGTTCGCAGCTTGTGGGTAAAGCCTGCATCCAAAATCCGTGCTCGTACGGATTAGTACATTACGGGTTGCGGCCCCAGCTTCGTGAAGTGAATGATATACGTATTTTATAAAGTAACTCATATTTTGATAAGGAATTATAAGTTGTATTTTATCTTAAGTAGATTTGTTGACTGATTAAACTATCACTTAAGACAGACCTATCTGTATGGAAAGTGCACGAATGCACAATGCCGTTTGCTGTCTAATTAAATCTTTGATCTTTAGAAATTTCTTCTTTTTCGTGTGCGTGTGTTTGTTAGTTTTGAATTTTATAGACCGCTCAAAGTCCCTCGCCTTGGCCTATGTTTTTTGTAGTGAGACAAGAACCAGGACCGATGCTTTTACGTTACGTCAATCTTAAGCGCGTTAACTTTCTGATGTAAACGCGAACAAGGAACTGCACTTTCAATTATTTATGAACAAATATGTGTAGTTTTGGTTTGTCTGGCTTATCTTGCAAACAAGATCACAAATAATCTGTAAGATGATTTACAGAAACTATCCAATAAAATATTGAAGAGGCCAAACTTGGTAACTTATGGTAGCACTAATATTGGCCAAGCAAGTACTTATATATCTTCAAATATCGGACTCATAAAATCAATATAGCAATGTTTCAAACCTCTAACAACTTTATAAGTACGATCGCTTTGCCAAAGCTTTAAATGAAAAGTTCGGTTAGTGTGCTGAGGTGCCGCTATTTAATGGCAAGTTGCCAGAATTTCGCTTATCTACAGTAACCCTTTCGTGCAGTCGAGTTTACGAGGTGCCTTGTGTGATAAGGGGTTGATAAGTTTTATGTTTTATTTGAATATTTTTCGATACGATTTATGTATGATGTTAAAAGGAATGTTCCACAATACTTATAAAAAAGTATTTTGCTTCATTAATTCATCAATCCATTGAGATTACTTACGGACCGGGTCTTCCATAAATTGAATAATAACTTTAGAAATGAATTGTATACGGTGTCTTAGCCTTTGTGCGACATGGACCATCAGACCATCAGTACGCACACACACCGCACAGTTCGCTCCTACAAGTCAGGCCATATCACTGCTCAATGCCCTAGTCAATCAACAGCCAAGTACTGACATATTTTTTTAATAATAGGGGAGAATTCAACAAACAGTGCCAAACCTTCTTAAGTAATTATTTAAAATGTATTAATTAATGTGATCACATGTGATTTATTATTATTATTAGTACTTGTATATATTCTGTGATTGTACGTAGTATTATTTATCTGATAACACAGTTTTATTTGACATGATTGTATTACTCGACATGATATTCATTATATCATATTGTAATTTCTGACATAATTAATTCAATCGTATTGTGAATATGACTTTGGTATGTGATCACATGAAATCAACTATAATTATTTGACTTCGCAGTATGTATTATTTGACATGATTGTATAACTTGACATGAATTCGAATTCTATTGATTTTATTGTATCTAGTGTATTATTATCGTATTTAATTATTTTAAATTACCCTCAGCACGTGTTGGGCAACAAACCTGTAAGTGGTGAGAGTAACTGAATTTAATAAATAAATAAATGGACCACTTGGAAAATTTTAACCATCATGTGGACCCTTTTTTGGTGACTCGGCGGCAATTCTTTTCGAGCCGTATCGACTCTGACACTCGACCGTAAATGTATCATATAGATTCCTGACAAAATCAAGTAAGAAATAAAAAAATGCGACATTAGCTACTGCGTCTTATCGATAAAATTTGCGATTTCATTTATTATTGGTAATATTTATAAAGTCACGAGTGAGTATTCTCAAGTTGCGAGCAAGATTGTTCAGTTTTTATTGACCTATTTATTGATTTTTTTATAACGTTTATTTAGTGGACCCATAATATTTCACTCACGGAAGAAAACCTGGTAGTAATTGACGTTCGGCTTTTATTCGATGGCTTCGATAGCACTAGTTTTAACATCACGCTAATAATATTGTCATAACCAATATTCTTCTATCTTGTATATGAAAATAGTCCATCAACTTGTCCAAATCTCACCACATGCCTACGCAAATAATAGACCTTATTTTTTGGTCTTAAGGTTGAATATTGTGTAGTATTTAAACTGATTAATAATTTAGCACCTACGTACGAAACGTGAGAGTGACAGCCTTGATACTCGAGTGAACAATGATTCTCGGAGGACTTATAGCGATCGACGTAGGGTCACTAAACTGTCCTTCTGATATTCTGATATCAGTGGACTTCCACTTGGTATTATTAATTCACACGTGTTTGCAACTAAATGGAAAACTTCAGGTAAATAGTGTGCGCTCCTCGTGTTACTCTATTCAAGTTGGAAACAATTTAGTCATTATTTATCTTGGGATGTTGTGGTGTCTCCTTTCTGTTTTCTTTTAATAATTGAGCACGAAATTTTCAGCATTTACATGCGTGAAAACTTAATTTTCTAGTCACGCCATGAGCATTGATTTGACTTGCCATTCGTAATAAAGTGCAAAGTCAAGCAACGCTTGCACACTTGGATGAGTGACCACGTTTTGCATAATATATATACCAGAGCGCTGTCGTGCTTTGGAGAGCACGTATAGCTGTCAATCCCGGTTTTTGTATCTGTACAGAATAGAATAGAAAAGAATCATAAGGCTTGGTCGGAGCCCTTCGGGCGGTTTGAAGAAATTCTGTCGGTAAAGAAAAAATAATTCACATGTAAAATACAGGCTATTGATTTCTCTCCTGAATATGTATAATGACACTGAACAAAACATCGACACACTGTCTAAAGTCCAATATTTTTATGCTAAAAAAGCATCTTAAATGTCCGGTTGGCGAATCCAATAATTCTAGAATTCTGGTGCAGACTAAGACAAGTTGAATAAGCTCGAAAATCAAAATTAATGCCATAGACTTTCAAAATGATATATTTGATAATCGCTAACGACTTCAAAATATACCTACTATTTGCAAGGGAATATCGGTCTAAAATGATATTTTATCGATATTGTGTAAGTCTGAGGCTTCTAACAGATGGCATTTTAATCTATTATAATCCTCAGACTTAAACAATCACAGAAACAAAAGCATTCTGAAATAAAATTATTCCAACTACGCGACTAAAATAAGATCTTATCGTAAACAACCAGCAGCAGCAATAAACAGCCTTATCAGCAAGCTTCCATCTTTTGGTCTACCCACTAGACTCAGTGCTTGGATATCAGACTTTTTGAAGGAACGATCGATTCGAGTAGTCATTGACGGCTGCACGTCCAATCACATGACAATTAATGCTGGAGTTCCTCAAGGGTCTGTATTCTTTGCAACGCTATTCCTGATGCATATCAACGATCTGCTTATACCGGGGACTCTAGGATATGCAGACGATACCACGATCGTAGAGAGTTAAACGTTCAATTCTTGAGCTAGTGGAGCACAAACAAAAGAGCTTAGGGAAAATATGGTTAAGCCCTTGAACATGGCCTTGATGGCAGTTGCCCAATAGGGAGATGCCAATCTGGTCATGATTAATGCCACAAAAACCCACGCGTGTCTGTTTATCACTTTGTAGAATAGCTTTAAGACCTCCATTTACTTAAGTAGCAATCTATAGGATTTATTATCAGCGAGAAATCGGCATGTATACATAATATGTTTTGCCACTGGGTTCGCAGCTTGTGGGTAAAGCCTGCATCCAAAATCCGTGCTCGTACGGATTAGTACATTACGGGTTGCGGCCCCAGCTTCGTGAAGTGAATGATATACGTATTTTATAAAGTAACTCATATTTTGATAAGGAATTATAAGTTGTATTTTATCTTAAGTAGATTTGTTGACTGATTAAACTATCACTTAAGACAGACCTATCTGTATGGAAAGTGCACGAATGCACAATGCCGTTTGCTGTCTAATTAAATCTTTGATCTTTAGAAATTTCTTCTTTTTCGTGTGCGTGTGTTTGTTAGTTTTGAATTTTATAGACCGCTCAAAGTCCCTCGCCTTGGCCTATGTTTTTTGTAGTGAGACAAGAACCAGGACCGATGCTTTTACGTTACGTCAATCTTAAGCGCGTTAACTTTCTGATGTAAACGCGAACAAGGAACTGCACTTTCAATTATTTATGAACAAATATGTGTAGTTTTGGTTTGTCTGGCTTATCTTGCAAACAAGATCACAAATAATCTGTAAGATGATTTACAGAAACTATCCAATAAAATATTGAAGAGGCCAAACTTGGTAACTTATGGTAGCACTAATATTGGCCAAGCAAGTACTTATATATCTTCAAATATCGGACTCATAAAATCAATATAGCAATGTTTCAAACCTCTAACAACTTTATAAGTACGATCGCTTTGCCAAAGCTTTAAATGAAAAGTTCGGTTAGTGTGCTGAGGTGCCGCTATTTAATGGCAAGTTGCCAGAATTTCGCTTATCTACAGTAACCCTTTCGTGCAGTCGAGTTTACGAGGTGCCTTGTGTGATAAGGGGTTGATAAGTTTTATGTTTTATTTGAATATTTTTCGATACGATTTATGTATGATCTTAAAAGGAATGTTCCACAATACTTATAAAAAAGTATTTTGCTTCATTAATTCATCAATCCATTGAGATTACTTACGGACCGGGTCTTCCATAAATTGAATAATAACTTTAGAAATGAATTGTATACGGTGTCTTAGCCTTTGTGCGACATGGACCATCAGACCATCAGTACGCACACACACCGCACAGTTCGCTCCTACAAGTCAGGCCATATCACTGCTCAATGCCCTAGTCAATCAACAGCCAAGTACTGACATATTTTTTTAATAATAGGGGAGAATTCAACAAACAGTGCCAAACCTTCTTAAGTAATTATTTAAAATGTATTAATTAATGTGATCACATGTGATTTATTATTATTATTAGTACTTGTATATATTCTGTGATTGTACGTAGTATTATTTATCTGATAACACAGTTTTATTTGACATGATTGTATTACTCGACATGATATTCATTATATCATATTGTAATTTCTGACATAATTAATTCAATCGTATTGTGAATATGACTTTGGTATGTGATCACATGAAATCAACTATAATTATTTGACTTCGCAGTATGTATTATTTGACATGATTGTATAACTTGACATGAATTCGAATTCTATTGATTTTATTGTATCTAGTGTATTATTATCGTATTTAATTATTTTAAATTACCCTCAGCACGTGTTGGGCAACAAACCTGTAAGTGGTGAGAGTAACTGAATTTAATAAATAAATAAATGGACCACTTGGAAAATTTTAACCATCATGTGGACCCTTTTTTGGTGACTCGGCGGCAATTCTTTTCGAGCCGTATCGACTCTGACACTCGACCGTAAATGTATCATATAGATTCCTGACAAAATCAAGTAAGAAATAAAAAAATGCGACATTAGCTACTGCGTCTTATCGATAAAATTTGCGATTTCATTTATTATTGGTAATATTTATAAAGTCACGAGTGAGTATTCTCAAGTTGCGAGCAAGATTGTTCAGTTTTTATTGACCTATTTATTGATTTTTTTATAACGTTTATTTAGTGGACCCATAATATTTCACTCACGGAAGAAAACCTGGTAGTAATTGACGTTCGGCTTTTATTCGATGGCTTCGATAGCACTAGTTTTAACATCACGCTAATAATATTGTCATAACCAATATTCTTCTATCTTGTATATGAAAATAGTCCATCAACTTGTCCAAATCTCACCACATGCCTACGCAAATAATAGACCTTATTTTTTGGTCTTAAGGTTGAATATTGTGTAGTATTTAAACTGATTAATAATTTAGCACCTACGTACGAAACGTGCGAGTGACAGCCTTGATACTCGAGTGAACAATGATTCTCGGAGGACTTATAGCTATCGACGTAGGGTCACTAAACTGTCCTTCTGATATTCTGATATCAGTGGACTTCCACTTGGTATTATTAATTCACACGTGTTTGCAACTAAATGGAAAACTTCAGGTAAATAGTGTGCGCTCCTCGTGTTACTCTATTCAAGTTGGAAACAATTTAGTCATTATTTATCTTGGGATGTTGTGGTGTCTCCTTTCTGTTTTCTTTTAATAATTGAGCACGAAATTTTCAGCATTTACATGCGTGAAAACTTAATTTTCTAGTCACGCCATGAGCATTGATTTGACTTGCCATTCGTAATAAAGTGCAAAGTCAAGCAACGCTTGCACACTTGGATGAGTGACCACGTTTTGCATAATATATATACCAGAGCGCTGTCGTGCTTTGGAGAGCACGTATAGCTGTCAATCCCGGTTTTTGTATCTGTACAGAATAGAATAGAAAAGAATCATAAGGCTTGGTCGGAGCCCTTCGGGCGGTTTGAAGAAATTCTGTCGGTAAAGAAAAAATAATTCACATGTAAAATACAGGCTATTGATTTCTCTCCTGAATATGTATAATGACACTGAACAAAACATCGACACACTGTCTAAAGTCCAATATTTTTATGCTAAAAAAGCATCTTAAATGTCCGGTTGGCGAATCCAATAATTCTAGAATTCTGGTGCAGACTAAGACAAGTTGAATAAGCTCGAAAATCAAAATTAATGCCATAGACTTTCAAAATGATATATTTGATAATCGCTAACGACTTCAAAATATACCTACTATTTGCAAGGGAATATCGGTCTAAAATGATATTTTATCGATATTGTGTAAGTCTGAGGCTTCTAACAGATGGCATTTTAATCTATTATAATCCTCAGACTTAAACAATCACAGAAACAAAAGCATTCTGAAATAAAATTATTCCAACTACGCGACTAAAATAAGATCTTATCGTAAACAACCAGCAGCAGCAATAAACAGCCTTATCAGCAAGCTTCCATCTTTTGGTCTACCCACTAGACTCAGTGCTTGGATATCAGACTTTTTGAAGGAACGATCGATTCGAGTAGTCATTGACGGCTGCACGTCCAATCACATGACAATTAATGCTGGAGTTCCTCAAGGGTCTGTATTCTTTGCAACGCTATTCCTGATGCATATCAACGATCTGCTTATACCGGGGACTCTAGGATATGCAGACGATACCACGATCGTAGAGAGTTAAACGTTCAATTCTTGAGCTAGTGGAGCACAAACAAAAGAGCTTAGGGAAAATATGGTTAAGCCCTTGAACATGGCCTTGATGGCAGTTGCCCAATAGGGAGATGCCAATCTGGTCATGATTAATGCCACAAAAACCCACGCGTGTCTGTTTTCTTCTAAACGTAGTGCATTCAAAATGTCTTCAAATTTCCGGAATGTATCTTTGCTGTTAGCTGATCACCTTGAGCTTCTTGGTATTACACTCACCCCGACCTTCAATTTTGGCTCATTTATTGAATCGAAAGCTGCAACTGCGTCAAAAAAGCTCGGAATATTGGCCAAAGTGCCGAACTCCACACCGGAACAACTGCTAAGTCTATACCAAGCACAAGTCCGATCCTGTATGGAGTATTGTTCTCATCTCTAGGATGGATCGGCTAAATACCAGCTTGAGTCACTTGACTCAATAGAGAGAAAAGCCAGCAAGCTCATTGGTGATGAAAAAGTTACCTCAAAACTTCAAAGCCTCGAACACCGACGACGAGTTGCTGCTTTATCGGTACTTTACCGTATACATTTCGAAGAGTGTGCAGCGGAACTGCACGATTTAATCCCCTCATCCCCTTTCCACTATCGGACAACCAGACGCACTGCCCAGCGCCATCGGTACATGGTCGATATTCCAACCATACGTACAAAACGTTTTTGCTTCCTCGTTCATCATACGCACTGCAAAACAATGGAACTCCCTGCCAGAATCTGTGTTTCCCGTTCAGTACAATTTGGGTGTCTTCAAGACGCGAGTGAATAGGCATCTTCTAGGTAAGCGTGCTACATCTTAGTGCTTACCATCAGGCATGATAGTGGTCAAAAGCGAAACTATATAAACTAAAAAAAAAAAGCGCTGAAAGAGCTTGATAGATAAAACCAGCGCTCTAATATATGACTTCAAAAGCTACCGAACTGTGAAATAAACCCAAATGCTTCAGAAGTTCATTCACGAGTGAGACTATAAAGATAAAACCAACCAAGTTCATGTCGAGCCACGCACAGTGAAGGGGTCCCGCAGTGGCCCTTACCTAGTGTCCTAAGGATAAATGGATTTGTTCACAATATTCATTTTCCCGCTGCAAACGTTAGTTTAAGTTAGTCATTGTTACTAGTTAATTAATAAAGCCTAATGAGCCGTCATAACTCTTGATGTTTTTGAAATACCTTACCTCTCTAAGGATACTCAATGTTGTAGAATTAAAGAAAAATGCTTTCCCATTTTATTATTATTATTTAATCAAAATTTGGTTTAGTTTTGTACGTGTGGTTACAATGTATAATCATGCCAAATTTCAGCTTTGCAGTGCTTATACTTTTTACGTAAAACCGCGGACGGACAGATAGACGGCTGGACAGACATAGCGAAACTGTAAGGATTCCTTGTTGTTTACTGCAGAACCCTAAAAACATTCGTCCGTGAAATCCCACAAACATGATGACTCAATTTTAGTGAAAATATTTCGTATAAAACGGCTTCACAGACAAAATTCTTCTACATACAATATAAAATATCTGCATGCGTAACAAGTATGTATTTTTTTCATAATCATCCATTCATTCATGCCATAACTTTTATTGTATAGGTACATATAAAGATACTTGTTCACAAATTGTAATGCTACAGAGCCTATGATATACGAGCACATATTATGAAATATTTCCCGGTTTGAAAGAAGATACTTTCCTCTTTACTCGTGGGATCAAAGTTTCGTTTACTTTGACGTTATTAAGATTTTCGACATGTATTTGTTTTTCTTTCGTCCGTTTAAAGAAAAAAAATAAGTACTATACCCTGAAGTCAAAGATACAGTCGTTTGTACATATTTGTTTCTTTCAGTAACGACGATAAAACGAGTATTCTCAAAGTTTTGACAGTGAAAGACTAAAAGTTGGAAGTCAGTAATTAATTAGTGTAGAATATTGAAGCAGTAGAAAAGTTGTCTTGTTTCACAATGTCTCGTAAAGTTCAAACTAACTGAGTAGTCATGCATTACTAATGAAATTTACAGACCTTTTACAATTATAATATCTATTATTCTAAAGCATAGTGCGCTTGGGAGAAAGTTGTTACACCTACCAAGTTTCAAAGTATAGTATCTATACAGTTAATATTTAGGTCTACTGTAGATGCTAGTGGAAATACGTATAGTTCAACTTAGACTTCTTTCACTTGTCTTCCTTTTTGTTTCCAGGTTTACTACATTGGCGTACATAGCAAGGTAGCTGGGTGAGCGTGCCCACCTTAGTATGTTCCAGTGGCTACCCCATAATTTTGGTTACTGATTCAAATTTCTAGGCAGGATACCTAAAAAAATTTCTCATAATTATTTTATGAAGACCCAGGCCACCCTGAAAAAAGCCCAAGATACGTCAATCCTTTACTAAGGCGAGAAGAGCTTTATTTGTCCCTCCAACGCAATAGTCTCTTAAATCTAGTAAGACTACCAAAATAAATTTTTCCTCAGCATAGTCTATTTACTCTGCGTAGATCTATAAGATCAATATGTTTTAAATTATCATGTCACGGTTATTATTTGTATTTATTATCTGCAGATGTGGACATAGCTATGTATATAAATAGCCGATTCACACGTGGTTTTCCATTACCTCAGTCATGAGATCGATGACTCACACTGTAGTCATGACACGCCGAAATTGTGCCGATAGTACAGATATATTTAAAATATATACTAATACTATAAAGCTGATGAGTTTGGTTGAACGCGCCAGTCTCACTAATAGCTGGTTAGATTTGAATAATTATTGTTATGTTGGATAGCCAATATACCGAGAAATGCTATAGGTTATATGTATAGCATCACCCTGCGACCCATGGGTGCAAAGCATTAGCCCACAATGATGCGGATGGAAACGCGAGCTCAGCTAACATTATATACGCAACTATATACTACTCGTGAAACAACACATACATACCTAACTAAACAAAAGACAGCAGTTTATTTAAAGCCTTAACTCAAGATCTTGGGTAATAACTTACATCAATTTTAAAACAAATATTTTAGCAAATATTAAGAATTTCTTATATTTACCGTTAAAGCGGGTAATAGTAAATATTAGAAATTATTAATATTTACCGTTATCCGCTGTTTGTTTGAAATTTCTAGAATTTGAGAAGAGAAATTCTTTTCCTAGCAAAGAATTTATTTTGATATTCCCAGAAATGTCTGCTTGAATTCAAATACAATACCATTCATCGATATTACAAAGGAAAAATTATTATGAGCTGTGCCTTAATTACAAAAAATCACGGGAGAAAACGATGCTTTATCGTTTATTTCGATAAATTTTCTAGAAATTATGTGATCACAAATTTATTCCACTTTTTGTTTGTGTCCGCTATTAACAATATTATAGTTCTAAAGATTCACGTGGCACTGGAATTATTCCATATGTAGTTGGCATTGAAAATACGTGTATGAACTATTCAAATTTTTTACTATCAACCATTTACTGCATATTTAATCGGTTAAATACTAAAATGTACAATTAAACTCTTATGTAAATGAATACTGATATACCCATATCACATTATGTATTCACACATATGAATACAGTAGGTGTTATAATGTACCAGTCCGATGCTAACAAAGAAGCTGCCAATCCAACACCTGCCATTGTAGGCTTTGTTTTATGTATATCATCAAACATTTATTCGTTAATTCCAAATTGTTCTACGCATCATTTTAGGGTTTCGTAGTAACCTACAGAGAACCTGTATAGTTTTGCCATGACTCAATCTTTTAAACCGTAGTATTAAGGTATGTGTAAACTATTCTAAGTAGTGACATATACAATAAAAAACTTTCAATTGAACTAATAACAGCTAATTTGACTTGACATCCTAACCAGTAATAGACAATAAACTTAAACTTAACCCCTTAGGAGCGATAAAATAACTACTGTGTTTGAGTTCTTCTGATAAGTACCTTACTTATACGGAACCCTACATTATGCGTGTCCTTTATTTAGAATTTTTTTTACTATGTTACGCAAAAGAGTATGAACAAAGGTGCGAGTTCTTTTATGTTCATCATTCGTCATTATTGCCTTTTAGAATGCTTTCGGTGGTAGATGAATGAGCTGTCACATTAATGGTGAGCTGACGAATGCGAAGATAACACAGCAATGAGGCAGCAATACTGCCTCATTGCTGTGTTATCTTCGCATTCGTGAGAAATGCCATAATATTCAGCAATTATTTGCTAAGAATCGAAGGAGCCGGCAAGCGCTAGGAATCAAAGTTATTGTGCTGCTAACGTTCCCAGACACTGAATAAGTTGAAATAAGTTGACATTTCTTTAAGTAGTCATAGGCCCAGTTCAGACGAACGGTTGGCGCCGCCGGAGAGTAAGCGACTGCTACGCCGAAGGTCGCGGGTTCGATTCCCGCTCAAGTCAAACATTTGTGTGCATGAACATGGATGTTTGTCTTGGTCTGGGTGTTTCTATGTATAATATGTATGTATTTACAAAACAAAAAGTATATATGTATGTTTATCCATTATCTAGTACCCATAGTACAAGCTTCTGCTTAGTTTGGGACTAGATGGTGTTGTGTGAATGTGGTAGAATATTATTATTATTATTCATTTATTTCTCATTACTCAAAGGAGAATGCCGGAACCTGTACCAATTGCATTAAAAAAATGATATACCGTAAATACTTTGACACATTTTGACTGCCATTACAAAATTATGAATCATTATTAAATCCGCGTTTACGAAATATTATAAAAAAGTAGAACTTAGATGAACAACTTCCGAATGCATTCATTGCCAGAACAAAAAAAAAGTTGATTCCGAGCGACAAAAAATCGAGTGTAATATTCTCAACATTAACGATTGCTTACACCATTAAATGATTTTTGATTCAATAGAAGGCACTATGATAGTGAATTAAAAAAGCTGTGTTCTGTGTGATTTTATTAAATAGAAATACATATTTGGCTACTTAACTTGATTTCAGTCTTTGGTTGAGCAATTTATTCATTAATCGATTGTTTTTAGGTGATATCGATTTTAGATATAATTGAATCGAGAATTCGAGATAGCAACACTTGCAGGGTGACATTTGATAACTTAAGCAACTGTCAAAAGTGTCAAATGACAACCCCACACAACGTCGCCTACGCATCGTTCGTGTTTGTTTGTGTTATTATTTTGTTTTTATCCGTTGAGTTGAGGTTTGTTCCTCTGGGTCGAAACTATGTTTCTTTTAACTTGTAACATCATTCACTTACTGAAATTGTTATAAACAATTAGTTATCGAGGACGAATTCCTTCCTTTGCAATATTTATGGCGGATTAAAAAAATGGTTATGAGAAAAATCTCAGAACTGCGGATTTGAAAACAAAAACGCTTCATGCCTACGGTAATATTAAACAATAAGCTGGCTAAAAATGTTCATTTCATGAAAAAGCAAACGGTACAGGCTTCCATACAAAAACCGGCATTCTCCTTTAAATTACATTTTTAAATATATCACTTACAAAAAATTAAATACATTTAAAAATATAAAAAGTTGCGCGCGAGACGCTGCGACGAGCACACGTAGTTACGTACGAAACTTCAGCGAGTTTTTTTTACGTCTACCCACCTATTAATTATGGAAGTTAGTGATTTAAGTGATGATGACAAAAGCGATTCCGAGGTTGTAAGAGAGTGTGAACAGCAAATACGAGAAATGACAAGGCGTGAAGAAGAATTAATAGAAGCAACAACGGATATGCGGCAGAATGAGAAAAGAGCCAGAGAAAGTGAAGATACTATAGTCGTATTTTTAATTAGACGAAGCCAACTGACAGTAGCTAATGTCACTTTGTAAAATAATGTTGTCATATTTAAAGTAATAGTGATGCGTTTAGTTCTCGTTCAATCAGATGAACGAACAATGAGTGTGAATAGTTAATCATTTCAAACTAAGTATAAAATAATATTATTTCTATTTTACAATAAAAGTGCTCTGATGTAAGTTACTAATAGTTATGTAAGTAGTTACATCAGTTTATTGACGGCTTATTACAAAGCACGGTGCGCGTCGGTCGCCATTTTGTTTGTTATTCATTCGGCTTCTAACCTCTGGCCTGATAGCAAGAATGTTTTTTCTGCGCTCACGCTGTTTAGTATTTAGTTACTGTTTTTTTTTAAGTTTTCCGTTACGTTGTGTTTGTGGTAATTGTTGTGTTTATTTGTTGTTATATTGTTTCGTACATATGTATGTTGTGGACGAGATGGCAGCCCAGCATGGGATAATTGTTTTACGTCTGCCTCCATACCACTGTGAGCTCAATTCCATTGAGTTGGTATGGGTGCAGGCTAAAGGATATGTTGCAAGAAATAACAAAACCTTCTAAATGACAGAAGTAAAAAAACTTTTTGAAGTAGGACTTCAACATGTCACTCCTGAAAAATGGAGTAGCTGCGTGTCTCATATAATTTAAAGAAGAAGACAAAATGTAACCATGGTCTCGACCACATGATCGACAATGTTTCAGACAGATTTATAATTAATGTCACCGCAAGCGATAGTGATGTTTTTTTATCTAATGATGAATAAAAGCAAATAATGTAGTAAGCGATGTTTTTATTTTTATAACCTACCTATAAATTGTTATATTTTATACATCTATAGTTTCAACTACATGATGTATTGAAAATAGAAGTCTTACAAGTTTCCTCGCAATGTTTTCCTTAATGTTTAAAACACTCGGTATTCAGTATAGGTAAATACTATAGGAACATAGTCTTCGAAAACTCGAACACCACCGTACCCGATATCGGCCGTTCGGCACACTAACTATTCACTAGACAATCGAGGCAATTTCATTCATTTAAGAGTTTTTTCAATCATTCACTTTGTCACAACACTATTTTTATTTCATCATAAACTGACAACACAGTAAACGTCAGTTAGCTTCGTCTAATAAAAAATACGACTATAGTGAAGAAGGGTTTGTTACAGTAACTAGAAGGAGACCTAAAATATTAATCCGAAGCGATTATGTTGACAAGAATACTCAATCAAACAATGGAATGAATATAGATCCTACAGAAAATATAATATTGAACTCAGGAAAGTATGAAGTCTGTCTATTTTCTTCAAATACGCTACCAAAGCAAATGGCACTAGCCAGATTTCTAAGAGATGAAGGCATAGACAACATCAGCAGAATTAAATTTAAAAGTGGGTACCGAGTATTTATCCAGTTCAATAATAAAACAAAAGCTGATAAATTACTAAATTGTCCGAAATTAGTGGAAATGAACATAAGGGCACAACTGACTGATGAGAACCACTTATCCTATGGTATCATTAGGGGGGTAGAATTAGAAATGACTGAATCTGAATTATTAAAAAAATTATCAGCTTCGTGTCATATTTTATATGCCAAAAGATTGAAGCGATTAAATATAAACCATGAATGGGTAGAAAGCGAGACGCTAAGATTATGTTTTAAAAGTTCTAAAGCGCCCTCTTTTATTTATGCATATGGATGTAAATTCGATGTTGAAAAATATGTATTTCCAGTTACCCAATGTTCGAGATGTTGGAAGTATGGACATATCAGGAGGTTCTGCTCATCTAACAAAGTAATTTGTCCAAAGTGTGGTCAAGATCATATTAACTGTGAAATTGATGAATTTATATGTCCCAACTGCAAAGGTCCACACATGGTATTAGATAAATCATGCCCATGTTTTGTCAAGGAGAAGCAAATTCATTTTATTATTAGTGAAAATAATATAACTTACAAAGTGGCTTTAGAGCGATATTTACAAGACAAAGCTAATAAAGAGACTGCAACTCAAATTCTTACGGAGGCACCTACGAGAAGAGAAGAATCAATTTCTATCGAAAATAATAATATGCAGATAAACGAAAATATAAAGGAAACGTATAGTATGGTTGTACAGAAAAAAAAATCTGCCGAGCAAATTGAAAATAGTCAAGAACAAGAAGTTAAAACTGGTTACGTGTCAGCTATAAACCAAAAAAAACACCAGTCAAAAAAGAAGAAAACTAAACTTCCTCAAAGTGAAGTACAGGATATAATAATGGAAAGGGACAGTTCAGAATCAGAGACTAATCAATCAGCAAGAAATACAGAAGAAAGAAGAGATACGGAAAAGAAAAGAAAAGAATGGAAATATGATATTTGGTATTTAATAGATAAAATAAAAGATATACTCACGTCAGGAGATAAATTTGAGGATCAATTTTTGTCAGTGTTAAAAGTTTTAATTAATGAATGTAAAGTATTTATGATGATATTATTTACTCGTGAAGGAATAACCGAAAACCATAGACTAATTATTGGTATCGCTTCGCTATACAGAGCGAGACCAATCATTAGTCTAAGCCGAAAACCTATAGAATCTTTTTAATGGATAAAAACTTTAAGTTAAATATTGCTCAGTGGAATTCACAAACTTTGAGGCCAAAATTGGTCGATTTTGACAGCTATCTAGAGAGTATATACACGTCGCTATAATAAGTGAAACGTGGTTGGATGCCGACTCTCCATTACATGTAAGTGAATATAATGTGTTTCGTAAGGACAGAGATGATTCATACGGAGGCGTGGCAATTTTTGTTCACAAATCCTTAAAAACACATATATGCTTCATCAACAACATCAATCCAGGTACAGAGATAGTTTATATTAAAGTTTTAAATTGTAAATGTTTGGAAAATATTATTTCCTATTATTGTCCACCATCTGTGCATACGACGCAAACAGATTGGGATAATATCTTCAGGTTGGCCTCCACGAAAACGATGATTGCAGGCGATTTTTATGGCCACCACTCGAATTGGTCTTATAAGACTGACCAAAGAGGTTTAAAAATATACAGTGCATTGTTAGAGCAGGGTTATATGTCTCTTAATGACGGCGCAGCCACCAGAGTTAAACTGGTGAACGGCAGGTTGCAGTCATCCGCTCCTGGTATTACTTTCGTATCTTCGGATGTAGCAATACATTTCATGTGGAAAACGCTTAGTGAAAACTTAGGCAGCGACCATCTTATTATTAAAATTTCGTTAAGTTACAATGATATTTGTCAACTGATTAAAAAGAAAAAATTCAAACATGCAGATTGGATAAAATACTCAAAAGATTTAAATAATTCATTTTTTCTGTTCGATTGTCTTAACTGTGACGAAAATGAAGTTCAGTCCTTTTATGATTATTTCCTTGATGTTGATAATAATTCATCCGATAAGAATATTCCAAATATTAAGGTATGTACAAACCCAGCCAAAGCATTTAAGCCTAAACGGTATTGGTTTCCATCGTTATCGAAGGTTGTGGCTGAACGTAGACTTGCTTTAAGTACCTTTAGGAAAAATCCAACACCAGATAACCTTGAAAAACTGGAACGTAAAACTGAAGCAGCTAGGTTGCAAATACTGCAGGCCAAGTCAAACAGTTGGAAAAACTTTTGTGATAGTATGGGAGAAAGTACATCAGTTTCTAACATGTGGGGCAAAATGCGCTGGTATAAGGGATATTGTAAATCTAAATTCAGTATACCTGACGACAAGCAAAATGAATTGCTGCATTCCCTAACACCTGATTCAGTAGGTATATGTCCACCCGTTTTTGTGTCAAACAATAGTTGTCTTAGTTTAGATTTTACTTTACAAGAATTAGAGGTTTGTATTAAAAAAAAAGACACAGCGCCAGGTAGTGACGGAATTACGTACTCTATGGTTTACCATTTGCTACTATCGGGTAAAAAGGTTTTGTTAAATATTTTTAATAAGTACAATTTTTAGATTGGGCGTAGTACCCAATCAATGGCGTAAAATTTTGACTGTCCCTATACCTAAACCTGGTCTTGAAACAAATGTGGACGGTAAAATAAGACCAATATCGCTTATATCATGTTTATGCAAAATATTCCACCTTATGATATCCAAGCGATTAGAGTGGTATATTGAAAATAAGTTATTCTTAGCGCAAAATACATGTGGCTTTAGGAGAGTTCAGTCATGTGTGAACAGCTTAACTGGGTTGGTTAGTTATATACAAGTCGGATTCTCAGTTAACTCCCCAACAGTAGCCCGCTTCCTTGACATTGAAAACGCGTATAACAATATTTTGACAGATAAAGTAGTTAAAACTTTGGATGATTTAGGTGTAGGTAAAAGAATATATGTTTGGAATTTCTTGAGTGACAGGCGACTGATGATTAAACGAGAAAATATGAATGACACTGAAGTTAGATGCACTAATAGAAGACTTGCTCAAGGGGACCCTTTGTCACCATTGCTTTTTAACATAGCTACCTTTGATATATGTCACAAAATTAATAACGTGTCTATTGCTCAGTACGCGGATGACTTTCCCTTATATATAAGCGATAAGAATATACATTTCTGTGAAGTCCAATTGCAGAAGGCGTTAGATAACATGGTTATAATGTTGGATAATATTGGTCTTCAGTTATCTCAAGGAAAGTCTAAAACTTGTATCTTTAGTAGAGGTCGTAGAAATAAACAAGTAAAGTTAAAAATTAATAATTTTGTAGTTGAATCGGAAAAGATTATTAAATACTTGGGATTATGGCTAGATGGATCACTCAGATGGAGCAAACACATAAATGAGATTTCTGAAAAAAGCTCAAAATTCTTAAACTTATTAAAATGTCTAGCAGGTTCTGGTTGGGGGGTACGGTACGTACACCTCAAGCGCCTACGCACGCTTTACATATCTCTGGTACGAAGCAGATTTGACTTTGCTTGCTTTCTTTACGACAACAGTGCAAAGTCTCATTTATTTAAGATTGATAAAATCCAGAACCAAGCTTTGCGTATTATTGGAGGATATATTAAAAGCACACCTATACATGTTATGGAGAGTGAACTATGCGTCCCACCACTGTTTCTGAGGAGGCTATACCTTGCTTATCAATTCTGTGTCCAAAGTATGTCCTGGTCGAATAACATAACGGTGAATACTTTGCATGACCTTACTTCCATAAATCATGAGAGATACTGGCAAAGAGTTAAAAAACCTTTACTGTTCTCTGTATATAATGATTGTAGATATTTTAGTATACATGCCTCAAATCCACTTGAGATATTTAACTTAGATATTTGGGTTAGTTATATAGATATAAGTAGTATTATTAATATTAGTATGGATTGCATTCAAGGTTCTAAACGTAGTCAAGATATAGCGACAATCAAATTTGATGTTATTAGAGAATTGAACATAGAATATGCTGGCTGGTCAAAGGTGTTCACTGATGGCTCAAAAAGTAATTCTGGTTTGGGAGCTGCATATTATGACCAGCTAATGGACAGATCAGCCATGTTCAAAATAGAGGTCGATGTATCAATTACGACGTTGGAACTCATTGCGATTTTAGAAGCTCTCAAGTATATTATAAATCAGAATTATAAGAAAACTGTTATAATTACAGATAGCAAGAGTGCCTAGCAACATGTGGCTCGATGCGCCTCTGGCTATAGCAGAGGTGTACCGATAGCCTATATTATTCTAAATTTTTTCCATGAATTAAGTATAAGAAATGTGACTCTAAGGTTGCAATGGGTTCTTTCTCATATAGGATTAAAAGGTAATGAGGAGGCTGACAGATTGGCTAAATTAGCGACTACAGAGGGGTCAAATTTTTTCATTTTACCTTTTCATAAGAAAATATGACTAAAATTTAAAGAAACGTGTTACATGCGTTTCAAAGAATATTTTGACGAGAGAAGCAAGGAAAAAGGTATTTGGTTTAAAACACTCCAATGTCAGCCTCCTCATATTCCATCGTATTCATAACGTTACTTCGATTGTGTGCTGGACATTATCCAACTAAAAAATTTGCATTTCTTGTGAAAAAAGTAAGTTCACCTAACTGCGAAGTTTGTAGCAAGTTGGATGATGTCCATCATTTTCTTGCGGAGTGTGGTAAATATAGAGTAGCAAGGGAGTCATTGTTGCAAAATTTTAAAATAAATAATAATAATCTGGGAGCTTTTAATAGTATATTGGGTGAACCTTTAAGCAAGGCAGCAAAATTTATTGTAGATATGGTTTTGCAACAATGATACCCTGTGATGTTTGTCTAGTTTATAATGTAATAGTTATGTAAGTTTAGGTTACGATGCCCACCCTGCCATAGCTTTTTGGTTTAAAAGCACTTACTTATAATAAAATAAATTAAAAAAAATATATATATATATATAAAAACACCGTGGGTCCACCGGCAACGGGCACAGGGTCCAAGCTGCCGGTGGTTAGGGCTCAAGAGACAGGAACTTCCTCACAATACGTGCCGTGTCGAAAAGTACTGCCTTTTGCATCAGACCCTTAACCCAAGCACCCAACGCGAGCCTCTTAAGGTGACGATCGAGGCTCTTGGCTACTTGGCATTAGGCCATTAACCGTTACAACTAGCGGCACAATAATTGCCGAGTCCACATCCCACATGTCGACAATCTCGAGAGCCAAGTCCAGATATTTAATCTGTTTGTCTTTCTCGGCTTTCACGAGATTCTCGTTATGAGGAATGGTAACATAAACAATTATTGCGAGGCGCTCTGATCGATCTATCACCACAATATCAGGTTTGTTTGCTACAACAGTCCTGTCTGTGACAATTTTTATTAATCAATCTCTCCGCGACCAAGCTCGGTGCAAAACGAGCGAAACGTCGGAAACAAATAGGTATTTGTACCTTAAATAAGTTAAGTTAACGCGATTAAGACCCGCTAAATTATTTTGTATGATAATGTAATATAAACTTAATCAGTAGGCTCAATTTTAGTAATAATTGTTAATTATACAAAAAATGTCCCGTTCGTCATCTTGGATTCCCAAATAGATGTCATTTTCGTGACCAGAATCCATATAAACCACAAAAAGATACCCATATTAATTTTATTAAAAATGTCCCGTCCGCCATCTTGAATTCCCAAACAGATGTCATTTTCGTGATCAGAATCCATAAAAACCCCGAAAATGATACCCATATAAATTTTATTAAAAATGTCCCGTCCGCCATCTTGGATTCCCAAATAGATGTCATTTTCGTGACCAGAATCCATAAAAACCCCGAAAATGATACCCATATTAATTTTATTAAAAATGTTCCGTCCGCCATCCTTGGAGTCCCAAATAGATGTCATTTTCGTGATCGGAAAGCATGAACATGGTGCTTGCTTTCTATAAGAGAGAGAGAGAGAGAGAGAGACAGACAGAGAAACATGCGCACGCCGCACGGCTTACAATAGCTTACTATAGCAAAAAGTGTCGCTACAACTTTTCGTCTTAATTTTTTCCGTCTAGCCCCCTTTCGCAACGCGCGATAAGGAACTTCGTTCCAATAAACTCACATGTTGTTTTAAATTTTTTAACATTTCTTGCAACAAACAAAGAGTTCTTTCTATCTCTGTTGTAAAATATAACGGTGGCCATGACAGCCTGAGGGATAAAAAGAATATTCGATAAGAAAAACAGAAAACCACAACAATGTAATACACGAAGAGTTTATTACTATAAACAATATTGTTGTGACGACGCGAGGCAAATAAAAGAAAATGTGAATAAGCGCTTAGTGTATCTAGGTACCATGCTTTCGTATAAGAAATTCACATAATAAATCTTGAATAATCTTGATCTTATCTACTAACACCGTAAAAAACGTATGCTTGCTTCTTTCACTGAGATATAGAGATGGCTATATGTATATTTGGCATCGAAATTTTTATGTTTTACAATTAGAATTTGTATGAAAATCATATTTTTTAATGAATCCTACTAAATATCGATTAGCAAATATTTTTGTCAAATCGGGTTTGACTGTCTTTGACGGTGTTGATACGAAAATATTGAATAGAATTATTGTCATAAATAGTGGATACACCTAGAATTTGTATGATTCATAAACATGTACTAAACTATAAATCTGGAGCTGTTTAAAATGTACATGAGAATTAACAGCACTATGTTGTTTATCTTTAAATAAGTCAACAAATCTGTCCTAAGCTCATTATGATCCTCCAATATACGCTTTATACGTCGCTAAAGCTAAAAATCATGCAGCATGTCGATCGCATGTTGTCATCATGTTAAGTGCTATGACAATGTATTGAAGACAGCACATAGTAACTGCCACGCGAAATTTAGCATGGCGGAGCAAAAACAGAGACTAAAAAAGCCTTATGACATTGAGCATTTACAACTGTAACTAACTTTATCAAGTATAAAGTAAACAGATAGACTGAATGTGTCAGACAACAAAAGAAAAGATAAAATACGTACTTCGGTTATATTAAGGTTTTTAGTTTCTAATGAAATGCTTTTAGTTTCTAATGAAATGTTTCAACTTAGTAGAGTCTTGCTGATTTCAGCATGAATGGGCCGGCTCGACCGGGGAAGTACTACCCTCTCACAGAAAATCGACGTAAAGTAACAGTGCCTAAACTGTTGCGTTTCGTTCGGTGAGTGAGAGTGCCGGAGGACCTATCCCTTCTCCCTGATCCCACTCCTCATCCTATCCCTATTCCCAACCCCAAGGGACGGCAACACACTTGTGACTCAGGAGTCACAAGTGCGTTGCCGCCCCAGGTGGTGTTGCATGGGCGGCGGTAATTGCTTACCATCAGGCAATCCGTCTGCTCGTTAGCCGCCTATTACCATTAAAAAAAAAATGTCTGTTGACTTAAAGGGTTTAAAAACGTTTCATATTCCATGCCTAACTTCCTTCATCCTTTTCTATTTCAGCTAGCTCTCTACTAAATATTTGTGATTTACAAATCCAACTTTAGCATTGAATACATGGTTACAAGACCTACATGACCACCTGGCGTAGTGGTTAAAGCAGTCATTTGGTCGTTTAGGCGCCGCGTGTCGGGGTTTCAATTCTCACATGAGGCAAAACTGTGTATCTATACATACATAGACCCACGCCTGTTTCCCCGAAGGGGGAGGCAGAGGCATATTAAACGCCCACTTTTCGCCAGTGTTTTGATCCCACGTAATAGGTGTGTATCCACTATTTTTTTATTCCAGTCTGGGTGTTCTTTGTGTCTATTGGTTAAATATTTTTTTTTAAATCATTTAAACTGGAACTTGTATACCTAATTAACAACTAAGCAACGTGAATAAAAGAAACATCCATAACTTTATACCTAGCAGTCAAAGTAACATCGCCGAGAACAGAATAAAGCAATATAAATTTAAAATAAGATATTTAATTAAAACCATATCCCTCAATATTAATCAAATAATAAATCAAAAAGAACAAATATAAAGAATCAATTTGTCATATTAATATCGAAAAATTAAACCCAAACAAAGTGACTGTGTTTTTAAAATGAAAAGTAACTTCGCAGAACTTTAAATTAATTGAATGTTATCAGTGAATTTCTTTATTCAAAGAACAGTTAATTATAATCTTGATTTCATTTGGCTACTGTTTTTTTCTCTTTTATTTCAAGGTAACCTTACAAAGTTATATAAGCCAGGTCTGAGCTATGCCATATCTTTTTAGTGATTGGAATAGAAAGGGGACCCCGGCTTAAAGGTAAACCGTCCTGAATTGTTGGTAGTTTGGTACAAATTCCAAAAACAACTATATCTAAAATGTAAATAGGTATATAAGTATCAATATTGTATGTCAATCTTTAATTAATTTTCAGACCAACCTCCGTCTCCGATATGACCTTGCCGATTCTTGCCTATTAGGCTGTTCTGTATTAGTCTGTTTAGACTAATATATAGGTACAGTAAAACTATATTTAACTAATTAATAATTTCACAAAACAGTCTACAAAACGCTCTGCGTTTACAATGACTGCCACATAGAATATTTGAATAGTGGAATGTTACTGATATCATCACAAATATGCCCGTTTGACCGAGAAGTACCACCCGCGGTCAGGGTCACTAAATAAGTAGATGTTATAATAATAACTGCATTCTTGCGCTTCGTTTGGTCACTCCCCACTTAAGCCATCCCTTATCTGCCTCTTCTCTGATAGAGAGTAACTTCGTTTTATTTCCTTGTTATTACTTCTATAATCCGGGAATTCGGGAACGCTTACATACGAGTAAAGATTACCGCTTACCGTAACGTGGGCACTAGCTTGTCAAATAGACATAGAGTATTTTTATTGCTGTATCAATATATTACCACTTAAGCCATCCCTTATCTGCCTCTTCTCTGATAGAGGGTACCTTCGTTTTATTTCCTTGTTATTACTTCTATAATCCGGGAATTCGGGAACGCTTACATACGAGTAAAGATTACCGCTTACCGTAACGTGGGCACTAGCTTGTCAAATAGACATAGGGTATTTTTATTGCTGTATCAATATATTACCACTTAAGCTTCTTCTTAAACTTATTAAAATGTCTAGCAGGTTCTGGTTGGGGGGTACGGTACACCCCAAGCGCCTACGCACGCTTTACATATCTCTGGTACGAAGCAGATTTGACTTTGCTTGCTTTCTTTACGACAACAGTGCAAAGTCTCATTTATTTAAGATTGATAAAATCCAGAACCAAGCTTTGCGTATTATTGGAGGATATATTAAAAGCACACCTATACATGTTATGGAGAGTGAACTATGCGTCCCACCACTGTTTCTGAGGAGGCTATACCTTGCTTATCAATTCTGTGTCCAAAGTATGTCCTGGTCGAATAACATAACGGTGAATACTTTGCATGACCTTACTTCCATAAATCATGAGAGATACTGGCAAAGAGTTAAAAAACCTTTACTGTTCTCTGTATATAATGATTGTAGATATTTTAGTATACATGCCTCAAATCCACTTGAGATATTTAACTTAGATATTTGGGTTAGTTATATAGATATAAGTAGTATTATTAATATTAGTATGGATTGCATTCAAGGTTCTAAACGTAGTCAAGATATAGCGACAATCAAATTTGATGTTATTAGAGAATTGAACATAGAATATGCTGGCTGGTCAAAGGTGTTCACTGATGGCTCAAAAAGTAATTCTGGTTTGGGAGCTGCATATTATGACCAGCTAATGGACAGATCAGCCATGTTCAAAATAGAGGTCGATGTATCAATTACGACGTTGGAACTCATTGCGATTTTAGAAGCTCTCAAGTATATTATAAATCAGAATTATAAGAAAACTGTTATAATTACAGATAGCAAGAGTGCCTAGCAACATGTGGCTCGATGCGCCTCTGGCTATAGCAGAGGTGTACCGATAGCCTATATTATTCTAAATTTTTTCCATGAATTAAGTATAAGAAATGTGACTCTAAGGTTGCAATGGGTTCTTTCTCATATAGGATTAAAAGGTAATGAGGAGGCTGACAGATTGGCTAAATTAGCGACTACAGAGGGGTCAAATTTTTTCATTTTACCTTTTCATAAGAAAATATGACTAAAATTTAAAGAAACGTGTTACATGCGTTTCAAAGAATATTTTGACGAGAGAAGCAAGGAAAAAGGTATTTGGTTTAAAACACTCCAATGTCAGCCTCCTCATATTCCATCGTATTCATAACGTTACTTCGATTGTGTGCTGGACATTATCCAACTAAAAAGTTTGCATTTCTTGTGAAAAAAGTAAGTTCACCTAACTGCGAAGTTTGTAGCAAGTTGGATGATGTCCATCATTTTCTTGCGGAGTGTGGTAAATATAGAGTAGCAAGGGAGTCATTGTTGCAAAATTTTAAAATAAATAATAATAATCTGGGAGCTTTTAATAGTATATTGGGTGAACCTTTAAGCAAGGCAGCAAAATTTATTGTAGATATGGTTTTGCAACAATGATACCCTGTTATGTTTGTCTAGTTTATAATGTAATAGGTATGTAAGTTTAGGTTACGATGCCCACCCTGCCATAGCTTTTTGGTTTAAAAGCACTTACTTATAATAAAATAAATTTAAAAAAAAAATATATATATATATATAAAAACACCGTGGGTCCACCGGCAACGGGCACAGGGTCCAAGCTGCCGGTGGTTAGGGCTCAAGAGACAGGAACTTCCTCACAATACGTGCCGTGTCGAAAAGTACTGCCTTTTGCATCAGACCCTTAACCCAAGCACCCAACGCGAGCCTCTTAAGGTGACGATCGAGGCTCTTGGCTACTTGGCATTAGGCCATTAACCGTTACAACTAGCGGCACAATAATTGCCGAGTCCACATCCCACATGTCGACAATCTCGAGAGCCAAGTCCAGATATTTAATCTGTTTGTCTTTCTCGGCTTTCACGAGATTCTCGTTATGAGGAATGGTAACATCAACAATTATTGCGAGGCGCTCTGATCGATCTATCACCACAATATCAGGTTTGTTTGCTACAACAGTCTTGTCTGTGACAATTTTTATTAATCAATCTCTCCGCGACCAAGCTCGGTGTAAAACGAGCGAAACGTCGGAAACAAATAGGTATTTGTACCTTAAATAAGTTAAGTTAACGCGATTAAGACCCGCTAAATTATTTTGTATGATAATGTAATATAAACTTAATCAGTAGGCTCAATTTTAGTAATAATTGTTAATTATACAAAAAATGTCCCGTTCGTCATCTTGGATTCCCAAATAGATGTCATTTTCGTGACCAGAATCCATATAAACCACAAAAATGATACCCATATTAATTTTATAAAAAATGTCCCGTCCGCCATCTTGAATTCCCAAACAGATGTCATTTTCGTGATCAGAATCCATAAAAACCCCGAAAATGATACCCATATAAATTTTATTAAAAATGTCCCGTCCGCCATCTTGGATTCCCAAATAGATGTCATTTTCGTGACCAGAATCCATAAAAACCCCGAAAATGATACCCATATTAATTTTATTAAAAATGTCCCGTCCGCCATCTTGGATTCCCAAATAGATGTCATTTTCGTGACCAGAATCCATAAAAACCCCGAAAATGATACCCATATTAATTTTATTAAAAATGTCCCGTCCGCCATCTTGGATTCCCAAATAGATGTCATTTTCGTGACCAGAATCCATAAAAACCCCGAAAATGATACCCATATTAATTTTATTAAAAATGTTCCGTCCGCCATCCTTGGAGTCCCAAATAGATGTCATTTTCGTGATCGGAAAGCATGAACATGGTGCTTGCTTTCTATAAGAGAGAGAGAGAGAGAGAGAGAGACAGACAGAGAAACATGCGCACGCCGCACGGCTTACAATAGCTTACTATAGCAAAAAGTGTCGCTACAACTTTTCGTCTTAATTTTTTCCGTCTAGCCCCCTTTCGCAACGCGCGATAAGGAACTTCGTTCCAATAAACTCACATGTTGTTTTAAATTTTTTAACATTTCTTGCAACAAACAAAGAGTTCTTTCTATCTCTGTTGTAAAATATAACGGTGGCCATGACAGCCTGAGGGATAAAAAGAATATTCGATAAGAAAAACAGAAAACCACAACAATGTAATACACGAAGAGTTTATTACTATAAACAATATTGTTGTGACGACGCGAGGCAAATAAAAGAAAATGTGAATAAGCGCTTAGTGTATCTAGGTACCATGCTTTCGTATAAGAAATTCACATAATAAATCTTGAATAATCTTGATCTTATCTACTAACACCGTAAAAAACGTATGCTTGCTTCTTTCACTGAGATATAGAGATGGCTATATGTATATTTGGCATCGAAATTTTTATGTTTTACAATTAGAATTTGTATGAAAATCATATTTTTGAATGAATCCTACTAAATATCGGTTAGCAAATATTTTTGTCAAATCGGGTTTGACTGTCTTTGACGGTGTTGATACGAAAATATTGAATAGAATTATTGTCATAAATAGTGGATACACCTAGAATTTGTATGATTCATAAACATGTACTAAACTATAAATCTGGAGCTGTTTAAAATGTACATGAGAATTAACAGCACTATGTTGTTTATCTTTAAATAAGTCAACAAATCTGTCCTAAGCTCATTATGATCCTCCAATATACGCTTTATACGTCGCTAAAGCTAAAAATCATGCAGCATGTCGATCGCATGTTGTCATCATGTTAAGTGCTATGACAATGTATTGAAGACAGCACATAGTAACTGCCACGCAAAATTTAGCATGGCGGAGCAAAAACAGAGACTAAAAAAGCCTTATGACATTGAGCATTTACAACTGTAACTAACTTTATCAAGTATAAAGTAAACAGATAGACTGAATGTGTCAGACAACAAAAGAAAAGATAAAATACGTACTTCGGTTATAATAAGGTTTTTAGTTTCTAATGAAATGCTTTTAGTTTCTAATGAAATGTTTCAACTTAGTAGAGTCTTGCTGATTTCAGCATGAATGGGCCGGCTCGACCGGGGAAGTACTACCCTCTCACAGAAAATCGACGTAAAGTAACAGTGCCTAAACTGTTGCGTTTCGTTCGGTGAGTGAGAGTGCCGGAGGACCTATCCCTTCTCCCTGATCCCACTCCTCATCCTATCCCTATTCCCAACCCCAAGGGACGGCAACACACTTGTGACTCAGGAGTCACAAGTGCGTTGCCGCCCCAGGTGGTGTTGCATGGGCGGCGGTAATTGCTTACCATCAGGCAATCCGTCTGCTCGTTAGCCGCCTATTACCATTAAAAAAAAAATGTCTGTTGACTTAAAGGGTTTAAAAACGTTTCATATTCCATGCCTAACTTCCTTCATCCTTTTCTATTTCAGCTAGCTCTCTACTAAATATTTGTGATTTACAAATCCAACTTTAGCATTGAATACATGGTTACAAGACCTACATGACCACCTGGCGTAGTGGTTAAAGCAGTCATTTGGTCGTTTAGGCGCCGCGTGTCGGGGTTTCAATTCTCACATGAGGCAAAACTGTGTATCTATACATACATAGACCCACGCCTGTTTCCCCGAAGGGGGAGGCAGAGGCATATTAAACGCCCACTTTTCGCCAGTGTTTTGATCCCACGTAATAGGTGTGTATCCACTATTTTTTTATTCCAGTCTGGGTGTTCTTTGTGTCTATTGGTTAAATATTTTTTTTTAAATCATTTATACTGGAACTTGTATACCTAATTAACAACTAAGCAACGTGAATAAAAGAAACATCCATAACTTTATACCTAGCAGTCAAAGTAACATCGCCGAGAACAGAATAAAGCAATATAAATTTAAAATAAGATATTTAATTAAAACCATATCCCTCAATATTAATCAAATAATAAATCAAAAAGAACAAATATAGAGAATCAATTTGTCATATTAATATCGAAAAATTAAACCCAAACAAAGTGACTGTGTTTTTAAAATGAAAAGTAACTTCGCAGAACTTTAAATTAATTGAATGTTATCAGTGAATTTCTTTATTCAAAGAACAGTTAATTATAATCTTGATTTCATTTGGCTACTGTTTTTTTCTCTTTTATTTCAAGGTAACCTTACAAAGTTATATAAGCCAGGTCTGAGCTATGCCATATCTTTTTAGTGATTGGAATAGAAAGGGGACCCCGGCTTAAAGGTAAACCGTCCTGAATTGTTGGTAGTTTGGTACAAATTCCAAAAACAACTATATCTAAAATGTAAATAGGTATATAAGTATCAATATTGTATGTCAATCTTTAATTAATTTTCAGACCAACCTCCGTCTCCGATATGACCTTGCCGATTCTTGCCTATTAGGCTGTTCTGTATTAGTCTGTTTAGACTAATATATAGGTACAGTAAAACTATATTTAACTAATTAATAATTTCACAAAACAGTCTACAAAACGCTCTGCGTTTACAATGACTGCCACATAGAATATTTGAATAGTGGAATGTTACTGATATCATCACAAATATGCCCGTTTGACCGAGAAGTACCACCCGCGGTCAGGGTCACTAAATAAGTAGATGTTATAATAATAACTGCATTCTTGCGCTTCGTTTGGTCACTCCCCACTTAAGCCATCCCTTATCTGCCTCTTCTCTGATAGAGAGTAACTTCGTTTTATTTCCTTGTTATTACTTCTATAATCCGGGAATTCGGGAACGCTTACATACGAGTAAAGATTACCGCTTACCGTAACGTGGGCACTAGCTTGTCAAATAGACATAGAGTATTTTTATTGCTGTATCAATATATTATTATGAACAGTTACGATCTTTATTTTAACATTCTTCGTACTAGCATTGCCCACGGAGACGATCCTTGTCAAATTTATTTTATAGGCGTCTGTTTCAAATTACGATAAGTATGTGACAAACGGCCATAAAAGTTATATGGCTGTCCCAAAGTTAGAATTACATCAAAATTCATCGTAAGGTTTCTTTAAATTGTTGCCATTTATTGAATCGTAAATGTCTAAAGAAAGAAAGTAGCCCAAAACCCAAAACACAATTGTGTACATTTTTACGGGCCTTTTCAAAAGTATATCAGCTTTCGGCCACCCGAAGGGATAGCGATATTCAATGGTTGCGACCAGTGTCAGTTTTATTTAAAGGTACTGACAGTCGTTATAGGGATAACGACTGTCAAAGATCTTCATGACAACCGGGACCGACAGCTTAACGTTCTCTCCCAGGCACGGGACAAGCGATAATTAACTATTTAATACGCACATATGTAACTCCGAAAAGTCATTGGTGCGCGCCGTGGATTCAAACCCGATACCCTCTGCATGGCAGTCTGTTGGTATCTCCACTAGGCTATCATCGCTCAAGAGCAATTTGTAAATTGGTTATGTGCCCAAAACTTCTAAGCTTACAGTTGGTATCCCTTTAAAGAAAGATTTCTCAGATCGAACTCGTACGTTATAAATATGGTGCTCAAAACAAATAATGCACATATTCAACTACCCATACTGTGAGAAACTATTCATATGTCAGAAGATACCCTAACGATATAAAGATTAATGGTAAGAATACGAAGTATCGTGTGACTCGGTTGGAAATGATATCCGATGCGGGATAGCACAAATTAGATAAAGCCCAAAGGTCTATAACAGAGGAATATGATATTTTCTTCTGCCGTCGCTAGAATCCAAAACTTGGAAGCATTTATTTAGAATTTCATTTACTTTTTAGTACTGGCGTACGACTGAAATTATTCTGTGTAGTTTTGCTGTAGATTGCTAAGTAGAAATGCCTTAAACAAAAATATTTTTGTTATATATTGAGATTTAATTATATAAAGTTTAAAAAGCAATCAGCCATATTTGAGATAATAAACCAGATCAGTTCAAAAGACGGCGCCGCAATGTACTGTGTTATAATTGGTAAACTTGACGCTTATAAATATTTTTAAACTTTTGCTCTAATAATTACATGAAGAGTATTTTTTAGAACCCAAACTATAAAGACTAGATACGTATTCAAAGGGCGACGAAATGTCTGACTGATACAAGAACAACAACAACGATATATTTCATTGCATTTCAAAAAGGGTAGACATATAAGTAATACAGAAGTTCTCACAGACATGTTTCAACTCCCACATATTGCATTGTTAAGCCGCTTATCGACTGTCTTGTACGTTACGAATGGCGTTCATCTACTAAAGCCCCTCTTATCATAAGAGCACTCTACATGACATGGAAACCAGAAATATGGATACACACTGCAATTTTATGAAAGAATGTAGAAATTTTATAGTACTTACCAGCAAGCTGACGTATCCATGAATACTGTTGTACGCCATGATCACATCTCGGAAATCTCCTTCGCAGTACCCGCAAGTGTCCGGCTTCAAAGTCAGGTTTAACTTGCTCTTAGCGTCCTTCATCATCTTTACCAATAAATATTCCATCTCGTCTCCTCGACCTCCTGCTTTCGCCGCTTGTTCCCTCAGCACAGACACAATTTGTGTCTCGTTGATAACGCTGTCCGAGGAATTACCAGAGGCAGCCAATATCTCTTGGAATATCTCCATAAGAGTCTGAGATTTATTCGCCATTTTATAAGAATTTTCTTATACCCTCACTATTTTAATTATTCCGTTAGGTCACCTTTCATAGCCGTCCTTTGTATTTACACTCAATTTACATCCTGTAACAAAGCATAAATCTTGTGTTAATTTGATTTATTTCCACTGAGATTAAATAAAATCATTCTTGTGAAATGTCGTATTTTATTAAAATGACCTCCCACGGGATAGTAATTAAAGTTTGCGTGCGGACGCAGAGATTTGCATCTTAATTAGCGTTCATATGATACTGACGGGACCACATTATGTTGTCTTTTTAGAAGCCATTATTTCCGACAACGCTCAACTTAACTAATAAAAGAATTGTATTACTAAAATTTTACAATGTGTTATTAAGGCAGTACCTTTTCGTTAATTACGAAGTATTCTTTAGAAAATTTTGATCGGCGCAAGCGTTAGAACAAAGTCTTAACTAGGCTAACTTACAAAGGATTCACTTAAGGTAATTTTAACATCGTTACCGGTTCAAGGACTTTACAACGATCATTAGGAAGTTAGTATTGCGTCTGTGTGTACTCGAAGGGGTAGTTAGCGATAAGTTAGAGATACTAACACATTTTGGTCGAAGGTGAGCCCACTGTTATGTTTCCTATACTAGTCATACTCACTCAAGCAACTACCCGACTGAAAAACACCTACCTGCGGATACTATTAATATGTCAAGCGCGACTGTCAAACACAGGCGCCTTATTATCTTAGCTTACTTATTTATGTAGAAAAAAAAATATACCCGACATGCATTCCAAAAATGTTTCAAACTTTTTTCAAAGTTTCGCGATTCCTACACATGCAAATATTTATGTAAAAGCTCTATATCACGTAGTTAAATTAAAATAAAGGTAAAATAACTATATTTGGCTCTACGTAACGTTTAGGGGAGCCATCCCGAAACTACAGCTGGTGTACCATACCGAATCGTCAAGGAAAATAGAAGGCATTTTATATTTTCATAAACTTAAATGAAAAACTGACTGCCTCCGTGGTCCAGTTGATAGCGTATGCGACTGCTGATCGGAGATCCCGGGTTCGATTCCCGGGTCGGGCATAAGTGTTACTGGGTTTTTCCGAATTTAAAAAAAGTCTGGTGGCCCCCTATTACGTGGGACCTAAAAAGTCATGGCGAAATGGGGGTGTAAAGTTACACCCCTGCCTACCCCTTCGGGGATACAGGCGTGAGTCTATAAAAAAAGAAATAAAAAAATGAAAAATATTCAACCATTTCCTCATCAACTCTCTAATCATATATAATCATCTAATTAAAAATCAATAATGGGTATAGCTTGAGTGAAAATATTAATAAACTTCTGCAATCAAGACAATCTATAGTGGCAATAACAGAAATAAACAATAATATCCTGACAGCTTTCTTGCTGACAGTATTCCAAGGCTTTGCGGAGATTATGATCAAATGTCCACATTTTTATTAATAAGTAGCCTTTTGTTGTCGAATATGATTCTAATGTCGTATTATATTAACCTGGTGTGCTAATATTAATATTAAGGCGTTAAGGTTGGTGTCGTACAATTCTGGATGGTCTATGCTACTACTTATTAGAAGAAGATTATTATATCTATATAAATTGTGCTGAATGAGAGATATTTATTTTTTTATTATTAAATATATTTTTTTTTTTTAGGAATTGTTTTAACTTACTTTTCTATTAGTAAATATACATTTAATTACACAAATAATATTAGCAATTAACAAATAAGATAAGTATACAATAATTAATTAATCAAATGTCAATAATACAATTAATATTCATTATGTCAACTTTAAGGATTGTGTCAAATATTACAAAACTACATAAAACAAAACAATTTAAATTCAATTTGTTTATTTTTAAGAATTAGGTATGTCAAACATTACAAAATTGTTAACTTCCTACATTTACGTTCTTATGTCCTATCGTCGAAGAATTCTTTCAAGCTATAGTAACATTTTTGTGTTAAATATTGTGTTAATTTATATTTGAACATACTATAGCTTGAGCAGTCCTTAACCACTGCCGGTATTTTATTAAATATCTTTATTGCCATTACATATGGGCCCGAACGTAACAGGGCTAATGTTGACAAAGGCAGAGCCAATCTGTTTTGATGTCTTAGATTGCGGGGTTGCTTAAGGCAGTCTTTTACCTGGGAGAATATATTCGAGTGTTTCTTGACAAAAAGGCAGATATCTAAGATATAAATTGATGTTAGTGTGAGAATTTTGTATTTTATAAAGTGTGGCTTGCAACTTTCCATACTATCTATATTTGCCAAGATACGTATACACTTTTTTTGTAGAATGAATATTGAGTTAGCCTCTGTACTATTTCCCCATAACATTATGCCATACCGAATCCATGAGTAGGCGTATGCGTAATATGCAGTTAATGCCGAAGTTGTATTCGTGGTCCTTTTTAATTCAGACAAGGCATATATAAAGCTAGATAATTTGCTACTGATAAGGTGTATGTGTGACTTCCAATTTAAATTTGTATCTATGTTGAGTCCAAGAAGTTTAAATGACTTTACGCATTCTAGTTGTATGTTATTATAAGAGTAGTTTATATCTACAGCGCGTTTTTGGTATGGTCTAAATTGCATTAACTTTGTCTTTTGAAAATTTACTTCAAGGTTATGATCATCTAGCCAGGTTATTATATTAGACAATATATTATTAATATCGTTGTACAGATTTCTCTCATGTTCACATGGAAATATGACGGATATATCGTCGGCAAACAGGATGCTTACTGCATTAATTATCTTAGGTAAGTCATTTATGTATATAAGGAACAATAAACAACCTAGCACGCTACCTTGGGGAATGGAATTATTTATTTTGGCTCTCTCTGATCTTACATTGCATATTTCGCCAGTCTCAAAATTATGATATTCAATTTCGACGTATTGAAAACGGTTCTTGAGATATGACGCAAACCATTCGTAAACAACTCCTCGCACGCCTATACCGTGTAATTTATTTAGGAGAATGCTGTATGACACTTTGTCATACGCTTTGCTCATATCCAGCAGAATACCTATAGCATATTTTCTTTCGTTTAGTATATTGAGTATCTGCTGTATATACCTGTATACTGCGAAGGTTGTAGACCTTTCTTTTCTGAATCCATTTTGACTATCATCAAAGACATTATATTTTTCACAAAATGAATAAAGACGTTTTGACATGGCTGATTCTATTACTTTTGCAAAAGTAGGTAAGAGAGCAATTGGGCGGTAATTGGAACAGACAGTTTGGTCGCCTTTTTTGTGAATTGGTTTTATGATAGCGATTTTTAATAGATCTGGAAACACACCCGTTGAAAATGATTGGTTTATAATCATGGATAACGGCACAGCGAACTCCTCAGCACATTTCTTTATCAGCGTCGGTGGGAGTTCGTCATGACCAAAGCAATGCTTATTTTTTAAGTTTTTTATTAAGAGGTATATCTCACGAGGGTCGACTGGTTGTATATATACTGAGTGTTCAGTTGGGACAATGACTGGACGGCCAGGTTGATCAACCGGCACGCCCCCGACTCTAATGAAAAAATCATTAAATACGTTTGCAATGTCGCCTGGGTTATTAATAGTTTTATTATTTATATGTAACTTTAGATATCTCTTATTTATTTTTCTAGTTTTGTTTGTTCTCTCCTTTATAATTTGCCACATTGTTTTTGACACATTGTTACTATTTTTAATTTTTTCTATATATTGTAACTTTTTTGATCGGGCAACAGAGATTTTCAAAACCTTTTCATATTTTTTGTAATATTTTTCTAAGATGGGGTTGGAGTTACGTGATAAAAATATTTTTAGTTGGCGTTTATGTTTACATGATTTTCGCAGTCCTGTAGTAAGCCATGTCTTTTTAGTGTTAGTTTTAATCTTTATCTGTAAATTTGGAATGCATTTATTTAATATTTCATATACAGTTTTGTAGAACGATTCGTAGTTAGTATTAATGTCCTTTGTGTCAGATATTATATTTACTCAATTTATTTTTGTTATTTCATTTTTAAAATTCGTCATATTTTTCTCGTTAAATACTCTTTTCCTCGTAAACCAGGTTTCACGTTCCAGAGGAGAAGTACTGGGTATCGAGATATTTATGGCTTTATGGTCCGAGAGGCCGTAGTCGGTTATAGCTACATCACATCGCTTTAAACGAAAGTTTGTGAAAACTAGATCAATACAGTTGGCGGTTGTATTAGTGACTCTAGTTGGTTCGTTAACGTGTTGGTAAAAGTTATACCTTTGCAAAAGATTTAACAAACTATAAGTAGTATTTGATTTTTCTAAAATGTTAACGTTAAAATCACCGCCAATAATAATATTTTTCTTTCTATCTTTCGTTGACAATAATTGTAGAAGATTTTCAAGTGAATTGTAAAATATCTCTGACTGGCGGTTTTTCTGGGGCCAGTATATAACTACTATCACCAGATTTTGCTTGGTAATGTTTACTGCGCATGTTTCGAATACAAATTCTACGCTCATTCCGACTATATCGTTACGTTCTTCAAACTCAATATTTTCCTTCAGAAGTATGCATACGCCGCCTCCTACATGTTTTGTTCTATTATAGGACGATCCTACACTAAAACCATCTATACCTAAAAGATCTATTTTCGACTGTGTAATCCATGTCTCTGTAAGACATAGAGCTTGTATACCTTGCTGTTCCTCTATTACCGATTGAAGCAAGTGACGTTTATTCTTAATGCTACATATATTTTGAAACATAATGGCAAATTTGTTAACGAAATGGCTTCTCTGTGGGTTCACAAGTAGTTTTCGAATTCATACTTCCAGCTAAATATTTAACAGTATTAGTTTTGTAGCTTTGACTGTGGTTTAAGTTAATTTTTAAAACAGGTTGGAAGTAATAGGGTATGGTACCCTTTCTTGGCATGGATTTACGTTCTAGAAAAGTATTACTATGCTGCGAGGTTCTATTACAGTATGATAAAAATCTATTACAATATTCGTCACAATCAACAATGTAGTTTATCTTTTTACAGGTATCTTCTAAATATTCATTTTTGGTTTGAAAATAATTATTTACACTTAGAAATTTACACTTATGCGAGTTATAGCAAATAGTTTTCAGCATATTGTTCAATTTTTGTTCATTGAGATAGCTATTCGAGTTAACGCTTAGTACTATTTTGTTTGTATGGCGGAACTTTTTCAATATTGAGGCAAGTTCGATATTTACTTGTGTGGGGTTTTTATCGTTCTCACCAATGCATAGTACTATATAATTTTTAGAAGAGTCTTCTGCCTTTTCGAGTAACTTTAAGATTTCCTCCGTTGTTGCGTATGGTTTTGTCGTAGAAGTAATGTTGTATTTTTTAAATTTTGTATCCTGTCTAGACATTATAAGAGCTGAGGCTAATCCCACGCACTGCTGTCCACCAACGATCAATAGATCGTGTTCCTGTTTAGTTTGGTCTATATTCTTGCTTTTGTTATTCCCCTTAATTCGTATTGGCGGTGGCGCCTGTTGCATTTTGTCCGGCAATTTTGTATTTGGTGTAATCGGTAAGCTTGTCTTTGGAGTCGTTGGTGTTTTGGTCGTTTCTATGTCTTCAGATGTATGAACACCAAGTTGGCTAAAGCTAGTGTTCTGGTCGTTGTCAGTTTGTTTTGGTGGAGATGATTCCAATGATAGCCAAGTTTCCTTTGCGATTTTTCGTTTCTTTGTTGTTGATTTTGGGTTTGACACCATTTTTGTGCATATTTGCTTGAGCTGAGTAATTGTGCGTTCTTGTTCTGCTAAATTTTTGCGTAAGGTATTATTTTCAGTCATTATATTTTCTATCCCCATGTGGGCGCTTGCTAATTATCTTTTTAAGCTGATTATTTCACATTTAATTTTTTCGAACTCAGTACTGTAGTCCTCTGTTAAATCGGGTAGACTTTTTGTGCGATAATCAGAATTAGACGAAGTGAAGGATTCGTCTGCCATGCTTTCTACATATTTTTTGTTGTTCTTGTTTCGTGTTGTTATATTTTCATATGTATCCATGATTGTAAATGATTACCGGTGACGTCCTCTATCGGCCGGTAATTACTGCGCCAACAAATTCTTGTAGCGGTTACTGTCAATTAGATAAGAATCGATCGATCTCGTTTAGCTCCTCAACAATAGATGTCGCTTATCCAAAACAAAAGGAAATCACTCAACAGGTGGCGTAGGTGAGTTGACGTTATGACAGTTTTAAATAAAATAAACCGTCGTATTTGCACTTTTAGTTATCACTTTTTTTGTTCATACATTTATAACACAAAATTTTTGTTAAATTATAACACTTTTCATTGATAAAAGTCACTTGTTTTGTTTTATTACACTTTTGCAGCGTTTAACTGGTTTATTAAAATTTTGTAGGCTTCGGATGGCTTCGGGTTAGTTGTTTTTAAACAAATTCTTTTACACTGCCTATGATTTGTAAATTTTAACGATAACACTTTTCGATATTATTCAGAGTCTATGTATCACTTTGAGACACAATACACACAATTATACAAGCAATTTCTATATTTAAAGATTTTTTTTAGATTTCATGACTCGAGCTCACTGTTTACTTGGCGGTGGCGCCATCTATGCACACATTCACATAATTATATGATATGCTTGGTTTCATCCACGATCTTCATATTTAAAACCGTACATAAATAATTGGTATCGCTGCGTTGAGCGCGAGACCATCATTATACAAAATATTGACGTCTCATCCATTTGATATCTCATACTTTATATCAATATATATATTTTTTTTTTATATTATGACGTATTTGGGGCCAGATGACAACTCACACTTGGTCATATAAATATAAGGATCTGAATATAGATACAACGTGTGTAATTTTATATTTTTTTTTTATTAAAGACAACGCCCGCATTAGGACTAAATCCTGTGTCGCGGGGGACTTTACAAACATACAACTAACGGACACAATCAACAACCAGACTCGAAACAACAATTTATGAATTACACAAAGTGTTGTCTCGTGTGGGGATCGAACCCACAACACTCGGCGCAGTGTCAAGTGGTGAGGCGGCCGCATAAAACACTACGCCAACCGTGAATTATTTTCCTAGTAAAACCTTACTACTTCATAGTCTATGCTGGTAACTTCACACCAATATTAAGATAAACCACGGGTTTTTTACACTACTTACCAAGGTTGTAATCACGTTGCCGTTAGCTTTTCACTACCCGCTCGATTGAGTGGATAATTTAATTCCTTATGGCTACAGCGTAATGGATGTTAACTTTAAAAATAACTACGACATTATTTAGATCATATTTACGCCACGTAATAGATTAATAATGTTGGTAGGTACCTATGTATGTAGTTGTATGTGTACTTTATTATATTTCAAAAGAATGTATGTCTTTCTGTTCTTATTCGTAAAGTGAGGCCAATTTTCCACATTTTTTGTATTTCAATGCTATTGAAAACTTTAGCTGTCGTATAAAATTACTTTGATTAACGAAATACAGGATAGTTGTTTTCAACTTGATTTAAAGTAAATCAATTAGATTATCTCGCTCGAGTATCCTATTTCGTTCCATCAAAGTTGACCTTGGAAACCGATGGATTCGGAAAATTGTTATTATACTAAATTAGCAAACAGGTGAACTGGTCGGTAAAGCTACGAGGGAAGTAATAACAATTATTGAGTCGGTGCTAACATGCTATCGACGAACATACCACAAATAAAGATTGAATAAATTCTTACTACACATATGGCGTAATAGTTTAAGCGTTAAGCTTTTAGCCCTACCGTTAAAAGCTGTGTTGAATGTGTGACTCCTTAGTTTGGGTTTTGCACAAATTGTTGTTTGTGCCCTTTGAAAAGATTGCCGCAACACAGGATTTATAAAATGTGCGGGAGTTGTCGAAATTCATTCCAGCCAAAGTTTTACACTGCGTCGAATGTTCTATGAGTTAAATCCCTCGAGACACAGGTATATTTATTATTACTTAAGTTCTAAAGATTATGTAACGGGTCTGAATCGTGTTAATGAATGAAAAGAAAGATGAAATACCTTTCTATTTTCCCGACGTTTTGGCATGGGTTACACCAGCCGTGGTCACGGGATGACTGATGTTCGTCATCCCGTGACCACGGCTGGTGTATAGAAAGGTATTTCATCTTTCTTTTCATTCATTAACACAACTCAGACCCGTTACATAATCTTTAGTATGTGTGCAAATCGTGGTAGTTTAAAAGTAGTTATTACTGAAGTAGACAATAAAATATACCTACAAAGTTAAATTAGTGTATTCATCTCCAACGCAAAAATGTACCAATAATTATTTTCCTAGTAAAACCTTACTACTTCATAGTCTATGCTGGTAACTTCACACCAATATTAAGATAAACCACACCCGTTTACACTACTTACCCAGGTTGTAATCAGTAATCACGTTGCCGTTAGCTTTTCACTACCCGCTCGATTGAGTAGATAATTTGATTCCTTAAGGCTACAGCGTAATGGATGTTAACTCTTAAAATAAATACGACATTATTTAGATCATATTTACGCCACGTAAATTAGCCTTCTGGTTGGTACTGGTTATATGTAAATTTTCAATATTATGTATTCTGGGAAATGTAGCTAACTAAAGAGGATCCAGGCTTCTTGGATGTCTTGTATTGCAAACAAGTTCATTTTGTCAATAAAGATATAAAATTAAACAACATTCTACGCTCGCGCTTCTTTTCAATCGTCTACTGCAAAATAAACTATGACAGAACCTGAACGCTGTATTGGGTTAAAGGGTGCCATAGTTATATCACATCAAGCAGGCAATTTCTAACCATTGCAAATTCCGACACATTCATTAGCCAATTACATGCATTCATGTGCTGTACGCGGCGACCAATGACAATTTCGCACTGTCAGACCGGAGCCAATTTTCAAGTAGATAGTGTAGGTACTGGTGCGATGAATTACAGTTGTTATTTACGTTTGTGAACAAGCCAGCGCTGCACTTCGATGTAAACTCAAGAAACTCTCTTAGTACACTAAATTAACACAATTCACAAGCTCAAGCACTTACTACAGGTAGTACGGCCAACGAATATTTACTTAGAACCCAGTATCCTACGTAGCCTAACTTTACTCGGAGAGAACACTAGAATACTTTTAAATAATTTTCACCATTTACGTATTGCAAAAGAACCTGATAGAGTAGATTGCTTCACGCTACACAGAGTGCTTGACAATCAGAATGTTCGTTAAAATTCAGTTTACTTTCTGTACCACTACACACACAAATTACGTACACGAACACCCACGTATTGTTGGCACAAACTGACTTTTGTCACTCATTCAGATACAGTAATGTTCCGGCAATGCAGTAACAATTTTCTTATTCAATCGCACTGACTGATTGGTTTCCTGGTGTTTATGACAAATGTAAATATACTGCATCAAACATTTTGAGTTGTCAAATTGAATCATTTAACGATACAAGATAATATCGTTATCGCTATAAAAAATACACTATTTTCTATTTTTATAATATTATTTTATAATATAAAGTCTTGGTATTTTCACCAAAGCCTATAAAATATGAGTTAATCTAATATTATTAAAATTTACATAATGCTACACAGACTAAATTCGACTTTTACAGTTTAATTTAAGTATTTTCTCTTGGCAAAATATGTCTTATGCTATTTTAGATACATACTTAATTATTCACCACAGCGTGACGTACCTTGAACCTTCAAAATTAATGAAGTTACTTCAAAATACACTCATAACCTCACTTTAAAGTCTTCTCTTAAAATTAGCACCGATTTAATTACCGGGAAACCAAATCATTCACGGTAAACAATGAGTAAGAATCACCAATCTCGAAGCGGTAATTAATTACAGTAGGTACTTCAAGATATGATAGCTGTTGACGGATAATCTTTTCATTCTGCTGCTAAGATAAACGAAAATACAGTGTAAATGAGAGACGTCTTGAAATGAAAGCTTGAGTGCCGCTGGTATAATCAACTTGTAGGTAATGTTTACAAGTTTATTAAAAGAAGATACACATTTGGCGTTGGCAGCCAATTCAACACACATTTTGATGTATTTTACAGTGTTGCTGTTCTTCTTCAAAGACGAAACGTCTCTAAAAATCTACTTTGACTTGAAGAGGAATGTGTGTTATTTTTTTTTTGTTCTTCATCAATTCTATTAATAACAATATTTAGGCTTTAAAGAATATAAAAGTTTTATATTCTTTAAAGCCTAAGGTAGTATTGGTTTTATAATAAAACCTGGTACTGCAGCGGTCCTGCGTAATCACAACCGGTATGTGTAAACGCTTTATCAACTTGATTGACGCGTTGGCTAGGAAGATCTGCCATGTCGTGTTTGTTTTGGACTCAAGTCTAGCCCATATCACGCGTTACGAGTTGTTCGCCAGTTGATCGCTGATGAAGGCGATCACTTTCCCGCCGCAGCAGCTGTTGCTACTTCCGCTTTGTATATGGATGACATTGCCTGTAGTGTCATATCCGCTCCGCTAGCAATTTCGCTTTGTGAAGAACTTATTCAGCTTTTCAAGCGAGGCCAGTTTGATCTTGTCAAATGGACAAGCAACTCTAAGGAGGTTCTCGCACGCATACCAGATTCTCATAAAGCTTCTCCAGACATTGAGTTTGAGAAGTTTGTACCGCATAAGGTTCTCGGCTTACGCTGGGACAAATCCTGCGATAGTTTTCGGTTTGACTTCTCACCGCCAGATGATAAGTGCACCAAACGCACTATGCTGTCCACAGTGGCTCGACTATGGGACATAATGGGTTTTGTGGCTCCCACAATTTTGTACGCCAAGCTCTTGATCAAAGAGCTTTGGCTATCAAAGTGGGAGTGGGATGAAACACCCCCTGACCATATTGTCGCCGCTTGGGGCCAGTTTTGTATTGAGCTTACCGCGCTCAATCAAGTTACTATTCCGCGTCATCTTGGGTTGGTAGATGGATGTACCATCAACTTAATAGGTTTCGCTGACGCCAGCGAGCGTGCTTACGGCGGAGTCGTATATCTGCAAGTTCGCATTGGTTCTAACTACTCGGTGCAGTTAGTTTGTGCCAAGTCTAAGGTCTCGCCTATTAAAACCATTTCGGTTGCGAGACTGGAGTTGTGCGCGGCCCTTCTGCTGTCTCAGTTGCTCCGCAAGGTTCAAGGCACAGTCTTGCCCCACTACCCTATTAATAGAATATACGCATTTTCTGACTCCAAAGTAGTGCTCGCTTGGATTTATTCATCTCCTCACCGCTGGCAGACTTTTGTCGCCAACCGCGTAAGTAAATTGATTGAACTTGTTCCCGCTACTTGTTTCAATCACGTCGCGGGTACTGAGAACCCCGCTGATTGCTTGTCTCGTGGTGACACTCCACTTAATCTTCTGCATCATCATTGATTTTTGACATTTATTTGTACTTCATTTGCGACATTGATGATGATGACTTTATAATTGTGACTTTGATAAGATTTAATTTATGACATTATTAAATCTTACATATTACAACTCTGACATGATCTATACTAATGCTATTATTATATAATTACTTGACATAATGCAAACTTGATTTTTATAACAAATTATTTTTTTGCTATTGACATTGATATTTGTATGCCTATTAAGGCAAAACATGATGTTTCTTTATAACTAAGAACACCTGTATACAACACATGTTTAAACAAATAAATATTATTATTATTTGTTTCTCTTTCACGCGTACTTTTCTAACATATGATGTTAAAAAAATACACGGCCCTTTGGCAGGCGTACACGGAGACATAGGTCCAACGCGCAGAGGCCCATTGAGAATTTTAATCTAGAATGTGGTGGGACACCTACTGAGGAGCCTCCATAACTGCACTATGAAGTACAGCCACGGATTAGCCGCAGCAGGTGTAGGACTATTGCTACTTGTAGGGAAACTAATTACTCTGGGCTATTGTGATGGGTGTTCAATGGATAAGTGAATATGAAAACTATGGATGAAAAACGGCGTCTGCCCTAAGTACTAATATAGTACGTCGAAAAGGGGCAGACGGTGACTCGCCAACTCACTAGATGGGCCCTCTCTAAATAGCCACCATGGTAAACGAAGTCTGCCATAAAGGCAGCCAGAATTATTATTATTATTATTATCATCCATTGTGGCATCGTGGACCTTCTTGGATTTCCCATGATCTGTCAGAATGGCCCATGCAACCCTTTGACCACAGTGCAGAAGACGAAGATGTACCCGAACGGAAGTCTATTTTTTGTCCCGTGATTGCTGAGGTTGCGGAGTCTCCGATCTATGCACTCGCACTACGCATGTCATCGTGGTCTAAGTTACTCTGCGCCATCGTTTATGTCTGTTCCTTATGCATCTACCTAATGGGACTTTTGTATCAAGTACTGATATCAAATTCGCAGAATGTAAGTTACTACGAGCTGTACAGGCTGTTCATTTTAGTAACGACATTCAAAATTTGAAAAAGCCCTCACCTTGTCACCTTACCTTGTTCTTCCGCTATCCTTAGACTCAAGCCGTTTCTCGATGAACACGGCGTCATACGCGTTGGGGGTCGTCTGTCAAATTCGGATGAACCTTATAACTACAAACATCCTTGCATTCTGCCGCGTCATGATCATGTTGTCGACCTTCTTGTTGATTTTTATCACAATAAGCACCTCCATGCTGGTCCAGAGTTGCTTATGTCCTTACTTAGGCATAATTATTGGATTTTAGCCGCTCGACGAATAATTCGTCACAGAATACATAAATGTAACGTCTGTTTCAAATTTCGTCCGCGTCCGACTTTCCCTCCCATGGCAGATCTTCCTAGCCAACGCGTCAATCAAGTTGATAAAGCGTTTACACATACTAGTTGTGATTACGCAGGACCGCTGCAGTATACGCCAGTGCGTGGTCGAGGTGTTAAAAGCGGTAAAGCTTGGCTATGTTTTACATGCTTAACGACGCGCGCTACGCATATTGAAGTTACGACAGATTTAAGCTCGGTGTCATTCCTTGCAGCCCTTAAACGATTTCTCTCACGGCGCGGCCCTATACAGTATTTGTATACGGATAACGGCACTTGTTTCGTGGGCGCAAGCTCTTATTTACGCGACCTCTATAAGTTTCTCCACCAGCTTCAGGCTAGATCCAAGTGGAATAGTCCTGCATCCCCTATACAGGAGGGTACGTTGGTCGTCATAATACATGATAATGCTCCGCCGCTTTCATGGCCGTTAGCCATCGTAGAGAAACTGCATACTTCCAAGGACGGTACAACCCGCGTTGTTACCGTGAAAACCGCGAAGGGGAGCTACGTGCGCCCTGTTGTACGTCTCTGTCCGCTTCCAACTCAGTGAGATCTAGCCTGAAGTTGGATCTACCTCTTAGTTTAGTATTTAGTTTGTAGTTTTCGCTATAATTGCGTTTGTAATTTTCGCTAAAGTTAATTTAGATTAATTTTATTATCATATCGCTGTCTTAGCCTATTGATGGGTTATGAACTTAGCTATGTTGGGTGTACTACACACCCAACATAGCTAAGTTCAATTCAATTTTTTTTTAAGGCAACCCTTTAGGGCCGGGGGGATATGGTAGCGCCATCTACCTTCCTATCGATAACTAATTACATCAACGTCAATCGTTCCACGCTTGCTCGTCCAATGCGAGCGATCCTTTTGTCTCTTTCGCTCCCCTCCCAAGGCACGCCTACAGAACAGTCTAGAAAGAACGACTCGGCTGACGGGTGTGTATAGCGTACGCGTCCCGCAAAACCGCACCGCCATATTTTTTACCGCTCCCGGAATATAACGAGAACTAAACCACGCGCGAGTGTAGTGGAGTGATTCAACGCAGCTTCAGGATTCTCGAAGACACCAGGAGGCATTTGAGAAGAAGAAGACTGATGTGCAAGGAAAGAGGACTGACGTACAAGGTAAGGCGTGTTCCCACACCCCCGTCTCCTATCTTTCCCATGATCCCAGTTCATTCACTTTTCCTTTCCTAGGCCATAAGAAGCCACATCCTACAGTCCACAATATTAATAACCTTTCCAAATCGCCTAGGAACATTCGGTTCGCCGTAACACTACCTTTACAATTTTAATTTGGTCGGATAGTAAGTAGTATGTAGAAATTTAAACAATTAGCGAATAAGAATACCTGGCAAAGTGTGCTAGAGCCATCCACAAATATTTTTTTTACTGACTCGCCTCGTAAGAAAAGACTTCGTTGCACGCTCTTTGACTAAGCCTTTGCAAATGAACCTTGTGAGGATAAACTGATGATGATAATTCGGGGTTTACCTGCTTAATGTCTTAAAATGTCTCCTCTAGTCTCCTAAGCATAAAGCATAATTAAATTATTATGGCCCTTCAATTAGCAATATATCTATAATCTTTACGAGATTGACTGCTAATAACAAGTTATTAGGCGAAGCGAGCTACGCACTTTATTACTCTAATAGACTTGGCCTGATTTATTCAATGTCAAGAAAATTGATTTTTATTACACGGTGCTTGATCAGACGTCGTATTTCTGTCAGCAAACGTGAATAAGGAACATGAGCATCTGATTTTTATGTGGATAGAAAATCTAAACGTCATTCCTGGTTAGTTAATAGTATATTCGGCTGAACAGTTGTTTAATTCGTCGGAACAAATAGTAACATAAATCTATACATTATATGTAATATGCTGATACACGTAACCATTCACTTGTAACAGAACAACGAGCATTCGCCGTTTTTTGTTTTGTCGAACTGAACAACGAACAGAGCCAAACATTGTCACGAGCGTTTTCTCGGTCTTAGATTAGATTAGATTCATATTTTTTTAGTGAACACTCTAATCAGCAAAATGTCGAAGCTTAACTGTTCATTCGCTAGAATGCTCGCCAGAACGTTCGATAGTATGCTCGCTAAAACACTGTCGTTTGTTTTTCTGTTATGTAACGTATTCGCAAGAATGCCCATTGCTGGTGAATGCTGCAGTGTATCAGGACCATTATAGAAACCTCACTGCAAAATACAATGGTATTAACTTAATCGAGCTCACTTTTTTTCACTTCACTCATTGGTGTGCGCCGTGGATTCGAACCCGATACCCTCTGCATGGCAGTCTGTTGGTATATCCACTCGGCTATCGCTGCCGCTCTTCTTCAATCTCCTAACATTGCTTTTTTTAGGGCGCTTGTATACGGTAAGAAATACACCGGGCCTATGCAAGAATTCGTGTCGTATCTAGAAAATAACTGTGTACACTGCTCGCAGCGGTGCACGAAAAAATTCTTGTCTGCGCAAGACACGACGCGGCGAACTTTGTAGCGGAGCGGTGGGGGCCGGAGTAGTAGGGTTCATACAGCCAGCTAAGTGGTGATCTGTGGGTAGTTTTTGTTGTGCGTTTGGTGTGGACGTGTATTGCAGCGTAGAGTACAAAATGGCTGATGAGTTACTTATAACTTTAGTAGAGGGACAACCGGTATTGTGGGACAAAACTTTAGAGATATCTAAAGATAAAAGACTCACATTCGAAGCATGGAGAGAAATATTTATTATCTTAAACAAAGACTTCGACGACATGACAAATGTAAAAAAAAATAATAATATGGTAAGTACCTATAACTATCCTTTTCAATCAGGTTTCCGATCTGGTCATAGTACCACTACAGCCCTTGTCAATATTACGAACGATATCAGGTCAGGTATGGAGGACGGCAAGCTCACAATTCTCTGTTTGTTGGATTTCAGCAACGCTTTCAACACTGTTGAACTTGTGACTTTGATGTTCTCCTTGCCATTTTAAGCTCTCTTAACATATCTCCATCCGTGATTGACTGGTTTCGTAGTTACTTGTTTGGCCGCCGGCAGCGTGTCCATCTGGATGAAACTTATTCGTCCTGGTGCGACAATTCTGCGGGTGTACCTCAGGGCGGCGTTCTCTCTCCTCTGCTCTTCTCCATTTTTATCAATTCAATATCTAATTCTATTTCAAGTTCCTACCACCTCTATGCAGATGATCTGCAAATCTACTCCCAAGCGAAGCTTGAAAATTTATCATTAGGCATCGCCAGTATTAATCAAGATCTTGTTGCCATATCAGAATGGACTAAAACATATGGTCTCAAGGTTAATCCTGTTAAAACCCAGGCTATAATTATCGGCAGCTCTCGACTTATTACTAGGATTAACTGGTCAATGCTTCCCCAGGTGTCATTTGCAGGTGTTTTTATTCCTTTCAGTAAAGATGTTAAGAATCTGGGGATATACAAAGACACAACACTTTCTTGGACCGTCCAGCTACAATACATCAGCCGACGTCTTTTGGCTGCCATAGCATCATTGAGAAGACTCCGTAATTTCCTTCCGACTGCCACTAAAATTGCACTTGTGCAATCTATTCTTCTTCCCATTCTTGACTATGCCGATGCCAGCTATCTCGATCTCAATAATGATCAGTTTGATAAACTTGAGCGACTCCAAAATTTCTGTATAAGATTCATATACGGTTTACGCAAATATGATCATATTTCTGAATTTCGCATGAAGCTCAAGTGGCTGCCAATCCGCCTTCGCCGGAATACTCACATTCTCTGTTTTCTCTATAATATTCTTTATAATCCTGCTTTTCCCATGTATCTCAAAACACACTTTAAATACCTTCACGACACACATACGAAGTGCTTAAGATCATCGGAGAATCTTAGATTGAAAGTTCCTGCACACTCTACGGTTTTCTACGGCAAATCTTTTACTGTACAGGCTGTACGATTGTGGAATTCGTTGCCAGAGAGAATCAGACAGGCTCAATCCTTGACAGTATTTAAAAAACTTGTCACCCAACACTACTTGGCAAATATTTCATGACTACTCTTTTTAACTTGCACTGATATTGTATATATTTATGGTATCTATTTATATGTATATTTTATAATATTTATACCTATGTATGTAGTAATATTGGTATGTAAGTATATAAATATATATATATATATATATATATATATATATATTAGTTCTGTTAAGCTTAAAATAAAATTCACTATTCCATGAAGTACACCATAACCTACCCATTCTCTCTGTAACTTAACCATTTATTTTACCTGGTTGTCTGGAAGAAATCGCATTCCCTTGTACCACTAGTTTTAAGTTCTTTATTTGATCATTTTATTTGTATTTCTGTTTTTCTGGTGTACAATAAAGAATTTTTATCTTATCTTATCTATAACAGATAATTATATAACAGAGTCTATAAATGATTCTATTTTCACTAGGGAAACCTGGAAAAAGATGATATCGGTGTTTTAATTTTTAGTTAAGAATGAATGATGTAGATACGTTTGAATTGTCCGTATTTACGCAAAAAGGAACCACTCGACAAATTTAGATTTTTGCTTTTTTTGAAGAATACTAATTTAAAAGTGGTTTATTTTCTTATTAAAAAAAGATCCACATGATTTTTTCCTTGGAAACAAGGTATACAAAAAGCAGAAAGGAACCAACAGCAAAAACACACATTATGCATATTGCAAAACCGAACCACAGCACCATGGGACTCGATTCTTCAAACAAATAAACCATATTAATTCCATGTCATTTTATACAAAACCGATCCACTGATACTTGCGCGCCCTACGCCCGACTGACGACTGCACGAAAAAAATCTTGTCGTTTACACGTTCCGATTGGTCTTGTCTGCGGAAGACACGAAAAGTTTTCGTGTGTAGAACAGACAAAATTCTTGTCGTGTACACGAAGAATTTGTCTTGTCTGCCGCAGACACGGTAAATTTTCTTAACGTGTACAAGCGCTCTTACTGTGCAGAAGTTCTTAAGATATTCACACGGTGAAATAAAATTGATGCATCGAAATATAGTTGTTTACAGGCAATCTTATAAGATGAGTTGAGAACAACTAGTCACGTACTCTTCTATTGTCAAAAATAGCCGGACACAGCAAATCCGCTGTCTCTATACTGACTCTCTATAAAACATCTTTAAAAAGATAAGTCATGGCATTGGATAACAGCTCTGCAGATATAAGCTAATAAAATGCATCAAGTACGTGGCGACTAGTATTTTCTAAAATCAGTAAAATAACAATTACATTGTTAAACCACGAGCGACAAATAGGAATAATTGTAGTACTATTTAGGGGTTTGCAATAATGGTGTGTTTCAACCAACACTAAACATGTATATACTTTAGACGTAAATACGAAACACTATAACGTGTCCTCTTTTATTGTTAAACCATTGTTAAGCCGAAGCTGTACTAAATTTACAACTAAATTAACAAATATAAAAAAAAACAAAAGACTAAAAATAAAGGTCTGAATTTAGCCTCAGAACATTTATTTACCTGTACTGTATTGAAGTCGTTATTTATATTGGAACTGTGAAGTGTGATAACACGATTTTCTCTTTACAGTTGTTTATCTTTCATTTACATAAGCAGGTGTTGTAAACAACAAAACATATTTGCTTTCTTTCAATTCATTTTACGCATTCTGATTACACGTATTCCCGAACTGATCATCTATTTCATTAAGAAATAAATATCCAGACGAGAACTCGTCAAAACATACTTTGACAACATTTATTTTAGGAATAGTTCTCGTGTTACAATAGAATTGAATAGTTCTCGTGTTACAATAGAATTGTTTATAGGGGCAAACCTAAATATAAAGCTTATTTACATAGGTATAATAATATCCTTTATTTTTGCAGACTCCCAGACGACACGGTGAATTGAATCTTAAATTGAAAGGAAAATTCTAACATTGTTTTGATACTAAATAAACTATAAATATATTTTCCTTTGTAAAGAAGACAACTCTTTTGGCAGGGATAATACCTGCCTCGAGGTTTCACAAATTTTGAAAGGAAGGACTTAGTGACGAGTATTTGAACAAAGATTTGTGAACCCAATATCTATTTCTGTCTTACGTTTGGAGCGAGAAACAAAAAGCGTATGTTTTCTCACCCGAAGATTGTCTAGCAGCGGTTATACCCAACGGTAACCGCTACTAATTTAATTTAATTAAGATTACTGGTATGAAAACCGTGAATTTAACTTTTCTCTAGGGATGATTTCTAATGGATTAACGACTGTGCTTGGAAGATAACGCCAGCAATTGTATGGTATCTTTACTTTTCCCCGTATGTCACTGACAACTCCGATGGGATTGAGGTAAAGTATCCTGACTACGATTCGCGTGACCATGGGCATAAGGGTCACCACTGCGGTTTTAGTGCGTAGACCCCGAATGTAAAATAATAATTAGGCACGGATTTAAGCCGTAGTGAATGAGACTACGATATAAATATAAGATTTCAGACAATACAACGTCTGCGAGAACTTCTAATATGATTTGGTTTTCTCTATTCTTATTTAATTTTCAATCACTAATTAAAGAGAAGCTAGACAGACATAATGTGTATAATTTCAGTTTGTTTATTATTCACATCAAAGCTCGCTATTGCCATTATTATAAAGAAAATACAAGACTGTAGTCAGCTGTATTCTAGACACAAACAAAATAAAATAACGATAGAGATACAAAGGGTATGGCAATATTGTGATAGCACCATAAGGTACATATCGTTCTTTAGATATTCACTGCAATTTTTCAGATAACGCAAGTAGTATAACATTCTGGCGCTTATGCTCAACAAGTTTGAAATACAACTGCTGTTTGATATTCGTGTCGTATCTTTCACTGTTTCGGGTTATATAAGTAGCGTGCTTCAACAATATGTACAAACAAGTCAAGTTTTATTGTTGCACTTCTATATCTCTGCAAGATGCGGAAGTGACAACTTTTGTAAATAGATCGAGCAAATAATAACTTATGGTTTAAATTTAAAATTAAATCCAATACCTCCAGGTACACACTAATTACACATTATTGCAATTTTAATTGCCCATTAACCTGACATCACATTATATACCGCTTTTGCTGTATTTTAATATTAACTCTACGCTGTCAGAAAATTCATTTTAGACCATTCACCAAAAGAGCCACCCCAAGTTTAAAAATTACGTTCATTTGTAACAAAGTAGGAACAGAAATAAATAGGCCAGTAGTATAAATATCCGAGAGATGCCCTGACTGTGTAATAACTTAATAAGGGCTAATTCAGTAGCAAAGTAAGTAGTTACTACTAGTATAGTATTATACTTCATACAGCTTCATACAGCAGCTTCCTCCTTTCTTCTTTTATAAATTGCCGTGCCTGTCAGGGTCCATATCTGATCTATTAAAAAGTATGTATGTAACACCATGAAAACATATGAAGAGCAATAAAAAAATTGAATTTGAATACTATCTGTCTGTACTTATGAATTAAAAACGATGGTCATTTGACAAAGCTGATCAATTGCTTTAATTTTAAATTCAGCCGGGCAATAGTTTAATAATTGTTGAATCATTTTTATGTAACGATTGAAGAACCCTTAAAGAGTATTAACGCTTGAAAGTATATTTCAATGGCACATCACGTTTACTACTTACAACTTTATAAAACCAATATAACTTGTGAAGGCGTCGATATTTGCCTAAAAATTTGCAACGTACGTATCCGATATCCGCGGATATTAGTTATATAAGACAAAGAATAGGAAAATGGACCGCATAATTCCATTGTATTTCTTTCATATTTTACTTTTTAAATATGAGAGCTGTGCTAAGAAAAAAGATTAACCCACCATACCAAAGATAAGCCAACAGCAAAGTTGACAGTGCAGTAGATCATTTAGCCCTTTTGTGAAAATCTTTAAGTACGAAACGTTCAAGATTAAATGCATTAAAGCTAATTCCGCTGGTAGCAGTATCAACAATGTTATCATTCCATCGACCATAAGAGTTGATCAGAGAGTAATCATTGGTATTTGCACCAAACGTAGCAGATTGCGTTTACGTTAAATGGCCCCATGCTTGAGATCGCTTCGATAACATTTTTGTATCAAAGAGATTTGGTCGGAGTTTTTACTCGCGATCTTATACCTATTCGTAATTAGGTTTCTGTCTCCAATTACAGAGAGGATCTGCTTATCTTGGACTATAATGTAGCAGATCCTCCGCAGATACAAACAACACATTAAAGTCCTGATCACACTAGCGACTGCGGCTTGTTCTTCTATTGTCGACTTACTAAAGTTTGATGCCATGTCGTGCAGGCAGCGCAGTCACGTATTATAAGTCCAGCTCCACTCTCCCAGTCTACAATCCATAAAAGATGAGCGCTGCGATCAAAAGGCACGCATGGCGAACGCCGCCACGCCGTGAGAACGTTGCGTCAATGCTACACCAAAGGATAGAAGAACACGCACGCTTATTCGCTAGTGAGATCGGGCCCTTAGCCGTAGATCCCAAGATTTCACTTAGTACTTTTGGTCATTAGGGAACGATGGAGGCTTGAAGTCGCCTTCAAAATTGGCAGTTTGTGCACGAAAACTTTAGTAATGAATCCAGTTGATTGCCAGTTACGTATATTAAAATTGCGTAGGTATGTATTGCATTAAAATGAGTCTGTTTGGTAGTTAATGGAGTACTGGGACAAGAATTTTGAGTTAACACGTTTTATTTATACAAGAGGTCTGAATGCTTGTGATAGAAACTATATTTATTGAAAAAAGTTTGCTAACTTGAAACCAATTATCGTCTTCATTAAATTGACTACTGACTTTAGTGTTTGTCAGGGCCTTATCTAATTTAATTTAAATATTCCCCAATAGTAGCATTAATTAGACTGACTCTACTCCAGCTGACATATACATAGGTATATTTGATAGCCCGAAGCGTGAGCATGAAACAATAGCCTTGTTAGTTTTGCCGAAGTATTTATCTTATTGTCAATCATAGTATCTAGATTACTCTTAAGAGTTCGGATCCAGTTTCGTCACTGTCCGATTAGTGCCGCTCAAATTACTCGGCACATAACACGATACTTTAGTTCTTATTTTGAATTAAACTAAAATTTACTGTCTATCCAAAATTGTCTGAACAAAAAAAAACTGGTTTTAATATTCCTCTTCTATCCGAAATGGAGACGCACAAGCAAAATGCATGCATATTTCAATTTCACAGACGAGCAATAATTCGAGCAATGTTATAATAAGCTTCAATGTAACGACGTGTCGAGAAAGTTAGGCGTTTGGCATCTAGAACAACTTTAAAAGAGAGCACGTAAGTGAGTCAAACTTCTGCTAGAAAGATCCAAACTATTCTAGATATTTTTTTATTAGAATATTTAGTGCAATATTGTTCACAATAACGAAATATTGGGTGTACAACAGTAAGAGAAATTGTAATACCTAAAATGAGTACCAAAATTACTTTACCATGAAATGCATGTGTATATGCATTCAAAGCTATCTGCACTTGAAAGATGCTGCATATGATTGTATGTCGTAAATTTTATTACATACAAATGCGTCTGAAATAACTTTATATTATGTAATGCAGCTGCATCTTGTCAATATTTACCTGAATGGTGCACCAGAACTCTGGATAATTCAGTAATCTAACAAAAACTAGTTATTGTGATTTCGAGAATTTCTTATCAGGAAATTGATATAACTATTTCTCTAAGCCGGAGACTTCAGATTGCTTTAATAAAATTGAACAACCTTGTTGAACATGTCAACAACTTTTCCAATATATGTCAAAGTCAAAGTCAAATTTATTCATCTTGGTCATAAAGTGACGCTTATGGACGTCAAATTTTTAAAGTAAATTACTTAATGCTTCAACATTTTTATTTACTGCCTCATTCGCAAAGCTATAGGTAGAACCACTAGAAAGAACGGGCAATAAAACTCATATGTACTTATATGTCTGCTAAAAATTATATTTTTTCGTCAATTTTTATTATACGCATAGTCAACCTAAATATGAAAATGCTTTTATAAGGGTCCAATCTAAAGTCAACTTCGGTAGGAGTATAATCGCGGCATATCCATGCTAATACTGTTTCATAAAAGAGTCTAGAACGAAAGATCGCGATATTCAGGTGGCCTATTACATCCCAGGTTATTGGCAATACTGGCATCCATTTTACGTGCCAGTACCGTGCCAATCTAAGCCATTTAGTACAGTGACGTCACGATATTACTGGCATTACCGAACTAACTGATCGGAAACGGCGACTGCATATTGGTTTTAGAAATTTTAAGAGAGCAAGAAGGGAATTTGGATACGAGTAAATTGAATGGGAAATCGTAATTTTATCTTGGATTAGTAAAGGCTTTTGGATTACTCGTTTTATATATTGGCACATGGTAATTTATACCGCTTTAAAGCCAAAGCGCGATTACATCAACGGTTCACGATAAGTAAGAGTGCGAGAAATAGTAATTATGAAGGTCTGCGCGGTTGCGGTTGGCCATTTTAAAATGTACAACTTCGCAATTCATAAACAAAGAAATAAAATTTTATAATTCCATATGTTTTGTGAGCACACATTACAAAATTATTATTATTAGAATATCGATAATTGTATGTTAGGCAATTGCAAGCTAAGTAGGAATATAAATGGTCGTTTAAGAAGATCGTATAACAAAATATTTTTTGCGTATTATGTCAAATAATAAAACTAAAACATTTTGTTACAACATTGAGGAGCGGTTTTAAAGCTTTCTGATAAGTTCCTGTTTAATTAACCTGGCAGATAATTAATACAATTTCCGTTCCAATTTTAAATTTATTTAAAAGATAAGGTCTATCCAGAGATGGTGATACTGGGCCTATTCTTTTACTAGTACAACTCTTTAACCTGAAGAAACATTCTAAAAAAGTGTGCGAGAAGTAAGTTAATCAGACCATAATTTTACCATTTTACCGACTTCAAAAAGGGGTCTATATTTCAAAGGTAGGCGTATAATAATCCAATTAGGAATTCATCATAGCATCTCCATCCTAGAGAAATCATAAACATACTTTAAATAATATAAGAACCATTTTGTAAAGCAGAAGTAATGTTGAAGACCAAAACTATTTAATGATACTTAAGTGTTTCACGAGATGGGATATTCGATTGCTAGCTCATCACGATGCATAATTATAGTGAAGTGGAGATGACAACCTGCAAATATTAAAAACATTGCGATCCTCTCAACGATAAAAACAGTGTTTGTATATCGAAGACGAGCAGTACATATTAGACTACGATCAGGTAATTAAATTCATGACAATCAATCAATTTCATGGCGAGAAGAAATTCTAAACGAAGCTTGGCGACCAATAAAATATTACTACAAAATAAAAAATTGGTTGCCTGTAAAGTCGGTATACGGGCGAAAGTTTTACGTGACAACGACTTTGAGTGGTAAAATAATTTTAATGTGAATATTCATTCGTATAGTAGGAAGAAGGATGAAAGACGCGTGCCTTTCACTTTTTATGTCTGTCTCTCTCGCTCTTAGGCGGGACGCGTGCCTCTCACTCGCTCTCATTGTGAGCGCATAACGTGAGCGGAGCGTAACGCAGTTTCTTGAAGTGTCACCCGGCAAACCAATTTATAAGACGTTGTCACGTCAAAAACGGTTATTGCGAAGAAGGAAAACATACAATAATGAGGTTTATTTTTAAAAAAGTTCACTTAATCATTTCTTTTCTACGATATTTATCCCAAGTATGACCCATGTTAAATTTGGTTAGAGCTGTTTTCTTGATAAAGTGAATAAATTATATTGATGCTAGTCCAGAACTAACCAGCATTGAAAATGCAAGAATAAAATGATTCAGACGACAATATGGCAATCACGCAAGTTATTCCTTCCGTGTAGAGATCACACTCACAATATAATTAATGAAGGTTGTGATGTTGACTAATGATAACTAGATCATTAATCTCCATCTGTTACTGTTCACCGCAACAATTATACCTTACTCAATTAAGAGTATATGGATATCAGAAGCCGAAAACCGATACTGGACGCCAAGGCTAATTAATCTTAAAAAAACAGTATATCGCTATCACGACCTTAGGGTCCTCTTGGATGAAAACAGGATAGCGCTATCCTGTTTTCATCCAAGACATTCGAATCATTATTTTTATATATAATAATATATAATAATACTTTATTTCGTTTTTATAAAACATATGAAAGTAGGTACATCAAAATTAATTATAAACAGAACGTGCAACTGACTTATGTACGTTAAGCCAGTGTCTCCATAACTTGCCGCTCATGTCACCACAACTTGCACGATTGGCTTAGTAGTTTAAGCGGCCGTCACGATGCCTGACATTGCGCCGAGTGTTGTATATTTGATACGAGACACGAGACAATACTTGACACATAGTGCGAGAGTTGTCCCACTAACATTAAAATAATTAACAAGAAAAAAAGAAAAAAATTAAGTCTTTCATTTCACGTTCCTTGTAGATAATCTAAACTTAAAGGAAAAGGTAGCGACATGATTGTATTCTAAAGTTTGTGTTGTATCAATACCATTTAAATAAATGGAGTTCTCAGCATTTGAGATTACTCGGAATTGCCACACGTACGACCGAAGTTCCGAAGCACGTTTATTGTTTTAGATGCAAATTGTTTACACCTAAGTACAAGTTACCGCGGCGCTGCAAAGTTCTATAAAACTTGTTTCTAATTAATACGATTCGTTTACATCTACGTTATTACATTTTGTTTACAGCACTATGAAACTGTAAACATGTTGAAGAATGCTCTGTGTCGTGTATTAGCATCGTATTTCTGTTAGAACTAGTTCTTGCGTGGGCAGCCATGTTTTAAACCCCGTTGTTTAAAACATGGCTACCCACTTCTTCGCTTTTATTGAAAATTACGAGCACTCCTATTTCGACTGCTTGTAAAAGTGTTCTTGGGCAAGTTTGTTAAATTAAATCTACCTACGTTATTTTACGACTAGTAGCTATTGACTAAACAATGTAGAGCTTTACTTAAACTATATCGCTTTAAAACGGTTTTAATTTGATCAAGAACGTTTCTGAGAAAACAGAGAAATGGTATTGAATAAAAATGTGGTAACATAAGATCTTCAAAGGTTTAGGTACGTAGTGTGTAGTAGGATCAATTTGCACGTGAGAATAAAGGGAAGGAAGAAGCCGTGTGGTTGACGGCATAGAATACAAGTGTCACCACCCCATATCTTCCTGTGGGTGTCGTAAGAGGCGACTAAGGGATAATACGATGCAAATACCATCTTTGCGTAGAGACGGAAAACTCGACATCAAACCCTATACGACTGCCTCGTTGGTCTCGCGGCATAAATGTGCGCGTGGGATCGGGAGGTCCCGGGTTCGATTCCTGGGCCGGGCAGTGTTACTGGGTTTTACTGTCACAAAATTCTCAGTAGCAGCACGGAGTCTGGAAAAGTGCCCGGTACGGCAATAGGCTCGCCCCTTATTACGTGGGACTAAAGTATATCTGGCGAAAAGTGGGTGTAGAAATACACCTCTGCCTACCCCTTCGGGGATAAAAGGCGTGACGATATGTATGTATGTATGTAATAAAGGGCACTGGGGGCTTATTCACTATGACCATTTTGAAGTCTTAACGTGTTTTAACGTGCTAGTTACCCACGTCGGCACGTTATTGGCTTAAACGGTATTCACTATGCCAACTTCAAGTTTGACAAGCACGGTAGCGCACGTTTCGGACGCGGTTTTAGTTGTCAAAATTCCGTGAGCTAAGAGGTCACGTAACGCGTTTATTGTAAAACGATAGAGGATAAATAAGTACTAAGTTTATTTGTTTTATATTATTTTCAGTGTCCGTTAGTGGTTAAATGCTAAGTTTATTTGCTTTTTTATTTACCAGTGTCCGTGTCAAAGTTGTTTAATTAAATATTATGTTTAATGAAAATTGACGCCCGTCGCTGGCGGCGCCAGCGTCTCACTCGTCTTCGGATAAATAATAAATCCATTATGATTAATTCGATTCTGATAGAATTGGGCTATTTGCTGCACTAACCATACTTACATTTTTTATATTGTAGCGCGACTGCAACTGTCATGTCTGTCATCAATGTCATCATATATGTTATCGTTCAAAAATTGACTTAAGTACAAAAGATGAAATAAACTTTTAAGATCATTTTTTTATTTTGAGATTGTTGCTGGCGAAATGGAACTAAAATAATATAACTTAAGTTTTATTAACCTTTTTTATTTGTACTGTAGCTTATAGTGAAAATTACAAGATAGTAAAATAATATTTATAAAATCGAAATTGAGCCGGCAAACCGGCATAAATATTTATGAACGAATGTTGTAAAATTAATAACTAGGCATAGACAAGCTGTCGTATGGCATACTGAATACAATATTTTGATTGTCGTGTACGTCACGTTACTGAATCACATTTACGTCTAGTGCACGTCACGACGCCACACGTCTTGAACATGGTATTTCAGTGGTCATAGTGAATAAGCCCCCTGATCTACAATTAGTTGAAACGTGTTTAGGAATCTTTGTGTTGCTGTTTCAATATTTATTTAAGACAAAATCTTCAGTCTGCGTCTTTACTAAACTATTCGCGGTGAAAGTATTGCTTTTCTTATTTAAACAAATGTTTTTGCAGAAAAATACATTAATGACGGGGTGGTGAACGTGGATTTTTCTTGTCGGTCTACAATCATAGATATCAGTGATTTCATAATTGCCTACTGTAAATAACAGCACGTTATATCAAATTGACAATTTCCAATAGTCTCTCATCAATTATGCAATTTAATACTTTAAAGGACATAAATTTATTATAATTATTTTGACTATATTGTGATTATTAATATTGACGTAAACGATTAATTTAAGCAGGTTACATAGAACGAATTGATCACTTACCTAAAACCCATAAATTTTAAGGGCAGCTCACATATTATTCAAATTCTGAATTGAATCACCTAAGATTCCAATTCACGAACTGAGTAGCGCTTCACTATCATACTACGCAATAAACAAATGTATATTCTATCTAGCGTCTACAAAACATTTACTTCAATGAACGGAAATCTAAACTGTACAAATATTGATTTTAACAAGTAATTTAGAAGCTGATCGTTACAATAAACTCTTACTTAGCAGCATTTAAATCAGAACTTTCGACTAAATATTTAACTAAAGACTTTTGTTTACGCAAATCCCGAATTCATTCAAATTGAGATCTGCTAAATTTTGTTGTAGCTTGATTGTCTTCAACAAAACTTTGTGTTGAAACTAAATGAGAGTTCCTTTTTACAGAATTATGCTCTGAGAATAGTTAAAATAAAGACAATTTGTAGAAATTAGTAACAAGCTTTTGATGCCATTAAGTTTTAAATCATAACAATTTTACAACCTCAGTAAATTGAAAAAGTTTGCAACCGTTGCCGTGAACACTTAACTTGCAAGTTAAGTTGCAAGCTACGTCTAGCAAGAGTCGATTAAAACAGGAAAAGCTGTAAAGAGTTTAAACCTCATATCCGTTGCGGCTTTGTTGGAAATTCAAATCCGCAGAAATAGTTACTAAAATTATTATTCATCAAAACTGAACATTTTTAAATCCTAAGAGCCTATATTTTTTTCAGTAAATATAAATTCACCGAATCACACATTTGAAGAGAAATAAAAATGTAAAAATCAAATATGGTCCTTAAATTGAATTCTTGGCAATTACATACTAATATCAAAATTAGAGTTTCTACTTAGTAAAATTATGCAGCACACTTGCCGTATTTTAATACGGGTACAGCTGTAATTTTGGGATATAACCATATTCGTTACCAACCAAACACTTCTTTAGTATTTGGCGTTCCGCTAAAGCGCTTTGAATCAAGTGCCAACAATCCGATAGTATGATTGAACTATTCCAATCTTACCCGCTATGGTTGACACATGCAAATAAATGATGGCTTTATACTGAAGTGGCAATAAGGATAAATCTTATAGATACGCGTAGGCCCATTTTGGTATGGTTTGCAGAATAGCACACGAAATGTAAATGTCTATTACCTGTCGCTTTGTAAAACATTCCGTAGGTAAATACAACTCAAAGGACGTTCATAAAGAACTAATCTATAAGATAGTTTAATGCGATTAAGTAAGCAACTATGTTTTAATCCGATGAAGTGTTCAGTAAAACTTTTCTGTTTACAGCAAAGTTTATTCTTAAAATGTACTGCTAACTGATTTGATTGGTATAAAAATAGGACCTTTTTTAAATTGAAAAATATCATAAAACATAGTATAATCAACATATATTGTATATATATATATATATATATTACAGGGTGTAAAAAGACCCTTAACGAAAACTGAAATCCCATGTTGTACAAATCACTACGACCATTTTTTGACCAAAAATGTGAAAAACTCAAAGAAATACGGTTCCCAGGTAATATTTTTGGTTAGTATGACTTGGCATGATGTCCACAACGAGTACAGTTCGGCTTGGTAATGGGTCTTGTGACACCCTGTATATAAAGGGTTACCCTTTATAATATTACCTGGGAAACGATTATTTTTTGAGTTTTGCACATTTTTTAAACCATAATTAAAAGCGAGCGCGTGCAATGCTCGAAATGCCTACTTATCCATGGGGTTATAGGGCATCTAAAGAACATATTGGCGGGGTAAATGCACCGATTATATATATATATATATATATATATATATATATATATATATATATATATATATATATATATATATATATATATGTCATAAAATGTTTTATAAGCGAACGTGGAGCTGTCGACGGGCACTTTTGGCTACAGACACAGCGGAGGAAACAAGTGTGGCCTACCTACGTCCGACTTCGCCGCGTTTCCAAAAGTAATCCATTTTCATCCGAGCTACGTGTGCATATTTAGTTTGTGAAGTGAACTAATTAGTTTGAGTAAAACCTATTGAGTGTATACCGAGTCTTATTTACCTGAAATGTACGATGGAGGAAGACCTGAGGAACGAAGAACGCCCATATTCTCCTACGTTACCTACGTTATACGTTATCAGAAGTTGGATACGAGCACAACGACCCACGTGTTTAAAATCAAGACACTAGTAACGAAAAATAGTTGGAACTACAAAATCGCAATTTCCTGACGCTGATCCAAGCCATGAAAATACCTACTACATCGTCGCATGGCCTTTGTTTACCGGACTTCAATCCTGAGCAACAAGATGTAGATGCACGTGCTTTGGTGACGACTGCAGACAGGTGATTGGATGATCGAGATCTGCATTGCGCCCCGCTAATGGTCGCACTAAGCCGGGCCTTGAAGGGAGGAGCTTCGACCTGAATATCTACCGTGCCGTATGCCGTTTCCTGGGATGGACCTGTTCAATGAAGTGTGCCAACAAGGCGCGAGCGAATGCGGCTGTTAACGCTGCTATGTTGGTGAATCAGCTGGGTTCTCAACTGCAAACCGTGGTGAGCGTATTTTGTCTTTTTTTAGTTACGGTAGTTGTAAAACATTCTTGGTTAGCACAATATCAATACTGCTACGCTTTTAACCTTGGAAATGTTATAATTGTTGTGGTGATGTTGCCATCACATCGTACCGAGTGTTGTGGGTTCGGTTCCTGCACGTAACACTGAGTTGTGGAACCGTTTGACTTTTACGGTGTCGTGTTTCTCATGGCATGATCTCATGAATAACCTTCGTTTTAATAGCTGAAAGAAGAAAAAGACAAAAAAAAAATGTGGGTAGAAATGAACGATTTCATTGCTACCTTTGCTGTGTTTTATGTTAGCGTATGTTTGTCTGAGTACCACTGTGACCTAGCTATAGCGTAAATATCGAACGGAGGTTTTGAGTTTGATACGCCGGTTAAGAAGAAAGCGATTATTTTTATTTCTTCATGCGAGGGTGGCTCACACTCGCGAACCTTGTGATCATATTATGCTTGCTTGCAAATAGATTATCTTGTCTCGGTCTTACTTTATGGACTGTAATAGTAACGAGAGTGAGCGTACAGGTTGACTTGCACTGTTTGACAAGCAAGTGCGTTTGAGTGGAACGTGCTAGTTATTGTTCTAGTGCAGTGTAATATTGGTTTTAGAATCAACATGGGTGTTGATTGTTGCTTTGGTTGATTTTCTGCTAAATCTAGAACAATAACTCCGGTCTAGACTGTTCTACGCAGGGCAGCGGCGCTCGGGTTGTTGGATTAATCGAATCGTACGTACTGGGATCATAGTGTAAAGCCAGGATCAAACCAACGCGTTCAGCTTGCGTCCGCGGTGGCGTGCGCGGTGGCGATCAGATGTTGTGTACGAACTTATAGCGACGTGTTCACATCTACGCGTCCTCTGATTGCACGCGGCGTCCGGTGCAGCGTCTGCACGCGGCGGTGGCGAACAGATCGCGCTTGTTACGTTAGGACGCTGCACGCAGCTATTATTTGTTGACAAAACTGTGTTTTTGTAGATTTTAAGTATGGTGGAAACGGAAGAAATTATAAATGAGGTCCACAAATACCCATTGTTGTATGATACGTCTCATTCTGATAAGGCGTTATCGAATGATGGTAGGTATTTACTTCACTGGCACTGTATATTATATGCATCTCAAGTTCACTTCTTGTTCCTCTTCGTCTTCAATAATAGCAGACAGAAGTAAAACTTCTTCAATTTCACTATCTGTATCAGACAGCATTTTAGTGACGCGACTACAGCCTGGTGAACGACTGAACGAACGCGACAGTGTGCACAACTTTTGCACGCGCAATAATCGCCACCGCGCACGCCACCGCGGACGCGAGCTGAACGCGTTGGTTTGATCCTGGCTTAAGACTGTGCTGTGATTGCGGCTGACGTTGCTGATTTTGTGTAGAAACAGCTTGTAGCTTTCTCTTAAATAGACGTGTGAACTGCAGTGCTGTTTAGACATGTGCAGTTGGTTGGTCAGTGTAACCTGACCATAGTCGAAGGATATTACTAGCGCCATTATTTTACCGACTCGTGGTGTTGGTAATCCCTAATGATTTTCGTTTAAACGTCATCAGAGCCTAAATAAAAATGGTTTTTGTTTAAACGTCATCAGAGCCTAAGTAAAAAGCGACTCTTTTACTCGTTGTAGTTCTGAGTTGTACAGACGATCTCGGTGTTGCACCTGCTTCTTTGTGTGCATAAATTTTTAACATGGCACATTAAAATGTTTCTTACTCATGATTATTAGATGGCACCACTAGTATAATTTAATTAAATTTTAAGATTTTACGCGCGAAAATTACCTACGGTGTGTTTTTAAAATTCATGTGATACACTGAGATTTTTTATCAAGTGCCCCGAGTTCTCTGGCCAATTCCAAGTTATGCTTAGGACGTTTAGGAGTGATAGTGTTTCTAGTAGAAGATTCCCGTCCGGGGGACGCTCCTGTACGCCGTGTGGGCCAGCGCGAGGTATGTGATATGTGATAGTATGATGCAGTTGAAAAAAAACTTGATGTTAACCCTTAGTGTTGTAGTTTATTACGTAACGAGCCCTATTCTTTAACTAAACGATGATCAGAATGGGCCCAGCTAAGACCTTGAGATATTGCAGAACGTTTTCCTTTTGCAGGAGTATCACCCAGGGCACCTACAAGATGGTCTGACACGATTAAGAAGGCGGTGGGCGGCAGCATGAAACGAGCCTTACACATATGTACAGCCTGGAGACACTTATGTGGTCGCGATATTCAGCAGTGAGGGACCGAGGACGAAGAAGGAGGAGCATCACACAGGGGCGTGTGACGTCTCAAGATGGCCGTGTCGGAGATTCGAGAACGGAACGTCAAATCTTAATAGATTTGGGCGTATTCGGATACGATGGTTGGCAACACTGAGGTTGGTAGTTGACAGCTGTCAATGTCATAAAATGTTTTCTAAGCGAACGTGGAGCTGTCGACGGGCACTTTTGGCTACAGACACAGCGGAGGAAACAAGTGTGGCCTACCTACGTCCGACTTCGCCGCGTATCCAAAAGTAATCCATTTTCATCCGAGCTACGTGTGCATATTTAGTTTGTGAAGTGAACTAATTAGTTTGAGTAAAATCTATTGAGTGTATACCGAGTCTTATTTACCTGAAATGTACGATGGAGGAAGACCTGAGGAACGAAGAACGCCCATATTCTCCTACGTTACCTACGTTATATATAATATTTCTTTATATACTGTCTGACTGTATGACAAGACACAGCCGAATCCACTAGACGCAAGAAACAAATTTGGCATAATATATGTTTTTGGGGGGTATAGTGCAGCACTAAGAGAGGATTATTGGCAAGAAGGGCCCTTTTTATTTTTCAATGAATTCACAGGTATTTAGCTTTGTACATAAGTTCCTCAAGTGATGTAAGTTAGCACTAAGAATATTTATAAATTATATCCCCTAAGGGGAGAACAGGAAGCTTTTACGAAGTTTCGCTCATGGACAATTTATAGACTTTCTCGCATGTCTACTCCCACTTTAAACAGTTTACACTGGCAAACAAACCTAAAGGCCCTTTTGCCTTTAGGTTAGTTACCAGTGTAAACTTTGTACAAACTTGTTCCACGAGTACGATTAAAGCGGGCAAAGCCGCGGGCAAAAGCTAGTAATAAAATCATAATACACTACTACTCGTAATACGGATCGTCGTAAATCGAAATAATTAATCACGTTGTGAAAATCACATTTCGGAATAGTCAACAATTGTGTGAAACCAATTTAGATATGGAGTGAAATGAATTATGGACATCGAGCACATTTGAACTCGAGTTTCATTAAGAGAAGCTCAGTTTACTTCTAACGAGACTTTGCTTAATTAATGTGAGTAATAGATATAAACAAATATTGTTTAAACATCAATCAACATAATTAAATGCTAAAATGTAACAACACTGATGTTCTTTTCTTTTCATTTGATCATATTTCGTTACGCATGACATCGTGATAAAAATAACTCAGTATATTCTAACTTCTTGAATATATTCAAATAAAGCTAAGTCTTGAAGTCTCTTGTAAACTTTCGCGATTTGTACACAGAGCTACTAATATATGAAGGCATGTGTTATGTGTAATTCATCAAAGCAAATGCAGGGTATAAATAATTAAAAGCCATTCTTTTTAAACGATGCAGGCCCGTGTACATTTTTAAATATTAACTGAGTTATCGTCCTTTTAATAGAGGCAATTAAGGAATTTAATCTGAACATGTTAGGTTTGCATCAGTCCTTTCATTTAAAACTTTCATGAAACCTTTATATATCCTATGATTAAAATCTATTTTATGCTCACATTAAAAGGTCTTCGTCAGGGTCCATTATTAGTATGAAAAGTTTGACTTATCATGTAATATAATTAGTAACATAAAGACTAAATGGGTCCTTTCAAAATCATTGCTTAGCTAATGACTTTCACGTTTTTTTATATTACGACGCTCGTACCCGCAAAATAAGGTCTTTGAATTCATTTTTATGCTACTCATTAGTCCTTAAGTTTGCAGAACAGACGAGTTACACATTAATTAGCACATGGAAATGACACTTCACATACATAATATATGAGTACGATTTCAGAACTCTGTAAAGTTACATTTGAAACTAGATAACTTTTCTTGCGACTTATACTGCGTGAAAATTGATTTCATACAAACTTTGATCCCTGAACCTTTTGGGTGGAATATTGGAAAACCCTTTCTGATTGAGACACTCACTAAGAATGGGCTTGTCAATATGCATCATCTATCAGTGACGGCTGTGCGTGATTTAGAAGTAGAATGCAGAATAATAATGATACGGTTCAAATATTCTTTGGCGGAACATTTTAGCTACATAAATTACCATTCTCCATTCATAAATCAATTCAGCACCTACAACCACATGAATGGATACAACAACATGAATGGATATTGATTTATCTAAAGTAAGTAGGTACCTAACCTATTTACTTAGCATTTTTATAAAACCACAAAGTATTTTCATTTCAAAGAAATGGTCCGCCTGTGGATACCGGTTTCTTTTTAAATTCAGGCATCTATTGTCAAGTCGTATGTTTAGGCGGAATTAAACTACTATTTTTGGACTTTATCTCGGGTTAGGTTGAATTTATGGTGAGTGACTGCAGATCCTGTGGTCTCTGGTTCGATTCCTGGTCAAAAAAAGTAATATTGGCTTTTTCTGTTAAGAATAAGCCAAAAGAAGTTTGGTATCAGAGTTTTGGCGGTGTTACGTCCCCGTGCTTCGGTAAGCATGTTAAGCTGTTGGTCCTATGCCCAATCGTCTGCAGCCTCTCAACTCGTATGTTACGTATTTCATTCAGCGGTTTTGCATAGCTGAATCAGGCAAACTAAGCTGAATACACCTTGAAAATGTTTGTCGTTTTGAAACATAACAATCGGAAGGTTTAAAACTATTTATGTAATTAATTAGTGCTTGCTGAGATGTCTCGTGGCGTAAGTTTTCCTAAGGGAAGGGACAGAGTTTCGTAACCTACCCTTAGTAAGTTTTCATCCTTATTTTTGGTCTGCCGGAATAAATAATAAGTTATTATACTCGTAAGTTCCACTCCTCTACTTTCGAAACCAATCAAGCACACAATAAAAAAGGAAGAGGAGGTGGCAGATGAGACGAGATATCACTAGAGATGATGTTTTGTCTCTAATGTCTTTTATAAAATGACTTAACGTCGACTTTATGTGAGAGGGTTGTGCTACCCTGATCGTGCCAACGAATTCATGCTGTACATTGACATATATCTTATGTTAGTACATATATTTATATATTATGTTGTACAAATCCAAAAATCTAACGTTAATATCTTGGTAAGTCTACCATAATTAAATATTTACAGTCCAAAAGCAAAGCTGAAAATATGAATTTTGTTTAATGAAATTGCTACCAAATATTCTTTATCATTATGCGTGACAGAAATGCGCATATTACGCTGGTCAGCGGTTGTCACAATGCTCGACGGTAAACGCAATATCTACGTCATAGGAAGCTTCTCGGCAATCACAAGACTGACCCATTGCTGAGAAGGTAATAGAACGACGCCGTCAATTGTATGGACATGTGTTCCGCCGTTCTGAAGACCACATAGTGACCCTTAATCTACCGACAACGACGCGTCACCGCGGAAGACCTCCTGCCACCTGGCTTTCATCAGCCCTAACAGACCTGAATGTTTATGCTACTGCCGATCAAGATAGAGAAAAAGGAGAAGTTAGACAAGGAGAGCCGACCCCAGATAACGGATAAATAGGCGAAGGGAAGTCGAATAAAATTATTATGCAATCAAAGTTGCATGTTCATTACAGGAAGTAACGTTATAATAATTATGACCTCACTGCATTTGTCGTACAGTCACAAGATAAATACCAACGAATGTTCATCACAAACTTTACTATGTTAGTATATGTCAGTAACATGCAATAAAGAACCACGAAACTGCTCGCAGTGAAATCGTCAAAAACTTTATGTCCCTGCCACTGATAGACAATAAACTTTATTAGTCCCCATTACTTCTATATACTGGGTTTACATTCCATTGAAACTGAAGAATGTACGAAAAGTAGCTCAGTGTTTACTGAAGTTTCATGTAGTGTGTATTTTGTATAGTATCTTATCGTTTTTCCAAGACATGGAACTTTTATGTCTAAAGAGAGAAGTACTATCGGATACAATAAATAAATATGGTGGATCATAAATAAATAAAATAGAGTCGATCGAAGCGTAATGTCACGTTTGAATCTCTCGAGGCTAAAGCAATAAATATTAAATAGCATAGCTGCTGCCTAGAATGTTTATAGTGTAGTTATACACAGCGCCAATTCAAGCTTAACAGTTGCAGTACGATTTTGATACTTATTTCTTACACCATAAGAACGGTACAAAGGTCAAAGTGCCTAGTTTGAGGAGTAGCGTGTGTACGAGTAGATAATACACCCCTTTACCCTTTGACTATGTAGACCACAATTTACTGATACACAAATTAGAAAAGTATGGAATAAGGGGAAAAGCGAACGACTGGTCGAAAGATTACCTAAATAACAGAAGTCAGTGCGTAGAAATCTCTTAAATTTATAAAGATAAAAAAATTATACATAGAAGTAAATTTAGACGAAACAATTTTGGAGTACCGCAGGGAAGTGTATTAGGACCATTATTATTCCTTATCTATATCAATGACCCGCCGAACATTACCAACCATAAAACAATACTATTTGCTGACGATACTACTCTTTTTGTAAAAGGTGAAAACAAAGACTCATACGAAGCAGACATTAATGAGGCAATAAATAATACAATACACTGGCTCCATTAAAATAATTTACATGTAAATACGACCAAGAGAAAAATGATTCAATTTCAGACGCACAAAAGAAAGCCAATAATGTTAAATGTTAAGTATAACGATACTTCAATAGAACAAGTGGCAAACACAAAATTTTTTAGGTATAATAGGTGACCAACATTGCGATTGGAAAGCGCACGTTGATTACGTTTGTGATAAGCTGGACAGATTCGTGTATGCAAAAGAACTGCAACTGCAAGAAAAAAATATAAGCTGTGTAGACTATTATGTAGACTCGAATTGTATAAAAGAAATTCTTACATGAATGCTATAAAGGTATACAACAAATTGGATAATTCCTTTAAGGGTTTACCTTTGAACTTATTTAAGAAAAATTAACGCAATGGTTAAAAGAAAAGAGTTTTTATGATTTAAAGGAATTTATGTTATATCACGAATAAGGAAAAGGCATACCTGAATACTGTATAAATTAATCAATTATTATTAATGTTTAAATAATAGATGACTTGACATAAAATAATTACGGACGCTCACCACAAGGATATATGACATTTATCAATAAATATTAATTTCTTAACATAATACATACATTTCATCATCATCTTCAGCCCCTTACAGTCCACTGCTGGACTAGGCCTCTCCTTTAAAAGGAGGAATTGGCCTACTATACCACGCTGGCCAAACGGGTTGGTATAGAGTTTGTTTCAAGTTTTCCTTCTCTTACAGTGCTGTTCTCTGCATATGTCAGCTCTTACGACACCCACGGGATGATATGGGGTGGTGACATTCCGTATTCTTAATCCGTCACCACACAGATTTTTTTACATACATTTAATTTGGAATAATTTATTAGTTCATAGCATAAAATAAATATAATATTAAGTTAAACATTAGATTAGACTTCATTAAGGTTCCTTAATGAATTCTAATCTAATGTTTAACTTAATATTATATTCGTACTTGTTTTATGTTCAAAATATTATTGAAATAGATACAATATTTGCACACCATATGTTATGGTAGAATGTAATGAACCACAATAGAATTAAGACCTATACACATACTATGTACAACTACATTCTGGCAAATAAACAATTATCATTATCATTTATACAAACTGTCATATTGCCCAGCATGGGCAATTCTTCAATATAAAAAGGTAAGGAGATTATTTATCGATGCGATTTGGTTGATTTATTCGTCTTCGAGTATATTGAGGATATGTCACAGATTGTGCAGTTGCCTCTAAACTGTTTATTGCCGTGTTAAAGCTAATGACAAATTAACATTATAATTAATGTATGGCATTATACGATGGTGTGTGACAGAAATTAGATGGCGATCATTGTGTAGCCTTCCAGTCTACGAAATACTTTTATTACTGAGTAGAAGAGTGGTTTGCAGAATAAGAAAACGTGAATAGCCATTTAAGAGTCTAAATTTAGGTATAGCTTGACTGATACACCCATGAATTCTTCCTCTATATAATCTTACGTCGCGGCTAATATTTTTTTAAAGATCTCGCCCGCTCTTTTTATATGTCCTGAGTCGCGGGGAGGCTTTACAAATAATAAATTAACGTACATATACAAAATACAGCCGGCATCGACAACAATTTGTGAATCATGCAAAGTGTGTCTCGTGGGGGTTCAACCCGACAGAGCTCTAAACTATGAGGCAATCGGTTAAACTGCTACACCGTGCTGTCGTTGATATTTGTACTTATTTATTCAATAATACCCGTTTCTTTTACTAAGTGCACAGAAATAAGGTAATGAAACCACATATTATTCCTGTTACCGCATTTTATCTAATATATCCGAGAAAATATTACAGGAAACTAACGTATAGAAATTTATTTCAAACAATATTGTATTATTTATTGGATTTTACCAAATCCATGAGTACCTACTTATGTCATAATAATCTTAGAGTTATTATAGAATACGAGCCAAGCAAAAAGTCGTTACCGCAATAGAGAGCGAAAAAAAAACAATTTTGTACCCGTTTCTCTTTTAATTTCAGCAACTTCGCGCTTCAGTTACAAAAGAAGCCAATCAATATAAGGTTCAAGTAAAACACATAGGTATATCGAGTGTATGTTCTTTCTTATACTATGAATAAGATATTTTCTCTTAAAGCTCTCCTGCTGTCTATATACTAGACTTTGAGTTTTTTTTTATGGTAATAGGCGGCAAACGAGCAGTCAGATCGCCTGATGGTAAGCAATTACCGCCGCCCATGGACACAAGCAACACCACAGGACTCACAAGTGCGTTGCCGCCCCTTTGGGTTGAGAAAAGGGATAGGATGAGGAGTGGGATGAGGGAGAAAGAATAGGGGATAGAGCCTCCAGCACTCTAGAGATTAGATGAATCTGTTGCCGCGATAAAAATAAACACTCTGCAGCCTCCTATCTTTCTCCACACACAAAAATCCTATTGCCTCATGAAAGAAAGACAAACAAACAAATGTAAGTATCTATATATTATCTCTATGATAATAATTCGTTAAGTATGTATATGTGTTTGTAAAACAAACAGGAACTCTCAATTTCATTGTTATTTGACGGCACTGTTTTCCAAACTCTGGAAACACGAGTAGTCGTGTTATGACGTCAGTTATGTGTGCGTTAGTTACACGAATTCCTGTGCTGTGTCAAGGGAGAACACCTTATACCCGAAGGTGTTTGTCGTACTCCAGGGTTCACAAACCTTTTCATAACTATCCAATCTATGTAGTAAAGTAATAGTTACCAATGCTTTTTTTCTTTCAGCGATTAAAACTTTCTCCTACACTTCGTATGTATACGTTCATAGCGGTGTTGTAATATGAAACATGTAAGAAACCTTTTTAATATTATTAGAATAGAGAAAATACAGATTTATAAAAGGAAGTAGGAATCCATATAATATTAACAAAGCAAGACTTATAAATAAATCTTCCATCGAAGAGTTTATACCCATAACGGCTAGGTGTGCCTATAAATCTTGTAAACTGGATTCTACAATTCCAGTCGCGAGGTTAAACTAAAGCACTCTTAACTACACGGTTGGCGTAGTGGTTACAGGGGCCGCTTCGCAGCTTGACACTGCGCCGAATGTTGTGAGTTCGATCCAACCAATGTACACAATGAACATCCAGATATCTATTCTGGCCGTTGGTTGTATGTGGGTAAAGTCCCCCGCGACACGTTTTATTCATAGGCGGGACCATTTATAAAAAAATATATAATATTTCAAATAATTAACCTTAACTGGTAACAGCTAATTTATATCGAAACCTGTCTTTTAAAACGCGTTATTCAATTTAGAACATTTGATTAATGTTAATTATCCAGACAAATACCAGCTATACCTATATAATTATTAGTGCATTAACAAGTAACGGTCTTACCACTGATATTCGGCAAGGTCGTTATCTTCTGAGCAATATTATAAAGTTGAATGCCCTTCTTCTGTAAAAATATGCAGTAGAGACACACGAAAGAAAACATGTGAAGAATTATTGAGAAATCGGCGATTCACTTTATTTTAAAATCTTAGATACACATGATAATCTTAATTTACCTTGGCAGATTACTTTTTTTTTCAAAGATAATATTTTCATATTTTTATCATGGTGAATCATAAAAATCAAAATACGTGCCGACAAACTTTGAAAACGCGTTACAAAAGACAGTGTATTTGATGGATTGTTTTTATCTGATTTTGAAAAAAAAATGTTATAAATCTTCGTTTATTAGCATACATATTGTAATAAAGTCATTGTACACCATGGGTATGTTTATGGTTTTTGTTTCTCTAAATTACACAGAAGTTTTGTATAATTTTGAAAGTCAATGTTGTATGAAAACCGTTATCCAGCAAGGTAAGACTTAAATATACTCCATTTAGGCAAAGAACGACATCGACGTATCCAACAAAACTCAGTCAAGATATACCTGGTTATGAAAAGGTTTGTAATCCCTCCCTTTCACCTTTATTCGAAGTAGTTACATATATACAAGATATTTATTCTAATATCTTAGTTAGAATAATGATACCGACGTAAACAAAAAGCTGGATGAATGTGTAGCCTTGGTTTTTTCCCGACCGTATCCGGAAAATGGGCATGCGGAGTGATGTCAATAAAAATGTGTTAATATTCTCCGAATGAGTAATGAAAATGGAAGTGCTTTTTATTCAAACGTTTGATGAAAATTGTGCAGCCATTCATAAACGCAAAATTAATACAGCGGTTTCATTGTTCTAGGCCTTTTCATATGTAAATTTTCATCACACGTAATAATATCGAAATTTTAAACAATTTGGACGTATTTCCATGTTACAGTGAAAACGCATAATTTGCAACACTAGGTTGACAGTATGTCATGACAGTATGTCAATTATCTATACATCTATACATACACATAAATAAAATTGGAGTATCTGTTTGTAATATTAAAATAACCGCTTTTTACTAAATGCATATGGATGTATACACGGTACATATACCGAAATGATTATTTTTACAATTTTTGTCCCTCTATCTGTCTGTCTCTCTGTCTGTTTGTTTTCGCTAATCTCTGGAACGGCTGGACCGATTTTGATGGGACGTTCACTGGCTGATAGTTGATGTACCAAGGAGTAACTTAGGCTATAAATTAACTGGGTACGCGAAGTAGTTCCCTCAGTACGCGGGTGAAATCGCGGGAAACAGCTAGTTATTAACTAATAATTCAAAGCAGCTTGTAAAGTTGTAAAGCGTGTAAATGATTTTCATATACATATGCATATATGAAAGATGATCTGTGAATTATACTGTAACTAATAATCTACTTATCTCTATTATAGGTACCGGTGGCAAATCGGCCCGGGGTTAACCTTACTTTTGTGCCGAGTATATCGGCTGTGCAGATATGCATTCTCAATTAGACCCCAAGGTATAATACATAGATATAAGCAGCTAAGAAACGGGCTAAAGTAATTATTCGTGACATGTCCTGTATATCCCTTCTTTCCGTAAAATTACAAAAATCAAATCACCGCAACATCGTATCATAGGCCCCTGAAGATCATCTATAAGGATTAACCAATTAACCATCATCAAGCATGTATGCAACCATGATTAGGTCCCGTCTAATTACTAAAAATTATACTGTTTGAGTTTTCACTGTATTCAATGGATACATTCTTCATTACACCACAAAATATACCAGCCTAATTGGCATAAACAAAATGACTTTCAAATACAGACCGTAAGAAATTATTGCGGTGTATTTTCCCACAAACAACAATCATTTGACTGTTCTGTTCTGGTTTCATGAAATATCGCTATTTCATTGGATGGCGGTTGTTCGAATTAAACTCACTTGATAATAGGTATGACAATGTGAAAATATCCGAAACAATGTCAGAGATTAAGAAAAATACAAATTAATAAAATAATAAGTAGGTATCTAAAATACATTCCTATGTATTTTCCATATGTATAAATATAATATAGTATAGCATAATTTAAATACTTATTTAACGGATCGCGATCGCGTAATTATTCCAATATCAAGGTGTATTTGCCCCAATTCGGCATGGGTTACACCAGCTGGCGCGACGGGACGACTATGGTGTGAATTGTAATAACGCGATTGAATCTCTTTACATAAATATATATCTTTACACATCGAGAAAGTTTGAAAGGATTTTTCACTCTCTATAATGTCTATATAGACATATAATAAAATGAATTCGGTCTCGCGTCTTGCCTAACTGTATGAACGCGATAAACACAAACTACCAAACGGATATTTGCGCGGTTTCCACCAATAGATAGTGTGTTGTCTGAGGAAGGTTTAAGTAATTGTTTAAGTAAGTTCATAAGGGCGGAGCGGGCGAAAAATATCTAAATGTACATACATACATACATAGACTCACGCCTGTTTCCCCGAAGGGGTAGGCAGAGCCATGTTAAACGCCCACTTTTCGCCAGTGTTTTGATCCCACGTAATAGGTGGCGAGCCTATTGCCGCTTATCGGGATATTTTGTTTGCCAGAGCCTCGTCCGTTGATCGGCAGGTGCACCACTTGCAGGTGAGGTTGGCTTGGGACCCTAAGTTCTTGGTGGGAACCCTATGCACCCTTATCTAAATGTAAGTTCTTTATTAGTATTTCGTTGCCTTAAGCCATGTTTTAGGAAGTACTACAAACTTCAATGCTACATTACATTAGTCAGATAATTATATTATTGATACTTGGAAATATTAGAACAGATCATTACAAATTAAGGCCTTATACCTGTATACCCTCAGGCATAACGGGCCTTCATCTTCATTTTGCCTCAAGTCCAACGTAATATTGGAGAGTCATGCCAGGCAATTCAGTCACAGATTACTAAATAGTTACTTGCTACAGCGCACTCTGCCACAGAAAGTAGTACCACAAAAGAACTATTAGGAAAGGCGATGTTACTTTTCTTGACCAGAATTTTTCCGACACCAGATTACTCGCATAAGCAAAAAGCAAGTCTAGAAACTAAGTCGTCTAAATTAAGGCAAACATTTTATCGGAAATTGAATTCGATAAAATGAACAGCTGAATTGCGAACAAACATTTAATCAGGAATACCGATATCTATGTGTAAATAACAGCATCGTCCCCTATGTTTAAACAAAGTTTGGATAATAGCAAACTGCCTCTTTAGCTAAACGTTGGAGTGCCCTTACCTTACATAAATATTATTTTGATATGATTATACGATGATAATGAGTGATGACGTCGTTCCCGCTTTCGTGTCGAGATGGTGTATAATTAGAAACTTTTGATTCAATCTAAATAGCTGAAAATTATATATTATGTTTATATCATACTAGCTTTTGCCCGCTGCTTCGCTTGCGTAAATTTCGATGCGATAAATTTTTTTGTATAAACTATTGCGCCTCTTGGTTAGCAGTGCAAATTCTCAAACAAATTTGATGAATATTGTTTTTATTCTAAAACAAACTTACAACGACATTTTAATAACTTAACTTTTTGTTAACTAATTTCATTTGAGGACCAATACACAAAGTTAAGAGTTAATCCATTGAAGGAATATAAAGTTTTATACAAACTTTGACAACATGTTTAACCTAGGATTTTATATATACAGATTGAAGTGATTCCACATAACATAACATAACTTCACGCCTTTTATCCCCGAAGGGTTAGGCAGAGGTGTATACACACCCACATTTCGCCAGTTATGTTTAAGTCCCAATGTAATAGGGGGCGAGCCTATTGCCATCTACCGGACACATTATTAAGCGAGCGTTAGTTAACATTAAATTTTTAATGCACACATAACTTCGAAAAGTCAAAGGTGTGTGCCCGGGGTACCTGAGGATCGAACTCGCGACCATCGTCTCGGCAGTCCGTTACGTAGACCACTAAGCTATCGCTGCATCTTCCAAATGCGCCGCATCTTCGAAGTGATTGCAAAAATATATGGTTTTACACAAACTTTGACTCCCTTTTCTACCCTCTTAGGGAAAGAATTTACAAAATAAATATATTGGTGTGCACTAAAGTCATTTGAGGACCAAATATGCAAAGTTTGGAGTTAATCCCTTGAAGGAATAAAAAGTTTCATACAAACTTTGCAACATGTTTTACCCCAAGACTCTCTGCTCGGTGCAAGACGAGCGAAACGTCGGTAACAAATAGGTATTTATACCTTAAATAAGTTAACGCGATTAAGACCCGCTAAATTAATTTCTATGATGTTTTACCCCCTTAGGGGAGGAATTTTCAAAAATTCTCTCTTAGTGCTCACACTACACTCCTCATGGAACATACATGCTGAATTTCACCTACTTACACCCAGTAGTTTCGACTGTAGCGTGTCTGTCAGTCAGTAAGTAACGCAAGGATTTTATACAAGGTGTTCATATGCATTTGTAAAATATTTTTCATAATACAACATAGACAGTATACTTATTTCCTAAAATTATTTTAAACAGTGTGCGATGATAAAAAACCCTATCTTCATTAAATATTACTTAGATAGTTAATCAGAATAAACTGTTAAATCGTGCAAAAGAAGGCTGAATCGCGCAGTCACTGTAAGTACGTGTACTTGTGTGTCTTAGGCACTTTTTTTGTCGGGTTGGAAAATCCTCATGGGCGAAGGGGACTGTCAGACTCTTACTGACTAAAAACCACCCCGTGTTCCTCATGTATCCGTGTGTTGGAGGGGCGGGTATCGCCGAAGCATTCACCACGGCAAGGTGGAAATCCCACGGCGGGATGTCTTAGGCACCTGCAATGGCGATCAGCTAAGCGGCGCCGGCGGTCAATATACTGAGTTAACTTTCGAAGTGTATGATGACGAAATTTTTTTTTTGCTTTTAGTGACTTACTTTTTCATGTAGTTGTATTCAGTTATAGCACAGAATAAAGAATAGTACTAACGTACAGAAAATTCACTTGTCAAACTAATTTATTGAATTTGCGACTCTTGCTACTAAGCAACAAAGTGCAATTCAACTCGCATAAGCACTCAGTGCCTAATGCGATATTAACCTAACCGTTCCCTTTCTTTTCTATCACATAACATAACGCTGTCACTGTCTGGCGCGGAGTGGCGCGCTAGGGTTGTTGACTTGCCGCTGCAACTATAATATTTATTCATCGTCTATCTACCTACTTGACCACGTACCTAATAATAAATAATTATCATATAAGTATCCTATCCCACTATTTGAGCTCGTAGAACAAATACCACAAAAATTCTGGTTGTTTACATTTTTACTATACTGATTCTTAGTTATTTCCTAAACGCGTGGACCGATTTACATGATTCAAACAGATAAATGGTTTTTGACGTGACAACGTCTTATAAATTGGTTTGCCGGGTGACACTTCAAGAAACTGCGTTACGCTCCGCTCACGTTATGCGCTCACAATGAGAGCGAGTGAGAGGCACGCGTCCCGCCTAAGAGCGAGAGAGACAGACATAAAAAGTGAAAGGCACGCGTCTTTCATCCTTCTTCCTACTATACGAATGAATATTCACATTAAAATTATTTTACCACTCAAAGTCGTTGTCACGTAAAACTTTCGCCCGTATACCGACTTTACAGGCAACCAATTTTTTTTTTTGAACTAGATCTTTAATTTGACACCATAATCGTTAAGATATCTCAACAAACAAAAAATCAAATTTTCAAGTTGCTCTCGTAATATAAATAAAATAAAATCAAATTTTCAAGTCGTTTTCGACACACAGTTAATTGAGCAATACTTTGCATTAAGACTTGTGATGATACATTTTCGTTGTTAAGGTATATAATTTGAACAGTGTATGAACACGGCGCGTGAGAATACGGAGCGGTCGCACTCGTTGCGTTGCGTGACGTCTAATGAGAGCGGCGCGCGGCAACCCACTAAATCCAACCACGTCGACGTGGTCGGCCAAGGTACTTGTAAGTTTGTACCTAAAATGCGAAGTGCGCCAGGCCTGGTTATAGTAGTATATTCACCCCTTAAAATATTTTCCAAATGAAAATCAACACCCTGTATATACAGATACTAGCAGTACCCCGCGAATTCACCCGTGTTATTTTCTACATCTCGACCACAATCCCCACCTACTGAACCAGGTGTGAGTCAAAACTATACAGAGAACCAATTTAACAAAAACAAAATTAAATGCTGTCTCCATAACTGTTTCATATTTATTAGATTTTACTCAATAATAAAAAACTCAACACAAGAAATACTACTAAGCATAAAGAAAAAAGGGGCTCAGTAACCGTGGTTAGGTCATCCACGGTGAAGCTAAGCGAGATCCCAGGAGTGGGCGCTCCGCGTGGGCTTCACGGAGGCCTGCGCAGGATACGTCCAATGGTGCGGGTGCGAGGGACAGTTCTTCTGCCCCTCGCAGTCGGGCGCGGTCGCGGGAGGAGAGGCGTGTCGGTGTTGCGTTGCCGCGCGCCCTATCTCCCACGACCAAATGGGGGCGCACCATCGTTGCGTCGCCCACCCGCAGAGGAAGAGGAGCTGCGGTGTTGCGTTGCGGTCCTCCCTTTCCTCTGCGGCCGCTGAGTGTTTTGACGGCGGAGCCCGACACCTTCATCCGCCGCCAAGGGGGTTTTATTCGGGGCCCGCCTGACCATCTGGCGGGCCAATACCCGTCGGGGGGTAGCGAGGAATGCTTCGGCGATACCCGACCCTCCGACACACGGGTACATGAGGAACATATAAAAAAAAAAAAACAGTGTGATAGGTGCTTATTTCCTATTGAAAAGCTAACAATGACGTTAAACTACTATGACCATTATTAGACAATGCCAATCTAGTGGTTCGTTCTTCGCTGCCTAAATAATTGACCATAATACAATACAAAATGAAAAGCACGACAATATTCTACTAAATCAAGTTGCCAACGTGTTGTTTCAATTCCGCAAGCCGCTTTTTGCCGCTTGGCACTATCACGTCAGCATGCAGTAAGAGCTTTTTTGATAGGTCGAAGTGACAGTGATGGACAATACGCTATTGCACCTTACTGTTATTTCCTGTCTCCATTTCTTTTGACGCGATTGTATGTACGGAATTACGACATGGCTGAGCTAAAGGTTGCATTTGTATTTTACTTTTTCGATCTGAAAGCATACTTTTACGGGGGAGATTTTCCTCGTTGGTCTCGCGGCTTAAATGTGCGCGTGGGATTGGGTTCGATTCCCGGGTCGGGCAAAGTGTTATTGGGGTTTTTCGTTAGGAAATTCTCAGTAGCAGCATGGAATCTGGTAATGTGCCCGGTACAGCAATAGGCTCGCCCCCGATTACGTGGGACCTCAAAATACATGGCGAAATGTAGGTGTAATATTACACCTCTACCTACCCCTTCGGGGATACAGGCGTGAGTCTATAAATATAAAAAAAAAGATTTTCCAGTGAAATGTACACAAGACTACTCTTATAATGTCAACGCCATTTATCGATTATCGCCTATTCATAACAGCCAGACCTGAAGTATCCCAACATTAGTCATAGCATATCGCTAGCCCTCTGGATTCCAGCGATCAGACAAAATCAACAAGATCTGACAAGATCAGAGAAATTTGGTTAGACAAGAAATCATCCAGAGCCCTAAAAGCTCGGCTGCAACTCAAATATGTTAGGATAATGATGATGAAGTGGTTATATATTACTTTGATGATTGTCACAAATCCTACTTGACTTCACAAACCACCTCTCTCTTCTTGGTCTGAATGTAACTCAGTCCACATCAGTACAGGACACAATGCATATAAAATATTTTATATTTTATTTATCTCAAGTTATAGGTATGACATATAGAATTGCACACGCGCCAATATCAAGACATAAAGTTTCAGTTGACCTACATCAGGACTCCTTTGAGCTTCTTTAACCGCGCTTTTTCACTTGTCTACATTTATAATTTCTAGATGATCACAAAGTGCATGTAACCATGACTAGCTGGACATCGTATATTTACCTATACAGTTAGCTTAACATTCAGCATTAAACGATTTATTTTATACTGAGATAAAAATAAATTGAGCATAATATTGACGAAACGATTAACGTTTATAAAGATTAAACGAAATTTGTGTAGTCTTGGAAAAATACCTTCTGTAATATTAGTTAAACAGTTCAAAAAGTTAGAAAGATATACTTAAAGTAAAACTTGTTCTGGCGCACAGCAAATCTGATTAACTAATTAACCACCCTATTGTTCCACCAGTGAGGTTCTGAACGAAATAAGATAATTTTCTGAAACATAAGAATATAAGTATCGATTATCATACATAATTTTATACTTTAGTAAGTGACGTGACAAAATATAGCAAGTCAATGAAGACAAAGACATACTTTTGATATTTTTTTTTACTTTTTGCACAAACCCAATTATGATGCAATTATGTATGTTAATAAACATCCTATGCAGTACTGAAATCCCGGGTCTTAACATGAACTAAAATTGTTAACACTAGAAACATAGCTTAACCCTTGGCATTAATAAGCGCTCGGCAAGACGCATCCTTTACTGTCCAAGCCAATACAATTTAAATAATTCCGGTCGAGTAGATGCGCTGCCAATTACTTCCTCACTGCTATAAGGTCATCGTAAGAGCAGCTGAATGGACATTTAGGCCACTCACATCGACGTAGTACAGAGAGTATAACGGAACGCGGCTCGCAATGAATAAAGGACGAAGTGTCGTTTGTCTCCTCATTTTGCCAAATAGTATGTCTCCATTTTCCAAATCCTGTCTGCATAGCGCAACCTGAGTATGCAATCAAAGATAAGCTTGCTGATATAAATGTGTATGTGCCTAACTATCTACATATGTGTATAGATAGTTAGGCACATATACTCGTATATTTTTGCCAACTCGTACCCACATGGGTTCGTGTTGGCAAAATATGCTTTCGAGAAATCATTATAAACTTTCACACTCGCGTAAAACTTAATAACGAGTTCACGATTTCATTCCAATGCCTTGCTTTCCCCGCTCATATACACATATACCCCGCTCATATGGTACACTGCCTTGACTTAATAACTTAAGCCATATAATTTCGAATAGACAAAAATTATATTGGATATTTCTTTTGGCAACCTCATAATAGCAATATAAAATTCAGCAATATTTTCGACAGGCGGTATACGCTGTGTATCAGGCATATTCTATTTAGTGTTATGTAAAAATATGAGCGTCAAATCTCTGCGTCGCGTTGCATCTCACCACTTTCTGTCGCTCCCATAAATCACTACGTAATCATATAAAACAAATAGGCACCCATTTTACTCATTTGCTTGCTTGAAATTACCTATTCCCGAGCTAAGCAAAGGAGACAAAAATTCTATTGGAAATTTCTTTTGGCAACCTCATAATAGCACTCGTAAAATCTATCAATGTTTTCGACAGGCAGTATAAGGCGCTGTGTCAGGTATATATTCTATGAAGTGTTATATAAAAATACGAGCGTCAAATCTAAGTACGCTTGCTAAAACATGAGATTTAAGTATTTTAATATATTTATTATCTTTGGTATTCATTCAGGTAGGTTACACGCGTGAAAGTACGTTAATCTGTGCTTTGAACACACGATAATCAAATTAAGTACATACTGGAAAAATACTAGGTAATTACTGTACAGATTATAATATTATCGTTTGTTCCAATCTGGTAAACATGGTTATCTCAATGTTTCGCTGATTCAAAATCTTAGTTGCTGTATCATACTATTATAGTTAAAAAAAAAATTATTACATCAACGACCATGGATTGGTTATGAGACGCCATAATTATCTCCTTTTAGGCACAATCCTCAAAAAACCTAAAACACACCTTTCTCAAAAAGATTGTGGCCAAAAATCATAATTCGTGTCCGACTGGCTGTTTGTATTCGGGTACACTCTCGTATCGTACTTTAAACCGTAAGAAAATACACAATGCTAATAAAATGGGGGGTAGAATTAATTATCCTCTCCGTAGCTTGTCATTGGGCTGTGTCTCTGCTCATTTTGCCACTTTTTGGAACAGGCATTTATTTTGTCGATTGAGTCATTACGTTAAAATTACTTTTATTAATTATTAATGATCCAATACGGTGTTAAAGAATTCATATTGATGTACAGTACGTTGTAGGGAACACCTTCCAACAACAAACTTGATCATATTGCATTAGAATCACTCGTCGACAAGATTACACTAACCTATCACATCCGTTGTCGTGAGTTGTGTAATACAATTCTCACGTTCTTTCTAGTCGCTACGTAGGTATATTATATTATATTTCCTTGTTGAATTTTGTGAATCCATACATGTGGAAGTGTTTCCTTACTCTTGCTTCTTTATATGAGGCGTGAAAAATATATCAAATAGCCGTCAAATTGATGGCTTGCCACTTTTACTTGCGGTTGGTTGACTGCTGTCACTGAGATATCACTACATAGGTACCAACGGAGCGAATCAAATTTAATAGACAAAAAGTGTATGTACCTACTCACTAACACAGAATGGAAATAAAATATATAGGATTTTAAACTTTTGCGATTTGAATACATCACACAGAAATACAGGTATTTATCCTTAAAATCAGTTAATTATTGTGAGTAAGACCCGTTTCGTAAAATTCTAAAACGATAAGACTCAGTTCCATTTAATAGAAAAGCCGAAATACTAATCACAGTAATCACTGAACGAACTAAATTTGCTTACAAATACCTTAATACAATGCATTTGAAACGGTGCCTATAGTTTGGGTCTAAGATGACGAAACGTGCCAAAATAAATACTGCTCAAGCATGACAACAAAGATATTTCGTGACGTTCCAATTGGCTTTTCAGTGTGAAAACTAACAAGCACGCATACAAAAAGCCGAAACCTGCCTCCGCACGTACTATGGAATATGATAATGTCTGTAATTAGCACCTTGGGGTTCAGAATAGAAACATATTGTGTCTCTTAAGTATCGTAAAGCGCCATTTTGAGAACGAACAAGGTGTGACGGTGTCAGCATCTGCGTAGCTACTCTTGCAAATTGCATTGATTACGGATTGGTCTCTACAGAGAACGCATTTGAAACCTGCTATTGACAGTTATTTAATAATAAAATATAATAAACATTGTTTGTAATTTAAAGGCTTGTTACGACTCCAATAAACCAAGTTTATTGAATGTATTATTGTTAATTAAGGTTTGTTACATTTATTTATGTATGACTATTTGGCAGTTTAATTTGAATATGACATATAAACGTAATATTTCTAGAGTATACAAATCAATTTTGGCAACAGCTTAGTCAGAATCATAGATCATATTATACTATAACTAGAGAATCAGAATTTCGCGTGAGTGCAAACTTGCGCTTATTTTGTCAAATAATTTAAATAGAGATTGTATATTAATATAATAGGACAGAATACGAGTAGTTCTCGCACCCGTATCAAACAAACTACAAAATATGACGTGACTTGTCTACGTATCTGTGTTTATGAACTATCGAGGCATTGCTTTCCATAATGACAGATAGATGATATCAACTATAATTCACTAACTGTGCTGGTACCTAATCATCCAGAGTGCAGTCAGTCTATCTGCTAAGCTCATCTAATCTCTACATTACAGTTTTGGATACGCACCAGACTCTGATTGAGAGATAGTCTCGCTATCTAGATGGATAGCAAGTTCCTATGAAACAACACAAAATACGAAAAAATCCTACGAAAGTTTATAAATTTCCTAAGAAATTTATGAATTTACGGTTCTTATTATTTTCCGGTGACATATACATAATGACGACGTCTATTAGTTTGGATAAGATTGATTTCTGGGATGTCTCTTTGTAAACGTAAACACTTGTGGACATATTAATATTATTACGACGGATTAAAATAGCGTAAGCAGGTAATATCACTTGAATAAGAAATGTCCTTTTAAATTTGGTCGGGTTGTCGGTGTTAACTTGGCACTCATCAGTATAGCCCTTTGTTCTCTTGGTAACAAAACATATTTAGCTAAAGTGGGAAACAAAAGTATAACCTTTGAAATAGTAGGCGGGCACCTTAGAAACGGACGTATGTACACCCACACGTTGTCACCTTGCGAAAGCCTTTTTATACCCTTTCGAAGGACCGATATTGTAATCTTTAGGGATAACCGTTTTATAACTTTTTAAAATGTATGTTTAAACTCCGTAACGGCGCGAAGTAGTTTGGCTGTCTTTTATTTAGTTTGTACCTTTGATTTAAAATATTTTTCATGTTTTTTACTATCTAAGTCTTGGTATCCCTAGGAACATACACTTGACCTTAAAATCAGATGCCTAAAAATGCGTAGGATCCGGTTATACTACCAATTGCACCATATTAATATTTTATTTGCCCAGCGTTACTGCTATCACGCGATGGATTATATGGCCAATTTGAACAGCTTACAAAATGACTCTTCATATTCCCAGATACTAAGGGGAGGCGAGGTCGTAACCTTTTCAACGGCTTTGTATTTTGAACTCGACTAACTTTCTATGAATAAAATAACAACATTTTCTTATAACTATTTCTAGCATAGAAACCTAATTGATCAACGGACGAGGCTCTGGCAAACAAAATATCCCGATAAGCGGCAATAGGCTCGCCACCTATTACGTGGGATCAAGACACTGGCGAAAGGTGGGCGTTTAATATGCCTCTGCCTACCCCTTCGGGGAAACCGGCGTGAGTCTATGTATGTATGTATGTAAACCTAATTGATATAAGGTTTCGTCTTACAATGGCACCACTAAGGTAAATGTAAGTACATCTGGCCAACTAATAACGTAGTTCCAGATAAACTATCACGTACCCTAGCTATTTGTAAACGCCTTGAACAACTAATCTTGTCAGTCTTTATTTGACTGTATAGGCAGCACTATGATTTAAGTTACCTCACCACTGATACCGCATTTACACATTCGTGTTCGTCATTCGCCTCGACACTCCACGAATATTCGTCGAAACATTCTTAAACGAATGCTGTCGGGAACTACTGTTCACACATTCGCGGAGTGAATCATTTTGAAATTCGCACACTAACATGGAGGACGTGAAAATAATCGCAGCGTGCGCACTACATTTAATGAAATTATATAATTATTTAGATATCCTGTGTAAAAAAGTAAAAAAAAGGCATCGTCACAGACAATTTCTTTTTTGAGCATGTAAATTATTAAATTACTTTGAGAATTACTCATATAAATAATTCATTTTTTTTTATTTATAGACTCACGCCTGTATCCCCGAAGGGGTAGGCAGAGGTGTAATATTACACCCACATTTCGCCATGAATTTTTAGGTCCCACGTAATAGGGGGCGAGCCTATTGCCGTACCGGGCACATTACCAGCTTCCGTACTGCTACTGAGAATTTCTTAACGGAAAAAACACACTTTGCCAGACCCGGGAATCGAACCCGAGACCTCCCAATCCCACGCGCACATTTATGCCGCGAGACTAACGAGGCAGTCATATCTTTTACCATGTTTGCCCCCTACTACGTGGGACCTAAAAAATCATGGCAAAATGTGGGTGTAATATTACACCTCTGCCTACCCCTTCGGGGATACAGGCTTGAGTCTATAAATAAATAAAAAAACATTGTTACTATATACATTACTTCTATTTCGATAAAAATAAAAAAATTGTTTTGGTATTGGCTATGCGCAAAGTGGTCTAAAATAAAATATGGTAAATAACATGATGTGTTTAAGAACACTGCAGTCCCCGTTAATTCGCTTTCAATTTAATTTCATCTCATAAATCAAAGCTGAAGTAAGTAGTAACATTTCCAATAAGCTGTTCTAATTTTATGCTTACTGCCAAAACTGCAAGTTTAAAGCTCCAGTGTTTATTATCCATTCTGCCGTCATAAGAAAAAAGGGCACAACAAAATTTTTTTTCGAAATTGAGTTATATACATATTTGGAATCAGGAGAAAAAGGTCTATCTGCTAAAATTTTTGCATAATTTTATAACCACAATAAACAAAAGTACCATAACCTGAAATTGAACAACTGAGCAATTATTTTTGTGATAGCACTAGAAAAGGGCATATCTAGTTTAGATTACATAAAGAGGTCACAAGTGGATAGATGTGTCTTAATTCATATGGGTTTTCATTTTAATATTTAACCTTTTTCCGCAAAATGTTAGAATGGAAAGTCACATTTGGTTAATTATGCCTTTTATACGTAATATTAATGATTTTACAAATGGAAAATGTAGATTATTGAATAAATACAGTAAAAATAATAAAAAATAAGTCAAATCATCTTATAGAATTCATGTAGACGCTACTATTTCCATTCATATATTTTCAATAACTACAATACCGTAATTAATTTTTGACAAAAACTAAGGAACTCGATTTTCTTCTGATTTACAAAATGTTAGTTGTGCCCTTTTACGTTATGACGGCAGAGAAATTTTTAACTTTTTCCCCCAAAATGTTACAATGAAAAGTCACATTTAGTTAATTATGCCTTGTATAGTAATATTAATGATTTTACAATATTTTTTATGTTAAGTTGAAATGGAAAATGTAGATTATTGAATAAATACAGTAAAAATAAAATAAAATAAGTAAATCATCTTATAGAATTCTTGTAGACGCTATTATTTCCATTCATACATTTTCTGTAACTATGATACCGTAATTTATTTTTGACAAAAACTAAGAAATATGTTAAACTCGATTTTCTCCTGATTTATAAAATGTTAGTTGTGCCCTTTTACGTTATGATGGCAGCATTGATGAATCCATCAGCCACGGCTCGAAATTATATACTTAGATTATTTGAGATAGCTAGAATATTTGTGACATGGAAAGAAAGCTCTATATTGATAAATAAACATAGTTTATAATATCTATGCAATAAAAATATGTATCAACGTCAATATAGCTTATAACTTTTGATAGTGAGCGCTTACAGTATCCGCCATTTAGCTGAGTTGAAACCCCAATGACAAGTCGCTCCACGATCAATACATCATCTTCAGAAGGCTAATGGTGCTTGACGTATTTCAATGTTTTATCGTAAAAGCCGTAAACATCGGTTAGTTATATTATATTTACCTACATGTTTTGTTACTCTTAATCATTTATTCGGTAGCTAGTCTTTCTTTTGGAAAGCGTGGTAAATTCTTGTGTCAATGTTTATAGGGCGCCTTAAGACTTCCGAGAGACATGAGTTAATGAATCTTGTCCGTTCCTTGTATATCATAGCTATTTTCATAGTATAATGTCATACGGTATTCTCTTGTGGGGAAATGCTGCCGAAATTCAGACTATCTTTATTCTGCAGAAAAGAGCTATTCGAGCAATTTATAATTTGGATTATAGGGCTTCGTTAAGGAATAAATTCAAGGAAAATAACATTTTAACAGTTGCAAGCCAGTATATTTATTCCAACCTAATATATTTATTCCAAAACAAGGCCTCATACTCAAAGAAAAGTGCCATCCACAATTTGAATACTAGAAATAAGAGCAAACTAGTAGTGCCGGCTACCCGGCTAGAGAAAATAAAAATATCTTTTCAAGGCCAATGTGTGCGCTTTTCCAATAAAGTGCCAAGCAATATACAAAATTTAAGTTTTAATAAATTCAAAAAGGTTATAAAACGTAAACTTTGTCAAAAAGGGTACTATTCGGTGCTAGATTATATTGAAGACAAAAATGCTTGGGATTAATTTGCTCGGTCCCACAGGCTACTTATGTTTGATTAGTGTTAAGTTTCATGTGAGTGTGAGTTATTGTGTCTATATTATGCTAGTTTAGTAGTAAGTCAGTACTGTTGCAAGCGCCATGTTCACGGATGTACATCCGTGAACATGGCGCTTGCAACAGTGCCGAAATATCGGTTACTCCAAACAAAGGTACGTGGTATATATCCCGAAAGACAATTCAAATTAAGTTTAAATGACCACGAAAGTTAAAATTCCTATATAGTTTAGTACTTTTATATTATTAATAAAAATCCTTATTAATTGACAACAACATTATAGATACACCAGCTCATATACCTATGAAAATTCAATGTAGTTACTAAGTTTTTAAATTGTATAGAATCAAGACGAAGAAAAGAGTGGCCCGGTGTTTCTTGCCTGATTCTTCCCACGAGGCTCTACTTTCTGAACAGACTTTTTTTTTCAATGCTCACTTATGTTAATATGCATTTAAAGTTACTTTTTTATTTTTATTTGTTTGACCTTCTGACGGGTCCAAAAATTTTAAATATTTTTTATGGAAATGAACATATTTGAGTTTGTCCGTTTACAAGAATCGGGATCAGCGCCACCGTCTCCTAAGGACGGTAATGCTCTGAGGTAAATGTCATAAACAAGCACTCACCTATCCAAGTAGAGCCTATTCCAGACCCGCTACGAGCGCTAGCTACTCTAAATTAAAAAGGTAGCAACGTAATCTTAATATATAAAATCCTTGCGTTACTGACTGACTGACAGGCACGCTACAGCCGAAACTATTGGGCGCAGGAAACTGAAATTTGGCATGTGTGTTCCTTGGGGACCGTAGAGGTGCACTAAGAAGGGATTTCCGGAAATTCCCACGGGATCGGCCAAAAATCGGTAAATTAATAAAAAATGCAGGCGAAGCTGCTCGCGTCTTCTAGTAGTTCATAATCAGTATCCCTACTAATATTATAAATTGGAAAGTGTGTATGTATGTATGTGTGTTCCGTTTTCACGCTAAAACGGCTGAACCGATTTTGTTGAAATTTGATATAAAGATATACTGGATCATGCAGACGGACATAGGCTGCCATAAAATGCAAAAATTAAACTGGGAGGGATTGTAGGGAGGCTAGAAGTTTGTTCGGCACAAATTTACCTCTTGGAAGTAAGAACGTATACGCTATAATAATTGAGTGCGCATGTGCGTATATCGGTCAGTACTGACACATCATACATAATGTCATATAATTTTATGCACGGCATTGTTCGCATATATAAACTAATAATTATATACTACACTTTAAACGGATGAAACGACTCTACTAATATTATAAATGCGAAAGTGTTTATAGATATATATTGGACATGTATTGGAACATGGCTTTGGCATTTGACTATATGCAAGGCGATGTTATTATGTAGGTACCTTTCGGTAGATATAATGGTAGGTATATAGTGTCATGAATACTGACCGGGCTACTTTGTACCCTATAGAGTTTCTGAAGTCTTTAGAACAATCAGGAGTGTCTTCACACAACTTGAGACTGGAGTTAGATTGTTGTGTACACCCAGAATTTAACGCGTGCGAAGCCACGGGCAAAAGCTAGTATATATATGATTACGAATAATGACATTGCTACATTTTTTTGAGAATTTTCTCGCATACATACAAAGTAGTACTTTGCTCATCCTGGAATTCATTTCAAAGCACACGCTTTGTTAAATAAATTAAATTCCTAGATTTCGAGCGTGTGCTCGTAACTAAGGAAAATTCAATTATAATTAACAATACTGCACAAAGTATAAAAGCCATAATTTATGCATTCTTGGAAATAGATACAGTAGAATACAATTTACGGCTTGGCAGTAGCATCTGATATGTATTTTTACTTTGGTTGACCATCAATTTGATGATATAGCTGATAAATGTGACACAAAGTATCCAAAAAACTTAATTTCTACTGCAATGGACACTTTTATGATGATTTATGATAACATGTAGTATAATGGACGATTAACTACTCCTTTTCTTTATACTTACAAACTTTTTCTTCAGTAGAATAGAATTGGCTAGATTAGAGATAAAACATTTTATAAAGTAGTGGCATTTATATTTATTTTTCTTAAGTAATATAATCAAGAAATTTGTGACATATGATCTATCAGGTATGTCCTTACTGTTATACGATATGTCGCAGGGATTTTACAAAAGCCATGATATTATAACGTGGGGCTCAAACCACAAACTCAACTCATAATAAACTTAGGGTTCTTATAATATCACTATTGCGGACCTAGATTTATTATAATATCACTACCGAGGCGCAGTGAAATTACAATACCACTGAAACGAGGCCGTGAAATTATCCGAACCAGTCGTTGTTGACTATAATCTGTGTAATTATAATTTGACTAGTGAAATTATAATATCACGTTTTTTACTAAATCCCTACGACAGATATAAAAATGCAAAAATTATTTTTAGGATTCCATACCTAAAAAGCAAAAAAATACGAAACACTTATTAATTTTGTTGTCCGTTAGTCTAGGAAGACTCTATATTGCGAGAACGCGTGGCAATATTGAGTTAGAATAATACTTAGATCTTCAGGCCCTTGAAGCTATGAAAAATTAAACGTTTAGGTGAAAAAAAGAATACTGCCGTATAACGCGCAAAAAAGGATATGGTATTACTTGTTGACCTAGAACTTTAAAATATGGCTAACTAAAATCTTCATATAGTACAAATACAAATTCAAGGAAAAATCTGAAGATACATTTGTTATTTATATTAAAAACTATAGACTTAAAATTAGGTCAAAATAAAGTTAAAGCTACTAGGTCAACGGAGGTATCTTAAAAAAGGGCTTTATGTGCATATCTAAATATTTATTACATTTAATTATTGCTAAGCATAAATTTCAATTATAAAGAAAATTAAATAAATTGCCGCCCCCTTGTATGTATTTTAATTTGTACGGAACCCGGTGGTTGAGTTTGAATTCGATTCGCACTTGCCCGATGTTTTTTTGTTTTAATTAAATACCACTTTCAAGCTTTTATCTTTCGTTAAAATATACATGTAATACTGGGAGGTCGATAAAAAAATAAGTACACTATGTAATTCAGCAACTGTCTATTTAAAGTATGAACATAAAACTTTAATGACTTCTCAAGTTGTAAATAAATCTTTTTCTGTTATCAATTATTTCAATAAGGACTTAGCTTGTAACTGATTACGTACTTTTATAAATGTTAAATTAAATTAGAAAAAATGATGAATACTTACACTAAAAAAACCGCATAACATTCAGAAAAGTTTCCAAACTTTCACAAAAATTGAAGAAAAAAATCACCAAGCACTCAACTATATTGCAAAACGAATACGAACTTTTAAAAGCCGATAAATGAATTTATTTATTTATTGACAGGTTAAAAAGTTCCGATAGCATAGGTATGGTGCGGCGAGCGACTCGCTCCGTTGCGACCGAGAACTCGACTGTTGCTGAAAACACGGGGACGCTAAGGGCAGCGCCACATTTGACGCCATTACTGATAGCGTCTGAATACAGACTATAGTAGGTACTTGGATGGCAATCATGTAATGCTAAATTACTTAGAATTAAATCGTCTCGATTCATTTTGAATGTTAGTGTGTTACAGAGGGAATAGCAAAGCGCACTGACCAAAATAATAATTTTCAATGTGATTTATCATCATTATCTCGAGTGCATACCAGCCTTTACGAGTGGCACAGGCTGCGTTTTCTAGTCTTAGCAGATTTGATATGCCATCAAACGTTTTTCCCTGAAACCTAAATGCATATTCAGTGGTTTAAACCGGCGAGGTGTAAAGGTGTTTAATGAAACTGAAGGCCAATTCTCGTATTTAACAGACACTGACACTTAATTTTGACTGAACTGCGATTTAATTTTGAATTGACTAACAATTGGTATTCTGCTTCACTTAATCTCATTACAATATCATTTCGATACAATCAATTTATAATCTCTTGTTGATCTCAGAGGTAATGTCAAAAACTCAAAAACAAAAACATGAATGTTGCCATTGTATGGGAAAATACATTAATAGGAATGGTGATTGGGTGCCACTACGTTTCCATGCCAAATTAAAATTAATATACAACTAAGTAATAACATTTCGGTAAGTAAATGTATTGGTTCCTTGGATCGTATGGATTATTTTCAATAGGTATAGCCATCGCAGCCCAAATCCACTCATACTTATTTTATATATAAAACAATAACAAAGTAACAAACACTTATTTTGCTCAATTGTCAATAATAGTCAGCTGTGAACTGTCAAACCGTAGTATCATTTGGTTTTAGCTACAGTTTGACGTTTGTTGTACGTAAGTAATTAGCAGAATACCGTCCACACTAGTTCACACTTGGTTCAACTTTCGATGTAGTCCCGATCTCATTCAAGTGTCAGTTAAGTTACGAGAATACCATTTATGACACCGAGACTAGATTGATATTGGAATTTGAACAAATATAATTACCAGAATTGGCCTTCTGAGTTCACGTAACAAAAATCGGGAGCGGGCTTTACGTACTCTCGGATGAGTGGTTTTTTGCGACCTTTCGCCCGTCTATAAATCACACGGTAACGAACGCAAATCTAGGCATAGATTAATGAGATCGCCACTATGCCAGGGCTTCACCAAAGTGCGTGTAGACTATTCCGCTAATATAAATGACAACATATTGCTAGTGAAGCTCAGTCACTTAGCAGTTGGCGAAGTTTATTAAGAAGATCAACGTCGTAACTAATGCTATAAGTTGTTATTGCCATACTGGTATGGCAGTTCTCACTTTGATGACCTAGCCATTATACGCCTTATATGCATTGTATATGTATGTATACTTTTGAACGGAATTCTAAATAGAGTTATTATTCAGCTAGGTATAAGCTAGACATTGCCAACGCTTGCAATTAGGTAGAGAGATGGATTATCTACCACTAGGGATAGTAAAAAGCTTTTTAAGTGGTATTTGTATTAGTTTTGTAAACCTATTTAAAACCGCTGCCACTGTTGAGTAGGTAGTCAAAATGCTTCGCACCAGTAGGTAATTAAACTTTCATGGGTTTCATATATTTTCATTAAAATATTTACTTTATGAAAAGTGTTTAATATTATTGACTGCATTAATTGGGTAGGATAGGACAACATAAATCATTAAACAACTCCAGAAAAGAAATTTAGTAAACATTCATATTCTAGAAAAGTTTTATTATATGTAGGTATAAAGGAAATATATAATAGACGAATGTTATTTGCCAAAACTGCAACTATCCAGTTCCAAGTATCAAAGCAATGCAGGCTCTTAGCCAAGCCATACCCACTAAGTTTAAAATATACGCATCTCGTGTTCTGGTTTAAAATGAACATTTTGCTGGAAAATATATGCAGATTTTTTACTAACTATATTCTCAAATTCTAGGTAATAATTTAAGTAACATTCCTATTTATCATATGGTTTAAAATAGTCTTACAACCTACAGCAGCGATATAGCAATAATTGTAAGCATCACATATGATTAGGTGGGTCGAAGAATCCAATTATTTTCTCATAAATAAAGTATGTGGGTGATGAGGCAATTTTAAGGGCGAACACGAATCAAGATATAGAATTTTTGTTGACTCCTAAAAATACTTAGTCATTGTTCAAAAGCTACCTTTGCCGGCCGCGAGTAGCTAGATAAGCGATGTCATTTGCCAAAGTTGCTACCAGAATTCTTTTAGATTTATCATGCCTATGTTCCATCTGCTGTATAAATTTGGCATGGGTATAAGCAAAGGCAAGTTGTAAAATCAGTTAAGAAAGAGTGAATTTATTTAGCTCCTATAAACATTCATGTGAATTTGTTTTAGTTTTTTTCCTCTGTTACATCATTATTGCATGGCTCTTTCAATAACATTATAAGTTAAAATCTTTGCTGGACAAGGACATGTTTATGAAATATTGAACATCCAAATGCTAGCCGGTCCTCATTCCGCCTACTATGCCATAATATTTGGGTAGGTGTGAACTATTCTTTAGTGGCAGACATTATGAAATTTCAACGAAAATTATTATCACAGCTCAGTAGGCTCAACAAGTTAACAAGTAACATTATCGGTTAAGTTAATTTTTGTAGGCGATACAATAGATATTGAACTTGAACCGCTCTAATTTCAACTACGGAGCTCGACCTGCTGTTTTACTTTAAACACATTTTTTACCCGACTACGCCAAGCAAAGTCAAAGGAGGGTTATGAATTTGACAGGCTATGTATGTGTGTATCCCAAGTAACAAAATTTTGTCTTGTAGTGGTTCCGGGGCCAGGACTATAACAGGCTAGTAGAAGGTTACAACCACGGAAAAGGGCCCATTTTATAAGCGTACGTTTGCTAATAAAACACTCATAGTAGACTTCTCGAGCACCACTTAGACCAATAATACACTTATGGTTGGACTACGCAGAACCATTTGCTCCTGCGAAGCTCACTATGAGTATTTAATAGAACCAGGCAGGCGTGTAACGTACTCCGCGCTTCTATTACTAGCTACTTCAAACATATGTGAATTTCTGTTGTATTGTGTTCTACGGTTGGGTAAAATTTTTTTTATAAAAGTAGAAGGTAAGTTCATCTGTTATAAATAAAATGTATTAACAAGTATTTCGCACGTAATACTATACGAGTATGAATGTTTGCACGGCAAACGCGTAAGTATTTTCGGTGAAGTATATTGTGTTTTACATCTCAATTTTTGTTCGCCTTTTGAACGTATGAACGTATGAAGCGTATTTACTAAGCTGTGTTTAAAAATAATATTAGTCCTAACAGAATTGTCACGCCATATTGTGACACCATATTGTGTGTCAATAGACACCAAAATGGCCGTGAAGACGCGATAAATATTATAAGCAATTGTCTTCTTATATGGACTTTATGAAGATATCTTTGGACTCTAACGGTTTTACAAGAAACCTTTATACAGAAATTAATACTATAACAGCATTCGAGAGTCCACAATATTACCAAGTACACTTACTCTTAGAAGAAACCACTGTAGAACTAATTCACTTATAATTGGCACATAAAGTTGACTTATACACCCCTATAAGGTCAAGTAACAAATGCAAATGGTTCTAAGTGCATTTAGTTCTACAAATTACCATTACTGGCGTATGACACTCATAGTGGATTTATAATTACTTTTTGTAGGCGATTATAAGTGTAACTTACTAGAACAAGTTTTCTCAAGTGTAATTGCACCTATGCAACACTTTTATAGGCCATGTTAGCCTTTACTGCGCCTATAATTTCGTTCTATACACGACTATAAGTCAACTTATAAGAAAAGGGATACTACAAACATAGTAAAAACAGAATAGTAAGCTAGCTAAGGCCGCTCGGCGAGTTAATTGCCTACTCTTGCGATGACGCACGGGTTGTCACGTGTTTACACCGCGGCGCCGCCGGCTTTGTCGGCGCGCGCTATTTCGCCGTTTTTTTAAGTGATTGCGCTGAATACTACAGAATTTAAGTTTGCATATATTTTTTTTCAAATATCTGCTGACTAGCTAAGCGTTATATAACTATCTAAATGCCCTTTATAGCGAGAAAAATGTAACAAGTTTAATTAACTGTCGTTTAACACATTGTATAATATTAATAACGTTTATTACAAAACTGAATGTACATAAACAATGGTCGCGGGCGAGCAGTGTAGTACCTACATGCATGCGCGCGATCAGACGCGCGGCGCATCCCGTACTGAATCCGCGCCGAGCGTTCCGCGCTCGTGAGATTGTGTGCGTGAAAAGAGCGTACGTACACGCCGCCGCGCCGCCCCGGCGACTCACGCATACATTCACACCAGCGCGGCGGCGGCGGCGGCCGATTTGTATGAAGCTATCTTACTATTCTGTTTGTACTATGCTACAAACCCAAACGAACTCCATGTAACCAGTTATAAGCTTGGTAGTAAAACCTGGAACCACTAAGAGAGAGTTACTAGTTCTGTGAGCCTGTAAACTGTGCACTACAGGAGAACTTTGTTACTTGGGATGTTCATCTGTTCCCTCATAGCTCCTAAGCTACTTTTTAGAACTCGACAAATGAGGTGTTGTTAGAACCTTCTTGATTGTCCGCTAAACATAGGGTACGTGACGTGTCACAAAACTCAATGTGGCGCCCTCTAGCGCCAAAAACGTGTTGTGTTCAAAAATAAAAATGAGATAAACACATCGTGTTTGATATCATTTGAAAGTGTGTCACATGCACATTTCCAAAATATTGCTTAAATTTAAAGTGGCGCCCTCTAGTATGAAATAAGATTTTCAGGATGCAAAAATAAAGAAGGTTACTGGAAAAACAATAACAAAACAAAAATAAGAGACGGCTCTTATTTTTGTTCTGTTATTGTTTTTCCAGTCACACGTTATATAAAACCGTAACAAAACAACTAACAATCGCTAATAAAAAATCGTAGTGAATGCATTTTGTTCAAAAATGCAATGCTAGAAGTGCAAGGTTGTAGTACTATTGCATTGTGCTCGGGAAGCTGTGGCTAATCGTAAGTCAAAACATTTACGAATGAACACTAAATCATTTATTAAAAAATGAGGATATATGTCATTATAATCATATGTAAATACATATGAAAAACATACTCATCGCCACATCTACTAAAATAAATATAAAATAAATTACCGTAACTGGTAGGTATAATAATTTTTGTTACGGCTACGCTTTCATGTTACCCTGCCAAGTATTGAGTAGTTTGCCATCGAAACGCCTATACATAGTCTTATATCGTCGATGCAATAAGTGTCCAACTTTTAAGTACTATACTCTGATTCTGAGTATATCAACCGAACGACAAAAAAATATTTCATCTAATTCGAAATATGGCGCGACTCCAACCTCTCGTCATAATTTTATTATGACGTATACAGTCGTCTATTGATAAACCAGTTCGACATTGGAATCTTCAACAAGCGAGCATATTCCTTTTTAAAAGGTAGTCAACGCACTTGTCATCCTTCGGGCATTGCAGATGTCTATGGTTGGTGGTCGGTGATTACTTACCATCAGGTGACCCGTTTGTTCGTTTGTCTTCCTATGCTATAAAAAAAATGCGAAATCTAGGATCCAAATTGATGTATGGATAACATTTACTGCTTTAATAATTTGAATTAATTAAACTGTTACGCTTATATTATTAAAATAATTGTGATCTCATTAGTCAAAACCGCGGCCAATGGCTGACGTACATAATATATTATGTACATATGTAAAACATTTCTGCGAAATTAGAAACATAAATGGCATGATGTACATAGATACTCCGACTGCACGGTTGGCGTAGTGGTTTAAGCGGCTGCCTCGCCGCTTGACACTGCGCCGAATGTTGTGGGTTCGATTCCCACACGGACAACACTTTCTGTGATTCACAAATTGTTGTTTCGAGTCTGGGTGTGCATTGTGTCCGTTACTTGTATGTTTGAAAAGTCCCCCTCGACACAGGATTTAGTCCTAATGAGGGAGTTGTCTTTAAAAAAAAAACAAAAAAAGATACTCCACAAACATGATTAAATAAATAGAATATAATAACATTCAAACGTGTTCACAAAGCAACTGCAAGTTCTGACGAAGCAACCGCAAAGGAAAGGGATACATGGTAAGATCCAGATAATGGAAAAAAGCTTACGCGAACAAGAAGAGGATATAAATGACTAATATTATGAATGTGAAAATTTTTGTGTGTCTTTATTTGACGTAGAAACGGAGCGATATGATGGTACGGTTTTGGATATAGAGATGGTAAGGAGAGTGTGAGAGAGTGACTACGTTTTATCGCGAAAACCTGGGGGCGCTAACTAGCTTGTCCTGCGTGCCCCTCTAACATTACAGGAACTTCATACACAATAATTTAGCGGCTCTTAATCGCGTTAACTTAACTTATTTAAGACATAAATACCTATTTGTTTCCGACGTTTCGCTCGTTTTGCACCGAGCGTGGTCGCGGAGAGACTGGTGAGAGTTCAGCGCCGTCTTGTGGAAGTGCGGGTTTCGGCACCTACCCTCACTTGGTCTTTATTTACGTTCGTTTATACGAAACGTCGGAAACAAATTGGTATTTATACCTTAAATAAGTTAAGTTAACGCGATTAAGACCCGCTAAATTATTGTGTATGATGTATATAAATCGCGAAAGTTTAAAATCGATTATTACAGGAACTTATGGACGCTGCTGAAAATGCCATAAGTTTTGTCCTAATTCGATTTAGATTGCCATCGACACGCTAAGAAGGAGGTCGCTAAAACCGGCCCACTAGGGTGGAGCCGCGGGTGAAGCCTAGTGTGAAAACATTTTTAAAACCTCCGAGATGGCTTAGAGACAAATCGAAAGTAAATATTTTTTTTATTTATAGTGAGACTCACGCCTGTATCCCCGGAGGGGTAGGCAGAGGTGTAATATTACACCCACATTTCGCCATGATTTTTTTAAGTCCCACGTAATAGGGGGCGAGCCTATTGCCGTTACCGGGCACATCACCAGACACCGTGCTGCCACTGAGAATTCGGAAAAACTCAGTAATACTTTTGCCCGACCCGGGAATCGAACCCGGGACCTCCGATCAGCAGTCGCATAGCGTATGCCACTGTACCACGGAGGCAGTATATAAAATGCAGTTAAAACGTCGACAGGGCGTTTATAAGTTGATTACTTGATTATACAATGTTTGCTGAATTAAACATTTGGGTGATAAAACGATAAGCAGTGTATTACACGGTTGTCTACGCCACGCCACGCAATATATCAAGAATATCACGATGCAAATGACACTGTCACTCTTATCTTCTTGTGAATATTTGTTATTAGTTTTTGGGTTATGTCGAACAGCAAGTTAATATTTTATTTACATTGTAACTTTTTTATGCTGTTACTGGCAAACAAGCCAGCGCCATTGGCCCATCTGATGGTAAATGGTAAACGCTGCTCATAGACTGCCCTTAATATACAAGAACGCGGTAACATTCAGCAAGTATACGTTTTACTTTTTCACACTACATATAGATCATCATCATCATGTCAGCCTAGTCACGTCCACTGCTGGACATAGGCCTCCTCCACGGTTCTCCACACAGACCGTTTTTAAACCGCCCGCATCCAACTTTTCCCGCGATATTAACCGGTCGGTCCACCTTGCGGGCGCCCTACCCCTGCTGCGTCGTCCGGTACGTAGTCGCCACTCCGGAACCCGCCTGCCCCAACAGCCATCGGTTCTTCGAGCTATGTGCCCTGCCCATTGCCACTTCAGCCTGGCTATTCGGAGAGCTATGTCGGTGACTTTGGTTCTCCTGCGGATCTCCTCATTTCTCATTCGATCTCGCAGGGAAACTCCGAGCACAGCCCTCTCCATCGCCCTCTGAGTGACCCCGAGCTTTTGGATAAGGCCCATAGTTAGCGACTACATATAGATACAACAATATATCTAATTCAGTCACCACAAACAAAATGAGAACACTCTCCCGCTCACAAACCGTTCACTATTTATATCCACCTAGATAGTTACATATTTATCGTGATATTAAGTTATAAACTTTGATGTCTAAAATACAAGTCAATAAAAGTATAGCAATACTGGTAGAAGACTGACCGCTTCTTTGATGAGTGACCTAGCTTGTTGTGGCATTAACATAAAAGCGCTACCGTTCTCCGGAGGACATGGAAAGCCGCCAGTCTCGCTTAGGGCCTGTTCACGAGATCGGTCTAAGCGGCGAGCGTCGCGGCGGGCGGCGCGGCAGAGCGTCGTGCACGCCACGACCCTACAGTAGCGGTAAACGCAGCGGCAAATGTGGACGTATTTGGGCCGTCGGAGTTACCCATTAATATGGCGATAGCCAAAATATCTTTGTGTAACTATACGGTATACCTACAAAATTGTCGACATTGGATCTTCATTTCTTACAAGTATTTTATATCAAAGGAATAATGTATATTCGCAATTAATGAGGCGTTGAATAGGTACCTACACAACGTAGATTACGTTAAGTAGGTAGGTAAATCAACTTTTAACTTTCATAGTAGCTGTGTCTGTACCTAAATAGGTACATATGTACATTACACAATGTTTTAATGTTTGCGATTTATATTAAAACCTACCATTATATTCTGTAAAACATTGTTTCATTACATCTCGCAACGTTTTATTAACATTTTTGTATTTATACAGCGGATGTGTTGCTATCCATACACGCGACCGTTTTAAAATTTCGACTTTAAAGGTCTCCGTATTCATTACCACCACGAAATATTTAACAAATAGTTTAACCGCCTAGTTCGTCTCTCGCGTAACGCTGTCTGTGCCGCTCGGAGTCGTGGCGTCGGACTCGGTCGCAGTACATTTGTTCCCGCCGCTCGCCGCACCGCCCGCCGCGCCGCTCGCCGCGCAGCCATTCGCACCAAAAAAAACGCGCGCGTTATCGCTGTGCGCTGCGGCTCGTGGCGTGCTTCGAACGTTTTCATACATTTGATCTTACCGCTCGCCGCCCCGCGCTAAGCCGCCGCTCAAAGCGGCAAGGTCGTGACAGGGCCGTTATTTTGTTATGACAAAAACCGTTATGTTACACGTAGCTGACGACGGTCGTCTATAAACTGCGACACAAGAATTGGCCACACACTCATGCGAAAAGTTGAAAAAAGTTGTAAACAGACACTTAATTTTTTTATATTTGTATAGATATATACATACATAACACAGTAACTATTTCTAATTTTAAGTTTCCTGTTCACCAATACGGTAAACAAATACAAGTGAAATCCTATCCATAGAGCGGTACTGATTAAGTCAATGTACACGATTTTGCAGTACATAAAATTATACACTATATTATTTTCTAAAGTCTTATACCCTGGATAATTGATGAGTAACATGGGCGAATCCATTATGAAGCTTAACGGCCTTGTCCGCTCGCATCCTATTATAATGAAATTTCGGCGTAGCCCTTGGCGACTTTACTGCCTTTGTTAATATTTTGACCACCATATTTCCATGGCTTATTAATATACAAAAAAACAGCGAAATGTAGTCCCTAACCATGCTATCCATTTCAATTAAAGGGAGACAAGAAATAAAGAAAAAATAAAAACATGGCATTTTTAGGAAGCCCTTTACTTTATACATAAATATATGTATAGTATAAAATATAAGCAATTACGTGCCATATCCATTCTACCTGTCACATAGTGAAACTGTATACACCACATACCACAAGACTAAATCAAGCTTGGCAACAGCACACGATGGCCTGTCCATACTCTGTGGTATACACGTCATTAATTAACTCTTTTGGGGCCTAGCTACACGATCACATGACGTACAATAGCCTTTACACAATGCGTTATTGACGTTTGTAATCCAAGCGTTCTGTAATTAATCTAATGCCTGATGTCTTCTGACGAACGATCGTCATACATATAGATGTTTATGTCTATATATGTACGACCCGGTGGCGTAGCAAGAGTCGCTTACCCTCCCGCTAAGCCACCGGGTCTACCACAGATACTGCCACGCCGAAGGTCATGGGTTCGATTCCCATTCAAGTTATTGTGTGCGTAAATATGACTATGTATATATATATTTACAAAAAAGTACATACGTACACATGTATATCCATTGTCTAGTATCCATAGTACAAGCTCTCGCTTAATTTCGAACGATATAGTGTCGTGTGTATGTATGTGGTAGAATATTATAATTAATATCTTCTTAATATATAAAATCCTTGCGTTACTGACTGACTGACAGACACGCTACAGCCGAAACTATTGGGCGCAGGCAGCTGAAATTTGGCATGTATGTTCCTTGGGGACCGTAGGGGTGCACTAAGACGGGATTTCTCGAAATTCCCACGGGATCGGCCAAAACGAGTAAAATTAAAAAAAATGCAGGCGTAGCTGCTGGCGTCCTCTAGTAATATATAAAGACACTTGATTTGACTGACACATAATCGTAGAGCCTAAACTACTGCACCTAGAAACATGAATTCAACCAGTGGATCCTTTTATGACATAAGCATTTACTAAGGCAGGATTAAATTCCAGCCCTACAAATTTGGGTAGGCAAAATGAAGGCCAAAACATTGTTTAAAAAAAAGCAGATTTTAAACTAGCTCTAGCATAACCATTTTTTCTGAACTAATACGACAAGGTACAGAGCTATACCACATGAGTAAATAAACCGAACAGAGAGACAGCTTCTTAAGAGCTTGTAAATTTGTTACCTATTTTGGTAGGGTTGTCACAATAGGTTAAGACAAATCGCTTGTTCGGTATACGACAGATTCTGGATTGGACAGATTCGTGATTTGGCAGATTCCCAACTCGACAGATTCGTGGATTGGGAAGATTCTTGGACTCAACGGATTCGCTATACGGCAGAAGTACAGTTGTAAATAAAATAGCGAGTGGAATCAAAAAAGGCATGCACCTGAAACTTTTAAAAGCACGGAATAAAAATATACATTTGTTACCAAGGACACGACGTGACGACGTGATTTATTTGACATTCCCAACGATACCACTAATAGTGTTGAATATTTTCTGGTAATATGATCTATTTTGCTAATAAACATAGGAATCTCCTTTAGCTATTATGGCCACTAGTTTTACCACGGGGATAGGTATCTAAAATAAGTTTAAAAAGAAATTGTGTAAGACAAATGAAAGGGCTAACAAAAAACAGGTGCATGCGATTTTCGACCTTATTGACAATTCATGACAGACTTTTTTTTGGTATTTTCTTGCTTTCTGACATTGATAAGTTACAAAAATTATAAATTCTGAGTTACGTCAATAAGGTCGAAAATCGCATGCACCTGTTTTTTGTAATCTCTATCGATGGCTGATCACTTTCTGATAGTCATTGGTTTTGTAAACATTAATTGCTTTTACACAATTTCACAACTAATGAGTTGTTAAGTATTTCGTTGCCAACATTGATAATATTTATTTCAAGATCGAAATATTCGCGAAACATTTGCTCGAGCAATTCAACAAATGCGACAAAATTATCAGGAGTTATACCTAATTAAAAAACCCAATTGTACGTTACCATTGTTAAAATCTTTATAATGATTTAATTATTTCATCTAGTATTATTCATACACACAGTACAATAAACAACCATTATTAATAATAAAACACCACTTTTTTACATTAAAATTTTAAAACTTGCAACGTACAAAACAAACAACGTGCGTCGTAATAACCCTAAGATTGTCAACTGCCTGTGCCTACGTAAACCGGTTCTTTCCACTCTCGCCGCGTACACGACAAGCGGCCAGTGGTCACGCACACATAAGCCGCGTGCTCGTAGTAGTGCAACCGATTCGCGCTGTTGTATGAAGCTGTGTCTCTGTTCCGTTTATCTACTCATGTGGCTATACCTCGAACTATCTTTTTCTCTATATTGTAGAATCGTAACTGTTTTCTAGGAGCATTGGCAACACAGATTCACACATGCTTACCTGTTTCTGATCGTGGGTTATTAAAGATACGAACATTCTATTAATTTTATATTCGTTTATTTTATAAAGTAAATGATAACGGTATTAATAGATCTAACCCATATTACCACATAGGCCATAAATAATCAACCTCCTTCTCAAATTCAATTTGATTCATTTACATATACGGACTAATATACCTAATCTTTTGTTAGTTCAGTGCTAGGACAAAATGGATCACAAATTAACATCATCCCCAACATGGGTAACTTTCAATTAGTTTAAAATGGAGCGACCCATAAAGTCAAGAGCTTCTGCAAACTACTTTAGGTAATACGTTCACGTTATAAACTATAACATTTATTTGAGCATTAAACAGGTCGTAAAGGGCAGTAAAAATGTACCGGAAACGATGAACTCTCAATGTAATGTGGGCCATAAAAAATATCTGTTCTAGCGGACTACGATAAAGAAAATTACATTTATTACTCTGACTTGCGAACGCTAACGGGGTAATATACTTTTTTGCAATAATACTAAACTTAAATTTAATATAATCTAGTCAACGTAAACATTTTTATTCACTAAACAAATCAGTAGTGGGAGCATTGCAAACTTCGAAGCAAAGGGCAGCAGTTAAATTTAGAAGTGTATGTAAGCTCGACGGTACAAGGTCCATTTAAAGTTGCTTGAACTACGCCTTCCGCAAAGTTAACGAATTATCAGCCAACCAACAGGAAAATCCAGTCAATATATAATAATAAAGGTTTCCGCTGTTATCAGTCATCCACTATTTCAACTTAGGAAAGTTTTCGACATCGACCCTCGTCGTAGAAGTCAAAGCCATCTTGCCTGATATTGAAATATACAGGCAAAAATTGTTTCAAGAGACCCCTTTTTTACGTTGTACCATAAATGTCAACGGCAGACCATGAACCAAAAGTTATGTTATAGGCATTCTTATCCTTCCCTCCCATTTAGGCAATATCTTATAAGGGATGCAAGTTTTTTGGGATCTCTTCATATTTTACCATATGATGTATAACAATATTAAAGTAGGTACTTCTTACTTATGCGTTCCATTTCATATAGTACGTTGCTTTGGGCTATACATGACCAAACTACCGACGGTCGGTTTATATATATTGTGAACGTGGGTCGATATGTACAAGTAAATAATGTGTACATAGCTTATTAGGTTCTCCCTTGGATTACTTTTTTTACCTAATGGAAGAAAAGAGGAGCCCAACACGCACCCTCGGTTCAGTTGTTGCCCATCGCTACTGAGGATACCTCGTGCAGAGGCGAAACACGTGTCGAAGAATAGTCGGTGCATACAGCGGGATACTGCAAGTCAGGTATGTTTCTGGAACCCATACCATTCCTATATCCCTTATCCTTTTACAGGAATTCGGTATTGTCAACCTTTTTCTATTGCAATAGTTGGGGTGGTCAATCCGAGGGTGCGTGGTGGGTTCCTCTTTTCTTCCATTAGGTCACAATGGAGTTCCGCCAAGTAACGCCTGATTCAATCAACTTACTTTCTTTATTTTTGCACTAGAGAGCACTTGGAGTAGGGTCCGGTAATAGTCTTCGACTAAATCACTTCAGAGAATGGGCACTGAGAAATCAGAACATATGAGGGAATACAATCGTCTGACGGGCCGTTGAACGTATAACTTACAATGTTCAAACCAACAGTTTGGACAAAATATCTTCATAAGTGGAGAAGTTAAAGTGCGAAAAGGCTTCTTATAGAAGAAGGGTTTTAATTGGATATAGTAACACGATTTGTTACATTTAAACTAAACTGAACGTAATTGCGAGCCACTCTGCAGTAGACAACTTATACAAGCTACATTATTATTTTAAATTATTATTTGATTTCACTGTTATATCAGTCGCAAGGTCGAAAAACTGTGAATTGAAATTACATGTGGGATGACTCAATGGCACAAAATCACGAGAAATTTTAGCAACTAAATCTGAAACGTTTAGAATGGATAAAGGCACAAGAAGAAAAGAAAACAGCACTTAAAATAAAAAATATGTTTTTGGCGGCATAGCTTGAATAAAGATTGAGTTTACTAGAAAACCACGAATACATCAGGTAAATAATAATATTTATATCAACTATGTGCTAACGCGCTTTATGAAATTAAAAATGTTGCTATAATTATCTAGTACTAATATATAAAGCTGAGAGTTTGTTTGTTTGCTTGAATGCGCTAGTCTCAGAAACTATTGGTCCGATATGAAACATTCTTGCAGTGTTAGATCACCCATTTATCTAGAAAGGCTATAGGCTATATAACATCACGCTATGAGCCACGGAAGTGGAGCAGTTTCCAAAATAACGCGGGTGTAACCGCGGGCTCATCTAGTCTAATATGTTTTACAAGACGCATATCTTTTTATCCGATTTAAATCAAACAAACGCAAAATATTAATCTAAACAATAATCTTTGTAACCGCATGCAAATTAATTAAGCCATTGCGGAGATTAACATATCCACATACACAGACAAATGACAAACAAATCTGTTTATGAGTTAATAACATACATAATCTACTTTATACACGGATTAAATTGTAAATTTTCAACTGTGTAGCGAGTCACAATTTGGCGTTCTCGGCACAACAAAATAGGATAATGCAATGGTTTATATTTCCTTTTCGTTAAAAAATATCTGACATTATCTTAATGGCTATTCTAAAAGTGTATCTAATTTTAAACAGAACAAAAGACAAAGATGCTATCTCGATTTTGTGAAAATAACAGTTACGAAAATAAATCTGCAGTCTTTTATAGAACCGTCCTTGACTACATCTCGACTAATTGGAAACGGTACAGTACAAAACAAATTTTAAGGTTTTATAAAATATTTGTTCTTTTTATGGACAAAGAACGAAACAAAAAGGTATTTTTGTTTCAGTAATGAAATTCGCGATAGCGAATACAGTTGTATTTTCCGCCGCGGTGGACAAAAATGAATTAACGTACGAATAGCTTCCTACGAAATATAGTAACGGTAACTTTCAGGTTTAAAAATACCAAATATTATGCACTTCATGCAAAATAGTCAAAAGTATGTGACTTGTTTAAACGAATATTGTACAACATTAATTTTGCATATATTGAATAGATAATTTTACTTGTTGTGGTGAAAACACAAATTTTAATGCTAATAATAAGGAAAAGTCCTCGTAGTATTTTCTTCAAAAGCGGCACGGGGTACATACGATTTCACTACTAGAGCCACCAAAAATTCACAAGCAAGTGACTGACTGCATTCTCTGCACTTTACAAACAACACTACCGCAACGCTATCGCCGTCCAGAGAACACAACAACACAAGTAAGATCTAGATCATACAATTTAATAGAAACGGGTCTTATTCGTGATATTTAATTAATTTAATGTATAAATACCTCTGTCCTACTGACGTTTCGGCCGTTTTACAACAGCCATGGTCGCGGCAGGCCTAAGTTTACATCCGAAGTCGCTTTGTTGATCGCCTGGAGAAATTCAGACAGATCCGGAGTACCTAATTGATCCATCACCGCGTGGCATTTTTACGACTCCAAATGTCTGGCCAGAAAGTTCCATGAAGTTGCGAGAATTGCCAGAAGCTTGTACAAGCAATCCACCTACATATCTAATATAGATGGCCTCTGCGCAATTCCGACCTTATGTCGGCGCACTACAGTCCATTTGCATAATAAAAGAGCTCTAGTATGTTTTTTGTGCGTTATTGCTAGAAAGATGATGTTATTTTGATGCCACATTACGTAGTAAACGTAAACTATCTGACCGTAGTTGTAGCGACGTTTTCTATTTTTATTGTCAGGTTGTATCTAGACGGTTTTATGCTTCTAAATAAACTAGCGTTTGCCTTCTGCTACGCCCGAGTAACTTTTTGGACAGGAAGAAAACTTAACCCCCCCCCCCCCTTTTACTCCTTTATGGAGGTAACTTCCAAAAATCCTCCGTTAAATTCCCCAAAGAGCAATCATTCCAAATTTCAGCTTCTTAGGCCCAGGAATTTCAGTTCTGCGTTGTCTGTCAGTCAATTAGTAACATAGTATGAAAGTTATATAACGGTTGCCTATCATATATATACCTACCTATCGAAATCATACTTGTTTATACCTGGCTGTGAAGAGGTGCGGCCAAGTGACAAACTGCAACCGTGATTTTTCAGAATCCTTATATATATTGCCGTGATGTAGACGATATTTTATTTAAAAAACAAGTGAACGATTTTTTCCCAAAAATCAATTACCAAAAAATTTGTTTAAAAATACTTGCGGCCACATTTTAATAGGCAACTTAGTAAATATATATTCTCTTAATCATAAATTTATATAAATATTTGGTTTTTAGCGAAAACTCAATGAGTGCACTAATTTGTCGCGGGATCTTATACTAACAGAAGAGATTTATACACCTATTTAATATAGTACTCATATATTGGTGTAATATATTGGTTGAAATAATTTCAGAATCGTTTTACGTATCGACGTAACATACGAGAAACAACTTGCTAATTTCATATATTATACAATACATGACACACTTGACATTTATGCCTGAACTTATGACCAATGCAACGTTGACCTAAAAGCTAAAGGCAGCAACACACAGATGAATAGTTTTCTATTTCCAGGATTTGTACTATTGAAGCAGGCCTTGAACAGCTCTGAATTACAACAAAAATAGATTTTATAAAATTATACATTTCAACTATTTTAATTCATTCTGTATATATTGGCAATAAAAATTTAATTATAGCTTATAAAAACAAAGCTAGAAAATTATTTTAAAACTGTTCGTTACTATATTATTCAACATTCTCTAATCAAATTTTTGATATTGTTGCATTCTATTATAATCTTCATCTTCTCGAGTTAGTACAGAATTCAAATGGCACCAACCCAGTATGTAGCCACAGCAACGGTATTGTCGGTGGCTTGACATAGATCGGCCTCAGAACATCTGTGCGGACATTTAGGACACTCAGCAGGTGACTCATGGTCTGTTCGGGAGCACCACAATCGCACTGCGTGTAAGCCGAGTCAATCATACCCCATTTCGCTAGGTTGTGTATGCAGCGGCCAACCTGGCTTCGTAAACGATTCAGAGATCTCCATATGGGCCACTGCAGATTACTTCCGGGGGTAGATGTTCTTTAGCTTCTACATAGTTCGCAGGGGGTGGAACTGTCTCATGCCATTTTTTTTTCTTAAACTAGGTGGATGGTCTTGACTAGCCTTAGTATATCACAAGAAGCTTTTGCGGCTTTTTAGTCTACCACGGGGCAATCTATGGTTGTGCAACGGGTGTCGAGGGTCCTCTTCCTGGTGGCGTTTCTCAGCAGCGCAGACCACTTCTCGGCGAACCGCGGGCGGGGCAATGCCTGCCAGAGGGTAGGTAGATTTTATTTAGAGGTGTGGGCTTTAGACATCCCGTTATTATGCGACACATTTCGTTCAGTGCAAAGTCGGCTTGTTTTGCGTGAGCAGATCGATGCGACACTGAACACGCAAATTCACCCGCGGAGTAGCATAAAGCTAGGCTAGATGTTCGGGCTACATCAGGCGATGCTCCCCAGTGTGTAGAGGTCAATCTTCAGAGAAGGTTATTCCGGGTGTAAATTTTCTGCTTGGTAGCTGGTTCGGCGATACACCGAAACCGATTAGGTTCTAGGCGGCTTGGAGAAGGAAATGGACTGTATACAAAGGATAGCGGGTTTTTAGCCGCCTAGGAGTGGATACGGGAAGAGGTGATTGTGAGTGGGTATAGGATATTTCAAGGATGGAGGGCACTTCCCCCCCCCCCGTGGGATCTCCACCTTGTCGTGGTGGGGGGGCCTAGTAACTGTGGATTGGTGACCCGCGGTGAAGCTAAGAGGGATCCAGGAGGGGACGCTCCGCGTGGGCTTGACGGAGGCCTGCGCAGGATGCGTCCAAAGGGGCGGGTGCGAGGGACAGTTCATCTGTCCCTCGCAGTCGGGTGCGGTCGCGGGAGGAGAGGCGTGTCGGTGTTGCGTTGCCGCGCGCCCTATCTCCCGCGACCAAATGGGGGCGCACCATTCGATGCGTCGCGGTGGGGCCGCAGAGGAAGAGGAGATGCGGTGTTGCGTTGCCGTCCTCCCTATCCTCTGCGGCCGCTGGGCGTTTTGGCGGCGGAGTCCAACACCTTAATCCGTCGCCAAGGGGGTTTTGTTCGGGGCCCGCCTGACCATCTGGCGGACCAATACCCGTCGGAGGGTGGCGACGAGTGCTTTGGTGATGCCCCACCCTCCGACACACGGGTACATGGCGGAAATCGAGGTGGTTTTTAGTGGAAACACCACATACTCCGGCTCTTATTTCCCCCAAGAGTCGGAGATCCGAAGGGATTTTCCACCTCGTAAAACAAAAAAAAAAAAAAAAAAAAAGGATGGAGGGCACTTACCTTATACGGCAATCTTGTTCGTTTCCGAAGGGCAGTCTCCTGGTGGTTTCGTGATGCAGCTGCTTGTTTTCACTTCACTACACAGTCACTTCCACTTGCGAGCGGTTTTATAAGCGGTAATAACTTATACGGGAGCGGCGCGGTGATGCGGTATAGCGGACGCGTATCGCGAATCGAATGTTCTTGAAGTTCTGTACTGTCACTCGCGTCAACGATCGCAGCGACTAATCCGCGAAAGGCAGTGCCTCTTCCAGGGAGTGGGATAGAGAGGGACGGAAATACAGTATCGCTCGCACTTGTACGTGGAACGATTGATGTTGATGCGATTAGTTATAGATAGGAAGGTAGATGGCGCTACCATATCCCCCCGGCCCTAAAGGGTTGCCTTTAAAAAAAAATAGAATTGAACTTAGCTATGTTAGGTGTACTATCGCATAACCCATCAATAGGCTAAGACAGCGATATGACAATAAAATTAATCTAAATTAACTTTAGCGAAAACTACAAACGCAATAATAGCGAAAACTACTAACTAAATACTTAAACTAAGAGGTAGGTCCAACTTCAGGCTAGATCTCACTGAGTTGGAAGCGGACGCGAGTTGATCAGTGCCTCGACTTGTGCAAGGACAGTTAAAGGCTCTTCGTAAGAGAGGATCTGTTGACCTATAACTTTGAAGAGATGCGTTTTAATTACTTTGACCATGCTTGCCCAACATCCACCGAAATGTGGTGATGCTGGTGGAATAAACTTCCAGTCAATATGATCTATGGAAAGTTCTTCCTGAAGACGAGCACGATAACCCGCGACGTGATTGAAACAAGTAGCGGGAACAAGTTCAATCAATTTACTAACGCGGTTGGCGACAAAAGTCTGCTAGCGGTGAAGAGAAGAACGAATCCAAGCGAGCACTACTTTGGAGTCGGAAAATGCGTGTATTTTATTAATGGGGTAGTGGGGCAAAACTGTGTCTTGAACCTTGCGGAGCAACTGAGACAGCAGAAGAGCCGCGCACAATTCCAGTCTCGCAACCGAAATGGTTTTAACAGGCGAGACCTTAGACTTGGCACAAACTAACTGCACCGAGTAGTTAGAACCAATGCGGACTTGCAGAAATACGACTCCGCCGTAAGCACGCTCGCTGGCGTCAGCGAAACCTATTAAGTTGACGGTACATCCATCTACCAACCCAAGATGACGCGGAATAGTAACTTGATTGAGCGCGGTAAGCTCAATACAAAACTGGGCCCAAGCGGCGACAATATGGTCAGGGGGTGTTTCATCCCACTCACACTTTGATAGCCAAAGCTCTTTGACCAAGAGCTTGGCGTACAAAATTGTGGGAGCCACAAAACCCATTATGTCCCATAGTCGAGCCACTGTGGACAGCATAGTGCGCTTGGCGCACTTATCATCTGGCGGTGAAACGTCAAACCGAAAACTATCGCAGGATTTGTCTCAGCGTAAACCGAGAACCTTATGCGGTACAGACTTCTCAAACTCAATGTCTGGAGAAACTTTATGAGAATCTGGTATGCGTGCGAGAACCTCCTTAGAGTTGCTTGTCCATTTGACAAGATCAGTTTGGCCTCGCTTGAAAAGCTGAATAAGCTCTTCACAAAGCGAAATTTCTAGCGGAGCGGGTATGACACTACAGGCAAGGTCATCCATATACAAAGCGGTAGTGTAGTATAGTATAGTGTAGCGTAGCGTAGCTTAGCATAGCATAACATAGCATAGCTAATTAGTGCTTTATCTTACACACAGTTTTAGCACCCACCTTGATCTCTTGAAGAGAAGAACAACAACAAGACGTAATACAATGAGAAGTATGTAACGTAGGTACGGTACCCATAATCACATACCCAAGTACCGTCTCAATAGCGGGCGGTAAATCATATCGCTCACTACGTACTATTTTAGTTAGTAGCAAGTGCGGAAATATTGAAGCTCCGATCAAAAGATCAATGCCTGCCGGATTCGCAAACTCCGCGTCGGCTAGCGGCAATGACTCGAGGTGAGTGAGTGATGCTACGTCTACATTAGCGTTCGGCAATGCGTCCGTGATACGCTCCACGATAAGCGAAGAAATGTTAAAATTAATATTCCTATCAAAACGCGAATGTATTTTAATATCTTCGGAACCCTTGCAATGCTTTTCTGATCCGCCTATCCCTTTGACGGTTGAGTTAGTATTTTTAAAGTTATTCCATAATCCGAGGCGTTTGAAGCATTCCGATGTTATTAGATTGGTCTGAGATGCGCTATCTAGCAGACAACGTACCATGTGCGGCGACCCATTAACACCATATACGATAACTTGCGCTGTCGCTAACAGAACAGTCTTAGACGTCATACACTGCGTTTTGGCCCTGCGCGGATCATTATAGATGCGCGAGTGCCGTCCTCGCGTGCGCGTCGCCCGCGCAATGGACGTCGTACACAACGATACCTCACCCTGAGGCGTGCAGGGGGAGGGCACCGTGGCCTTTATCTGCGATGTAAGTGTGTCAAGGTTAGCGGCTTGGCTTGACAACGGGTTACCTTCATCGAAATGTAACAGTGTATGATGTCTTTGATTACATGAGCGACATCTCGTTCTACATACTAGAACAATTACTTGTTTTATGTTTATGCTTAAGCAATTAATGCAAGCTTTGTTATCTCTTACGCATTTAAAACGAGTGGTTGCATTCTGATTATCGAAGGCGGGACACTTATATAAATGGTCGTGCACTATATTACTTCACAGACACTTCTGTGAATTATTACTATTAGATTCCGAACATGTAACGTAAGATTGTGGATTAGGGACCGAGTTATTATTACTATTTCGCGATTTATTCAACCTTTGTTTGTTGCTGTTAGTGTTAGACGGGCCAGGTGAACCAGACTGCGTATTATGAAATATTCGACACTGATCTTTTATGAACGAAATAAAACTATCTAGTGTAGGTATTTTATTATTGCGTTCCGTCATCTCGAATGCGCGAATTGTATCAGTGTCAAACTTTTTTAAAGCGAGTTGAAGCAACATAAAGTCGGAAAGATCTTCTAATTTTAAATTCCTAAGAGAATTAACCGCGGTTATGAAGTTATCAATAAACAGCTGGAAATTCGAGACAGACGCGTTGCCGGACAGTTTGAGATTTAAAGCTTGGTCAAAGTAGGTAGACGCTAGGACGCGCGTGTCCTGATATCTGTCAAGTAGTGACTGAAATATGACCTGATAATTCTCAGCACTGGGTGTGACACCTGCAAATACGGACTGGGCTTTCAGTGACAGTTTACCTATTAAATAGTACAACCTGTCAGCATCTGTCAGAGAACCATTATCATGCACTGTAGACTTAAAACTCGCATAGAATAACGGCCAATTTCGTATATCTCCGTCAAACGACATAATCTCGATTGGCGGTAATCTCGGTTTGCGGGCAACGGGCTCTGCTGAACATTTACCCTCCAATTGCGATTGTATACGCTTAATAATACAATAAAGATCTTCGAATGAGGTATACGCCTGATAGTTCGGTTTTTCATCAGAATTGATAGACAGTAATCTTGCGTTATAATCGTCTAACAACTTATGAAAATCTGTTCGAATACTATCTACTGTCATACAATAACTGAGAAATGCTTCGCTACTACTGTCAGACATAGATGCGGTTTTTGAGCGTTCATAGATGTTTTGAATGCGCTCAAATAAAATATTGCGTTTTGCTTCTAAGATTGTCATCTCTTTGTCTTCCGACACGCGTGACTTCTTTTGTCGTGACATGCTTACGTAAGTATAAGCTAATGAGAACGAAACAAAATAAGAATATCTAATGTACCTATTATTTTACCTAAGTAGGCAACACTTTAGAGCTGTGGAATTAAAAGTTGCTTGAAATATGAGATTTATAAGACAACTATGATAGTTCCAGAATTAATAATTTAATAAGTAGGTAGCTACATAAAAGTTAACCTACTGATGCGGGCGGAAATAACCATGTGACGGTTATGTGAATATATTAGGAGTATAGCTAGGTGCTATAACTGCCTAGGTATAGCGATATAACGTATAAAAACGTAAATGAATCCGGCTCGAAGGACCAAAAAAATGGTTCGGCGATACACCGAAACCGATTAGGTTCTAGGCGACTTGGAGAAGGAAATGGACTGTATACAAAGGATAGATGGTTTTTAGCCGCCTAGGAGTGGATACGGGAAGAGGTGATTGTGAGTGGGTATAGGATATTTCAAGGATGGAGGGCACTTACCTTATACGGCAATCTTGTTCGTTTCCGAAGGGCAGTCTCCTGGTGGTTTCGTGATGCAGCTGCTTGTTTTCACTTCACTACACAGTCACTTCCACTTGCGAGCGGTTTTATAAGCGGTAATAACTTATACGGGAGCGGCGCGGTGATGCGGTATAGCGGACGCGTATCGCGAATCGAATGTTCTTGAAAGTTCTGGACTGTCACTCGCGTCGACGATCGCAGCGACCAATCCGCGAAAGGCAGTGCCTCTTCCAGGGAGTGGGATAGAGAGGGACGGAAATACAGTATCGCTCGCACTTGTACGTGGAACGATTGATGTTGATGCGATTAGTTATAGATAGGAAGGTAGATGGCGCTACCAGTAGCCTCGCAGTGGCGCCGATAGGTGAGAGACCTATCAAGTATGACTCCCAGATACTTGGGGTTAGGATCTATATAACATCACATGGCAGGGCGCTAACATCGAGGTTAGCGCCCTGCCATGTGATGTTGAGCTTCCTGCTGGCTTTGTTGTTGCGAAGATGAAATGCGCATGCCAGAGATTTACTTGGATTTGGCTTAAGTCCATTATTTTTGTAGTACCTATCAAGTTTTAATGCACTTGACAGGTTTTGTTCCACCTCTTCAAAGCTCGTACCTTGGGCTGTTAGTGCAAGGTCATCGGCGTAAAGAAAAGGGTCAGTGTGCACAGTTGAAGGCTGGTCATCTGTGTAGATGTTAAAAAGTCTTGGTGCAAGAACGCTTCCTTGTGGGAGACCGTTTCTTTGACATCTATTATAATTGTTGCTTTATTTTGTTGTAGCAATTCAATAACCTGGTGAGACTATAATAGTATTTTATTTGTCTGTTTCAGTGCTTGCAATTGTTCAGCTATTGGAAGCATTTATTACAGCTCTAACTTATTGAAGATGATCTGAAGTTTATATCTCTTAAGCCACGTCCTATTTTATAGCCTTTAGCACCTTTTCATTCCCTTTTATAGCAATACGAGATTTTTTCGTAACTATCAAGCCTATAAATTTTTTCTATAAAATTATGGACTTCATGCCCAATTTCGGATACAATACGCGGCTTCGAATCCTAGACCTCGTGTTCTCTAGTAAAGTCACAAACAATACTGCAGAACGACCGATCCAGGTTAATAAAATATGCATAGTCTGATTGGAAAAACGTTGGCTGAAATAATAAACTAATCCTGGCAAATTTCTGATCAAATTTATATAAAATAGATATTTATGACTACTCATCATCAGCCTTCAACAGTCCACGGCTGGACTAGGCCTCTCCTTTGAAAGGAGGAATTGGCCTACTTATACCACGCCGGCCAAACGGGTTGGTATAGGGTTTGTATCGAGTTTTCCGTCTCTTACAGTTCTGTTCTCTGCATAATATGCTCCCTCTGTCGGCTCTTACGACTCCCATGGGATGATATGGGGTGGTGACATTCCATATTCTTAATCCGTCACCACACGGATTGACATAAAAATACAACCAGTATACTATAAAAATATCGACATGCCAAATCTTTACGTTTGTTTGTGACTATTATAAATCACTCATTAGACAGACTCAAGGACTCGTTTCGCATTTTATACAGGTTATTTTTTGTCAAATGTCTTGGTTATCAAGCTATATTTTCCAGAGAAAAGGAATAATCCTGACACGTGGCTGACCATAACAATTGTACGACAACAAATTGAGAAGAAAGAGGCCGGGGGAGTACGTGCCTCCTCCATTCATTCTCCAAAAGAAAAGCAAAAAACGAGTTAAAACATTGATACTGTATATCAATATAAAAAATGTTACGTGGGGAAGAAATGTTTTACCATGCCGCCTCCACCGCGACTTTATAAACGCGGTAGCCCTAAGAAATGCTGGTTTAGTACGTTTGTACGTTGTCACAGGTGATACGCGTGCCAAAATGTCGAAGACGAAACAAAAAAGTGGACTGCGAGCTCCAAAGCGAAGGCCTTGGACCGCAACCGCTAGGATGATGAGGATTTCTACTCTATCAATAAACCCCGTCTGTTTATACTACAATATTGATACTATATAGAACTATATCCGCAACTAATTAATAGTATTAGTTGTTATTTTATTGAACTTTTGTTTATCACACATAACTAACTAAAAATCCGTCTATTTTCTGATCATTTCTGATACGCTGGTACTTTTCTCAACAACAACAGATATAAAAAATATATTCTAATCTTAGTAGGTACATTTGTCATCCAATAAAATATTGATAGATCTCTTCTCTAATATTGCCGTGCTTGTATTCAATATAGAGACGATTTGCAATAAGTGTAATATCGAAACGATTTGGCTCGTTTCCATGACCGAATTTTATACTTCAGGTTAAGGTCAAGGATTCTATTGAGAGATTTATGCTGCCCTTTGGAAACACCTTTATTTATATAAGAGCTAAGAGGCTTTTAATATAGATTTAGTCAAAAGAAAATTAAGTATTTTTTTCTAATATCAAGGCTCTTGACCTCATACTCTTAGCGGAACCTTTACTTACCTTGGAGTGAAAACGGTATATAAATGAAGTAGGTTTATAAAATATTGCCATGTTTTTAAGAAGGATGAAAGATAATAAACGTGCCTTGAAACCTTTTTACGCGAAGTCTTTGAAATCATGATATTCAAAATTTGTTTGTACGTTTGTAAGCAAAGATATAAGTAGGTCATATAAGTAAAATATCATTGTCATAATTGAGTATTAAACGATGTCACTAAGGCCTAACCACAACGCAAATATTTAGCTTACAGTAAAGGAATAACACGATTTAATACTGTCGTTGTCGTGTTAAACACGTAATAGTTTGTGGTCATAAGAATATTAAAAACGAAACCAATGAATACTTGAGCAACAACGTTGTTAAAAAAAATGAGCGTTATACAGGGTACGCACAATCTATATACCTAAACAAAACTAAATTGTCGAAATGTAAATGAAATGTGACTTCAGAACGACGGTGCCAAATTAGACGATTCATTTATTGTTGTGTTTGCTATTATCATGACAAGTTTTGTATAAGAGATGATACGTAAAGAAGTGAAAAAGAAACATACCTACCTACATATTTCCTTTTCCGTACATCTCCCGTGCGAGGTTGGGTAGGCCGCTAGTTTTTAATATAGCCCTCAACAACATTTTAGGTATAATCTATTTTTGCACTAGTTCTCGAAAAATAATCATACATCTATATCTATACTTCTATACTCATACTCATCATATATTAAAAAGGAAAGATAGAGAATGATTGTATTTTTGTATGTTTGTAACGAATAAACTAAAAAAGTACTGGACCGATTTTAAAATTCTTTCTCTTTTCATTGTAAAGCGACGTTGACGACGCTGAGTGACATAGGCTATATTTATTTCTAGAAAATATTAGGGATCCCTACAAAAACATAAAAAATGACTTAAATCGCGTGCGCTGCTTAAATTATTAATGATACATAAAAATAAGGTACTTAGGTGCTTTAATAAAGTAGTACACTTTATTAAAGCACCTAATATTACCTACAAAAATGTCCGCGATGGTATAGGTCCATCACCTAATGGCGCTGACACAACTGAACATTCACTGTTAAGGCGCTGTCCTAAGCAACTGTTTTGGTAAATGAGGGGGTGAAGCAGGGGAGGTGAAGGGAGCTTAGCTCCGTCTACTGCGGGGCGCCCCCCTTCATTCTCGTCGCGTGCGGCCGTATTCTGGCGACATCCGTATTCCAATATTTCAAAATCGCAAGCAAAACGTTTTAGCATATTGAATTGAGATACTGATATTAAAATTTATATTACATACATCAATCTGTTTGTACAATATAGGCATAGCGCAATTTTTGTTCTCAGTGCAGCCATGAGCAAAACTGGTTTACATTAGACGTTATAGGTATTAAATGTTGACGAAAGTAGGTAAATACCTACGTGCCGTAAGATGATAAAAATAATTAAGTCAGTTCCATGTATGGAGAGGCCATTATTATGTTTGTTTTGTTTTTGTATAAAAATAGTGAAGCAGTTCATAGAATACCTACGTCTAATTCCATTCCTGCCAGTTTTCAAATCTGTTTTGCAATAAATTGGCTGTGACATACGGGCGGACAGACAGACATACATTGCGAATCTATAAGGGTTCCGTTTTTACAATTTTTGGCTACGGTACCCTAAAAAACACAATACTGCTCTACTAAGCGCAAAAGCCGTATCTCAACTAAAGCGAGTTACGAGATAATTGAAGTTTAGTAAAAGTTTATTTCTTTTATTTATTTATGGATGTTTATTGTTATTATAGGTATAATTACTAGGCAAAGGTTTCGAAATACGTCGCCGTTTTTAGGGGTTGTGAGTGATTGGAGAGGGAGCAGGGGAGGTCTTGAAACCCCCCTCACCATTTTCACTTGCCGGAAATACTTGATTTCCTCTGAAAAAATTGGTTGCCTGTAAAGTCGGTATACGGGCGAAAGTTTTACGTGACAACGACTTTGAGTGGTAAAATAATTTTAATGTGCATATTCATTCGTATAGTAGGAAGAAGGATGAAAGACGCGTGCCTTTCACTTTTTATGTCTGTCTCTCTCGCTCTTAGGCGGGACGCGTGCCTCTCACTCGCTCTCATTGTGAGCGCATAACGTGAGCGGAGCGTAACGCAGTTTCTTGAAGTGTCACCCGGCAAACCAATTTATAAGACGTTGTCACGTCAAAAAAAATCTCCAAACATCGGTGTGTATGGCACTGCCAACTTCCACATTCATCACACTAGTTTAATAAACTAAGGTTGTCGGAGCCCTGCGAAGGGCTCCTATTTTCGGATTAAGGGTCAAAAGAGAACCTAACATAACCTATTTATTTACTTATTACAGTCGCACCTAACCCAAGGCACTCGAAAGCAATGACGCACAAATTTGACATTGGCTGTCAATATGATCATTCCAAGATGGCAGTTTTGCGTTTCGTTTCACGTTTTTCACATAAAACCTAAAAATTACATTTGTAAAACTGTACTAAAGTATAAAAACTATGTTCCGTTTTGCATAATTGCCGAAGTATTTATGAAATTTTGGAAATTGTTTAAAAATATTTAGACGCAACTCCGGCAGCCAAAATTACTTTTAGGGGATTAAAACGAACTACCTTAAGCCCCCTACACTACCAATACCCTCAAATTCAGGCGACTCGTTTCGAAACCCAACCCATTATTATTTTTCAAAATAGATGAAACATCAAAAATATATGTGGATATACCTTATTCATGAGATACTGCTATGTCGCTTAGAAAATTATAGAATTAGAATTTGAGTTACTGCTTTTTCGTTAGCTCTCGTCATACATGTTTGTATGGAAAAATATAAAAAATTTCTTTCGCTTCAAATATGTGTTGTTTCAAAGAAAATAAATATTAAAAGATATTTATTTATATTCATTTATAATTTATTAACGAAATACAGAATTTACAGCTCATCAAAAGTTAGCTGTCTGCTACAACCCGGCAGGTTTTCTTTATTCTCATCGAATGTTAAAGGCAGTGTGTGAGGTGATAAGACTTATTATTTGCTGTTGTTCACGAGGCACAGTTTCATTTACTTTCCTTTTACGGCTTGGTATTGTAGAAATTTCAAGCACTGATGAAACATTTTCCTCTCCGTGATCTCGCAATGCCATCCCTTGAGTTTGACGAGAATCAACAATTTCAGGCAACTGCCAATTCATATAAAACGCCACAAGCTTCTCCCAGAAAACATCATCTCTTTCTATAATTTCTATTTTTAGTGGTATACTTTCGCCACTCCACACAGCCAGTGGCGTAGCTAGCTTGGGTGGCACCCGGGGCGGATTTTAGTGGTGTCACCCCATCGCGGGTGTATTGCGGTTCATTGCCCTCTCCAAAGCATCTGAGTCCTCCCGTAGCTTTTGAATGATTGCCTTCATAAATCCTACGATATCCAGGATCAAGCTAGCGTTCCAGGGTCGAGCCGACCCTAGACAACGCAAAATCTATGAAGCGCCTTTCTGACAATTTTTTTTTGGGTATTAAACTGTTGACTGAAAATATTCCTCAGCTTTATATAGTACCTTATTTCCTAATTAAGTAGAAAAATCCGCTTGCGATTAGCAATCACGACTAATAAAAAAAGATGCCCAATTGTTAAAGAAAAGAAACATAGTTAATTCATCATCATCCTAAATCCTTTTTTAGTCAGTTTTGATCCAACCCGATGTGATGTGACATGTGACACACGTTGTGTATGGGTTCAGTCACAATTTTTTTATTTTTGCGAGTGAGAAAGTTAATACTTGTTGTTTTGGCTTCCTCCGGGGAACAAAACAAAACATTTGAAAATGTGGGTGTAAGGTTCACCCTAAAATGCCAAATATCGGTGACGGGCAGCAACGTCACTGGTGCGAAAGCTACGCCTGACATATTTTGGGATTATGTGAAGTTCGCAGCGAGGCGTAGAATACCATTACCCTAGATTCTAGCCATCCTATATATTTAGAGAGGGACACCAGCTATTCCAAAGCGGAGCCGGATTCTTGGTATATAAAGTCTTCTCTGGCAACGATATAGCAGTTTCCAGTGTGTCAGCAAGAGTAAACTTGAAAATTGTCCAAGTATATGCACCTACTTTGATATACTCGTATGATGAAGTGGAGGAAATGTATTTTGACATTTCTAGAGTCTTACATAACACCCAAAAGGCCCACTTCTTCAATGTCGTCATGGAGAACTACAACGCTAAAGAGGGAGTGCTTATCTACCAATTGAAGTGGGATTTCACGGATTTGGTAGGAGAAGTTGACATCTGATGGAAATTCGTCACTTCTAGGTCCGAAATTCATGAAGTTCAGAGCATTTACAGTGATCTCTAGATGTCGGTAGCGTGCTTTCCTCATCTCTACTAGGAGAATCCCCGAACCTTACCCTACCTTAACGGAACTTCACGGACGAGTTACCAGAAGTCAGCCAAGATCTTAAACGTGGAAAATCCCCTGTAGAAGTAGAAACTGTGCAGAAAAATGTGCAGCTCTAACGTATAATTATTTAAATCTAGTCTCTTCTCGTGGAGTGGCGGACAAAACCCTTTTTAAGTGCTATAGACACGTCACTCTCTTGAGCAACGTATTAAAGCTGTTTTCCAGTGTCATCAGTCACCACCAACTGTTTCGCGTCTCGCTTGACGAGTTTTAGACCTGCAAATAGTCCGGTTCTCGAGGTTGAGGTGGCACCAAAGAGGACATTAACATTACTGCAGATTAAATATGAGACAGAAGAGTATAATCATCCCCTGTGCTTATAGCATTTATGGCATAAAGTAACATAATATACAGGGTGTAAAAAGTCCCTTAACGAAGACTGAAATCCCATGTTGAACCAATCACTCCGAACATTTTTTACTTCAGCACCATACCTGGGAAATTACTGGTTCAAGAGATATAGAGGTTCAAAGTTAGTATGGCATTTTTCAAATTAGTTACAAAATCGATGCATTTACCTCGCCAATATGTTCTTTAGATGCTCTATGACACTATGGATAAGTAGGTATTTCAAGCATTGCACGCGCAATGCTTTCAAGCATTGCACGCGATTTTAATTGCGGTTTAAAAAATGTGAAAACTTAAAAAAAATCTTTTCCCAGGTATTATTTTTGGTTAGTATGACTTGGCATGATGTCCACAAGGAGTAGACTTCGGCTTGGTGATGGGTCTTGGGACACCCTGTATATAGTCTAAGATTTATGGACTATGAAAAAGCCTTTGACTTTATTGCAACCTAGTCTATTCAGGAGTCCGTGTAACGGTACGGTTTGCTCAGAGGTAGATATGTCGAATTTCTGCGTCGGGCAAAACTTGCAATTGGGTAGAGACAATTTCGAGAAGGCTCGCAAAAGAATACAGCTTAACTGGGCAGCGTATAGAAAATCACGTCGCTTTTCGTCACGCTTACCGCAAAGACTTAAGACAAAGTGTGTTCTACCCGTGACTTACAGAACGTGGAAATTGACGGTACGACTGGTCCGCCAATTTGAGCTCGCTTAACAAGCTATGGCTACGCTCGGAGTTTCTCTGAAGAATCGAATTCGAAATGAAGTCATCTGCCAGAGAATCAAAGTAATCGACCCTTACATCAAAATAAAACATAACAAAACGAAGAAATTTTCTGATTAGATATCAATAGTGGACTGCGAAAGGCTGAAGATGATGATAAATTATATTTATATTCTTTAACAATTGATGATTTTTGTACAAAATGGTATAGATTAAGAAAGTCAGCTATCTTAAAATAAATATAGTACGTATGTACAAATTTTAATTGTGCTTAATTTTTGCTCTAATTCCCAACTGGTAGCGAACTTCACGTAATCAGGTAAATAGCCTATATAGGTACTAAGTATATAAAACTGGAGAACATAATTATTTCAGACAAATATAATAAAATAGAAGGACAAAAAGCGCTTCATAGGTTTCGCACACAGGCGCCGTCTTGAATCGGCGCGGCTCTGATACCTACACTTATTATAATGAAATGAAGTCCCCTTACTGCTATATCGAATGGTGCATCGTGCGTGCTGAAGAGATGGAAAGAGTATTTTGAAGGTTTATTTGAAAGAACGGCGATAGAGACACCGATCGATGAAATGAATGGTAACGATAGCAATGATGAAAGCGTTATTGGCGTAGATGAGATCGTGAAGGCACTGGGAAGTATGAAAGTAGGTAAGGCTGCAGGATATGATAGGATTACAGTCGAAATGCTGATGGCTGGACAGGGCATCATAGTTGGTCAGTTGCAGCGGTTATATAACTTGTGCTGGAGCACCAGCCGAGTACCTAATGACTGGGCCACAGATGTAGTTGTGCCTCTTTATAAAGAAAAAGGCTCGCAACAAGACTGCAAAAACTATAGAGGCATTATTAGTCTTCTCAGCATTGTTGGCAAATTGTATGCAAAGGTACTGATTGAAAGAGTTATGAAAGTAACCGACAAGAAAATATGGGATGTACAAGCGGGATTCTGAAAGGGTATGGGATGTAAGGATCAGGTTTTTTCCTTGCGAAGCATAGCTGAAAAGTTTTTGGCCAAAGGTCAAAAGGTCTATTGCGCATTCGTGGATTTGGAAAAGGCTTACGATAAAGTGGTGAGGAATGAGGTGTGGTCGGTGCTGTCAATGAATGGGGTGGACAGCAGCCTCATTCGAGCTCTGAAATCCCTTTATAAGGATTCTAGAGGCTGTGTGAGGATAAACGGGGCATACACTGACTGGTTTACCATCGAGAAAGGTGTTAGACAGGGATGTGTAGTGTCGCCGTGGCTGTTTAACCTCTTCATGGACAGTTGTTTGCAAGATTTAAAACATAGTGACTGGGGATTAAGGATGAATGGGTTACTCGTCAAATGCCTCCTTTATGCTGATGATCAGGTAATACTTGCATCTTCAGCGGAGGAGTTGCAGGAGGTGGTAACAATCATGCATGGTGTGTTACAGAGGAAAGGAATAAAAGTGAATGTAAGGAAAACGAAAGTTATGGTTTTTGAAAAGGGAGAATGTGTTACGGCTTGCAATGTTATGATCGATGGACAACGAGTGGAACAAGTGAATGAGTTTGTATATTTAGGTACGCTGTTTACAAGAGATGGTAAGAATGAAGAAGATATTGAAAGAAGGGTTGATGCAGGTAATAGAGTGAATGGAGCTCTGAAAGCTTTTATGAACAGCCAAAACGTGTCCAAAAAGGCACGATTAGCTGTGCACAGAGGGGTGTTAGTACCTACACTTATGTACGGTAGTGAAAGTTGGGTATGGCAGAAGAGACTTGAAAGTAGAATAAATGCTGTAGAATTGAGAGCAATGAGAAGTATGTGTGGTGTGTCTTTGACCGACAGAGTAAAGAATTGTGTGATACGAGAGTGGTGTGGGGTAAAACAAGATGTAGTGACAAGCATCGAGAAAGGCATGTTAAGATGGTTTGGGCACATGGAGAGGATGGATGACGAAAGACTGACAAAGAAGATATATAATACGTTCTCTGACCAGATTGAAGACATCCTAAAAAAAGGACAGGTCAGAAGTACCCTAAACAGAAGAGCATGCGTGAGAAACTTGATGGGAGTGAATGAAGCAAGAGAGGTATGTCAGGATCGTTGCAAATGGCGTTCCGTAGTCTCTGCCTACCCCTCCGGGAAACAGGCGTGAGTCTATGTATGTATGTATGAAGTCCCCTTTTCGTTCTGTAACTCAAAAACAACAGAACGGATTTTTGTACGCTTTTCACAAATAAATAATTAGTGTGTTTCCTGAGGAACGTTAAGGTGTAAGTATAATTCACGCGGACGCGACGAAGGCTTATATTTACTAGATATTAGAGGCTACTACAGCTACGCCCAGCCATTTTATTTTAACTGAACCGTTTCTCCCCGATCCCGTGAGATTTTCTTGAAATCCGTTCTTAGTGCAAAATTTCAGCTTCTTGTCCCAAATAGTTTTGGCTGTGCGTTGTCTGTTAGTCAGCCAGTAACGCATTTTTTCTATATCCATCTGTAACTTTACACATCTGTGTAATGTGCCCGGGTGTCACCCCAAAAATGGTGTCACCCGGGGCGGACCGCCCCCACCGCCCCCCCCTTGCTACGCCACTGCACACAGCAAATAAACACTTTTGTTTGCGTGTAACATGGCGTTGCCCCTGAATTTGGTAATAACAATTACAAAATTTGTTTAGACTAGTCAGTTCACTTTTTTATCATGTTTCCATATTTGTATTTTATTTGCTCTTATACTATTCTCCAGACCATTCTTATAGGCAACTTTAGAACATTAAATTTCCACAATCGTGTTTGGACCTATTAATCCATCTGGCGTGGCACCAATAATCGAATAATCCACAAGGCTCGATTGTTACATTTTCTTGCTTCGCCAGTTGTTGCAAAGCCAGTTGTTCATTTTAGATTCCATGCGCTTACATTGCAAATATTTTATTTGTACAAAATATTTTTACTGAGTTGGCTTTACTGCTGTTATCTCTTCTTTTTACCACTATACAAACATTTCAACCTGTCAACATATTCTTACGCAATTCGAACCAGTCACTGCTATCCCTCTTGTAATTTTTGCTTATCACTACGGAATTTGAGTCAAATTTGTTAAAAAAATTGTTTGGCATTTCTTGGCTAGCTCTTGAACAGATCGTGTTAGGAATGACTGAAGTCAAATGTGTGTAAGACGTTGCAGAACTGTTATCTTTAACTTCACTGTAATTACAATAATGATAATTAGTTACGTACTTTATTATTAAAAAAATACTATATCTTGTGTTATAGCAAACAGAGAAGTCACCTTCTTACTTATAAATGATTGATTTTAGAAATTAAAAAGATATTAGATGTACTGAGACATACCTAATAGTTTAGGAATAATCAAAGTTTTACCCGATGTACCTAAAAAGGTTTATGTTCAAAACACAATAATACAACATTCGTTACCGCTTGTGTGCGGATTGCGGAGCGCCATATTAGCGCTGTCATCATTATTGTTCGCCGTGGCGGCATCTTAGCGCTCCAGGCGCTCTGACAAGCTAATGAATTTGAAATATAGGTACATAAAATGATTCGATTTTATGTTATTACTCTTACAAAAATTGAAAACTGTGGTAGCTATGTATTGTGAGAATAATTTATATAATTATATTATGCATAATCGATAATATATAAGTAACATAGTTAGTCATAAAAGACTCTTATGAAAATAATTTGTGTAAAAATGTTACATATTTCATAATCACTTGGCCATGGATGAATTTCTATTTTATTACGACGCTTTCTTGTACAATTCCTTCGTAGAACTTCATTTCTCTAATTGTCCATATTTTATTCTTCTAATTATATATTTATAAGCACAGAAACAATAACACATTAAACGCAACAAGAGTATAAACTTAGGTCCTAATTATATGTGCCCATAGTTACATGAAAAGCCTATTTGATTCAAAGTATTCAGTCTATAACATAAAACATGAAATTACGAACTCAAATCGGCGTATTATAATAACAAACAGGTTTACGTAAAATTTCGTTCAGCGGAGACGCAAGCGACATGACCTATCTCTCACAAGGCTCATAGCCGAATGATGAGGTCTGGGCGGGGCGTAAACTAGCAACTGACACTCAGTACACCGCTTATGCTAATAAGGTTTAAATTGCTGAAGCGTTTGATATTGATGGGATCTACCGAGCGTCAAAATCATAGACGTTTGGCAGATTTTATTTAATTTTACAAAATATACACGTATAATATGAAAATAAATAGGGTAATTCTTTAGTTCATTAGATTTCCTACAATATTATTAAAAAAAATATGACAGCTTAGGATCAAAATATTGCAAACAGTGAGACGAAAGATTATTTTCTGCCTCGATTTTGTGATTTTTTTACCGTGATTCTATTTTACGTACATTGAAAAATTCTTTCAAGTCTTTTGTTCAGACTTTTGACTTTAAGCTCTAATTTTTGCTAGTTTGTAGTATGTACCGTTATGGCTAAATGCGCGACGAAAAATTAGGTGTTTCACGGCTTCTGAGGTATAACAGCGCCTTAACAGAACAGTGAGCATTCGCCGTTTTTTGTTTTGTCAAACCGAACAACGAATAGAGCCGAACATTGCTACGAACATTTCCACGATCATTCTAGCGAACACTCTAATCCGTAGAAAATAGAAATAATATAGAAACCGCACTACAATAGCAGTTTTACTCAATATATTTGCTTCAGTTTTACTTATGAATTATTTCTAGGGTAAGAGTAAGATACATAAACAAATGACTTTTCTAAATTATAAAATGCAGATTTTAATTTGAACAGGCTTAACAAAACACACAAGTGTCTGTTCCTACGTTCAAATTTGTTTATCGATATTGAGGGTTTACCAACATTCTATTGAAATTAATTCTAAGTAAACAAAATCTAAGGATTTATGGTAAACATTATTGATATTTTATTCATTCTGAGTATGCCCATCACTAGTCAAGTTAAAATTAGTGACAAACTACGAAGATTCGAAACGTCATATCTTTTTTCCTTATATTAGATTAAAATCATAATTCAAAGTGAAGTAAATGTACCTATTGAATTTAACCGCCATTGTAGCGCGGTTTCTACATAATATGTATTTTCTATATTCTAAGGCTCGCCAGAATGTGCACGAGAATGCTCGCCAAAACACACTCGTTTGTTATTCTGTCTTGTAACATTCGCGAGAATGCTCATTACAGGTGAATGCTCAAGTGTATCAGCACAATAAGGAAAATCCCCGGTAACCATTTTTATCAATAACAAATTACAAAAATGTATTGGGTAATTTTCGAAGCTATTTTAAACAATACTGTAGTATTTCTTATCCAATGTTTGTTTTTCGTGTGAGTGTGTGGCCAACTCTGGTGTCGGAGTTTTCAGACCGCCCGAAGGCCTCCGACATGGCCTAACGATCCTTATCCTTAGACAAGAGCCGGGACCGACTGCTTTACGTGCCCTCCGAAGCACGGTAGCGCTCAGATGTAAATGTCACACTTGGTCACCCATCCAAATGGCGACCTGAGCAAGCGTTGCTTAACTTTGCCGATCTGTTACGAACCGCAAGCCAAGTTTCGCTATGAGCGCTACTCTTATCCAATTAAATACGCTAGATACGTTGTGTATTTAGTGTTGATAGAAATTGTCTTTTACAATATATCATTATAATAAATATCTTAGAAGATATAGCAAAATAAAAATAATGCGTGAGAAAATAAATTCACCGCAGTGTGCGAACACCGATAAACCGCCGGACGAGACTCGCTTGATTCGATCGATTATATAAATTTTATAAAATGAAATTAATCATTTCATTATCAAGAAGACTGTTTTAATACCAGTGAATATCATTTTGTTTCATTTAAATTGAACATGCCATTCAAAAGATATAATGAATTTACAAGTAAGGCAGGCAGTGGTAGTAAGGCAGGCAAGTAAGGCATTAAAAAAAAGTGTAGGTACCCTTAGAAATTATTTACTTACCTTAGTACCTACCTACATATAACTAAAAGTATACTATTTACCCACATATAGCATTTCGCAGTCCATTGCTGGACATGAGAATCACGGTAGCAGTGAGTCAATAGGAAGAGTAGGCGTACTATAACCGATGTAGCGTTTGCCGTATCTTTGCAAAGTGACCATATTATGTCACCTCTTAAGACACCCACGGAAATAAATGGTGTAGTGACACTTTGTATATTCAATCCGCCACCACAGGGACAAAATTATATATGAAATGAAAAAACTTGGAGAAGAAAAATTGGTTTATGGATAACTAGCTGAGCCCGCGGCTGCACCCATGCTATTTAAGGCTACTGCGCCGCACCCGTGCCTCATAGTATAATGTTAGATAGACTATGGCCTTCCTTCCTCGATTAATGAGCTATCAAACTCAAGAAGGATTATTCAAATTAAAGCAGTATCTTGAGATTAGCGCGTTAAACTAGACAAACAAACTCTTCAGCTTTGTAATTTTAGTTTATCACACAGTTTTATGAAAATGTATTTTCTTTTAAGATGACTCATAATCTTCTTGCCCTGGTCCCAATTTATTTGGAGCCGGCGCAGTACGAAGGACGTACTTCCATTCTTTTCTGTCGCCCGCCATCTGATCATTTACCCGTTTCTCTTTCATATCCATCCTCACACAGTTCATCCATCTTTTCCTTGGCCTCCCTCTCCCTTTCCATCCCTTTACCTTCATATTCATCACTTGCTTACCTACATACATATCATTTCTTCGCATAATATGTACATACCAAGCCAAACGACTTCCTATCACTTTCTCGTCTATAGGCGCCAATTTCAGACTACCTCTCTCGTATTCATTCCTAATCTTTTCCATTCTCGTAACTCCACACATCCATCGCAACTTTCTCATCTCTGCCATTTGCCCTTCTCCCCCCCGGATCTTGAACGAGTTTAGACGTGTCCACTTGGCCATTTTTTTTTTTATTTAAAATACAAATTTATTTTCCGAAAATAAACAGTGAACTATTAACATAAGTACTAGGCGCGCAGTACGCTGACGGAGTTTGCAATCGAGCAGTGACGCGGCCCGAGCAGGACAGCGACAATCGACGCAACTAACATCTTTCGCTGCGTACGCGGCGTCATCATAATATAGCACACAGCGGCACTTCACCACTACATGCGTCGTTGATGCTTGCCATAGTTCATAAGCGACAGCGATTTGCGGGTAAATATTTCTCCGTATTTTAAGGGTCAATATTACTTTAATAACGTAATTATAATTGTACTGACGTGCAATAAAAAATACAAGTAAAAGCTAGAATTAAATACAATGAATGTTCAACATACCCCACCGAAAAGTAATTCTAAACTTATCTCTCCCACTCGTTTTGGATCGGACCCTGCACTGTATACACCTGAAGGTCAAGGTCAGCAATTAGATTTGAACATTACAAAGCGAACCAAACTTCGATTGAATGACCCGTCAAGCACAGCAGATATCTCACTATCCGACTTATTGACCAAAATGGATGAAATTAAAAAGCAGCAAGACGCTAAATTTACCAACTTGGAACTATCTCTGAAGGAGCTAACAAACCAAAACGCTGAAATAAACAAATCAATGATGTTGTTGTCTGAGAAATACGATGATGTTCTTAGTGACTTGAAAACTCTTCAACAGGAAAACTGTTCATTAAAGAGCCATATAAAGACTTTGGATACAAAAATTGAACTTTTTGAAAAAAATGCACGGTCTACCATGATCGAATTAAGAAATGTCCCAGTCACTGTATCTGAGAACAAAGAACAGCTAGTTGAGATATCAAAAAAGATTGGAAATATTATTAATGTACCAATCCTAGACTCAGATATTCGAGATGTATCTCGTCTAAAGCTGAAAGACAAACCCATAGGCCCTATAATCGTAGATTTCACATCAACCATAAAGAGAGAACAGTTTATAAAGGCTACGGGGTCATATAATAAGGCAAATCGTGAGGAACGTCTGAATACTAAAAATCTGAATATGGATGGACCAACAAAACCAATATACGTGGCTGAATCTCTGACTGCTTCAGTAAGACGTCTACACTACAAAACCAGACTATTTGCTAAAAAACATAATTACGAGCACTGCTGGACTTCGTTTGGTAAGGTGTTTCTGAAACAAAAGGAAGGCCAACCCCGTCTACGCGTTTACTGCGAAGAAGATCTTCTAAACATGGAAAAAAATATTTGACTAGTCTTTCTCTCTGAACGGCTGTTATACATTCCAACTGCATGCATTATTTTTTACTTAACATATTTAAAAAGCGCATACCACTACACTGTTCACTTACACCCCATACATAAAAATAAAACAATAACTCTGACATTACAACTGATTAATACTACACTACACTATATACAATCAAAATATACTCACATAACACATCCATGCCTCCAAAGTGTCACACATTCACTAAAATATTATGTCGTAGCTAATACCAGTTTTAATACTTTTCATAACCAGTTAACAAGATTGGAATTCATATGTAATAATATAATTTTACATCGAAATATATCAGCACATATTACAATGCCCAAATTAACCCACAAATATGATCCTGCTAAATTGTTGCTTGGACGAAATTCAACGAGCTAACGCAATTACAAAGTGAAATAGACTCTTTCAATGTTGCTGATTTTGTCATCTGTGATGCGGAGGACTGCTCGGGTCTGTTACCAAAGTCGAACAAATGTCTTAAAATGTTTCAACAAAATATAAGGAGTGTCAAATGTAACCTTCCTGGATTATTACCGATAATAGCCAGAACTGCGGTTGACTGGGATTGCATTGTTTTGACAGAGTGCTGGTTGTCATCAACAGTGTTCTTACCCTCCTTGGATGGATATGACAGTTTTGCCACCACTAACAACCTTACGCAGAATGAAGGTGTTGTTGTTTACTACAAAAACGGTTTGTTTATCTCAGTTGAAGAACCTGTAATTGAGGACGCAAACTGTCTTGTTATTACCCTAAATAAGGATACAGTAGCCTTGGCCATTTATAGGCCACCCGGGAACAGAAATATTAATAACTTTTTACAATCTCTCAATCAGGTACTATTAAAATATTCGTATATGCAAAATGTCATATTATTGGGGGACATTAATATTAACATTGCCGAGCACAGTCTTGACAGCAATCTTTCTGCATATCTAGATATGATGGCATTCCACGGTATGATGGCTGCATACACATCTCCTACGCACAATAAAACATGTTTGGATCACACGTTTCTAAAGACTAAACTAACGGCTCGATGTCTTATACTCCAAACAACAATTACAGATCATAATAGTGTTGCTTTGTACATAGCTAGCCTTCCTAAACAAAAGCCTGCTAAAATTGTAAATTACTTAGATCACAACTCTCTAAATACTGAACTTAAAAGTGCTGACTTTAGTCCACTATACACAATTAAAAACGCCAACGAGGCTGCTAACTTCTTCCACAATATCCTATATAGGTGCATCCAAAACAACACTAGAGAAGTCAAAATATCAAACAAGAAAAAAATTCTAAAGCCATGGATAACCCCAGGCATTCTGAAGTGCATTAGAAACCGCGATAATCTATATAAAAAAGTAAAGAAACACCCAGATAATGAGACACATAAAATCACATACAAACGATACCGAAATTTTTGTTCGTCTTTATTAAAAAAACTTAAAAGAGAATATGAAAAGCAACAATTCCAAAACGCAGGGAAAAATAGTAAACAAATTTGGAAAATAGTTAAAGAGATTACATACTCAACAAAACCCAAAAACAGCCCGATTGAACTTATTAGCACCAATGACCCCCAAAATTCAGCAAATAATGTAAATCAATACTTTGCAAATGTTGGTAAAACGCTAGCAGAAAAAATCATTAAGAATAATCTACAAACAGGACCCATTGCCTTTAACTCGTGTAGCCATTCTTTTTGTCTGCTCCCTACGGACGAAGATGAGGTTAGGTCTTTAATAACAGGGTTAAAAAGTGATTGTTCAGTGGGCCTTGATCTGATATCTAGTGACATTTTGAAATCTAATATAGATATTCTAACAACACCAATAACATACATTTGTAATTTGTCGCTCACAACCGGTATATTTCCGAAGATCTATAAAAAGTCAAGGGTTCAGCCGATACATAAGAGTGGTGACAGAGACTGTGTCAATAATTATAGGCCAATTTCAATTCTACCTACCATATCAAAAATTTTAGAGCGCATCATTAACAAAAGACTTGTTAACTACTTGGAAAATAAAAATCTTCTTTCACAAGCACAATTTGGTTTCAGAGCAAAGAGATCCACCGCCGACGCTGTGTCAGAACTAACAAATTATATAGTTAACAACATAGATTCGAAGAGGAAAACCATAGGAATATTCCTAGACTTAGCAAAGGCCTTTGACACAGTCTCTGTCCCTATTCTGTTAACAAAACTGGAAAGCCTTGGTATCCGGGGTCTTCAATTAAAGCTTTTTAAAGATTACCTAACCGACAGAACACAATGTGTTAAAATCGGTAGCATAACTAGTGAAGAGGTCCCAGTGACTTTCGGAGTTCCACAGGGCAGTATTCTTGGACCAACGCTGTTCCTAGTCTATATAAATGATATATGTCAGTTAATGTTACCGGATTCTAAAACTGTTGCGTTTGCGGATGATACAGCTTTGCTTTTCAGTGGTATCTCCTGGCATGAAGTTTTTGTCAAAGCCCAGATAGGCATGAACTCTGTGATCAGTTGGTTAAATAACAATTTGCTTACATTAAATGTAGAAAAAACGACCTTCATTACCTTTTCCATTCATACCAATGACAAACCGGATTCCTCTTTGAATATCGTCTCCCACTCGTGCCTAAATGCAAATGACACAATTTGTCAGTGTCCCAAACTTAAAAACATTGAATCTACAAAGTACTTAGGAGTAATTATTGACAGAAATCTTAAATTTCATGATCACATTAATCACCTATCAGCGAGAGTGCGTAGACTTATAGTAATATTTAAAGCCTTAAGAAACACTGCACCAAAATCTGTCATAAAATCGGTCTATTATGCTCTCTGTCAGTCCCAGCTTGAATACTGTATCACCGACTTGAATACTGTATGCTTGAGAGAGCACAAAGAGCACTCCTAAAGGTTAGTTTGTTTCTACCTTTTTATCACCCAACTACTGATCTCTACTCGAAATGGGAGGTACTAACTGTGAGGCAGCTATTCATACTGGGAACGGTTATGAAACAACATGCCCTAACAACTTTTGAACCAGAAAAAATCAGAAACAAACGTCGCAAACATGCGGTCTGTTCTTCATCGACTTTCAAAACTAAGTTTGCACATCGGTTTTTCTGCTACCAGGGTTCAAATCTGTACAATAAGGTAAATCGAGCTTTAACGCTATATCCCTTGCCAAAATACAAATGTAAGTCTTTGGTTTCGGACTGGTTAAAAAAATTGGATTACAATTTTACGGAAAGTCTTCTTCACTCAAATTAGTACGCTACGAGCATAAGTTTATGACTTGCACCAAAACCCTCTCACGTACACATCGGCATACTACACTTGATACTCAACACTACACGCTTACATTATTCACTCTAATAGACACACACATACACACATACGCCGGCGCTCTTATTAACTTTTTGTTTATTGTTTCTTTTTACTTCTACCCCCATTATATTTTTTACATTTTAGTATTAAATCTCCTTACCTGCAAATAACATTGGATTGTGTAATCATATTTTATTTTAAGTAAAACTTTATGTTCTTCCGTTGGGTGGGGACCTGGTGATCTGTAATACAGGCATTTTACGCCTAACTCAGACACCAGCTCCTCACATTGATAAAGAATAATCAAATAATATGTGAAACCTAGAATAAGTTTGTCATTGTGAGGAGAAATTAAGAACTTATTATTATTATTATTATTATTATGTTTCTCTTTTTCACGGCTATTCTTCTAACATTTGGTGTTAGAAGAATAACCGGTCCTTTGGGAGGCCTACACGGGGATATGGATCCAACGTGCAGAGGCCCGTAGAGAGTTTTAATCTAAAATGGGATGGGACACATGCCGCGGAGCCTCCACAACTGCACTACTGAGTACAGGTATGGACTAGCCGCATCACGTGTAGGGCTATTGTTTTTAGTGGATCTAATGAATACGGGTTATGGGGATGGGTGTTTAGTGAACTGGTACTTAATGCTATGGATGAAAAACGGCACCTGCCAGTGATACTCCTATAGCATCCGTCCGCGTGGCAGGTGGTGACTCGCCAACTCACTAGATGGGCCCTCTCTAAACAGCCGCCCAAAGCAAACAAACTCTGCCATAAAGGCAGCCAGAGGGCAACACCGGTGCGAGTGGCTAGGGGTGTCGAGCGGTGCGGCACCGGTTTCGCCATCGCGGGCCTCGTGACAACGGAGGCCCGGAGCGGGTTTCCCCGTAGTTACGCCCTTGAGAATGACACTTCCACCCCCGAGCTAATAGCTCTTGCGGCTTCCCTCTGGCCGGCCGACCAAGGCAAGCCAGAGTTGAGAGTCCTGCGGGCACTCTTGCAAATCTACTCCGGCCAGCCAACGAAGGCAAGCCGGAGACGAGGCCCTGACCGACTCTCTGAAGCATTCGGGACCGCAGTGTCGCCACACACATTCAGCTCGCCACAAAGCTGCCCTGCGGTTGTAAGCTTTCTTTTCATCTTGTAATACATTTTTTGTTTATATTACACGATGAAGGTGATGTTTGAAAGCTGTTACTCTGCCCTCTGAGATTGCGTTAGTCTCATGATGAGATAACGGCTGCCCCAGAGGGGTTTTATTATTATTATTATTATTATTGTTATTTGTAATCGTTTTTCATCCATCTTCTTAGTAGCCCAACACTCAGCTCTATACAATACGAAAGGCCTTATAACCGCCTTATATAGGCATTCCTTGAATTTCAAAGGAATTTTAGGATCCTATATTGTGCCCCAGACTTGTCACCATTTCATCCACCCTGAGTTGATCCGTTGCTGAACATCCAGATCAATTTCGCCGTCGTGTTGCAGGAGTGAACCGAGGTAGCGAAAGTCGGAGCATACTGGTATACCGCTGAGTGTAACCGGTATTGGACTAGAGAGGCCGCCAAAGTCACAGAACATGTATTTAGTTTTGGTTCTGCTTATCCTAAGGCCTACGTTCTCCAGTTTCTGCCGCCACTCATTCAGCTTGCTCTGCACCTCCTGTCCACTTTCTGCTACAGGGATGATGTCATCGGCAAATAGCATGCAACAGGGTGCCTCTTCCTGTATGTCCAATCATATGGCATCCATAATCAACAAGAAGATGTAAGGACTAAAAGCCGACCCTTGATGCAAGCCTACAGCCACATCGAACCTGGCTGTGATTCAAGCTGCGAACCGGACTTGCGTGTGGCGTTCAGCATACATCGCTTGGATCAGCTTCAGGTACTTTTCAGGCACTCCTTTCTTCTTGAGGGCCCACCACAAGACTTCACGCTGTCCTACCCGGTCATATGCCTTTTCGAGGTCAACGAATACCATGTGCAAATTTTTATGCGCCTACTTGTATTTTTCACAAATCTGGTGCAGTGCAAAAATGTCATCCACCGTACCTCGACCATGCATAAAACCGAATTGGTTACGTGAAATCTCACTCTCTGCTCGCAAACCTCGCTCAATTACTCTCTCCCATACTTCCATACTATGAGGCATTAACTTTATTTCACGATAATTGTTGCATTCTTGGACATCTCCCTTATTTTGTAAATGGGCACTCGGTAACTGCTGCACCATTCCTTGGGTATTGTCTCCTCATGCAACAACTTAAGATGACTACCGCACTAAATTCAATCATCGGACACAAATAACACCCAGACTCGAAACAGCAACTTGTCGATCACACAAACTTTTGTTTCGTGTGAGCATCGAACCCACGACACGCATACGTCATACGTCATAGACACCATAAAGGCCTTCCGCAATCCATTGCTGGACGTAGGCACAGTATATATATGGAACAGTATGGAAACTAAGCCTAGTTGATAAAATAATTACCTACGCGCCATTGAAGCATTAGGGCTGTCACTTTTTTGATATTGTTTTTTTTTTTAATATTTGTTTCTGTGGTGATCAATCAATCGAATTGAAACAACTAGTTTACAAATAAAATTTAAATACCTAAGTAATTTCATGGCGTCAGTTAAGCTCAGCAAAATACGAGTGTGTAAAATACGGAAAACGTACGTAAAGCAGTGTTCCTCCCGGATTCTTGAATATAATTAAAATCTACGTAAGTAGATTTACTAGCGGCAACAGAATTACTTAAAAATTGACTAGAAAAGCGAACTTTCATTTTTTTCTAAATTTGCTGGATATATATGTGGCTGTTTGTTCGTTCTTTTGTTTATCATTTTCATAAAATTTTATGATGTGCTCGTATTTAGCTACAAGATCCTGGAAATGGACGTCTTAGGTAATCAAATTGTTGCAAACCAGTTTTATGAGATGGGGTGCATCAAATACAACATGTAACAAGTTTAATGCACATCTTGAAAGTACTTTGTTCAGAATCGGCAACTGAATCCATTTCCGTCATTTTTAACATTGTTTATTTTTAGTCTTAAAATAATTAAAATAACGTAAATTGTAGTCACTCATTTTTTAAAAAATTGAGCTATTTGAAAATAAACCTTAAATAAAAGCAGAACGGCTTATTTTTAAATGCATTTGTTAAATGGTTCCACGTTGACTTACACAAACGCACACATTAAAACAACACAATTTAAAAAAAAAAGAGCTATTCGAAAATAAACCTTAAATCAAAGCAGAACGGCTTATTTTTAAATGCATTTGTTATATGGTTTCACGTTGACTTACACAAACGCACACATTAATACAACACAATAGACGGCAAAAGACAATAGCACACAATTGACCACCAAAATGTCTATCATCTATCTTTCACTAAGGTAGGTAATAAACAACGGGAAAGAGCGAGACGTAATGTCTCGCTCGCGCTGGCGCATGACAAGCGCAGCGGGCGATGCGCTTAGACATGTTATGACAAGTACAACCAGTATCTATCTGATTCTATCAGTGAGTGCTGTGAAAACCTTTTTAAAAGTTTACTTGTTTACAAAATGTGTAATGGTGTATAATTTAATCATTCAACAACAAAGTGAAAAGTTCAACATCATCTTGATGTTGACTTGTCACCCCTGGACTTTCTCATTGTGGAGAAATATTAAATCACCAGTTTATTGTGACGAGAGAAAAAGTGCCGAGTAGTTAATTAATTAAGATACTAGCTGCTTTTGAAACAGTGAAAAGATGTGATTTGTTAGGAAATACTGAAGTGCTAAGTGCTACGTGGACTAAAGAAATGTGATTTAAGCCTGTAAGTTATTTTATTATTCTATTATTGTAAGTATTTAGATTCACAAGACAACTTTAAACACGCCTTTCTTGTTTATTTCTCTCATTGATATTCTTTTATTTTATCTGATTAAGTTAAGATAGTCACAATAGTCACTTACGATGTTAAGAAACAATAGATCGTGCATATTAATAACAAACAATAAATGATTCGACTGTCCACACCATAGCTTAAAAGTGTGATGGAAAGAAATACTCATAATATCTTTGGTAATATCAACAGTAGCCGACAAATTGTTCAAACATCATTTTTGTAAACCCCACTCTATCAGAGTGTGGTTTACAGACTGAATTTCATACATTTTGTTATATCGTATTGTGTTTCGTTCCTATCAGATCGCTGTTGTTTGTTTACCATAGCAACCGTTTCGTTTGTGTGCGTGCGTAGATTTAAAGTGACCACGATTTTCACTTTTAATTGAGTTAATACTTTCTTTAAAAAACATTATTTACGCAAATAAAAAAAATATTTCAATGCATGCATTATGATTGTAACAAAGTTTTCTAATTGGGGTGTCTGAGGATGTGCGTTATTTCCATTACACGTTGTATATTTTTGGTATATTTTTTTTTCAACATTTTAAAATATCGGATTTTAGTTTTCTTTTCCGATTCGTGTCCAGTGAAAGAGATCTGGAAGTTTGACTACTGTCAGTCGCTAGAAGTTTTACATTTTCTTCTGTCTTTGTACAGATTTCAACCACCTTCGGAGCTTCGGTTAACATTTTTATTAACATTTTTTTTTGTAAAGCCGGTAAATGAAGAGATGGTAATGAATTAGTTTTAAGTTGTTTGCGATAGGTGTCCGTTTGAATATCCATAGCATTGAAATGTTCTTCACAAACAGTACAGTTTTGAGGCGGTCTGTTCATCAAATCTTCTCGAGATATCAAGCCATAACAAAATATTCTCTGTCATTTTTACCAGAAAAGGTGTGGGTAAACAAAACAATTCAAGCTGATGGCCACTTTTTACTACTCGTCGGGAGGAAGGTAAACATACAATTTATGTAAAATAATACTTTTTTTAATTACATTTTAACAGCACTATCGGCTTTAACACCCTCGAAAATCATGAAAACGACACCCATGACGAAAAAGTTGATAATTTATTGCAGCCGCCATCTTGGATTTTTATTTTGACAGCACTATCAGCTTTAACACCCTCGAAAGCCATGAAAACGACACCCATGTCGAAAAAGTTGATAATTTATTGCAGCCGCCATCTTGGATTTCCATTTTGACAGCACTATCAGCTTTAACACCCTCAAAAACCATGAAAACTACACCCATGACGAAAAAGTTGATAATTTATTGCAGCCGCCATCTTGAATATCTATTTTGACAGCACTATCAGCTATAACACCCTCGAAAACCATGAAAACGACACCCATGACGAAAAAGTTGATAATTTATTGCAGCCGCCATCTTGGATTTCCATTTTGACAGATAGTGCTGTGCGGCTTTAACACCCTCGAAAACCATAAAACGACACCCAGGACGAAAAAGTTAATACTTCTAATCGATTTCAGCCGCCATCTTAGATTTACGTTTTGAGTTAGGTTCACGAATTTATTATGATCTATCACACGGACGTATAATTCCAGTACAATTTTATTATTATAACAATAAATCATTCTGCCCTTTCATAGTAAGCAGGAAGTTTAAAAAACGATAGCTCCGGTTTTGATGAAGACGAGTTCAAACAGCAGAATACTACACAATACGCTCGTGGCATTTTTAAAAGGTCGCGGAAATAAGCGTAACGTGACCACACGCCTTGACGCGGCACTCACTACTGACAGCACCGCGAGAACCGCTTAGGGGTCTCGTCGATGCGCATGTTTGTGTGAGTGTGCCGTTTTGAATGTTTGTTGGTAGTTTCCGTACTGTTCCATATTTATACTGTGACGTAGGCTTCTCCTAATTCGCATCCCAATAGCATTATGACCATTGTCAGCCAATAGGACTTTGCCTTTGCCTTTGCCAGAGGGTTTGGTATAAAACTTCATGTCGAGTTTTCGTTCTCTACGTAAAGTTAAAATTTGTTTCGTGTATTTTTCTAACGTCGTCTTACGTCGCTAACAAAATGAAATGAGGTAGTGACACTTTCTATTCTTAATACCTCACCAGTAGGATCGGCACTTAGAAAATATGTAACAGTACTTAAAATAAATACCTTGGGTTATAAGTTAAAGTATTTGAAAAGTATGCAAGCCGCTGAAGCTGTGGGATATGACAGGATATCTGCTGAAATGCTCAAGGTAGGCGAAGGCGTCATTACAAGACTGCTGTACTTACTGTTCAATAAATGTTGGCTGTCCCGTCTGGTAACAGGTGACTGGAACAAGGCTGTTATTGTGCCACTTTATAAGAGCAAAGGGTTTCAACTAATATGCAAAAACTATCGCGGTATAAGCCTCCTGAGTGTTGATGGCAAATTGTACGCAAATATACTAATTGAAAAAGTGATCTCTGAAACTGATAGTAAAATTTGGAATGTGCAAGCAGGATTCAGAAATGGAATGTGATAAGCGGATCAAGGTGCATTTCAAAGAAAATCTTAATGAAACACCAGAAGGTTTTCTGCGCCTTTATTGACTTGAAAAAGGTTTACGATCGAGTGGTGAGGGATGAACTTTGGTCAGCACTTTCTGTGTATGGAGTGAGCAGCAATCTGATACGGGCCACCATACTTACATCCTTATATAGGGCCTGTGTCAAATTATACGGGGCCTACACGGAGTGGTTGAACATTGATTGTGGTGTTAGACAGGAATGTGAAGTGTCTCCTTGGCTGCTCAATTTGTTCATGGACAGTTTTCTGACTGATTTGAAAGTGTCTGAATGTGGATTAAGAATAGAAGAATCAGTGTTTAAGACCCTGCTATACGCTGATGACCGGGTTCATATTGCGAAGTACGTGTCGAATTTGTAGCAGATGGACACGATGATAAATGAGGCGTATAAGAAGAAAGGTATGAAAGCGAATGTTGACAAAACCAAATTCATGGTCGTAGAGGAAAGATAGTACAACAGAATAGGTGATGAAAAAGTGGAACAAGTGAATGATTTTGTGTATTTAGAGTCTTTGTTTACGAGTGATGAAGAATGTGAGGGAGATGTTTAAAGGAGAGTGAAACCAGGAAATAGTGTGAATAGCGCCTTACAGTCCATCATCAGTAATGGTATTATCCTAAGGCAGGCTCGCCTTGCTATACTCAGTGGCGGATTTGCCCTAAGGCCCAGTAGGCCCGGGCCTAGGGCGGCCAGATATTAGGGGCGGCCAATCGTGTCAAAAAAATGCACTGATGATAACAAGAAATAACTCATAGTACCTAAATATTCTGGCACATACACATGGCGAACTGCACTGTACCGCATCGTTTAACAATAAGCTTCTTTTCACCTTCGTATATTTTATATTATTATATTAAAAAATAATTAAATTAAATGTTATGTATTATTGAAAAAATAAAATAGAAATTAGCCCTAAGGCCCAGTAGGCCCGGGCCTAGGGCGGCCAGATATTAGGGGCGGCCAATCGTGTCAAAAAAATGCACTGATGATAACAAGAAATAACTCATAGTACCTAAATATTCTGGCACATACACATGGCGAACTGCACTGTACCGCATCGTTTAACAATAAGCTTCTTTTCACCTTCGTATATTTTATATTATTATATTAAAAAATAATTAAATTAAATGTTATGTATTATTGAAAAAATAAAATAGAAATTAAATCAAAAGTAAAGCAAGTAGTTCGTAAATAAAAATTTTACGTTTAAGTTATTTCGTGCATATAAGTATCTAAAGTAAGTAAAACACAGTAAAGGAAGAGTCCCCCCCGGGGGATCTCCACCTTGTCGTGGTGGGGGGCCGTGGGCTTCAGGTACACCCACGGTGAAGCTAAGCGGGATCCCGGGAGGGGACGCTCCACGTGGGCTTGGGTGAGGTCTGCGTAGGATGCGTCCAAAGTGCGGGTGCGGGGGACAATTCTGTTTGTCCCTCACAGTCGGGTGCTGTCGCGGGAGGAGAGGTGTGTCGGTGGTGCGTTGCCGCGCGCCCTATCTCCCGTGACCAAATGGGGGCGCACCATTGTTGCGTCGCGTGGGGGCCGCAGAGGAAGAAGAGATGCGGTGTTGCGTTGCCGTCCTCCCTATCCTCTGCGGCCGCTCGGTGTTTTGTTTGGCGTCGGAGCCCAACACCTTAATCCACCGCCAAGGAGGTTTTGTTCGGGGCCCGCCTGACCATCTGGTGGGCCAATACCCGTCGCGAGGTTGCGACGAATGCTTCGGCGATGCCCGACTCTCCGACACACGGGTATATAAGAAAGTCGAGGTGGTTTTTAGTGGTCACACCACGTACTCCGGCTCTCATTTCCCCAAGAGTCGGAGATCCGAAGGGAACTTCCACCTCGTAAAACAAAAAAAAACAAAAAAAAGGAAAGTAAGAGTATTTTGCCGCGGCCCTGTCTTTGAATTATTTACCTTCGGCCGCTCGATGGACAGTGCCACCCACTGACTGTATTTCTTGGCTTACGTATTTGAAAATACTATATTATCATAATTACCGTAACATTGAACTATAATTCTTACTGAACACAGGCACTAGTATAAAAAGAAGGTCTCCGCGCTACGCATATCGAACGTGAAATACCACACACATAGATCGCGATCTATTGTGTACAGTGTACCTACACAATAGATAGAGATCTATGTGTGCGGTATAACGATAGTGTACACTGTACACTATCGTTTACCTACTGGTAGGGCGGTAGGTATCATAATTTCAGCTTTTTTGCCGTCCACTGCTGGACATAGGCCTACCCCTAATGAGGCGATTTTGTCATAACCGCCACGCTTGGCATTCGGATTGGTGGAATCCTTTGATGCTAGACGCTTTTTTCTGCCCATCAAGCACCTTTTTATTTACTTTCGCCTGGTTTTGGATAGTTTGGATAGTTATCTTTCAGTTGGCTGTTTGCTCTGGAGGAGATACTTCGACGAGTGTCTACTCGTTGAAGTATACAGAGGGTGGTGCAGTGGTCCGAAAGTAGCGGATGTGTTTTTTGTGGATCTTGTCTTCTTCTTAATGGTGCGGAGAGTCAGTTCGACAAAAAAGAAGGATTCAATGATTGGAAAATCTCCTATTATCGAGTATCAACTCACGAGAATTCGCCTACTCATTAATTATCTGTCTTGCATATGAACGAACAAAGCAACGCGTTGGGTCGCATTGATCACGCATTAACAATGCAATTAGATGAAGAAATAAATTAAGTACTGAAAAAACATTCTAAAAAGAGTTTTTGCATGTGTGAAAGGGCTTGCTTCACATGGTTTGCCTTTCAGTGGACACGACGAGAAATTTCGTCCATTTTACAATGGAAATTATTTGATGCCCTTATCTGTCCAGCTTATAGCTGAGTTCGATCCTTTCTTAACCAAACACATTACATGTATGTTAATCTAGGGTCAGGACATACAAGTTGTCTCTCTTCAGCAACATGCAAAGAATTCATTCGGCTTATGGGAAACAAAGTTTTGAAGACAATTGTAGCGGAAATATGAACAGCAAAATATTTTCTTCTGATCATTGACTCGACGCCGGATATATCTCACGTAAACTAGCTCACTTATGTAATCAGATACCCGCTGCCTAATGGACCTGTAGAACGTTAACTCAAGTTCATTCCTGGTTCGGCGTTACACCGAAACCGTAGGGTTCTAGGCGACTTGGAGAAGGAAATGGACTGTATAGAGAGGATAGCGGTTCTTCGCCGCCTAGGAGATGGATACGCTAAGGGGTGATTGAGTGGGTATAGGATATTTCAAGGATGGAGGGCACCTACCTTATACAACCTTCTTCGTTTCCGTAGGGCAGTCTCCTGGTGGTTTCGTGATGCAGCTGCTTGTTTTCACTTCAATTCACCATTCGCGAGCGGGTTTTCCTTGGTGGAAGCGGTAATAAATCACATACAACGGTGCGGCGCGGTACGGTATCGCGGACACGTTCTCAGCGAGCGGAATGTTCTCGACTGGTCACTCGGGTCCACGATCGCGGCGACGAATCAGGCGAAGGCAGTGCCCCTTCTTCGGGAATGGGAGACAGGGACGGAAATATGGTATCGCTCGCACTAGACGTGGAACGATTGATGTTGATGCGATTAGTTATAGATAGGAAGGTAGATGGCGCTACCAATTCCAAACACGGGCCATAAAGCACAGCAAATGACAACTGTGGTTACCTCAACTTTAACTAAATTGGTAATAGACATTTCAAACTGCCGCGGGCAATCTAATGACAACGCAGCTAACATGTCAGGTTAGCCGGCCTACAAGCTAAAATTAAGGAAATTTCTCCTCTTGCCGAGTATGATCCCTGTTCAGCACACTCGCTCAATTTAGTAGGTGAATGTGCTGCACATTCGCTGACGAGTCTAAGCGCGTTAGAAGTCGAAGAAAAGGCCAAAGCATTGCAAATGGTTTATTCTGCTGACTTGGAAAATATTTTTTCTGAAGAATGTCTCCATTTTCGTGCTCACTGCAGTATAAAAAAAGGATAAGAACAATGTTGTCAGTTTGTAGAAATGGTTACGAACTGAAGATCTTCAAAGCATTTACCCAAACGTGGATAATGCTCTCCGTATGTGTGTGTGTACTCCCGCCAGTAACTGTTCTGGAGAACGATCATTCTCTTGTTTGCGACGAGTCAAAAATTGCACGCACAACAATGAAGGAGCATAGGTTAAACGATCTTGCTTTGCTTAACATAGAAGTCGTTTTTTTAAGGAAATTGGATTGCGAAGATATCATTAATGATTTTGCTGCAAATAAACGCGTGAGAATAAACCTGTCGGTACCTGTATTAAATAAAACCTAAAACCACTTTAATGTTTTAATGAGATGTGCAACTATCCCTCAAACTACTAATAAAATATTACTAACTAATATCTATTACATTGTGGAATGCAAACAAGGTAAAAGTACCTATTATATTTAATAAAATAAAAGTTAGCAATAAAGTTAATTCATTATGTCGTCTACACAGTTGTGAAAGGGGCGGCACATGGCCTGGGGCCTAGGGCGGCCAAGAGTGCAAATCCGCCACTGGCTATACTGCAGCGAGTTCTGACGTCAGCGCCAAAACTGATGTATGGTAGCAAATCTTGGGTATTGCAGGAGAAGCATGACAGTAGAATAAATGCTGTGGAAATTATAGCTTTGAGTAGTATGTGCGCAGTAAGTCTGATTGATAAAGTGACAAACAGTATGACAGTGAGAAGTGTGGTCTTAAAGAAGATGTAGTGACAAAGATTGAAAAAGGAATATTGCGATTGTTTGGACATTTGGAGCCGATGGATGAAAGAAGAAATACAAAAGAAGTGTATTGGATAAGAATTAATGGAGATGTCGGTAGGGCACGCCCAAGGTGTAGGCATGCCATCTAATTGGTGAAGTAGGTACTGAAAAAGTGCCAAATTAAAAATACCCACCCATAACCGACGCGCATGCATGATGAGATTAATGAATGTCGAGGAAGCGAAAGAGGTATGTCTAAACCGAAGCATGTGGCATTCAATAGTCTCTGCCTACCCTAATGGGAGACAGGCGTAACGATATAGAAAGATAGATGTTTAAAAACTAAATGTCCACCCGTACGAAGCCGGGGCGGGCCACTAGTTCCTAAATAAAACGCCGAAATGAAGAAAATAATTTTCTTCATTTCGGCTATAATCGCATCTTGGTTCATTCGCAGTCATTACGTCGAGTCGTCGTAAGACATTACGCTCATGTCCAACATAATGTCTGGTGACGATCTTGCTATTGCTTCATTATTATTAATGAACTCACATTATGTTCAGCGTTTCTTTTCGCGCCGAAAATTCGAGAACTTACTATGTAACTATACTTTGTCCATTAATTTATACTTTACTAGACTGTCCGTGTGGTGACGGATTAAGAATACGGATTGTCACCACCCCATATCATCCCCTGGGTGTCGTAAGAGCCGTAAGAGAGAGTCGTAAGAGCAGGAAAACTTGATACAAACCCTATACCAACCCGTTTGGCCAGCGTGGTATAGTAGGCCAATTCCTCCTTTCAAAGGAGAGGCCTAGTCCAGCAGTGGACCTTTAAAGGCTGATGATGAGACTGTCCTGGGTGTAGTTTGTCGCAGTAAAAAAACGTATGCCTGTTTGGATCCTCCTGACTATCTCCACACACAAAAATCATACATCCGCGATCATATCGCTTGCAACAGTGCCGAAATATCGGATACTCGAAACAAAGGTACGTGGTATATATCCCGAAAGACACTATACCTACAACTGAAATTATATACCTACCTATCATTGAATGAATTCTATAAATATTTCGCTTCTTATTTCAATAAAATTAAATTAAATTAACAAATAAAACGGACATGTTCCACTGCTGTTGTTTCCTTATTAGTTTCAAAACTTGGTTTCCAGTAGTCAATACCCTATTACCATACGCACCTAAACATAGTGCGGTAATGTTACGTCAGCTTTAATTCATATCAGCGGTAACCGGCCGTCATGTCATTGTTCAAATACACCGTAGACATGACTACGCCGACACAGTCTACAGAATAAATTTACATCACTTGCTATACGCCTTAGTTTCCTTGTGTGACTAGTAAGCATAACATTATAATGACTGACGTGTTTTAACGAGTTCAATGAACCAATTTTCTGTCTACGTAAATTTACTGTAGTCATGATAACGAATAATGCAGCTGGTGCTTTGATTTCGTACCGAATCGTAGAAGCTCGTAGCTGATGTAGCGTTCAGATAAAAATTGAAAAAATATGTTTTTCATGTTATATACTAAATAGTAAACATAATACAGCATGATTGTATGATAAATTAATATTTCCCAAGTCCTACTTTAGCGTTAATTTATTGACCAGTTTCTTGGGACATCTCAATGGTAATAATTTGTTTACCTGACACAAGTTCTCAAAACATTAGTGACGAATACCAGGAATATATTATACGCTGTGGGGATTCCCTACCTATAAGAATAATATTTACGTACATTAGGAAAATACGGAATAACAAGGATTAAGTAAGAATACAAAAACAAATACAAAACAATGTGTTTGTCATGTGAGGGTTAAGGAAAACGAACTTTAATCGTTAGGCCGGTCGGTCATTCTTTAAGTATAATAAACAGACAAAAAACTTTCGAGGTAAGGATTAACTTTCCTAAAAGTTTAAGTTGACAACTGTATTTGTTAAAGAAATCTAGTTGTGTTTTAGACATATGACATGAGTAGAACATACTTTTTTGTAATTTAACAGACTCTACAGATAAAACATGCGAAGATCTTTAAGGCTGACAATCCACCGAAGCGGAGTGGGGTGGAGGTAGAGTATTATATATTAATCAATAACAATGTATTAAAGCTCCTTTATCTACTCCTCCATTTCGCCCATTTCAATTGGTTTTATTGACACAGCTCCACGAGACAGGCAGCCTAAGGCACAAAAACAAAATACTACAATAATTGCCCTTTATATTAGTACTAGACGTCATCAGCGGCGCCGCCTGAGTAAGTTGTACACCTAAACCTTCTTTAGGTATCACACTATCTAATGGTAATAACCTACGTATTATGATTTTATATATAGTATTTTTTTAACAGCAAGCATTGGACTCTAATACTTGTACTACAAATTTTTTCACATTATTATTTTCACAAATGCCGCAAAATGCAGTATCTTAAAATAAATTAATAGTATAAAAACATATAAACAACCTTACACAATAAGGTCTGTATGCGATAATCGTAGAGGATCAAAGCACTCGTCAATACGAATTGAACCAGTCTAAGCTCGACGGGGTGATGTCGTTTTATTGAGGAGTTACTGTGGCCACCTTCCAGCGCTAGGATCAGATCAGCCGCATGACAGCTCCATATTGCATTGACGCGTGATATACAACTGCATGCAAAATTTCAGTTCAATAGTAAACCGGAAAGTGGGCTTTTTCTTATCTTTACTTGCAATATTTCTTCACAGACACCGCACCGGTGCAGGTGGAAGTAAATAAAATTTTTATTTATAGACTCTCGCCTGTATCCCCGAAGGGGTAGGCAGAGGTGTAAATAAAAGCTTAAAAAATTTGAATATTCGAGTTAATACCTTATCAGGTATAACAATATTATAAACCACTTAATTATTAGTCATTTGCTTTTGCATGTGGAACATCTTAATATCAAATGCAGAAATTTCATCCTCGCAATAATTTATTTCAAGTAATCTCAAAAAACTCTGCAGCGAAGACTCAACTATTCTTTAGCCATTTCCAATGTTACAATTGAATGCTCTGAACGGAACATCTCGTACGGTAAGCACATGAAGCACCCGATCGTGCCAGCGTGCGGTCGAGACCCGACTTACACTGAGACAGCTATGTCCACTGATGGATCGTAATTTCATTCAAGATAAATGGAGCAATCGGTCTTGGTTGTCAAACAAAGTACATAACAAGTTGACAAGCGAATGCTCTCAAATATTACTCTGATATGCAGTGCTACATGGAACTAAGGAAGAAATTACCACATTTAGATTTGATTCACTAGCGGCATTCTACACTGGCACCACGACGCTCTTCAATAGCACGGACAGTTGCCTCGACACTTTCAAAATCGACTGCCGGACTTCAGATAGACAGATGTAGTGACAGCTACATACACCTAACATCATTTATCGGACTCCTGTCTGACGGCTAATGATTGCGTTATTACAAAGCATGCTTCTATGAAACTTATTGTTTTGTTTAATATTAAACTACTCTTTGCTGATTTACATAGTATAAGTTCGGGTGGGATAAACTTCACACATATTCATGAATAATGTAGAAATCTCAACCTACGCAAAATGTTTAGTTTTCCGCTTTAGAAGTCAAAGATAAACTTGGGGGCTACATATAAACCACATCCACCTATTAAATTCATGAACGAAATAGTTTAAAATACAACTATTATTTATATTATTATTTATACGACTGCCTCGTTGGTCTCGCGGCATAAATGTGCTCGTGGGATCGGGGAGGTCTCGGGTTCGATTCCCGGGTAGGCAAAGTGTTATTGAGGTTTTCCGTTAGGAAATTCTCAGTAGTAGCGCGGAGTCTGGTAATGTGCCCGGTACGGCAATAGGCTCGCCCCCTATTACGTGGGACGTAAAAATTCATGGCGAAATGTGGGTGTAATATTACACCTCTGCCTACCCCTTCGGAGATACAGGCGTGAGACTATAAATATAATAAAAAGTATTATTTATATTAATTATCCATACCAGTATTATAAATGCGAAAGTTTGTTTGTTTGTTGGTCCTTCTTTCACGTCGCATCGTGTCGTAACGGAGAAATATCATGGTATGATTTTTCTGTGTGGAGTAAGTAAGGCTGGAGACTACTTATTATCGCGATAAGTCATGTCTTGATGACCGATTCCCACGCGGGTGGAGCTGCGATTGAAGTCTAGTAACTTTATACAGAGTGTAAAAAGACCCTTAACGAAAACAGAAATCCCATGTTGTACCAATCACTACGAACATTTTTTACTTCGGCACCATACCTGGGAAATTATTGGTTCAGGAGATACTGAGGCTAAGGAAAGTTAGTATAGAATTTTTTTAAATAGGTACAAAATCGTTACATTTACCCCGCCAATATATTCTATAGATGCCCTATGACCCCATGGATAAGTAGGTATTTCGAGCATTGCACGCGCGCGCTTTTAATTGCGGTTTACAAAATGTGAAAACTTATAATAAAAATCGTTTCCCAGGTATTATTTTTCGTTATTATGACTTATTATGATGTCCACAACGAGTAGACTTCGGCTTGGTGATGAGTCTTGTGAACCCTGTATATTTGTGGAGCATCGGTAAGTAAATATACCCTACATAATAGCAAATCTCGCTGCGAGCAGTACATCGTCTATATTTATTAGAGACTTCTCTGTTTTACTTTGTACAACAAACGCTACTGCTCATTACAACTCTATAATTTTATATTATACTAGACTTAGAGCCACGCCCGCACATTTACTGATGCCGTGGGAATCTCAGGAAATCCTTTCTTACTACACCCCTATGCGCCCTAAGGAACATACATGCCAAATTTCAGCTTCTTGGGCCTAGTAGTTTCGGCAAATTACAAAATAGGTATATTGAAAAAAACAATTTTAATATAAAATTAAACTTAACTCTTTTTTATCATTATTAAAGTCTGTCTTAAAAAACAGTCTGTCTTTAAACTTTTCTGGTTGCAATATTTGTATCACAACATTGACTTTCCATATTTATACATACATATTATGTCGAGTCTGATGTACAAATATGAAGAATTTAATATAATTTTTAGCGAGCATCAAATAAAATGAGAAAACGCTGTTTACCTAGACTAACGTTCGTTTGCAGAAAGCTACTGTCGCAATAAAAATCACAATTTCATCTCATATTTCTAACCCGAAGTAAAGCCAGCTCATGAATTTATTTATGAATCCTCAGCGTGGAATAACAAGCAAAACCTACATCCTAATTCTTGTATTCGTTTTTCAACTGCACTCTCAAAAAGTAGAGTCGTATAGTTTTAAATGTGGGCACGTCTGAGGTGAAAATAACATATTTCAATAAGCTGAACGATTAAGCTTAAAACAAAATAAAATATATAATTCTAGCGTAATTACATAATTACGCTAGAATTATATATTTTATTTTGTTATATATAATTCTAGCGTATATATCGTTCAAGGGTATATACATATATACCCTTGAACGATATATAATTCCACATAGACATCAATGTTCACAGAAAAATTAAAAAAAAAATCAGTCGTTAAAAGTATCTACAACTAGATATATAGTTCAAAAGTATGTATGTACTTTCAGTTAGCAGCCCTGAACGATTTGTTCAATCTATGTGCGACTACGACGATAAATTATATACTCTTATTTAATAAATACGTCCATATAACCTAACCTACACAAAAATATGACTGTTAAAAATATAAAATTTCAAATCTATAAAATGGATTATGTACATAGTTTATAAGTAGCACTGCACCATCTTAGGTACCTAATAAGAATAATGCATATTATTTTATTGTAATTTCTTTCCATAGACAAAACTAGATGATCGCTATTTCAGCAAACATTGTCTCACATATTTTTTTCAAAAAGATTGATATATTCAACAATAGCCATTTAAGATCACTATACAATAATTGTTGGCTATTAAATTACATTACCATCATAGTCCTCCTGGATGCGACCGAAAACGTTCGGCTAAGACAGAAAACAAAATATTTTGTACAAAGGCGGACTTAATGCCCAAGGCATTCTCTACCAGTCAACCTTTGGGTGGTGCAGAGACAAATCAAGGTGGGTGCTAAAACTGCGTGTAAAATAAAGAACTAATTAAGATACATAAAATATTACGTATAAATATTACATTTATAATTAAAATAAATATTATACATACCTACAATACATAAATATACCTACTTAACACCTCCAACTCAACCCTGGTGAGTCATGGCACGCACATCGTCCCTTACATAACGTGCCTGCATATCTTATGTCTAGCCCGACAGAGGCCCGGTGGTTGCCGGGTAACTATGGAATTACGAGTACACTGTCCAGTAAGTTCTTCTAAATAACATGCTAGCGAAAGTCTAAGAAGCTGTTTACTGTAATATAAATGTATTGTTTTCAAAAAGCCTCAAAATTAAGTTTTCTTGGATGTATTACATAATTGACAATGTTCGGTTACTCAAATTGACAACGCGCCTTTTTACAGAATTGAAATTGACTTTAAATTGCTAACTCCAATAAATAATCTGTGAAACGGTCCCTTTCAAAAACATAATAAAGCGTAATTTAATTTAAGTGAAAGCTGATTATCAATTCAAAGGTTTTTTATTGCGCCGAAGATAAGTTAAAGATGATAATGTAAATTAAATGAATACCGACGTATATAACCCGTGTTCCTCATGTACCCGTGTGTCGGAGGGTCGGGTACCGCCGAAGCATTCGTCGCTACCCCCCGACGGGTATTGGCCCGCCAGATGGTCAGGTGGGCCCCGAACAAAACCCCCGTGGCGGCAGATGGGACAGACAGAACTGTCCCCTGCACCTGCATCTTTGGACGCATCCTGCTTAGGCCCCTCTAAGCCCACGCGGAGCGTCCCGGGATCTCTCTTAGCTTCACCGCGGGTGTCGAATCCACGGTTACTGAGCCCCCTCACCACGATATGGTGACGATCCCACGGGGGGGGAGGTTACGTTAATAGCCTACCTGTTAACGCTGAAAGCGTTAAACCATTTGATCTGGTTTGTTCTATAAGGACAGCAAGACGGGATAACTATAAATTAAACCACATCTGCTGTCTGTACTTTATTGACTCTGTTGGAGTCCGGATGAGCCTCTGTCGAAGACTGTACTAGGTTGAGTCTCTATTGGAGTCTGTTTGAGCCTTTGTAGAAGACTGTGTTTGTCCTGTTGAGTCTCTGTTGAAGACTGCGTCCTAGGTTGAGTCTTTCCGTAGTATTACTTTACTCTCTGGTTGAGCCCCTGTTGGAGACTCTGTTGAACTAGACTCTGTTTGAGCCTTTTTAGAAGACTGTGTTTGTCCTGTTGAGTCTCTGTTGAAGACTGTGTCCTAGGTTGAGTCTTTCCATAGTATTACTTTACTCTATGGTTGAGCCTCTGTTGAACTAGACTCTGTTTGAGCCTTTTTAGAAGACTGTGTTTGTCCTGTTGAATCTCTGTTGTAGACTGTGTCCTAGGTTGAGTATTGCCGTAGTATTACTTTACTCTATGGTTGAGTCTCTGTTGGAGACTGTTGAACTAGACTCTGTTTGAGCCTTTGTAGAAGACTGTGTTTGTCCTGTTGAGTCTCTGTTGTAGACTGTGTCCTAGGTTGAGTATTGCCGTAGTATTACTTTACTCTATGGTTGAGTCTCTGTTGGAGACTCTGTTGAACTAGACTCTGTTTGGGCCTTTGTAAAAGACTGTTTGTTCTGTTGAGTCTCTGTTGAAGACTGTGTCTTAGGTTGAGTCTTTCCGTAGTATTACTTTACTCTATGGTTGAGTCTCTGTGGGAGACTCTGTTTGAGCCTTTGTAGATGACTGTGTTTGTCCTGTTGAGTCTCTGTTGAAGACTGTGTCTTAGGTTGAGTCTTTCCGTAGTATTACTTTACTCTATGGTTGAGTCTCTGTGGGAGACTCTGTTTGAGCCTTTGTAGAATACTGTGTTTGTCCTGTTGAGTCTCTGTTGAAGACTGTGTCCTAGGTTGAGTCTTTCCGTAGTATTACTTTACTCTATGGTTGAGTCTCTATTGGAGACTCTGTTGAACTAGACTCTGTTTGAGCCTTTGTAGAAGACTGTGTTTGTCCTGTTGAGTCTCTGTTGAAGACTGTGTCCTAGGTTGAGTCCTTCCGTAGTATTACTTTACTCTATGGTTGAGTCTCTGTTGGAGACTCTGTTGAACTAGACTCTGTTTGAGCCTTTGTAGAAGACTGTGTTTGTCTTGTTGAGTCTCTGTTGAAGACTGTGTCCTAGGTTGAGTCTTTCCGTAGTATTACTTTACTCTATGGTTGAGTCTCTATTGGAGACTCTGTTGAACTAGACTCTGTTTGAGCCTTTGTAGAAGACTGTGTTTGTCCTGTTGAGTCTCTGTTGAAGACTGTGTCCTAGGTTGAGTCTTTCCGTAGTATTACTTTACTCTATGGTTGAGTCTCTGTGGGAGACTCTGTTTGAGCCTTTGTAGATGACTGTGTTTGTCCTGTTGAGTCTCTGTTGAAGACTGTGTCTTAGGTTGAGTCTTTCCGTAGTATTACTTTACTCTATGGTTGAGTCTCTGTGGGAGACTCTGTTTGAGCCTTTGTAGAATACTGTGTTTGTCCTGTTGAGTCTCTGTTGAAGACTGTGTCCTAGGTTGAGTCTTTCCGTAGTATTACTTTACTCTATGGTTGAGTCTCTATTGGAGACTCTGTTGAACTAGACTCTGTTTGAGCCTTTGTAGAAGACTGTGTTTGTCCTGTTGAGTCTCTGTTGAAGACTGTGTCCTAGGTTGAGTCCTTCCGTAGTATTACTTTACTCTATGGTTGAGTCTCTGTTGGAGACTCTGTTGAACTAGACTCTGTTTGAGCCTTTGTAGAAGACTGTGTTTGTCCTGTTGAGTCTCTGTTGAAGACTGTGTCCTAGGTTGAGTCTTTCCGTAGTATTACTTTACTCTATGGTTGAGACTCTATTGGAGACTCTGTTGAACTAGACTCTGTTTGAGCCTTTGTAGAAGACTGTGTTTGTCCTGTTGAGTCTCTGTTGAAGACTGTGTCCTAGGTTGAGTCCTTCCGTAGTATTACTTTACTCTATGGTTGAGTCTCTGTTGGAGACTCTGTTGAACTAGACTCTGTTTGAGCCTTTGTAGAAGACTGTGTTTGTCCTGTTGAGTCTCTGTTGAAGACTGTGTCCTAGGTTGAGTCCTTCCGTAGTATTACTTTACTCTATGGTTGAGTCTCTGTTGGAAACTCTATTGAATTGAACTAAGACCTATATCCAATTTCTTTGACTAAGACTCTGTTTGAGCCTTTGTAGAAGAATGACAATATTTGAATTTTGTTGGCCTTATATAGTCTTGTTTGTAATCAACCCATAGCGCGATCTGGAAAAATGACAGAAATCGATAATTCCATCCGTCGCGCTATGGGGTAAACTGACATTTTAAAAAGTATTTATTCGCTTTTAAATATTTTGCACTTTGGTCATAGACACTACCCTTATATCAAAACTTTTTCAGAATGTTATTGTACAGTTTTGTCCGCGTAATTACAATGTAGGCATAACGTTGCCAAAGAACAATGGCCACTTCTCATACATTGAATGACCTGATAATGAATTATTGTGTATATAGATAAAATGTACAAAAACAAGTAGATCTTTGATCAAGAAATTATACTGTAAAGACAGTTTTTCTTATAAAGGTCTAGGAATTACATAATACACCGAAATTAGTTCGTATTAATTTGACAGATTCTCCCATGTCCAATGTCACCGGCGGCGTCTTTAAGTCAAAAACGTTCCATTGCATCCTTATCCAATGTTTTCAACGGCAGAAATACACTTATATTTATCTTTTTATATATTTTAACATAAAAAATACATTCATTTATGATCAGCTTTTAACAACTTGATTCAATTTATATATAAAATTAAGTTTGCTCGAGGTTTTGACAAAACCAAATGCTAAAGATGTGGTATAAGTGAAATGGAACGTAGCTAAACAAGGAAGTATTATCGGGCACAGATAATATAACACTGCAGCGAATAAAAAATATTTTGATAAGGATGCGTTCACGAGTTCTAGAACATCAATACAACCCAAAACTTTTCTCTTTACCTAGACTTCTATAAAATATAATAGTTAGTGAAATCATTACACTAAAAAATAACCTTATTTTTAAGATAAGTTTTATCTCTATACATGTTTAGGTCAAAAATGGCCATTCTTCTTTCAGCCCTATAGTGGATTACTTATTTATAGCATTATGGGTCAGTTTAAATAATCCCTTTATGTAAATCAAATTTACAAATGACACAAAGGTCAAACACATTTACATAAAGTTTGAGGTTATATAGATGAATCATTCAGCCAAGTCAGCCAATGTTCTTTGTTGGGTGGCTGGTATGGCAGTGTTCAAAACAGCTTCTCGTATTGCTTTTATTAATACTTATTAATAGGTTTTCTATCATTTTGCCGGATTTTGGTTAGTTCTAATCGGTAGTGCTTCGGGCAGGCCATATTGAGTTATAGGACAGATATATCTATGTCTTAAATAGCAAGCAAACAACAATTCATTAGTTGGTTGTGCGTGCCTGAAAAAGTCCTTGGTCAATTTGTTTACGCCGGCATGACTACAAACAAATGGCGCAATCGATGAGGACTTTCACTTATACTTGCTTCAAAAAAAGCGTCAACCTAGTGTTGATTCTAGTAAATAACTCGCAACTCGGCGCACTTAACTTACACACGCGATAAGTTCTAACCTAAGCTAAACCCTATTTAGTATCATCAATCATACAAATAAGAGCACATTTTAACTTGGAATAATCTTAATTTTTGAATATTACCATTTACAATCTTTCAACCGTCGCGTCGTAATTTTACATTTTACAGATCAAAATATATTAAGTTTCAACCAATTCATCTAAAGAGCTACTTTTTTACATTGTTACAGAACAAATTTTAAGCGGACAAATACATCTTAATTTTTAAATTGACACAACTTTTTTATTTATGAACCGATTTGTATAAAACAAACACTAAATGTTAAGTGAGACATACCGCAATGCATGAGTGAAAACTGCATTCAAATCCGATAAGCCACTTCTGAAATTAGCGTGCTCAAACGCACAGACAAACAGACAAAAATTGTAATAATGGTATTTATGGGTTCTCTTCCTTAATAGAGACCCCTTAAATAGTTTTCTCTTAAATATCTTCCATGTACCTACAGATATCGATCACTAACAGGTTTATTATTGGTATAGATATAGAAGATATAGATAGGTAAGTATGTCGTATGTGCATTATACTAAAAATGAATGCATTTCATAAATAGAACAAAATATTCCGCACAATACTACATACTTCATTCATAAAAGAACATCTAAGTGCACCGAGTCGCTATAATGATTTCATGGCAGAAGCAAAGTCTCTCTTCACAGAACTTTCAAACTTTTCTACGAAGAAAATAAAGTAACGTAGCGCATAATACTTATTAAAAGGAACATACATAGTAAGGACGTCGCTTTTATACGCTATTGTTTGCATTCAATGGCCTTATCCCCGATTCTGTATACGTAATATGGAATATGTGTATCATCTGACACAAACTTAGTACACAAGGAATCTAGGGTAATGGTGGCAAGTCTCTAAAATATCAGATTGAATCCTTGAACATAGTTATTTTTATAGCAACAGTATATATTTTTATTCTTAAAGTATGATTTAGCAATATACCTTCATGCTCTATATAAACCATTCTATATTTTATAGTCGTTCAATCTATGTCCGTATGTGTGTGACGGCTGCGACCTTCCTTCCTTCCTTCCATGTGTGTCTTATGTGACTATGGAAAATACACGAAGCAAATGTATCTTTCGGAAAATACAACATTAAACCCTGTAACAACCCGTCTGGTTAGCCTCGTATATCAAATCCTCGCATAGACTTAAAGTGCTGCTGAGACGCAAATTAGGAGAGGCTTCTTCTTCGGAATCTTTTAATTTCATTTTTAGTCAAGTCGTTAAAAGTATGTTCAGGTTATTATTAGAAATACAAAGACTCATTTGTAACGTCTGGAGTCTAAAAAATTTAATAATTGATGATATTATAATCTAATATTCGACTGCCGCAACGAACAGTATCAAACCTACAAATCACGTACTTTACAGTATAAACAACAGTTTAAAGTTGTATTTTGATCTCTAATGATATCTAATAATTATGTTATAAAAGTTATACCCTTCTAAGGCAGGTAATTTTATATGTTTTCTTTTGCTTATACCTGATTATAGAATTTAATTAGTATTTTATATATATTTCATTTTCGATAATGTACCGTGTCAAAATAAATTGCAATTTCATCGAAAGTGGCAATTTCAAGAGTATTCGAGGTTAATAAAATTGTAAAAAGTATTAAATCTACCAGTTTCGATACTATTCTTTGGTAATTTATGCAGAAAACAATAAAATGTGAGCATTTCAATAGTTGGTTCATAAGTAATTTATTTTTATATAGTTGCCTTCTACAGTAGGAGGATTCGGTATCAAAATGAAATATTGTTTTTCTTATTTTAAGTTACTCATATTTATTAATAATAAACCAATAAATAGCCATTTTAGCATGAAATCTGTTACGAGTACCAAGAGATTACCTAATTATACAAAACTAATCAAATTATGCATCACAGAATTAAATCACACAAAATATATTTTATCTACCAATATCTGTTTAGATTAAATATACTTTGTACTATATCCTGCGACCTTTACATTTTATTAGGTAAAAAATTAAATAATCTATCATGACATATCTATGTATCGCGATTATATATCAGTCTCGTAAGTTAAGCCCTTTATAGTAGATAATTATTTCAAAATCCAAAAAAGAATATTAGTGCCTATCTTTAAAAAAGTATCAAGTTCATAATAGAGTATTATGTTTGTACTCAATCAGTGACATACATGCTACTATATTATAGACTTGAATTTACAGAATAACTTACGTGTTAAAAACTACAAAAATCTCGGGAATTTCTTCTGGAAAATTCGACCAATACACAAAATCAAATACATATGTTTATTTTTATTAAAATAAATTTTGCACACGTCAGGAAGTCATAGATAGAGGAACACCATGGTGGTGTTAGTAGGTAGTCCCGGCGCTTCTCATCCGGGACTCCCACACTCTCCCTAGGCTGAGCCCCTGTAGGGGCCCAGCCTTGTATGCCCCTAAATATAAATCGAGGCTTCAACTATAGATACCTGTTTTTCAATGAAATCTAACAAGCAACCTGCTACCTCGTTTGTTCCTCGTTTACCAACATTTTTTGGTGATACATAGCAAGAAGCCTCTTTAATCCCAGCATCGAAACAGCATCGAACATCCAAAAGTAAAATGCCTATAACAAGTGATAACTTCCATTTATAATAAAAAACGACACTTCACCAGAATTTAATTTCTGGAAATCGAAGGTTTCGCATACTATTTTAGATCACTTTGAATGGCTTCTTTATCTCTTGCTTTGCATGTTCATGCAGTTTCCTTATTTGAAATATCTTTGTTATAAGCGGATACCTGTTCTTCAGTGGCGCTGATTTCGTTAGAAAAAAGTCACATAAATCTTTTTAAAGAATGCAATGTTTATAAGATCATCAGCTTTATTGTTATATTTAGATAATTCTGACCAATATTTATACATTGAAAACATCTTATGGAAACTCAAGGAGTTATCCAAATATAATTTAATGTTATTTTTTCCGCTGTAGTGGGATTCGACGGGTTAAAAAGAGTTAACGTGATCACAAACACTTCGTATCATCTCGTCGTCTACGTTTTTTGAATGATTTACATGTTTCCCTCTATTATCACTGCTAGTAATGCCACAAGCATCTTATTTGCTGTGAGCTGTTCGAATTGTTTGATCGGTAATAGCAAAAGTACCACAAATTATCCTTAAACGAACTTACTGTGTGTCGTAGGTGGAATCATTCGCAGGCAATGGTAAGAAGTATTTCATTGTAAATTTCTAATCCTTTTTTATCACATTTATTAGTAAATTTTATTTGTAAAATCCCACTGCTTGGTGTGATCGGATAACCGCTAAAACTCATCAAATAGGTTTTTTCGAATATCTTCTTTAAAATATTTACTGCATTGCAGGTTTGAGGGCCTGGTAGATTTATAGTTTTGGCTGGAACAGTCTTACCTTTTTTGGAAACATATTGTTGACCGGAATTAGTCAATTATTTTTCTACGAATATCAACCCACTCTTTGACTTGACTATTTTCGTTTCCGCTTGCATGAAGTGGATGAGGTAGGTAAAACACAACAGTCGTAGAAGCTACTCAAATGGCATTCTTTCTTTATTTAGAGCGGCTACAAGTTCTTCGGTCAATGGTGATCCGAAATTAAGGTCTTGTCCGGGGAAAGGTGCATTGTTATACATTCTTCACTGCCCAGTGGGAGTGGGAGTCATTTGCCAGACTCTCATTAGTCTTGTTTTCTTCTGATTGTGAAGTGGGAAATACATCATCATAAAGATCTTTTAGTAACCGCCATTCTTCTTCAGTGTAGTCGTTGTCATGTACAGGTGAGTCTAAAACAACAAAAATAACATAATTTAACAATTAACTTTAATTATTAGATCAAAAAACTGATAATAATAAATGGTCAACAATCGAATCCGCCAATAAAACATACATCCAGCGTAGAAAAGTATAGTAACTGGTAGATTCGATAAATATTTTCCTAGACATATAATCGAAAGTACCACAATCGATAATTGTCTTACTTACAATGTACAATGTATACTATCGAAAGTGGTACTTTCGATATTTGTGAACCATACGTGCACTTGGAACACTATCGATTCTACCATATTTGATAGTTTTACTTGTTAACCTTCATATAAATTCGAAAAAATACAAAATTAATTATAATTAAAAAATAACAATCAACTAGTCATACAGTATAACTTATTTTCAATATTATGTAAGTTAAACAAGAAATGTACACTTACCGGGATGATCGTCATGTTTTTCATTGGGCGCGGTTTTACAACTCTGATCTTGTTCTCCCGTTTTCACTTAATTAACCATACGTCTACCTCGAGTATTCATATTTGAACTTAGTATAAGAAATAACAAACCACTAATAACGAAACTATGTATGTGTGTAATAACCCTACTTAAAATTATACAAAACCAACATGCGCTCCTTCGCTCACATCACGACGAACACTAACGATCCGGGCAGGTACGGAGTGTGCGCAAGTACCGCCACGCTCGAACACTATCGAACTTGTAACATTCGATGATATTACCTAGTTGCTCAAAGTGTGAAGTATCGATTGTATCCGACTCAATTTATTTTTATTTTTTCTAAAATGTTTTTAATGTTTCAAATACCATATAATACGCTCTGTCGATTAGTACAATAAACGAAAAAAAATAAAAAAAATCAGAATCGATACTGTTCGTTGCAGCAGTCGATTTAATCTAATCTAATACTAATCTAATATATAAAGTTGAAGAGTTTGTTTCTTTGCTTGCTTTAACGCGCTAATCTCACGAACTACTGGTCCGATTTGAAAAATTCGTTAATTATATAACAATATTAATTATATAACAATTTATATAACCTCACGGTGTGAGCCACGAGCGCGGAACAGTAGCCTTAAATAACGGGGGTGCAACCGCGGGCTCATCTAGTGAATGATAAAAGCACATACATGATGTGGAAAAACCTTAACATTATTAATAATATTACTTTAACATTTTAAAAGCAAAGTATATTACTATTTTCAGATCTATCTAAGCGAAAGTTTTACTCGTAAAAATACATTACTTTTTTAAACCTTTTTGTATTGGCGACGGTCGGTATTGCTATAACTGAATTTGTTGGAATTTTTGGAGGCCACCTAAAATTTCGCGGTGTCTAGCATGATATACCTATATGAATTTATTACCTATTTGGTTTACTCATTTATACTCATTTATCAAAAAGTTGTCACACAAGGCTTTGGTACCTATGTGGTCAAAATACTTCATAACCGCATGTTTGCTCCGCGCCGCAACCCGCGCCGGCCACTCTGCCCGGCCACTTGAAAGCGATAATGATCAAACGCCCGCCCATTTTTATCGCCTCGGCGCGCGGGTCGGGTTTCACACAATCGGTCCTTGTGACTCAATTTGTTTTGAAAAGTTTTCAAGTGTTATATTATTTATGTTTGTTATGAAACTAACTATACAATGTTATCTTTGTTTATTTAGATTACGACTCTGGTGTCGAGTGATGCTCGTTTGAAATTGAGATAGCGCGTTTTAGAGCTCGCTTTGTATTTATAAGTTCATACCTCAAAACTTAAAGGAGTGACATATCGTTTTTAATATTTAATTACGTTACTTATATAATAAACTAGAGGACGCCAGCTGCTACGCCTGCATATTTTTTAAATTTGCCCGTTTTGGCCGATCCCGTGGGAATTTCGGGAAATCCCTTCTTAGTGCACCCCTACGCTCCCCAAGGAACATATATGCCAAATTTCAGATTCCTGCGCCCAATGGTTTCGGCTGTAGCGTGTCTGTCAGTCAGTCAGTAACGCAAGGATTTTATATATTAAGAAGATAATAAGAAAATAAATAAAAAAGTACACTTGTTCGTACATATTTATGAATTTACAGGCCTCTGATACCAAACCATTATCTGGCGCCGCGCGGCGTAATTTATGTTGAATTTGATAAGGCCATATAATGCACAAATAACATTTTCAATCATAAAATTAAACAAACACTAAATAAGTAATCTTATATTCTTTTAAAACAAAAAGAAATCATAGGGATAGCATTCACCACTTCTGAGTAATATGAACATTTCTGAAACAGTTCCCATGCTCTCAGTAAAATCACTGTTGCACGCCAAAATCTACTTAAGGTCTCGAAAAAAGTCAAATCTTATATTTCATGCTGGAATTTTTTAAATATACGTGTTAGTTATATACATACCTTGATAAACACAATAGATCTTAAAGAATAAAACTAAATTTAACAGAAAAAACAGCAGAAATACACTCACACATTCCGCACATTCCGCACCGACTCAACACTCAATGACAACATTGACAACGAACGTCTTTTTTTTTTATTTCTCTATGGAGTCGAAACTCGACTGGGATTAGTCTTTCTCTTAGCGTTATCCCAGTTTCAGTCTGGGGTCCGCTTTCAAGTCTAACCGGATTTGGCTGAATATTAGCTTTTCCACGGAGCGATTGCCTGTCTGACCTCCGTAACCCGAAGGGATAGCGATATTCTATGGTTTAGACTAATGTCAGTTTATTTAGAAGGTACTGACGCCCTGTAACGACTGTCAAAGATCTTCATGACAACCGGGACCGACGGCTTAACGTGCTCTCCGAGGCACGGGACAATAGAGCGGCAGAGATGAGTATATTTCACTCTTTCGACCGCGGGTGCCATGTCATATGCCATATAACACGGGCAAATTAGTGTTTGAATTTTGTTATATGCCATATAATACGGGCAAACAAGCTGATAAATAAATATATGTATACATCAGACGTTGTATCTTGGCGGCTCTGAAGTTAGCCTTTGCGAATTGCCGCGCATGTACACTCGTGTAGAAAACTGTTATTGTCAGAATTCGTATAATTTTATAAAGAATGGACCTCACCTGTCAATAGTGGCAGATATTTTAACCGGATCGTCCGTCACGTTTTGGAATTAATTCAAATAAACTTTTAGCAAACACTAAACTAAAAACTTTAACAATGTAATTTTTTTTTATTTATGTACGCGCTACAACTATGTAGGTATATTAATTCTTCTTTTTTTTAACAACACCCGCACTAGGAATAAATTCTGTGACGCAGGGAATTTTACAAATATACAATCAACGGAAACAATGAAGACCCAGACTCGAAACAACAAGTTATGGATCACACAAAGTGTTGTCTAGTATGGGAATTGAACCAACAACACTCGGCGCAGTGCCAAACAGCGAGGCGGCCGCTTAAATCGCTACGCCAACCATGCAATAATTAAAAGGTGCAAGAATTACAATAAAGTAGGTACTAAGAAACAGTTCAAAAGGCCTTGCCACACGACGCGATTTTACGTCCAACTTGACTAAATCACTTGATGAAATCGTGACGTGTCGACGCCAGTCGTCCAACTCAAGTTCATCGGGTGGGCGGTACCACCTGATTTTAACCAATCGGGTGGACGGAATGAAAATCAGTGATTTGATTGTGTCGTGTAGACGGGCAAAGCCAATTCGATTGAAAATTTGATCAGTGGTAAAATTGTGCCGTGTGGCAAAGCCTAAAACATAACGAGCAACCACCACAATGAAAACTTTTGTCGTCGTCTGTGCTCAAGACAGAGATAGTAACACGAATACAACGACAACCCAACCACGGTAATATAATCTAATCTAACAGTATTGTAACTCGGCCGTCTCCCCGAGTTATATGCCTACAGACGCGCCAGACGTAAACAAGCGATAGGGCCTCCCGCCCTAAGTATTTTAATTTCAATATTTTAATAACATCTACCTACTCGAAAATTTCTGCTTTTGTGACTGTTTATATTAATTATATTTTTTTTTATTCAAACAAATAAAAATCATGTAGGTATGTAAGTACCCTAGAAATGACCAATTGGTTACACTAAGTAGACTTTACATTAGGCAGATTCATATCAGCTTTCATTTTGAAAATAACTCATAAGCTACTACTAATCATAGACTTCAATGAAATAATACATTGTCCATAACGCAGGTAAAAGTGTTCTGCTAGTATACATTATTACTACAATCATACCAATATGTTTTTAAAAATATCAACATAATAATAAATTAAGCTAATTAAATTTTGACTTAATCACGCATAAGTTAAGGATTAAACATTGCAACGTAGTAGGTACATTTTGAATTTGAAAAATCTTATCTTTAGGTGACTTAACAAAGAATTCAAACAGCACAATATAGTCTACAACTCGTCGCCACAATTATTATTTAAATAAAGAACACTGCTACAAAAGCCGTCACCGCCCGTTCGTGACTGCGGCACGATCGCGGCTGTTGTGTACTTTAGGGTGTACTTTGCTCGAGACGCGTAGGTATAACTCGAGTTTCGTGCGTTTGTATGGAGTTAGAATAACTGTTAGATATGATTACCGTGACCCAACCTACTAGACACCTAATGTTTTCATTTCTCTACAAACAAACAATTCTATCAAAGCGATGAGGTATGCGGGGCGAAGGGGGCTACAAAAATGCATTCTAATTGGCCGGTTCAAATTTGCGGTACGTCATAATTCATAACTAGCATTGGGATTGGTCTAATGTAAGACGTATAAGTCTAACGTGTTGTCAGAAAATAAACATTTGTGTGCATGAACATGGAGGTTTGTCTTGGTCTGGGTGTTAATATATATATATATATATATATATATATATATATATATACAGGGTTTGGGTACAAAATCGATGCATTTACCCCGCTAAGCTGTTCTAAAGATGTCCTATGCACCCAAAGATCAGTAAGTATTTCGTAAATTGCACGCGCGCATTTTTTAAAGTGGCTTGAAAAGAGTGAAAACTTAAAAAAAAATGTCGTTTCCCAAGTTTTATTTTTGGTTAGTATGACTTGGCATGATGTCCAAAACGCGTAGACTTCTGCTTGGTGATGGGTCCTGTGACACCCTGTATATATATATATATATATATATATATATATAAAAGTATATATATATATGTTTATCCATTATCTAGTACCCATAACACAAGCTTCGCTTAGCTTGGGACTAGATGGTTATGTGTGTATGTTGTAGAATATAGAATAGAATAGAATAGAAAACAGACAGTCAGTGATTCATATCATGTTATTCTTAACCGGAAGACCGCAGCTACGCACATTTTAATTTTAATTTAACCATTTTTCTCGATCTTGTGGGAATTTCCGGAAATCCGTCCAATAGTTTTGGCTTTGCGTTGTCTGTCAGTAAGTCAGTAACGCAAGAATTTTACATATACAGACAGATCATAATTTGTTAACGTTTTTTATGAAATCATACGCCTTAGAAGAATCAAATTGCCGATTCTTTTTAATTTATTCAAATTAAATTAAGATCGAGTTACTACACGCAAGAGAAGAAAACAATAAAAGAAAGTAATTAACCAGTTCCTTCAATTTTTAAACGATCATTTCCGTATTGAAACGTAGTCCAAGTCTTCTTTGTCAAGTGAAATTGTCATGTTTTCTATTACCAAAGTATACAGAACGATCACCGTAGAAATAAATACTGTGGTTAACAGTAAACCGCATGGTTAGAATTAATCACATGGTCACATAATATTATTTAGAATGTTTTGGACGGTAATTAATGACAGAACAGCATTATCGTATCCAGTGCTCGCCACGTACCGGTTTTAGTTCGCGCTCTAATAGAAAATAACAGAATACGAGCCCTCTGTTGTTTACTAAGCACATTAACGCCATGCACACCGGTTGGCCCAATTCCTTGTGACACTGCTCGAGTCCATACTCTATCTATTAATGGAATCACGCCAAATCAGATTTGATTTGGCGTGATTCCATTAATAGATAGAACCGTCAATTGATTTATTTCTACGTTCTGTAAAACTTCACCTAGCTACCGAGGCTTGTGAAAAAAAGCTTTAGATATTCAGGAAGTTCAGCTAACACATCTCTTGGAGCTAGAGTTTTTGGCAAAACATTTACTGGCGTAAACTAGCCTGTGGGACAAATAGGATTAGTCTTCTTTGTGTGAGTGTGTAGTAAACTCTAGTGTCTGATTTTACAGACCGCCCGAAGGCATCCAACACAGCCTAATAATTCTTGACCTGAAACAAGAACCGAGACCAAAGGCTTAACGTGCCACAACAAGCGTTCAGCCATCCAAATGGTGACCATCAACTTTGCGGTTCTGAACGACAAATCAAGTCACACTACGAGCGCTAGGATTATTAAAATGACACAAAAGTAAAACAAAATACTTACAATCACTATTAGAGATTGCGGTGGTCATTGAATCTGACCGATCTGTTATAATGTCAGCGATGTCATGTCTCATCTCTCGGTCATTGACATAATGCCCAGTTTTTCTTGAGAAACCACATTACAGCCTACTGATCTAGTTAATAAGTTTCCAAGAACTGATGTGTAGGTAACCCATGACAACGTATTCTTTTTCTTTTCCATTCAGTAAATACAATGTGTCTCGTTACTAACGGCATCGAGTTCAGCTGAAAATGGAGACTTCACTTAGTTCTTATACAGAATGAATGTATCTATCTTGTATCAAAGTTACATAACGACCTAATTTATGAGAGAAAGTTCTACTGTTTCTTTTTTTTAACATTTTAGACTTTATTGAAATAACAAATAACATATATACAACAGAATAAAACTACTTATGCAACTAAACTATCCTAAACTAAACCAATAAAACTAAATAAATAAAAATAACAAAATAGGAACTACGCGGCGTCAAAAAATTCCTCCGCAACGCTGTCGGCTGGTAGCGTGCCCAGAAGGCTGGCAGCATTGCCACGTTGTATGGCAATGCTTATGCTCTCTGCAAAATATAAACCAGCCCTCTGGTCACGGGAAGCGTCGATCAGCCTTTTAGCGATTTCTTTGTACAGAGCGCGTGCACTAGGCCCCCATGGCCCCAGCGTTTCGACCCCAAACGGCTCAAAAACGTAATTACCAGATAGATTTCCGTATTTGCGCCGTTTGAGGGTCTCCGCTGATGCAGCAGCACCGCCAGCCGATCCAGCTGTGCTTGGAAGATGTGATGGCGCAAGGGTATCGACGCATGTCGCGTCCCATGCCAGAGGCCTGCCCATCTTCCAAGGTAATAAGGACATACCGTCTAGTCTCTTCCCATCGTCGCGTACCAACCCATTTGGTTCAAGATGAGCTGGTACTCCGGCGATGACAAGAGCTCGACGGATTATGTCGTTAATGTGGGCATGTCGGGAAAAACGCCCAGCACTCTTGCTGCACGATAGGCCATGGTGGCCAAGACTGTCGACGGCTTCACCGCAGTGACAGCGATGCGGAGAATTGCAAACAGCTCCTAAATTTCATTTCGTCTCATGTAAGTACAACTTACATGAGACGAAATGAAATTTAGATGTTCAAAGAAATCCTAGAATAACAATATAATGTTAATAGAGAATAAATTTAACACCTCATTACTACACGTCTCTCAACGTGCGCTTTAGTAATTGAGACACATACATGGACAGTTGGACACAGGTATTCATACAAATAATAATGAATATAATAAAGTCAGAAACCACTACTTATCTCAACAATCTTTTGCAATTTGTAAACTACTAAGATTTACCATAAGGGTCTCAATCTCGCAGTATGTAAGATATATATATATATATATATATAAATTTATAGAATCACGCCTGTATCCCCGATGGGGTAGGCAGAGGTGTAATATTACACCCACATTTCGCCGTGAATTGTTAAGTCCCACGTAATAGGGGGCGAGCCTATTGCCGTTACTGGGCACTTCACCAGACTCCGTGCTGCTACTGAGAATTCGGAAAAAGACCGTAACACTTTTGCCCGACTCGGGAATCGAACCAGGGACCTCCAATCAGCAGTCACATACGCTATCCACTGGACCATGGAGGCAGTCGATGTAAGATAATATAATGGTGTATAAATGCCTTTAACAAAGAATATTGAAAACCTAGAAATGGTATCTCACGTAGGTACCAAACACCACATTTCTGGTAGACTGCGCCAATAATGATCTTTCATTACATCAATCACCCGAGACCACGGTCGGTGTCGTCGTCTGGGTCAATAAAAAGTATCTCACCTTTCTTTTTATATAATTGCGTGATAGACACCCGTTACATAAATAGCTACCTAACTTTCAGGAACGAAAGAATTTTTATGTACTTCTACAAGAACTGTCTTCTATTGTTCCCCAAGGTCACATCGGTAACTTTTATATCGGCAAACGTTTATTTTTCATGTAAAACCTGTTATTATTCTTATACATCTATGAAGTAGCTAAATTTGTCAAGAGTAACAAAGAACTGTTTGAAGCCAAAGATAATAAGAATACACGTAAAATTAACCAGGCCTATTTAAAAATGCCCATACCTCGTTTGGAGATGTTTCGGGTAAGTTGTGTGTACATGGCTCCACTTATTTATAATTCAATACCTGAGAATATTATTAACTTACCGTACCATAAATTTTGACGTGCACTAAAAAAATGGCTGATTGCAGAGGGGTTTTATTCAGTCAACGAATTTCTAAAAAAATTCGCCTCACAGTCTTACCATTTTAGAATTAGGAATACATTATGTTAATTTTTTTTTCTCTTGAGTCACTGTGTTTTGACTCAATAAATATTTGTATGCTATTTGTAAAATGGCGAAATGTGTCTTGTACTTATTGTTATTTGTTGTGATCTTTTGTAACCACATTTTATGCAAATAAATTTATTATTATTCATTTATTTCTCATCAATCAAATTTAAATTACATTTTTAAATATATCACAAAAAAATTTAATACATTTAAAAATATTATTATTATTATGTTTCTCTTCTTCACGGCTATTCTTCTAACATTTGGTGTTAGAAGAATAACCGGTCCTTTGGGAGGCTTACACGGGGATATGGATCCAACGTGCAGAGGCCCGTAGAGAGTTTTAATCTAAAATGGGATGGGACACATGACACGGAGCCTCCACAACTGCACTATTGAGTACAGCTATGGACTAGCTGCATCACGTGTAGGGCTATTGTTTATAGTGGATCTAATGAATACGGGTTATGGGGATGGGTGTTTAGTGAACTGGTAATTAATGCTATGGATGAAAAACGGCACCCGTCAGTGATACTCTTATAGCATCCGTCCGCGTGGCAGATGGTGACTCGCCAACTCACTAGATGGGCCCTCTCTAAACAGCCGCCCAAAGCAAACAAACTCTGCCATAAAGGCAGCCAGAGGGCAACACCGGTGCGAGTGGTTAGGGGTGTCGAGCGGTGCGGCACCGGTTTCGCCATCGCGGGCCTCGTGACAACGGAGGCCCGGAGCGGGTTTCCCCGTAGTTACGCCCTTGAGAATGACACTTCCACCCCCGAGCTAATAGCTCTTGCGGCTTGCCTCTGGCCGGCCGACCAAGGCAAGCCAGAGTTGAGAGTCCTGCGGGCACTCTTGGAAATCCACTCCGGCCAGCCAATAAAGGCAAGCCGGAGACGAGGCCCTGACCGACTCTCTGAAGCATTCGGGACCGCAGTGTCGCCACACACATTCAGTTCGCCACAAAGCTGCCCTGCGGTTGTAAGCTTTCTTTTCATCTTGTAATACATTTTTTGTTTATATAACACGATGAAGGTGATGTTTGAAAGCTGTTACTCTGCCCTCTGAGATTGCGTTAGTCTCATGATGAGATAACGGCTGCCCCAGAGGGGTATTATTATTATTATATTATATTCCGTCGCTAGTACAACTGAATGTCGCTGTTTGTCCGAAAACCGACCACATCCACCTAGTTTATAGGCCAAACACGTTATAGTAGAATACATTAGGTCCTAATCTAGCAAATTGGGATAATTGGTCTTGTTTCTCTAGCTCTCATTGTAAAATTCTCGGCGTAATATTTAAAGTTACATAACACTACAGCATAATGTATGAAGTTTAATTAGATTTTGCATTCACCAACCGCTACTGAAAATGTATGAAATAATTGTTAGTGTGTGCACGCACCGCAGACTTTGACATAAATATATTTAATACTAGCTGACCCGGCGAACTTCGTAACGCCATATATATATACATATTTTCTATTATTTTTTATAAATCTTTTTGTCATAACAACCTTCTCCTGACAATAAAGAATACATAAAAGAAAGAATTATCCAATTTGGTGTAATCGTTTGGAAGTTTTGCGCGTACAAACATTTCGGTGACTCATTTTTATTTATATATAACATTTAATATTATACACACCTGCTAACTCGTGGATAGCGAATATGTGCCAAATATTCCCTCAGAGACTTTACCTTAATACCAACTATCTTGGTATTTACGTTTACGGGTATTATTTATATGACGAGGATATTTGTATGTGCTTTTGGCTTACGTATTTCATATTTTGTTCACTTAAACCTGGAATAAACTATTTACATTATAACATAACCTTTTAAGCTGTAACACGTCTAGTATTAGACAAGAACTCCCCAAAGCAAACGTACAATAAAGTTTATGTTAACTAAAAACGATGCGAACCTACATTCGAACATATTTTAGCCGCAGATGGCGCGAAGATGTCATCTCAGGTAGTGAAAGAAACGAATATTGTATGTATGAACATCACAATCGGCGGTTTTTTAAATGTAATTTCAAAACCAATCTAATAGGTATATGGCTTTCTACAGCCTTTCGCACTTCAGTGCTAGAGTTAAGCCTCTCCTAATTTGCTTTACAGTACTGTGAGTCAATAGAAGGATTTAGCTACTATACCACAATGCTGGCGTGTAAATAAAAATATATCTATATACCTAAAATGTAACTTTTTTTTGGCACATTCATCTTTCTTTTCGTGAGAAGGGTGTGTGGCCTACTCCGGTGTCGGAAGCCGCCGAAGACCTCCGACATCCCCTTATGCTACATATACTGAGACATGATATGTGATCGACCCTCCACGTGCCTCCGTAGCACTCTGATGTAATTACTGCAACAAGCAGTCACCCATCCAAGTACTTACCTGTGCAAATGTTAACGTTTACAATAAAATTGGGCAAGTGCGAGTCAGACTCGCGCGCAAAGGGTTCCGTACCATCATCTATAAAAGAAAATCACGTTCGTTGTATGTATACTTAAATACTTTATAAGTTTCTACCTGGTTATTAAGATCGAGTAACAAATTGCTTAAAAATTACGTTTGTTGTATGAGAGCCCCCCTTTATTATTTACTTTTTTTAAATTTAATTATTTATTTTGAAAGGTAATATACAACTACATATTCTGTAAAAATTTAAAGCGTCTACCTGTAACAGTTAGTAATTTTGAGCAAAATATACGAAAAAAAACACGTTTTTTGTATGGGACCCCCCCTTAATTTTTTATTTTTTTTTATTTTTAGTATTTGTTGTTATAGCGGCATCCGAAATACATAATTTGTGAAAATTTCAGCTATCTAGCTATCATGGTTTATGAGATACAGCCTGGTGACAGACAGACAGACAGACAGACAGACAGACAGACAGACAGACAGACAGACAGACAGACGACGGAGGCTTAGTAATAGGGTTCCGTTTTTTACCTTTTAGGTACGGAACCCTAAAAAGTAAGCCAAATCACGATATGCCGATTGCTACTTGGCCTGGCACATTTTTTTAACCTGTGCTGTCCTACTGCTAGGCAAAGGACTCCTTTGCACTCTTTCAAGCATCTCCGTCTTGTACCAAGTTGGACCAGTAACCACAGTAATATATAGGTTGCAAAGGAGTCCGCTTTCTGCAGAATTTGTGGCTTCAACTGTTGTTTGAAGTAGATATATTGTCAATGATAAGTTAAATCGAGAATATTAGTTGGCTTAATTATTTTGTCCATTGTAATTTTTGTGGTCACACTGTAAGATGACACATCACTTTTTGTTCTTACCTTAAAAAATTAACACGTTGTCGTCTCGTAAAATATCGTCTTTTGCAAGCACATGGTTAAACCAGCTTTGCGTATTGTATTGTGAAATCTTATAAATTGCCGCTTTTGACTTCCGCAAAGTTTGTGATAAATTTGTGACATATTGAACATTTGCAAAAACTGTGTAACTCCGCACCTCGTGCAGCGTGTCCTGAAGACACCGCTTGGAGCCTGGTTACTATAGATGTTTCACCACCATTTTGGCCAAATTAGTGAGTGTAATTTTATAGGTCTGCTCCAGCCAGACCACCAGAGATGACCATCAGGTAATTGATTTGTTTAATTCTTAGCGCCAAGAAACTCGGTCCATATGTCAGACATTCTTGGGTTGACCTAGAGAAGGGGATGTAATACAAACTGCCACTGCCATCTGCAACATTTTCCCACTTGCCTGGGCCAAACTCTAAACATATCTTTTGGTAGCAGAGCATGGTTGAGTATGCCTAACTTCAGATTAGTATTGTATGTAATCTCAAATCAATGTTGTAATCTTGTATCTGATTGTGAGTTAGGCATTGCTATCATATTGTTAATATTGTTATAACTGTTATGTATTGGTTGACCTACTTAATTTGAAATATATTGTACCATTTGAAACATTGTCATGTATGGATAACCTCAAATCAGTAATTGTTAACTTGAATGTTGAAATCATATTTGAATTTGTTGTTTTAGTGTTAATTAGTCAGTTTTGATTGAATACATAACAGTTATATGTATTAATTGACTTAGTTAATTGTAAACATTGAGTTTTAAACACTATTATAACCACATTTGACTTAGCACAGATAAGCCACACAAACTGGTGCCTACCAAACCTACGGCTGTAATATAGCTCACTTGGTCTGTCTGTTGCAAATAATTGATTAATTAGAAGTTTCAACTTCTAATTTGTTATAAGTTATGACTTATTTTCTTAATTGTGTTGGGCATTATATACCTGTTGTTTGCCTGCAGCTGTAGTATACAGCCTAGCAGCTTGTTGGTTGCAATTTGTTTCACTATCGTCATTTGAGGAACCAGTATACAAAATTTGAAGTCAATCCACTGAAGGAATAATAAGTTTCATACACACTTTGACCCCCTATCTTACCTATCCAGGGTAAGAACAAAAAAAACGAATTCTTAGTGTTCACTACCGTCATTTGAGGAACCAATATACAAAGTTTGAAGTCAATCCTCTGAAGGAATAATAAGTTTCGTTTCATACACACTTTGAACCCCTTTTTTACCCCATAAGGATAGGAATAAAAAAAACTAATTCTTAGTGTTCACTATCGTCATTTGAGGATACAATATACAAAGTTTGAAGTCAATCCACTGAAGGAATAATAAGTTTCGTTTCATAAACACTTTGAACCCCTACCTTACCCCTGAGGGTAGGAATTTTCGAAAAACTAATTCTTAGTGTTCAATATCGTGGTTTGAAGAACAAATATACAAAGATTCAAGTAAATACATTAAAGTTTTTTTTATATTACAAAATAGGGCACCCTTTCTTAACCCCCATAGGGGAGTGACTTCGAAAACTCCTTTCTTGGTGTTCACTAACGTCATTTGAGGAACCTATATACTAAGTTTGAAGTCAATCCACTGAAGGAATATTAAGTTTCGTTTAATACACACTTAGAACCCCTATTTAACCACCTGAGGGTGGGAATTTTCAAAAAACAAATGCTTAGTGTTAATTTTTGTCGTTTGACTAACCAATATACAAAGTTTGAAGTCAATCCATTAGAGAGATAAAAAGATACATACAAACTTTTACCCCCTATTTTACCCCCTTAGGGTAGGAATTTCCAAAAAAATAATTCTTACTGTCCACTATCGTCGTTTGAGAAACTAATATACTAAGTTTGGAGTCAATCCATTGAAGGAATGAAAAGTTTCATACAAACTTTGACCCCTAGTTTTACCCCTTTAGAGGTGAAATTTCCAAAAATCCTCTCTTAGTGCTACCCTAGACTCCTCAAGGAACATACATGCTAAATTTCATTTTCTTGTGACCAGTAGTTTCAGCTGTAGCGTGTCTGTCAGTCAGTCAGTAACGCAAGGATTTTATATATTAAGAATAAATTAACAAATTTTAAGTTTTAATTTAACGCTTGTCCGACCTCCATTGAAAATTTATTATGTCAGCTATCAAGGACTTGCGTTCGGCTGCGGGTGCCATTTTGCCACATTTGCGCTGGTTTGCCTCAGCCAGTGCTCTGGTAAACCGGCCTGATCGCCAGCATTACAAAGATATGAGCAGATTAATAATCGGTTGGCAAGCCTTCAACAGCAATTTTGTGCCTTCAGCGCTTGCTGTCTCGAAGTGTCAGTTGTTGAGTTCACGGTGGACAAGCGAAACAAACTCAGTGAGGACTATGCCCAGATACTGGACATATATGATGCTGTCTCCGACTGTGCAAGGCAGTTGATTGCCGAGAGGGACGGGCAACACATTTTGATGGCTGCCTAGGAACCTACCTGGGGTTTATCAACCTGTTCGACAGCCTGGTCGATGCCAGGGCTGACCTTCGGCCGTCACAAAAATTGGCATATATGATGTCGGTTTTGGATGCGGAGGCCAAAGGCCTCATCCAGCATCTGCCTGTGTCTGACGAGGCCTACCAGACAGCTCGGGACTTGATCACCCGCAGGTACATACCACAACAAGCGTGGCCTCGCAGACACCCATATTGAGCAGATCTTAAGTTTGCCCACGCTCACCCGGTCTTTGGTTTGCGCACCCAATTATTGAACCCGCTGTTGGTGGCCATAAACGCCCTTGAGTGCTTGTATCTGACCGTGGACCAATGGTCCTACCTGTTGGTACATATAGTGCTCAAGAAGCTGCCTGCAGACCTAAGGTCGCGATTTAGGCAGCGGTTTGGTAGGGATAGTGCGACACATCTGCCCCCGTTTGCAGACCTAGAGAAGTTTTTGGAGGACGCAGTCACGCAGAGCACAGCTGAGTGCTCTTACTGTAAGGCCACGGGGCACAGGACGGCCAGTTATAGGGCATTGTGCTCAAGACAGAGATAGTAACACGAATACAACGACAACCCAACCACGGTAATATAATCTAATCTAAAAGTATTGTAACTCGGCCGTCTCCCCGAGTTACATATATACCTACAGACGCGCCAGACGTAAACAACCGATAGGGCCTCCCGCCCCAAGTATTTTAATTACATCTACCTACTCGAAAATTTCTGCTTTTGTGACTGTTTATATTATTTTTTTTTTATTCAAACAAATAAAAATCATGTAGGTATGTAAGTACCCTAGAAATGACCAATTGGTTACACTAAGTAGACTTTACATTAGGCAGATTCATATCAGCTTTCATTTTGAAAATAGCTCATAAGGTACTACTAATCATAGACTTCAATGAAATAATACATTGTCCATAACGCAGTTAAAGGTAAAGTGTTCTGCTAGCATACATTATTACTACAATCATACCAATATGTTTTTAAAAATATCAACATAATAATAAATTAAGCTAATCAAATTTTGACTTAATCACGCATAAGTTTAGGATTAAACATTGCAACGTAGTAGGTACATTTTGAATTTGAAAAATCTTATCTTTAGGTGACTTAACAAAGAATTCAAACAGCACAATATAGTCTACAACTCGTCGCCACAATTATTATTTAAATAAAGAACACTGCTACAAAAACCGTCACCGCCCGTTCGTGACTGCGGCACGATCGCGGCTGTTATGTACTTTAGGGTGTACTTTGCTCGAGACGCGTGGGTATAACTCGTAGTTTCGTGCGTTTGTATGGAGTTAGAATACTGTTAGATATTATTACCGTGACCCAACCTACTAGACACCTAATGTTTTCATTTCTCTACAAACAAACAATTCTATCAAAGCGATGAGGTATGCGGGGCGAAGGGGGCTACAAAAATGCATTCTAATTGGCCGGTTCAAATTTGCGGTACGTCATAATTCATAACTAGTATTGGGATTGGTGTAATGTAAGACGTATAAGTCTAACGTGTTGTCAGAAAGTGTTCGCCTTACGTCTGCCGTCTAGTAGGCTGGGTTGTCGTTGCACGAATACTAAGGTGTGACAGAGACACATTAGGTACATGTCGTGTCGGTTGGCGCAGCGGGAGTGTATGCGACTGCTACGCCGAAGGTCGCGGGTTCGATTCCCGCTCGAATCAAACATTTGTGTACATGAACATGGATATTTGTCTTGGTCTGGGTGTTTCTATGTAATATATATATATATATATATATATATATATATATATATATATATATATATATATATATAAAAGTATATATGTATGTTTATCCATTATCTAGTACCCATAACACAAGCTTCGTTTAGCTTGGGACTAGATGGTTATGTGGAATAGAAAACAGACAATCAGTGATTCATATCATGTTATTCTTAACCGGAAGACCGCAGGTACGCACATTTTAATTTAAATTTAACCATTTTTCTCGATCTTGTGGGAATTTCCGGCAATCCGTCCAGTAGTTTTGGCTTTGCGTTGTCTGTCAGTTAGTCAGTAACGCAAGAATTTTACATATACAGGCAGATCATCATTTGTTAACGTTTTTACTTATGAAATCATACGCCTTAAAAGAATCAAAGTGCCGATTCTTTTTAATTTATTCAAATTAAATTAAGATCGAGTTACTACACGCAAGAGAAGGAAACAATAAAAGAAAGTAATTAAATTAAATCCTTCAACTTTTAAACGATCATTTCCGTATTGAAACGTAGTCCAAGTCTTCTTTGTCAAGTGAAATTGTCATGTTTTCTATTACCAAAGTATACAGAACGATCACCGTAGAAATAAATACTGTGGTTAATAGTAAACCGCATGGTAGAATTGATCACATGGTCACATAATATTATTTGGAATGTTTTGGTCAGTAATTAATGACAGAACAGCATTATCGTATCCAGTGCTCGCCTCATACCGGTTTTAGTTCGCGCTCTAATAGGAAAATAACAGAATACGAGCCCTCTGTTGTTTACTAAGCACATTAACGCCATGCACCCGGTGTGCATGGCGTTAATGTGGCATTGACCCAATTCCTTGTGACACTACTCGAGTCCTCGGGATCACGGCAAATCAAATCAACCGTCAATTCATTTATTTCTACGTTCTGTAAAACTTCAGCTAGCTACCGAGGCTTGTGAAAAAAAGCTATAGATATTCAGGAAGTTCAGCTAACACATCTCTTGGAGCTAGAGTTTTGGCAAAACATTTACTGGCGTAAACTAGCCTGTGGGACTCATGGGATTATTCTTCTTTGTGTGAGTGTGTAGTAAACTCTAGTGTCTGATTTTACAGACCGCCCGAAGGCATCCAACATGGTCTAATATTTCTTGACCTGAAACAAGAACCGAGACCAAAGGCTTAACGTGCCACAACAAGCGTTCAGCCATCCAAATGGTGACCATCAACTTTGCGGTTCTGAACGACAGATCAAGTCACACTACGAGCGCTAGGATTATTAAAATGACACAAAAGCAAAACAAAATACTTACAATCACTATTAGAGATTACGGTGGTCATTGAATCTGACCGATCTGTTATAATGTCAGCGAGCTCATGTCTCGGTCATTGACATAATGCCCAGTTTTTCTTGAGAGACCACATTACAGCCTACTGATCTAGTTAATAAGTTTCCAAGAACTGATGTGTAGGTAACCCATGACAACGTATTCTTTTTCTTTTCCATTCAGTAAATACAATGTGTCTCGTTACTAACGGGGATCGAGTTCAGCTGAAAATGGAGACTTCACTTAGTTCTTATACAGAATTAATGTATCTATCTTGTATCAAAGTTACATAACGACCTAATTTATGAGAGAAAGTTCTACTTACATTAGACGAAATGAAATTCAGATGTTCAAAGAAATCCCAGAATAACAATATAATGTTAGTATAGAATAAATTTAACACCTCATTACTATACGTCTCTCAACGTGCGCTTTAGTAATTGAGACGCATACATGGACAGTTGGAGACACGTATTCATACAAATAATAATGAATATGATATATTCTGAAATCACTACTTATGTCAACAATCTTTTGCAATTTGTAAACTACTAAGATTTACAATAAGGGTCTTAATCTCGCAGTATGTAAGATATATATATATATATATAATCACGCCTGTATCCCCGATGGGGTAGGCACACCCACATTTCGCCATGAATTGATAAGTCCCACGTAATAGGGGGCGAGCCTATTGCCGTTACCGGGCACTTCACCAAACTCCGTGCTGCTACTGAGAATTCGGAAAAAGCCAGTAACACTTTTGCCCGACCTGGGAATCGAACCAGGGACCTCCAATCAGTCACATACGCTATCCACTGGACCACGGAGGCAGTCGATGTAAGATAATATAATGGTGTATAAATGCCTTTAACAAAGAATATTGAAAACCTAGAAATGGTATCTCACGTAGGTACCAAACACCACATTTCTGGTAGACTGCGCCAATAATGATCTTTCATTACATCAATCACCCGAGACCACGGTCGGTGTCGTCGTCTGGGTCAATAAAAAGTATCTCACCTTTCTTTTTATACAATTGCGTGATAGACACCCGTTACATAAATAGCTACCTAACTTTCAGGACCGAAAGAATTTTGATGTACTTTTACAAGAACTGTCTTCTTTTGTTCCCCAAGGTCACATCGGTAACTTTTATATCGGCAAACGTTTATTTTTCATGTAAAACCTGTTATTATTCTTATATATTCCGTCGCTAGTACAACTGAATGTCGCTGTTTGTCCGAAAACCGACCACATCCACCTAGTTTATAGGCCAAACACGTTATAGTATAATACATTAGGTCCTAATCTAGCAAATTGGGATAATTGGTCTTGTTTCTCTAGCTCTCATTGTAAAATTATCTGCGTAATATTTAAAGTTACATAACAGTACAACAAAATGTATGAAGTTTAATTAAATTTTGCAATCACCAACCGCTACTGAGAATGCATGAAATAATTGTTAGTGTGTGCACGCACCGCAGACTTTGACATATATATATTTAATACTAGCTGACCCGGCGAACTTCGTAACTCCATATATATTTTCTATTACTTTTTCATAAATCTTTTTGTTATAAAAACCTTCTCCTGACAATAAAGAATACATAGAAGAAAGAATTATCCAATTTGGTGTAATCGTTTGGAAGTTTTGCGCGTACAAACATTTCGGTGACTCATTTTTATTTATATAGATTTAATATTATACACACCTGCTAACTCGTGGATAGCGAATATGTGCCAAATATTCCCTCAGAGACTTTACCTTAATACCAACTATCTTGGTATTTACGTTTACGGGTATTATTTATATGACGAGGATATTTGTATGTGTTTTTGGCTTACGTATTTCATATTTTGTTCACTTAAACCTGGAATAAACTATTGACATTATAACATAACCTTTTAAGCTGTAACACCTCTAGTATTAGACAATAACTCCCCAAAGCACACTTACAATAAAGTTTATGTTAAGTAAAAACGTTGCGAACCTACATTCGAACATATTTTAGCCGCAGATGGCGCGAAGATGTCGTCTCAGTTAGTGAAAGAAACGAGTGTATGGTTGACTTAGATAACTAGACCGCTATGACCGTTATGGGCCCAGCATGTGTGAAACATCACAATCGACGGTTTTAAATGTAATTTCAAAACCAATCTAATAGGTATATGGCTTTCTACAGTCTTTCGCAGTTCAGTTCTAGAGTTAAGCCACTCCTAATTTGCTTTACAGTAAAAGTACTGTGAGTTAATAGGAGGATTTTGCTACTATACCACGGTGCTGCTGGCGTGAAAATAAAAATATAGCTATACACCTAAAATGTTACTTATTTTTGGCACATCCATCTTTCTTTTCGTAAGAAGAGAGTGTGGCCTACACTGGTCGAGGAAGGCGCCGAAGACCTCCGACATGCCCTTATGCTTCATGTACAGAGACATGATATATGGCCGACCGCTCCACGTGCCTTCCGTAGCACTCTGAATTAAATACTGCAACAAGCAGTCACCCGTCCAAGTACTTACCTGTGCAAAAGTCAACGTTTACAAAAAGTAAGCCAAATCATGATATGCCGATTGCTACTTGGCCTGGCACATTTTTTTAACCTGTGCTGTCCCACTGCTAGGCAAAGGACTCCTTTGCACTCTTTCAAGCATCTCTGTCTTGTACCAAGTTGGGCCAGTAACCACAGTAATATTTAGGTTGCAAAGGAGTCCGCTTTCTGCAGAATTTGTGGCTTCAACTGTTGTTTCAAATATAAATATTGTCTATGGTAAGTTAAATCGAGATTATTAGTTCGCATCATTTTTTTGTCTATTGTAATTTTTTGACTCTGGTCACACTGTAAGATGACACATCACTTTTTGTTCTTGCCTTGAAAAATTAACACGTTGTCGTCTCGTAAAATATCGCCTTTTGCAAGCACATGGTTAAACCAGCTTCGCGTATTGTATTGTGAAATCTTATAAATTGCCGCTTTTGACTTCCGGCACAGTTTGTAATAAGTTTGTGACATATTGATCATTTGCAAAAGAATATGTAAATCCGCACCTCGTGCAGCGTGTCCTGAAGACGCCGCTGGGAAGGTGAAACTTCTATAGTAACCAGGCGGTTACTATAGAAGTTTCACCACCATTTTGGCCAAATTAGTGAGTGTAATTTTATAGGTCTGCTCCAGACCACCAGAGAAGACCATCAGGTAATTGATTTGTTTAATTCTTAGCGCCAAGAAACTTGGTCCATATGTCAGACATTCTTGGGTTAACTTAGAGAAGTGGATGTAATACAAAATAATTGTTGTGGTACCTGCGGGTGATCAAGTCCCGAGCTTTCTGGTAGGCCTCGTCAGACACCGGCAGATGCTGGATGAGGCCTTTGGCCTCCCCATCTAAAACCGACATCATATATGCCAATTTTTGTGACGGCCGAAGGTCAGCCCTGGCTGTCGAACAGGTTCATAAACCCCAGGTAGCTTCCTAGGCAGCCATCAAAATGTGGGAGGTCTAGCGTGGGAAGCCGACTCAGTGGGAAGTCTGTCGGTTGTCTCTTTTGTCGCCGGTTGACGCGACGTAGACTCCGCCCCATGCTGCCCGCGCCGCCCGCACCCGCGCTGCTAATGCGTGATGTTGTTATTGTAACTCTGTACACATTTTAAGTAGGTATATCTATATATAATTGTGTTTGTCTAGTGTAGGTATCCAGTGTTTTGCGCATTCGTGACTCACTACCAGGGCCTCGTAGAATATCAGTGCCAGCGAGTCTGGTGTTATGCTGAACGGGGTCCCATTGCTGCCACGACCTAGCGTGTTTTAATGATATTATGTAGCTGTAAACGATGTTTTTGTTTCTTTTATTATTTTTTTAATTTTGTGTGTACCTTTTTTTTAGCATGTAATTTGTCTGGTTGTGGCAGAAATAAATCATGTTTCATTTTTCATTATTTTTCACTCAAAAGTCCCGGTGCTGGCCTAGGAAGCTCCTGCTTCAAAACGGGTTGCCCGTCCCTCTCGGCAATCTACTGCCTTGCACAGTCGCAGACAGCATCATATATGTCCAGTATCTGGGCATAGTCCTCACTGAGTTTGTTTCGCTTGTCCACCGTGAAGTCAACAACTGACACTTCGAGACAGCAAGCGCTGAAGGCACAAAAGAGACAACCGACAGACTTCCCACTGAGTCGGCTTCCCACGCTAGACCTCCTACATTTTGATGGCTGCCTAGGAAGCTACCTGGGGTTTATGAACCTGTTCGACAGCCAGGGCTGACCTTCGGCCGTCACAAAAATTGGCATATATGATGTCGGTTGTAGATGGGGAGGCCAAAGGCCTCGTCCAGCATCTGCCGGTGTCTGACGAGGCCTACCAGAAAGCTCGGGACTTGATCACCCGCAGGTACCACAACAAGCGTGGCCTCGCAGACACCCATATTCAGCAGATATTGAGTTTGTCCACGCTCACCCGGTCTTTGGTTTGCGCACCCAATTATTGAACCCGCTGTTGGTGGCCATAAACGCCCTTAAGTGCTTGGATCTGCCCGTGGACCAATGGTCCTACCTGTTGGTACATATAGTGCTCAAGAAGCTGCCTGCAGATCTAAGGTCGCGGTTTGAGCAGCGGTTTGGTGGGGATAGTGCGACACATCTGCCCCCGTTTGCAGACCTAGAGAAGTTTTTGGAGGACAAGTTCCGGTGGTGATACGCCGGCTAAGTCGCAGCCGCCCAAGCTCAAGGAGCAGGCTCACGATCCCTCCTCGCTTTGCAGTCACGCAGAGCACAGCTGAGTGCTCTTTCTGTAAGGCGACGGGGCACAGGACGGCCAGTTCTAGGGCATTCTTGGACCTTCATGTCGCTTCTCGTAGGTGCATCGCGAATGCCCGCCGCCTTTGTTTCTCATGTTTGGGATCCCACTACCAGCGAGACTGCTCAAACTCTCGCCCCTGTCCTCATTGTTGAGGACAGCATTTGGATATTCTCTGCATGAATGCCAGAGAGGTAAGCCGCTTGTCCAACCAGCCGACGCCACGCACGGGCGGGTTTCTGAAGGTGGCAGCCGAGGCTCACTGGCGCGCAGCCGAGATTCGCCTCGCTCACTTGATCGCATCTCTCACTTGATCGCCTCTCACCCCGTTTGGAGAGCCGTAGCGTGCGCACGCCTCCTCTCTCTCGCGCACCAGAAGGTGCAACTGCTCAGCATCACAAGGACTATGACTGCTGCCCCAGGTATTCCCCTCCTTTGGCGGAGCGTCCCCGCCTTGAGTCGGGCCCACCTCGTTTTGGGTGGGTGCGTCATTATGACCCCCCACAGATGGCGCGCAGCACGAATCACCGCACCTTTGAGGACTTCAGACCGCAACCTCATTTTGATTTGCCTGGTCCTGGCCAACGGTCACCGCCCAGGCATCAATAGGTCATTGATTCCTGCCATATAACTCCAACCTCCCTCGTTGAGACCGTTATCCTACCAACGGTTGCTGTTAGGGTCTGGGGACCCACGGGGGCCTCTGTTGTTGTGGTTCACAAGGTTGCATTATTTCAACTTATTTGGTAGGGCAGTTTAAATTAAATATGGGTTCCTTCCCAAATTGTATTCGGGGAATAGGTGACGTAGCATCTATTTTTGAAGGGCAAGTTAAGGTTTTGTTTGCCTCTGTTGAATCTTCACACCCGAGGATTAAAACCTCGGCTATTGTGCTGAAGAATATTTTTAGTATGCATCCACAGAAACAGCTACCCGCTGCTGATGTGAATTTGACATCGGGATTGGAAGTGGCAGACCCCAAATTTGACACACCGGGATAAATCGATTTGTTGATTGGCTCTGATGTCCTCGATGGAATTTTGATTGGTGGGAAACGGGTCTTGGTGCCAAATGGTTTGACTGCCATCCCGACCATATTTGGATTTGCTTTGATGGGACCTGTACCTAGGGAACCCCCTCCACCTGAACTTGATAATTTGTTGGCGGTAGGCTCCGCTCTCTCTGATGCGGTTCAGAGGTTTTGGGAGGTAGAGGAGCTCCCTCAAGCTGCTCGTTTGAATCCAGAACATGAGGAGTGCGAGCTGTTCTTCCAGAACAACACTGGTCGACTACGTTCTGGTCGGATTATTACGAAGTTACCTTTTCTGTCTGTTCGGCCTCCGCTTGGTGAGTCACGACCTTTAGCCGAAAAGAGATTGTTGGCTTTGGAGCGTCGCATGGGTCGTGATCAGGCGCTCAGACAGAAGTATATTGAGTTCATGAGAGAATATGAACAATTGGCACACATGTCCGTGTCAAATTTGGATTGGCGTTCAGTGGAGCATTACTTTCTCCCGCATCATGCGGTATTGAAGCCATCAACTGGCAAGCTGCGCACGGTTATTGATGGTTCTGCGCAGACTTCTACAGGCGTATCCTTGAACCAGTGCTTGCATTCTGGCCCCAATTTGGTCAAAGACCTTTGTGACGTCATCACCAGCTTCCGACGACATCAGGTTGTCTTTGTGGCCGACATCAAAATGATGTTTAGGCAGACGATTATCCACCCAGATGATCGTCGTTTCCAGCTGATCCTTTGGAGAGAGAATCCTCGGGATCCCATGGTCGTCTACGAGCTCAATACCAATACGTACAGGCTAAGGTCGAGCCCCTACTTGGCACTACGTTCTCTTTGGGAGCTCGCAGACCGCGAAGGATTACGTTTCCCACAAGCCTCTGCCATCCTGAAGGACGATATTTACGTGGATGACATTTGTTCGGGCGCCTCCACAGGGGACGAGGCGATCCTCTTACGGGACGAATTGATAGGTATTTTGGCCTCCGCTGGTTATGAGTTGCGCAAATGGATTTCCAACTCACCAGCGCTTTTGGAAGGCTTATCAGAGGATCATCAGCAAGATCCACATTTATTTGAGATTGTTGACAACCCTGCAATGATGGCTGTTCTCGGCGTTCAGTTCAGACCAGTCCAAGACATCTTTACATATAACGTAGACTTGAAATTGCCTTGTTCTTGAACTAAATGTCTCGTGTTGTCTACTGTCCTGTCATATTTTGGGCAAAATGCTTCTTGCAGAAGCTTTGGACAGAAGGATTGACCTGGGACGAAGCTCTACGCGGTACCCTTGTTGAGGAATGGACCTCTTTTGTATCCTCACTTCCTGCTATCAATGAGATCTCCTTGCCTCGTCCCATCCTTCCTCCCGGGTAGTACAAGGCTACTTGTGATGCTTCGGAACGTGGTCATGCGGCCGTGGTGTACTTGCGCACTGTCAGTGCCTCAGGTCAGGTGAGGGTTTCCCTGATCATGGCGAAGAGCAAGATTGCACCCCTTCGGAGCTCTCGGGAGCAACCCTACTCGTGCGATTGTTGAATCACGTGTCTAACACTTTGGGTAAAACAATTTGTATTAATGGGACCTACGCCTGGACAGACAGCCAAATTGTTCTCTGTTGGTTGCAGGCGTTGGTTCAAGGGCACTTATAATTATTTGAACGACGTAGTTAATTTACTTGAAACCAACAAGGCTGATATAGGCAATAGGCTTGCGCGACGTGAGATAAATTGGTTGCTTTTCCCAACAAATCGTCCATACTGGGGTTACCACCCCAGTATGGACAATTTGTTGGGAAAAACATTTGAGGCTGCTGTAAAATCGGCCAAGACACACTTGCGCAGGACAATTGGTGAATCAGTCCTTACATTTGAGAAACTCGCAACTGTGTTTTGCAAGATTGATGCCGTTTTAAACTCTAGGCCATTGTGCCCGATCTCCTCAGATTTTGATTGGTTGCCCACTTGTTGCCTTGCCTGAGTACCCCTATCGAGTTATTGATACGAGACCTAATCGTCTCTCGCGTTTTGAATTGGTACGCCAGATTACTCAGAGCTTTTGGAAACGCTGGAATTTGGAATATTTGCACATACTCCAGCAACGCGTTAAGTGGACCGACAAGATCGATCCACCCAAGATTGGAGATCTCGCTTTGATCAAGGAGACTAACCTGCCGCCACTCAGATGGCGCAGGGGGCGCATTCTTTGTTTGGTAAATGGGGCTGATGGAGTTCCCCGATTTGCTGAGGTCTTGGTAGACGGTTCGATTCTGAGGAGAGCGATTGCAACGTTGTCACGTCTACCAACTGATTAGCGGACCGGTAGGCCGGTCCGGGGCGGGTGGATGTTTGAAATAGAAATATTGTCTATGATAAGTTAAATCGAGAATATTAGTTGGCATCATTTTTTTCTTCTATTGTAATTTTTTGACTCTGGTCACACTGTAAGATGACACATCACTTTTTGTTCTTACCTTGAAAAATTTACACGTTGTCGTCTCGTAAAATATCGCCTTGCGCAAGCATATGGTTAAACCAGCTTCGCGTATTGTATTGTGAAATCTTATAAATTGTTGCTTTTGACTTCCGGCAAAGTTTGTGATAAATTTGTGACATATTGAACATTTGCAAAAATTGTGTAAATCCGCATAAGTGGATGTAATACAAACTTCCACTGCCATCTGCAACAATTTCCCACTTGCCTAGGCCAAACTCTGAACAACTGTTCTGATCCCGCTATTCTCGCCTTATGTGCATGACCGCACATTAATTAGCTCTATGCGGTCGTCTGATTTCGGAACATTAAGCTAACTTTGCAACATTACCGTCTTTACATTACAAGCAATTAAGGATTCATTATTTTGCTCTTGATATGTGTAGTAGGTAGGTTACTAGTTATTTATGTTGTGAAAAGAAAATAATTGCCGTGTGGTTGACGGCATAGAATACAAGTGTCACCACCCCCTATCTTCCCGTGGGTGTCGTAAGAGGCGACTAAGAGATAACACGATGCAAATACCATCTTTGCGTAGAGACGGAAAACTCGACATCAAACCCTATATGACTGCCTCGTTGGTCTCGCGGCATAAATGTGCGCGTGGGATCGGGAGGTCCCGGGTCCGATTCCTGGGTCGGGCAGTGTTATTGGGTTTTTCTGTCACGAAATTCTCAGTAGCCGCACGGAGTCTGTAAATGTGCCCGGTACGGCAATAGGCTCGCCCCTTATTACGTGGGACTAAAGTATATCTGGCGAAAAGTGGGTGTAGAAATACACCTCTGCCTAGCCCTTCGGGGATAAAAGGCGTGACGTTATGTATGTATGTAAGAAAATTAAATTATAGCCTTCCGTCCCTCATCATTCAAGACGTATGGTTGCTTCCAAGACGTACACCTCTTGGAGTCCTGCTTACTAGTCTAACCAGATATGATCATATGACAGAGAATCAGCCGTATCGTCCAAAATCTTTTTTATTGGTCTCGCGGTGAATCCAGTAGTGGGGCTCTACTACACAAAAGAGACTACTATTAGTTTTAGAAAATCTGGATTTTCTGTCATTGTTTTTTTTTTTGGTGCCTCGGTGCTTACTACACCCAGTATAGTCTTGTATAGGATTCGAATCCTCGGCGCGGACCCAAACAACGAAAATCGATAACAAATACGCCAAACTTGGAACCAAATCAAAATTACAATACAAAATACATTGCTTGTAACTTTATATCATGAAGTTCACAGTATCTGGAATACAATAAAGTATTATCTGTTTATCTTATCCCGAAGATACGCCAAAATCGCCTACCGAAGTCGGCAGACAAATTAGTTTAGATGAGCCATTTCGTAAACTACAAACACGTCAACGAATATACGAGTACTTACTAGTTGAGGTAGAACAATCGTTCGAACTTTGCAGCCTTAATTTCGAGGATAAACGTAAACTTAAGCAACGTGGAGTGTTTAGAAACTTACATAATATTCTCTTGAATATCGTAGTGTAGTAAGGTATCCTTTAGATATATATTGGCGTCATAAAAACTTTCAAAGCCACTCGACGCCCTTGGATGACAGAAAGGGCTATGATCGGCATCTCTATACACGATAAGATGTGGCATAAAGATATCCTTACTACCAAAGAAATAAAGTCCTAGTAGCTAGTAGTAAGTTACGGATAAATGTTGGCCAACTTAGTTATTCGGGCAGAAAATATATTGACGGTAATGTTTATACAGAAAAGCTGAGATTCTGTCTTATCTAATTAGACCAGGAAGCTGCGCTCCAAAGCGAAAGTTTGGATGGCGCTGCGATAGTGATAAGACGATGATAATAATAATTCAAGTTCCTACAGAAGTTTTCAGCAGTGCAGCGTAAAGGTACACGTTTGTAGCCGGCCGCAAACCGCAGCAGCAGAGCCGCCTTCTCATGTCACGTCGACACGTCATCGCGACATGACTGTAGTGATGATTTCGAACCCAATTGCAGATAGTAGCAGCACACGGCAGCGCAAGTGTATTCCTTACGTCTGACGTCTTTGAGAAGGTGTGGTCGGGTGATTTTGATGTGCGGTCGAGTAACATGTCGCTGCGGCGCGCCGTAGGCCACGTGGCACTTGCTACGGATGTTATTAACATAACACACACACAATAAGAGTGTTAGAGACCACTATCATCACGATTCCGAGCTTGGCTGTACATATGACTATATTGTAATTTCATTCGTTTCGTCGAGCATTGCATATTTCTCAAAGGCGGAATGCGAGCATTACTAGGAATGCTGCCTGTATTTAAGTGTTTAATCATCATATCAGCCAAACGACGTCCACTGTTGGACATAGGCCTCCCCCAAGGTTCTCCACACAGACCGGTCTTGAGCAGTGTTCAAGGAAGCGTTTAATACCGAACAGATATTATATAATATATCATTTATTTCGGAAAAGTTTCCATAATCATGAAATAAAAATTACACTCACATTACAAAATATTAAAATTAAAAAAAAAAAAATGTAATCTCATGTCGCTCAAAATACAGTTTCGATGTCATTTCTAAAATACGAGATTTCTGCCTAATTTAAGTACCTTTCCTCTGCACCGGGACCGCAGCAATGTCTACGGGACCAGTGCATAAGAAATGGACAGTCCGGCTTACTTGCTATATTTAGTAGAATGCTATTGGGGCTTCTACGCATTCTGCTCATCAGGGATGCAGTCCTTTTACGTAAGATCGCTTCGAAACTATCTATGTTTGCCTCCGAAAACATGACCGATGCGCTACAAAACCGCGGAAGCCCCAATAATACCCGGAAGGCATTATTATATTGCACGCGAAGAGCTTTATAGGTTCTCTGCGTATATTTGATCCACAGACTGCAGGTATAAAAAGTCTGGCAGTATGCCTTGAACAGTGTCATTTTTACTTCTTTTGTACACTTTGCAAACCTGCGGACCAGCATATTGCATCGAACCGACAAAGCCCTTCGTTCCCTCTCTATATCATTATCATCACTTAGTTTCTCATTTAAGACGTGCCCAAGGTATTTAAACTGTGCCACGTTTTTCAGTGCCACTCCATAAATGTATACCGGTGGGACCGTCTCAGGTTTTCTGGAGCGTGTCTGAAAAACCATAGCCTCACTTTTCCCAACATTGTATAGTAGACCATGGGCAGTGGCATATTGTTCACACACTCTAAGCAACCATCTAAGCGCATCAACAGAGGGGCTCAGTAAAGCCATGTCATCAGCATAGCTGATACTATTGATAATCTTACCATCAATAGAGCATCCGATACCAGTACTACTGAGCTCCTCGATCAGCTGATCGATGTATAGACTGAAGAGCGCTGGGGAAGTCACTCCCCCTTGCCTCACACCACACTTCAGCCCATACTCATCAGACAATGCACCCGACCATCTAACCTGATTAATTTGGTGGCCATACCAGTACTGGAGGAGGCTGATAAGCTCATGAGGTATGGCTTTCTCGCGCATTTTTAACCATAGGATGTCATAATTAACCAGGTCGAAAGCCTTAGAGAGGTCAAGAAAAGCAGCATACACGGGCGTATTCCTATCTGTATAGTACCTAACAGTGTGTTTAAGTGCTAGAATAGCAGTTTCGGTCGACAAGCCTGCTCTAAAACCGAATTGCGAATCATGCGGTTTAAGCTGCTCAGACACTCTACGCTCAATCACACAATCAAGAACCTTGGCTATTACAGTCGCAATGGAGATAGGCCTATAGTTATCTTTGTCTGCCGCATCCTTGCTTTTACTCTTGACTATTGGTACAACTATTGTTCTCATCAGCTCTGTTGGTAAATAGGAATGTCTTACACAAAAGTTAAATAGCATTGATAAAACCCTAGGTAGATGCGGACCAGCACATTGTAAATGTTCTATGCTGAGACCATCATGACCCGGAGATTTACCCCTGGTCATGGAATTAACAATGTTTTTTATTTCTTTTGCGGATATATTCAATGGTATTCCAGACAAGACCTCTAGCGCGACACGTTCCTGACCAATATCAACTTGACGCGGGGTTACTCTAAAGTGACTCCTGAACATATCAGCAATTGCCCCGGGTTCAGTCACGCCGTCGACGTTCATAGGAACCGCTGGTTTTGGGTTTAATCTTTGAGTGGATTTCCAAAAATTTTGAAAATTCTTATTTTTATGCTGATTCGCCATAATATTCATTTTAATTTGCTCCTTATGATCCTGACAATATTTTAATTTTTGCTTAAAAATCTTTCGCGTCTCATTCATTTCGACAAATATCAATCCAGTGCGAGGTTTTCCATACCACACCCAGTTCAGAAAAGCCCTTCTAGCATTACTATGAGCGGCTCTAACATATCTATTCCATCCTGTCACAGTTCGCGGTTTCCTAACATCTCTTACTACACCAAAGCTGTGTACTGCAGCTTCTCGGAGCGATGTCACTATAGTATTATACAGGTTATCAATTACTAAGCTATGTTTATTATTCCGACAAAAATTATCACAGCAGTTTCTCAAGTCAGAAGGTAAGTCTATCACTTTCAGTTTCTCCATACATAAACTATAGTAACAGTTTATTTGCGAAGCATTTCTTTCACCCCATAATGCTTTATCAGGTTTTTTAGGCAACTGTCTGATTGTTGCATCCATTGGCCTCACCATTCTTACATCAACTTGACATGAGAGTGGAAAGTGATCTGACCAATAGATGTCATAGTAGACTTCAACACTATTAAGTGATTTCCATGCGGCCTCAGATACTATGCAATGGTCAAGCCAACGTCTGCTGCCACAACTATCACTGACAAATGTATAAGTGTCAGAGTCACTACCTAATATCTTATAGTCAGCACAAATCCAATTTTGTTCAACACAAAAACTTAACAATTCAGTATGAAATAACTCACCAGGGTGTGCATTAAAGTCACCTAAGATATACACATATTCTGCATTGGCGCTTTCAACTATAGCTGCTATTTCTCCTAAACATTCGCAGAATTCATTTAAATTATCAAGACAATCCGTCGGCATGTAAACACTAAATAAAAGTAAAGTACGGTCAGCGCATGTCGCTTTGATGGCTGCAATGCGATCACTCATACAGGATATAATTGAAACGGATGTAAATACAGACCTCCTCCACAATAGTGCCACACCACCGTATTTTCTACCCCTCAATATGCCTGCCGACGTATCAACAGCCGATTTACCGAAATAACCAAAATTAACATCTATATTACCAAGTATAGAAATCTCGTCTTGCAACAGCCAGGTTTCTTGTAAAGCAATTAGATCCGCAGCTTTACACAAATTTTGTATACATTCAATTGACCTCTTTAAAGATTTACAATTATAACTTAGCAAGTTAGTATTCAAACATTTATGTGTTGTACTGTCCATTGACTTACTTATTCAATCACTCGGCTACATTACCCACTGTAATCAACAAACCTGCGAAACGATACACCATTCGGCCATAAGTTCACATCCATAAAAACATTTAATTTACGTTTAGGTATCAAAAATTTATAAGCCGCGTACCCCTTATTTCTTTTCATGTTCATCCCTTGCAGCGTAATCTCAACATTAGTCTTGCTTTTAATGTATGCTACAATATCTTCCATCTTTGTCTTATTGTCAACATTATAAATATAAAAAGGAACACTAACATCTGCTGCTTTAAATGAACACCGAGGCGAGGTATCCGCCTTGCCTTTCATGCCAACAAAGCGATAGTTTATCCTCTTACGTTGTACTTTTATCCAACCATCATTTGGTAATTCCTTTTTCCAATCGCCGCCTTGTTTTAAGACATCTGATATAAGTTGTTTACTCTTATTGACATCCAATGATTTTTTACATGCTGATTTATCGACATTCAACTCCACAGAAGGCCTTATTGCTTCATCACTTTTTGCCGCTTTCTTAAGTATTATTGAGTCTGTTGGGCGGAGCAGCTTTGCCGAAACCGTGTCGCAGGCCTCCAGGCGGCCAGAGCTGCCCAAGCTATCACAACTTACTTCTTGTGTAGAACGTGGCGAGGCAATCATGATTGTATCATAATACATGTCGCTTGAACCTTTAGAAACTTTATCACTATGAATGATTGTTGAACCGTCAGCTCGACTTTCATATTCAGACGTATTGTCTAATATATATTCCCCGCCTCTATTATTTGTATTTATGTTACTGCATCGCTGATCACTCAACATTTTTAACTGAGTCAATTCATCTTTAGAAACGTATTTTTCCTTCATTATTGCTACATCTTCTTGAAGTTTGATAATATCTCTTAGCAACCTTGTAGCGTCCAAATGGTCAAACGTTACGGGCGGAAGTTTATGGAGATATCTGGCAACGAATATAGGTAGCAACTCTGGGTCAGATTCCTTTATAAGCTTAATTATATCCTCGATATCTCTTTGACATTTACCTTCGTTCCTCCTATTAATTTTTCTACGACATGTGTCAACCGACTCGAACAACAGCTTTTTCGCAAGAGATATTTCCTCTTTCGTAAATGCCGTAACGCACAGCCGAATCATGCTCTCTTCGTCCATGATGCCCGCTTTATTTTGGATAAAAGCAAGCACCTCATTAATTACAACATTGCAATTATTACATTTCACAATTTTACTCGACATTGTCATAGCGCTAGACCATAGACAATGTCGAGTAGTAAAAATAATGTGCACGTTCCTACTAACTTTTTACAATATCTCATGATTATATGACGTAACTACCTACCCAATAGATACACAAAGGCTCACACGTGCATTGCCGGGGGTTTAGATTAGGCAACAATAATAATATTGCTTTTATATAGCACACTTATGTATTTAAGCTTTCTTGTATACCAATATCAACATTAAAGAAATCATCATCATCATCATCCAAGACTGTTGCATACAAGACTTCTCGCCCTGGGGCCCGGGGTCCACTTACTAGTCTAACCAGCAGGCCTATTCAGAATCTCACGACAACTAATCGAATCGTATGTCATTGGTGCCGTAATCCAATCTTATGCGCTTTGTCAATTTTATTCAGAATCATCCGACTTCGGATTCGGTTGAATTTTGATAAGTCAATTTGATTCCGATAACACATTATGGTGCGTTTACTGAGTATGCTTGTATAGATAATGTACACACGAAAGTACAAATTATTCAAATATTGCATAACAGCTTTGTAGAGGACTATCTTGATAATCTAGATTAAAATTAAAGCAAATTATAATTATGACATCAACATCATTGACTTACGATAAGATACTAGTTATCGGGCGTTATAACGTCACATTAGATTCGATATCTTTGACGTGATTTTAACATTCGAGACGGTTGTTCTAAATAACAAACTGAAGTAATCGTACGATATGAAACCGAAACGTACGAAAACTGAGTTGTCGTGACATTCTGAATCGACCTGCAGACTTGACAGAATATCAGCTTTTCTACAGAGCGACGTCTGACCTCCGCAAGCAGAAGGGATAGCCATATTCCATGGTTTAGACTAGTATCAGTTTATTTGAGGGTTCTGACTCCCCGTAACGACTGTCAAAGATCTTCATGACAGCCGAGACCGACGGTTTAACGTGCTCTACAAGGTCCGGTAGGGCAAGCCATAATGTAACAATTGAATACGCACTTAACTTCGAAAAGTCAGTGGTGTGCACCGTGACTTCGAACCCGATACCCTCTGCATAGCAGTCTATTGGTATATCCACTCGGCCATCGCTGCCTATCAACATTAAAGAAATCTTACAAGTAAAGTAGATAGAAAGCGCGGCTTTATCGCTTAAAGCGATATCTACCAGGATTTTTTTGTATAAACATATTGTTAGAAGAGAAGTGGTAGTTGTAGATGTACCACGCCTAAACCACTTGTATGTGGGTTAACCGATTTTCATTTAAGTTCCATGTTTCACAAATGTCATCTATTGAACATAAACTTCTAATTAAATTAAAATAAGAATATGATGTTTTCTTTGTTTTCTGATTTGATTTTGGCATTAACATAATAATATGTATAATTGTATATTACATGTATATCGATGGATTTCGGTTGCTTTTTGCACAGTAACTAATTATAATCTATCATACAATGATCCCGTTACTCAAGATGAATTGTAATAAAATATGTACAGGAAATCTATAACGCTGTATTTACATAAAAGGCGCCGGTCATGACAGCTGCTCGACACGAGGCAGCCTCAGGGCTATAATTAAACGCTATTAAACCTAGTGGATACACGGCTTAATAGTTGATCTGACCTAGCAGTCGGATCTAAGATTTGACCGCCTACTGTGAATTATTCGCGGGGCGGGAAAGGTCAGTGTGCAAGTTATACAATCAATGGAATAGGCCAACAACGTGAATGTTTGTGGAATATTCCTTGCTTGTTTCGTTAGCTATAGGAATGGAAATATTCATGTGCAAGAACACACCAATGCGTAGCTTATTAATCAGTGTGCATTGACATCTGTTTGTCATTTGTTAAATTCTGTCTCTTTCTCTTAGTAGTAATTTGTGGCCACGCAATAATGAAAATATAAAGCTCCGTACTCACATACAGTTTTGCTTGATCGAATCAAACTCGAAGACTGGATAGAGAAATATTACAGTGTATTTGATGTCATCGACCTCTGAGTTTTGCAATCCACACGTTGACTTTTACTCGTTTTTGAGTAAAACTATCGAGTATAACCGTGTGTCAGTAGCGAGTGGCATCGCCGCAGTTAGGGTTCCAACGTTGTAACATTGTCACATATTCGTAACTCTGTGTCTAATATCATGGTCACCACAATGGGTTATTCTCTTAGGGCCCCGATCCCCGAGGCACCCGTACTGGAGGGTCCTGATTTATTTTTGTCTTGGTAAACTCGAATAAAAGTCGATTTAGCTTAAAAGTACAGTCAACAGCAACATACCGTTTATAAAATATTATTAGTTACTGAAATTAAATACTTTACTTTAAGGATAAGGAAAAAATATAGACTATTGCTTGGCTATAGTAAATATCATAATTAAAGAATACAAGGTAGAGTTTCTTAGAGCGATGACAGGTTTTAATTACTGTCATAATCGCTTCTTTTCCAATACAAAAACATCAAAGGAGATGTACCATTTGGCCATACATTATGGGCCTGGCACGGCCAAACACAACACCATGTGTGTTTTGAATATAAATGACTACTCTATTAACCTGTATAATTTCTTTTCAAATAACTTTTGGTGGAAATAAGATACGAGATATTTGAAATGGAAATTATTCCGCAACTAAATATACCTCAAAATTAAATTTTAACATAAATATAATACCTAGATGTAAATAAAAGTATGTCTTTGCGTCTTAAAGAACAAAAACTACATAAAGAGTGGCCAATAATAATGAATAATCACCTGTGTACTAGGGAACCTCGTACTATGTATACTCGTCCAAAAAAGCTAACCACAATCACAAATACCGCTGCATATTCTTAGCATGGGTAGAAGGTACTGATCATTATTATTGAATTTATATTCAATTACATTACATTAAAACCGTACGAAAACACCAATAAATCAGAGCAAAATATTTACGATACACAGTAGCAACACGAATGACATAACGGATAAAAAAAGTGTTGCAAATGGTTTGAAAAAATATTTCTACTATCGATTAAAAAACAAAACGATTTTTACCGATTAATAATTATGGAATGTATAATAAATTATATATTTCTTGATTCTTTTTACAAATATACTTATAAAGTAAATAAAATATATTGTTTTATAATATAGTAATAAAAATATTATTTCCTTAAAACAATTTCTGCCTACCATACTTCATTTTATTTTTAATGCTGGCAACATAAGACATTCATCCGCTATTACCATAGCTTATTCAAAATAATTAATCTTTAAAAACTAAATTCTTTCACCGATACTCTATCAAGAAACGAAAACGATGTAAAATTTTTAAAAATTATATGTTTAATTTCAACGATTCACAACTTTCTGGCCGCTACAGGCCGTATTTGGTCTTCCTCCTTTATAGTCTAAATGGGAAAATTAACATAATTTGAAAACAGGCAAAAATTGACTACGACACAATCAACCACAAAAATAATCAACATTAGTATCAACTTATCATAACATAGTAATTGTACAGTAAAGTTTAAAAAAAATATTGGCAGTAAGTAAGTTCATCTAATTTGAAAAATATTGTCGTCATAAACTGTAGAATATATTTGATAACATTGTAATATTTATTGTAGGGGTATATGAAGATGTGTGAAGAGATAAAATAAATCCAGAATGCGAATTAAATACTTTTACTGGTACCACATTTAAATATAAATATACTACCTAACTACGACCTAACTGTATGCGTGAAGGGAGACGACTGCTGTGCCGCGCTTACACATTTGCGCGCGTTGTATATTTTGTAGCGTCAGCAGCCGCTACAATATTCCCCCCTTTATTGAAAATATAACATAACAAAATATTACACAATTTAAAAAATCCGAAACAAAATAATTAGAAAAACCAATCTACATAAAATAACATCGTATAAGTAAGTACCAGGTGCTAGCGCTCGAATTGCGTCATATCATAAACATGTATCAAGTAACCGGAGCGCTAGTCCTGACAATGCAAACTAAACAGAAACTCAGTAAGTATATGGAACTCTATAACGATAACGAACTAACTACCTATGTATGTGATTTTATTTTTAGAACGATACTGCTATAACTTTATACTAAAGATCAAAACACCATAATAACACAGTTGCCGTTTCTATTACACTTCTGTTGCTCTTCGTAAGCCGCTTGTAGAGAGCTGGTCGTACAAAGAAGCAAATAGGTTTCGTCCATCCTGCCAGCGATTTTCACCGTTCTGCCTGGGCCGTGATGAGGGACGACAGGGTGCGCTATCCAACACTGAGCGGTATCCATCCTCGCTTCCAAGTGTGATCAGCTGCAACGACGCGTGCACTGTTCCATGGAGTGCCACCGCCGGTCCCGTGTCGATCACATGTCCTCGGAGTGTGCTACGTATTGTTCGTCTTGGTGCGGAATGCTGCCTCGCCACCAAGGTCAATACGCCTTACGCCTATGCCTCGACGTACGCACTGTCCTGCAGAGTGCCGCCGCCGTCGTATGCTGCTCCGGTATTCTCCTGCTGCCCATATTACCGTGATCGCTGTTGTTGGTAGATCTTCGTGTACCTTGTTCCAAATTTGGGTCGCACGTGTCCTGACTCTGATGTTCTCCGCAGTTAGGCCGTCAGCCCTTTCGGTCGTAGGGAAAAGGGCGAGTCGTCTCCCATGAGTCCAGGATGTCTTCGTGTCCAGGCTGCTTGGCTCGCTGTTGCCACGCTGCACATGCGCTTGTTTGATTCCGCTGACCATGTGCACGTGCGTCGACGCCGCGTTGCCGAAGCTGAGCCGAAGGATGCGTTTTCTTTGTCGGGGTCACCAATGTAGGGGTATATGAAGATGTGTGAAGAGATAAAATAAATCCAGAATGCGAATTAAATACTTTTACTGGTACCACATTTAAATATAAATATACTACCTAACTACGACCTAACTGTATGCGTGAAGGGAGACGACTGTGTGCCGCGCTTACACATTTGCGCGCGTTGTATATTTTGTAGCGTCAGCAGCCGCTACATCTATCATGTACCATGTAATATTCTTTCCGTTCTTCTAATATCCTATTATATATGAAATATTTTATTCAAACTGTATTACATAACCTTTAATAAATCTAAGAGTTGGTGTTGTACAAAATTTTAAATTAAATACTTTCGTTTTATATATTTCAAACTCATACATTTATGCACCTTTTATGTCGACGGTACAAGTCGAAAATAATAGAAAAATAAACAAGATAAATGTAATCTTTATCGTTTTCGGGGCTCTCCAAAACATGTGCCTCGGGTATCGGGGCTCTAAGGGAATTACCACCTCAATACCCCGAAGACACAAGTATGTGCACACCACAAATAAAATACATATAATGCCCATTAAACAATACCTACTCATATGTATGTCTTTTTTTAGAGCTTTTTACCCCTGTGAAATAATGTACATTAGCAAGATACGCCTTATGATTCAAAAACAGAATTATTAAGTGTTTTTAACTCTAGACACCTTTTCAAACCTGTTAAAAATACCTAGCAGTCTAATGTACGCCAGACTACGTCTTTAGAATTGCCAAGAAATTGAATATTGATTAAATAATATCCATTCCCCTAACTAATGGACTCATTCCTATGCCATCTGAATTTTGTGCATTTAGTAAAGTGATTATGTATGTGCTACTTATATTTGTATAAAACAATAAAATTTAATTCAACTCAGATGTGATAAATGTAAAGATAATTATTATATTTCTAGTAAAATTAAATTTAATGATAGTGTTCGTTACAGTTATTTTTTATCACCAAATGAGACAATATACCCAATATACTAAAAAGCGCATACATACATATGTAGTTATTTATTTATTTATTTTCAGCCTGTAGCGTCCTACTGCAGGGCAAAGGCCTCCCTCTCCTTTTTCTACATGTCTCTATTTTGTGTGTGTTATTATGTATGTAGTTAATGGCGCTTTATTTTAGAGATCATCTCTCATGACAAAAAGTGGCCTGTGTTTTCTGGTGTATAAGCTTTATTACTGCAAAGTTTCATAAAATCCGTTCAGTCGCTTTGGCGTGAAAGAAGGGCAAACACACTTTTGCATTTACAATTTTAGTATGACAGCAATTAAAAAATTTAATTTAACACTTTAGAAGAGATCATGCCGTTGCATGCATTATTCTCATCAGACTGCACATAGCTGAAGATGCTGTGATCCTCCTCCTCCTCTTAGCGTTATCCCAGTTTCCATCTGGGGTCTGCTTCCTAGTCTAACCGGATTTGGCTGAATATTAGCTTTTCCACGGAGCGACTGCCTGTCTGACCTCCGCAACCCGAAGGGATAGCGATATTCCATGGTTTAGACTAGTGTCAGTTTATTTAGAAGGTACTGACGCCCTGTAACGACTGTCAAAGATCTTCATGACAACCGGGACCGAGGACTTAACGTGCTCTCCGAGGCACGGGACAAGCGATAATTAACAATTCAATACGCACATAACTCTGAAAAGTCATTGGTGCGCGCCGTGGATTCGAACCTGATACCCTCTGCATAGCAGTCTGTTGGTATATCCGCTCGGCTATCGCTGCCTGGTAAATTTAATTTAACACTTTAGAAGACATCATGCCGTTGCATGCATTATTCTTATCAGACGGCACATTTCTGCAGATGCTGTGATATTTTTGTCATATAACTTCGAAAGTTTTACAATGCACGCCGTGGATTTGAATCTGAGACGCTCTCGTGTAGCACTCAGTTCAATCTCCAAAACGATTAACACTTCATCTTTTAGCAGAAATCGTTTCGAACAGTGGCCTCACCACTGAAACTATATTTGTGATGCGAAGAATTTACCAAGCAATTAGATACGGAGGGCCCTTAACGCCCAACTAATAATGCAAGTCCGCGCAATTTCCAGTTAATGCGATTATAAGAGGACTTCGCAACAGCCTCCCCCAGGCTCTGCTCCCAATCTTGATGTCGCTTGGCCTATACCCATTGATTAATCTATTTTTGTATTCGGGAATTATAAATATATCACTACTAGGTAAATACTTATTAGGAGGAGATAAAAATATAATCTTCTTAGTTGTAGTCACAGTGATTATTCGGTTGAATAACATCTATTGGTATGTTTATTTATTATTTTTGCCGGTGGAGTCGTGACAAAGTATGCTAACCCTAACTCTACGCCTTTACGAGAGCTTGACGGACACTACGGCTTTCAAATCAAATGAAATCAAAATTTTTATTTCGCGTGGCAAAGACGCATAGATAAATACCTTACAGTCTAACATACATACAGTGGTTGTTAGTATAAATATACTTATAAACTATGTGAGTATTGCCTCACTTGCACGTTGTTGATGTGCGCTCGTGTGGCACTTGTCCGCGGAAGCGACGGAGCACCACTCCCTTCGGCCAAAAGTCCTCCTTCATCACAACATCCAGAAAGCACGTCGGGACCCGCACCACAAACGCCTTGAAATTGACGTTACGACGCGACTCCAGCTGCTGTACTCTCAGTATGTATTTTGTCTTTTGGCGCACGTACTCCGCGATGTCCTCCACCTTAGTGGTTTAGTGCAGGTGAGAGACATAGACGGGTGTGTTCGGTGCGGCGGCGCGCAGATTCGCACCCGACTTCACAGGGGCCGTACCACAGCAGTTTTTGTTGGTTTTCTGACGACGCTTCCTCCTCTGCACCGTCATAAAACCATCATCAGCTTCCTCGTCGCGGTTTGTTGCCTTCTCCGGCATGGACTTCAGTGTGGAAGCAACGGGGGTACTCGCAGTAACCTGCTGAACCTCTATTCGCTTATTACGCGCGGCGATACACGGAGGAGCCGCGGAGACAGGGGCAGGGCTGCGGGAAGCTCGTGTAGAGCATTCAGCTGTCACAACATTTTGCGGCGACAAAACTACTGACGTGAAACTTGCGATCGATGTGTTGACGCATGCATCTCGGTGCGTGTTGATGTTACTACGCGCTGGTGACCCAGTTAAATCGATAACCTTTTGTAGGTCATCCACCTCCGTGCGCAAGAGTGCAACGGTTTCTTCAGATGCCTGTAACTTTTTGTGTACATCCGTTAAACTTGCCTTCAGAAAAACGATGTCCTTCAAAAGGCTTGTGACATCGACGTGGTCGAAAGTGAAGGGAGTCAACTTGTTCAAGTCCCTCGCCACAAACGTCGGCACGTCGTCAGGATCGGTCTCCTTCGGTCAGCAGCGTGATAATGTCTTGCAGACCTTTCTTTGTCCCGTCACGCCTGCGGGACACCATCTGGTCACTGTTGTTTAGCGACCTGTACACAAGCAGCTTGGCAGCCACTATGTCCTCCTCGCTGAAGTTAGCTGGAACAGATCTGGATAGCCGACACCTCATCCATGACATCCAGCTTCTGCTGCAGAAACGCCAGCAGCTCGTTCGCCACAAGTTTGTCACTCGTGGCGATAAAAAAATTGCGAGTGTTGGTTGTTAATAAAATATAATATTATATTCACGCGTTACACGTCCGCCTCAGAGCGCGGTCGGCGAATGATGATGATGATCGGCCTTAGTAGTGGCTTTGGTATTGGTATGTTCTGAATGCCTGTAGTGGAGTTTTACACACCCCTCTTTACATGCCCTAAGTAGCCGAGATTGAGTCCGTAACTCACGTTTTCTCCGTGAAAACAATAAAAATTATTTTGAATGCCTCTGCCAATCATACAGGATTATTTATCGGGTCGTATCGATAAAAACCTGGTAACTGTCAACCTGAGACCAAAGCAAGCCAGCCAAAACGTCGCAGAATACGTAAAAAGAGAGGTATCTTAAATAATCTTATAAAATTCAACATTTTTGTTATCTTTTATATTACGGACATCATCATCTTCATCCTATATCAGTCCACTGCTGGACGTAGGCCTCTTCTATCCAAACCATGTAGTCGGTCTTCAGCTTGCCTCCTCCAGTCACTGCCCGCTGCCCTATGAATAGCATCACCCCAACTGGCTAGGTAGGAGACGGGCCATACTATGTTTCCCGAGTCGCGGTCGCCACACAAGAACCTGTTTGCTCCAGCAACCAAGTCACGGACATACGACTTTTTAATATTATCACCGCGTCGTGTGATTTTTGTGTGGTATTATCACATAAATAAACTTGTATGGGTGTTTATTCCCTCTCGTGCTAAGCAATGAATGCGTGGGGCCTTAGGAACAATATCATTAAGCATTTCACATTGTAATATTGACGTCCTCCTCTGCTTACACAGTACCTACTTAGTATGCAGTGCCATAACGTAACTCATGTTGACACGATATCACTGATATTAAGTGCTTCAGGCGTAACTCATATATATCTACATATCTCGTATATACTACATCAACGCAAATGTTATTAATCGAGCGATAGCGATATAATATATCATATTATTGTAAATACGATAGTTTGTGTGGGCAGACGCACTCGAAAACTACTGGAGGGATTTTGGTGAAACCTTGCAGTATACCTTCAACAAAGATGACCCTTCAGGACAACCGATCCACGCGGGCGGAGTTGCGGACAGAATCAAGTGGTATCTACTTTGATATGAAACGACGGCTTTGGTTGTTTGGTTTTATGACTTAAGATCGCTCATAAATATAAGCAAATTATGTTTAGAGAGGACTAGCTGTTGCTGCATTTTCACAATGCCAGCTTTAAAATGATCCTCAAAACAAACTTTTCACCTTTATATCACCCCCTCAAGAGGAGAACATAAAAAAAGTGTTTTAATTTTCCCATTTTGTTCCGACGGTGTAAATTACAACGACACACATGACTGCGTGTCCAGCAAAGTTCAAAGAAAAGGAACTTGCGACTTAACACCATTTTCCGAAATAACTTAGTTGCACTCATTCACTATTAAAAACAATTACAGAAGAGCAGCAAGTCACCGACTTCACCCTCTGCACATCAACCCTTTATACTGTCCCACTGCTGGGCACGGGCCTCTTCTCACTATGAGAAGGGTAAGGCCATAGTCCATCACGCTGGCCAAGTGCGGGTTAGCAGACTTCACATTTCTTTCGAGAACATTATGGAGAACTCTCAGACATGCAGGTTCCCTCATGATGTTTTCCTTTACCGATTAGCAAGCGAGACTTAACAATTGAATACGCACTTAACTCCGAAAAGGCATCGGTGCGTGCCGTGGATCCGAACCCGAGACCCTCTGCGTAGCAGTCTGTCGGTCTCTCCACTCAGCTATTGTTGCTTGCATAACTGCACATTATTCTGTTAGTAGAAATAGGTATAAAGTGTACAATTTTACTTGACTACCAACATCAGAACACTTACAAATCCCCAAAGCACTTTATGTATTGCACGAAGTTTAGCTTCGGCGATTGTATTTCTGTTCAGAATTAACTCAATGAACTTCGTCCGGCGCTTCTTGGCATTCAAACACCACCAGAAGACGAGAAAGTTTTAAAAGATAACGAGAATTTCCGAAAACTGGTACAATTAGAGAAACGAAAGTTCCACAACCTTATTTGCATAACAATAGGCTTGTGTCCACTAAGAATAAATCGGTTTGATTGTAGTATCTATAGATTCATTATGATTTTAAGATGTCAATAAAGTTTATTATTTATTAAAAAAAGGTAAGATTAATGTTATTTTTAGGATTCTAAAACTAAAAGTAATGTATTTATTCTTGTGGCAGTGAACACCAATCAGAGAGCATTAGGTCAAAAATATATATGTTTTTAAAAAGCCGTAATTAGTAATGTTGCTGATCGATTTTTGAAGAAAAAATCTGGTATTTCAGTTTAACATCTAATAAAGGAACGAAGCAATCGCTAATTACATATTAGGACAAAAGCCTATTGGGCGTTCATATTTTTATTTCTTATGTGGTTTATCTTTACTGAAAGAATTGTGTGCCTTTTCTGTCCCATTCGAAAGTCGTAAAAATATGAAAAAATGTAGACAAGTATTTTTGTAACACCAGACAACATGTTGTAAACAAAATAACTGACGACAAAAGCCAAGCTTAAGTGTAAAACATTTTCCATTGTTCTATGAAAATCAACGTGTTGGAATTTGTTTTCTAGAAAAGGAGAAAATCTAATGCAGAGTTGTATCCAGTTAAATGCTACTATTGAAAAACACTGCTCAACTATTTGAGTCACGTTCTTATGCCAGGGGTGATTGCTCTCTGGCTAACATACGTGTACCGGCGAGGTGAGCTAAGATAAAAATAGAGCTTTTCATTAAATGCTCGTTTATCACTACAAAAAGTACATTAACTATATTTTATTATAGATAATCTAATAGGTGAGTGGATTTCGCTGAAAGAATGAAGAACGAAAGAAAAAAAAATGCAATTTGTTGCCCACTTTTTAATTAATAAACATAATAAAACACTAACTAACTTCAACTATTTTTTTTTGACTTGCAACCACAGCTTTCTATTCAATTAATGATTACTTACAAGAAAAAAAAAGCCATAAATAATATGTATACTGTGCCGTTCGTTGTAAATGTCTTTGATCGTTGTAAATAATTTTATTAATTTTACTTTTCTTATTATTAGAACTGTTTTAAATTTTGCAAAATTGTTCAAACATGAACATGACATTCTTGGCATTCCAACACACATCCAACTTATCACCGAGGAAGATGCGTGATATTTTAAGATCATGTAATTTATCACGTACGGCGGTCGGCTCAGACATGCTGCATCGGCACAATACACCGACGGCACACAACTAAATACGTGTATATGTGTACATAGAATAAGTTTAGTATATAAGATTATAGTTTTAAGAAATAAACCAGTCATTAGCTCACTCCCGGCTTTGACTCATACCCTACCCCTCACCTCTCACTGCGGCCAAGACACCCTTAGCCGTCACCATGATCGGTCTTGTGAGTCTGCTCGACCGGCAGTGAGAAAACCCACTTCACTACACCCTAATCCTACCCACTTTCCGTCTGTCGCCTTAGGTCTCCCGGCGACAGATATCCCGGCCTAGGGATCCCAGGGACTGCTAGGGAACTAGGGATTAGGGTTGTATACGCGACAGTCTGTGTGACCACAGTGTACACGGCCTCGCTATACACTATACCTAACAGGGCTAGGGTAGACTAGGGAGTTAGGTTAGAGTTAGATCTAAAATAGGGATAGGTATATCATAAGATATGTTAGGCTAGATATAGGAACCAGTAGGCTTAAATTAGGATAAGTCTAAGTTTAGGTACGTGCAAGCTTAGGGCTATACTTAAGAGCTATCGAAGGTTAGGCCCTAACTTGTACAAAATATAATACAATAAACAGTAAGAGCAAAGTAACAACTGTAAACTTGGTATCCCTTAAAGTTGTTATTGTTTTTATATTTCACTGTAATGTACCTACTACTAGATTAAGTAATATTATATCTGCAGCTAAAATTTTGCATGCTGTTTACAGCCAAACATATGAGACTATCTATTATAACACCTTATAATAATAATAATAATTTATTTAATCATTTTTCTATAATAATAGTATATGTACTTCTAAGGGTAAGTATGTTCTAGATTACAATGGGTACCTGTAGTAGGGTAAAGCTGTGCCCCTTTATGTGCTGTGTTTGATACAAATAAAGATTATTATTATTAGTATTCACGCTTTTATCTCCGAAGGGGTAGGCAGAGGTGTATTACACACCCACACTTCGCCAGTTTTGTTTCAGTCCCAATGTAACTTAGAAAAGTCAGAAGTGTGTGCCTGGGGTACCTCGATCGAACGCGAGACCATCGTCTCGGCATTCCGTACATTTCCGTTACGTACACCACTGGGCTATCGCCGCTATATTATATTTTTAAGTAATATATGTACTTAATTATTAATATATTTTTCTGTAGTAGAAAGTCACACATGAGCCACCACCTGCCTGATGAGCTCTTGATCTGCTTTTTATTCAATTTGTACATAATATGTCAAACTTAATATATAAAACTTTATGGTGATTATTTGACTGCCTCCGTGGTCCAGTGGATAGCGTATGCGACTGCTGATCGGAGGTCCCGGGTTGGATTTCCGGGCCGGGCAAATGTGTTACTGGGTTTTTTCGAGTTCTAAGTAGCAGCTCGGAGTCTGGTGACGTGCCCGGTAACGGCAATAGGCTCGCCCCCTATCACGTGGGACCTAACAATTCATGGCGAAATGTGGGTGTAATATTACACCTCTGCCTAGCCCTTTGGGGATACAGGTGTGAGTCTATAAAAAAAAAAAAAAAAAATGGTGATTATTTTGATTGTGTGATTTGCTCGCAATTCTCTCGCTAGCTTTTAGAGAAGTTATTTATGAATGTAGATATATCAAATAAGATTCGTTCATTCTACATACAGCTTCATGAACCTATTTTAATGTTGCGAACTGATTATAGACAGGAAAATTTTAATTTATTTACAATATCATTTTTGTTTATGAAAATATTAAACTTACAGAAATTTCTGTGATTAAAGTAGTAAATTGAATTTGCGAATTTATCACTGGTGATTTTTACATTAAACTACAAGATCTAGAATTTCATTTTCTCACTTATATTAAATATAAGTGAGAAAATGAAATTGAATTTATATATATATATATATATATATATATATATATATATATATATATATATATATATATATATATATATATATAGAATAGTAAAGATATATCATAATTTCAAAAATATTTTCAGATCATAAATCATAATTTTATTATTAAGCGTATGCTTTGGCTTATGCTTGTGAGAGTGATTATTTGACACTGCTGTCCTTGTCAAAATGTTATTGATCCTATGTTCCAACAATAAGTAGATTAACACGAAATATTGATTTACATCAAAGAGTCTAATCTGCTGACAGTTTTCACTAAGTTTATTAATATCTAAACTGATTGCAAGTAGACAGCTACTTGCAATCAGTTTATATATTAAGCTAACATTCATTTGTCTAAAGTAAGCTTCATACGAAGCAATAAAGTCTTATAAGAAAGTGTGTTGATAAAACAATCGCAAGGAACAAAATTGATTATTAAGCTGACGCATAGAGAACATGCCACGATTATCGTGTATGTGTTACCATGCCTAGAAAGAAGTGAAATAACATTTAAACAAAGAAAAAATTTGTTTTGCAGATAGCTCTAGTACGCGGTAATGTGAACGTAAATATTTCAAATTATAACATTTCACCGTGTGTGGGTTCGGATACCTTATTATACACATGATCTGTTTCCCGAATTTGGACCAGCCCGAGTACGGCCGGGTCTAATATGCCTAAACCTTCCCTTACTTACCCCGAGTTCCCGATACAACGACCGTATAGAATAGTGATGCGTAAATATTCTTTGATCATTTGATTTACAAGACTTGACAACGATAAAAACTAACTATAAAAGCATAACACATACTGGCTTTAGATACGTACTGTAATTAACTGTCAGGCATTGAAAGATTTTAGAAACCATCCGCACCAAAATAAGTAGGTACCTGTGCTACTACGTTGGATATTTAATAAATTATATACTAAGTTACTTTTAGTTCAGTGCGAAACTATTATTATGGGATTATACCGAAATCACGAAAGCGAATCAACTGTTTCATACCAAATTGAACTGCTGATATTTTTGATAACAGCTGATATTTTTGTGATTTCAGCAATGTCGCAAAACAAAACTTGTTTGTAATTAGAAGTATAATAACCACAGATAATAACCCTCTAAAAGCTTGCACTATTCGTACGGCTGTAGAGTAAAGAGCAATAGGTACGGCTGATAATCTTGTTGTATTTGCTGAGAACCTTATGAAACCTTACATTTATTCTAATCTCCTGTTTTGTCGTTTTCTTGTTTTCGACGAGCTTGTAGAATTTCGTGCGCTGCGAACGTTACGGCCAGCAGCCGTTTGGAGAAATTGAATGGTAATCAAAATGTGCCAGTGTGATTGCCTTGTTAGGTCTTAAAAAAGCATCATTGCAGTGATTTCTAGTATATTATAAGATGAAGTTTACTAGAAGATATTATTTTCATAGAACTTAAGCCTTTTTAAAAATTAATAATATTTTTTCTTCATTTCCTTTTTTTAGAGCGTTACACCTCTATCCTGAAGAGGTAGGCAGAGGTGTAATATTACACCCACATTTCGCCTTATGAATTTTAGGTCCTATAATAATAGGGGGCAAGCCTATTGCCGTTACCGTTATATTGCCAGACTCCGTGCTGCCACTTTCGCCTTATGAATTTTAGGTCTTAACCCTTTCAGGACCATAAGGATATGGGACTATATATTATGTTAAAAACTGTACGAAACAGTTAATTAGGCATCAAATAAACATAATTTTAACTCAAAATATAATAAAATGTTTTGGATTTTTTTGAATTCTTGGGGACACATATGTCCCTATGGTCGTTGGTGGTAATTTTTGTTCTAGAAAATTAAATTATACGTTTGAGGGATTTTATCAGTTTTTGAGGTATCGTATATACAAATCTGCAAATTTGTTACAGAAAATTTGTTTGTTTATCGATAGGTATACAATTTAAAGCAATAAGCTAGCAGTAATTAGGTAGAATCCAGTGAAACATTGCCATTCATTAGTCTAGAAAAGGTGTACTTTGCTTCACAATTACTATTTTTTCGGATTTCTATTATACATTGAATAAGCTGACACATCTCTTCCAGAAAGTTGGTGATCTATGTGGTGCGTTGGAAACTGTCTTTGTCTGACAGATCTGGGAACTGAACTTGATTTTGAAGTAGGAACGTCATGCTGCCTGACAGAGAAATCGTTTTTCCAACTTGAACTTGTCTGAGCTGCAGGCTAGTTTTGATTTCATCGTGAAGTTTTGGGTAGACAGTATGCGCATTATTCACTAAGATATCTAAGAGATCAAAAAATTATCGAAGATACCTAGTATTTTATTTTCAATCAGCAATATATTTCATAACACTATGAGATCAGCACGTGGGTCCTGTATATAATCTACTCCTCCCATATTTTTGTTATATGTGATAAAATTTTAGAGCATTTCTCTTTTTTCGCTGATCCAGGTTTGCGTCGTCTTCCAGTGTCTATATCTAAAAGTTTCAGAAAGTTGATCAATAAGTATATTCCTTTATTTTCCATCAACTTTACGCACGATATGCCCCAAAACTTGTTGTGTACATGTCCCTCTCCTTATGTCAATGCTGTTTTCGGAAGATGTTTTCGATTTGTTCGAACGATTCCATATGCCAAAGAGAGTCAATACATATCAGCATCAACTATTGGAAAAATCTGTACTTCGCAGCCATCACAAAAATCACAAAAATTATTTGGCACGTATGTTCCTTAGTTCCACTTGAAAACTAGTTTTTGATTACTTTGTACTCCAGTTATGGGTAAAAGAGTTGTAGACGTCGAAGGTACAGGTGCTAGACTTATTGATTCCTGAAATTGAACAGGCACATCTTCAATTTCATCATCAGAAACACCAGAAACCTCTTGATCCTGTATCAAACTCCTTTGACCTTTTTCGTCAAGGTGTAAATCATCTTGTTCATCACTATTATCATCATCATCATCAACAGCCCTTTATACTGTCCCACTGCTGGGCACGGGCCTCTTCTCATTATGAGAAGGCACTATTATCATCCATCAAAATTTATAAAAGTACCTACATCATCCTTGAATTCAAATAGCTAAGATAATCTGCCACAATATCAATAAAAATGAACATAATTCACAAAATCATCACTTGAATAAGTTAACAATTTATTACAAATAGTGTCCCTTCCGGACCACTGGGACACTGGTGTCTCTTTATGTTTATGATGTCTTATAACTATAAAAACATAAGAAATGGTTTTATTAATAATATAAATTTACTTACCAAGCTATGATTATAGCACAAAAAAAAAACAATGTAAAACATTTTGAAGTTCCTAAAATCTTTTGAGAAATAGGGCAAGTGCACGCTTAGCGAACAGTCATATTACAATTTTTATAGAAAATATATCGTACTACCTAGGTTGTACTGTCAATGAAAAAAATATTAATAATATGTTTAATAACAAACAGAAAATTCATAATTGGTAATAGGCTTCTTAATTATTAAGTAATACATTTTCAAATTATGGGCTGGGCACACATATGTCCCTTGGTTGTCAAAGGGTTAATATAATATCCCGGCCGAATCACCCACAGTCATCGGATTTCAAACTAGGCAATTTGTGTCGTATATTCTTAATATAACCGTACGTATATGTACATTATAGAGGAAATAAATCCATACACCGGAAAAATATCGTGCTCTTTATACAAAAATATGATCTGGGTGAGTCTCAATCAGCCTATCGCACTCCACTGTTGGACATAGGCTTCTCCCAACACGCGCCACAGTACACGGTCCTCAGCCTTCCGCACCCAGTTTCTCCCAGCCACCTTTTTTAGGTCGTCGGTCCACCTAGCCGGGGACTGCCCTACTTTACGCTTATCGAGTCGTGGTCTCCACTCTAGGACCGGCTTGCTCCATCGGCCATCAGTCTTTCTACAGATATGGCCAGCGCACTGCCACTTGAGCTTACTAATTCTGTGGGCTATGTCGGTAATTTTGGGTCTTTGTCGGATAACTTCATTGCGGCATTTATCCTACAAAGAGACGCCGAGCATAGACCGTTCCATACCTCGCTGCGTGACTTTATGTTTATGGACAAGTCCCACTGTGAATCGTCTCGGCACTGTACGTCATAACACGTAGGACGCATTGGTAGTAGTCAGGCATTGCGGTAGGGGTGAAGAGAAAACTCGACGTTGCTTGCTAAACGCTGCCCAACCCAAATGGATCTTGCTGTCGATTTCTTTCTCAAAATTGATTCTACCAAGCTGGACTACTTGCCTAAGGTAGACATACTCTTGAACAACTTCAAGCAACGATCCGTCGACATAAACCGGTAACCTGGAACTCCTGGAACTGGGCGGTCATAGTGGCGGTGTCATACAAGCATCTGAACACCTTGATGTAGCGCCAATCAATGCGACACCGCTGCAAAGCATCCAGACCACCCAGGTTTCGATGGAATCGAAGGCTTTCTCGTAGTCGATGAAAGCCATACACAGCGGCTGATTATACTCATTGGTCTTCTGTATAACCTGCCGAACAGTATGTATGTGGTCTAGGGTGCTGTAGCCTCTTCGAAACTCTGCTTGTTCCTGTGGCTGGAAATCGTCGAGTTTTCTGATGAGGCGGATTGTTAGGACTCTCGACAACAAGTTATAGATCTGGGTGAGTATTGAACCGGAGATTTTTCGCGCTGGCAATCAGGGTCACTAACTACTAGCATAAGCGCAACTATAAGCACTGACTTTCACATTAAGTTGAATAAAATATTTGATAAATTATTAAATACTAGCCAACCTGCCATACTTCGTACCGCCATATTCTTTTTTATATTTTCTATATTTTTTTAACTTTTTTTATCATACGAAAGGTTCGTATGACAATAACGAACACATAAAAGAAAGATTTATCCAATTTGGTGCAGTCGTTTGGAAGTTATGCGCGTACAAACATTTCGGTGATCCATTTTATTTATATAGATTATTTATATATATATGCGCTTGAAGATACCATAATTTAGTTCATAACTTATTTGAACTTAGTTTAGCTACATATTGCTAATTAGTTACAGGTGAACCCTTGCCAAGTTTGTAAACATAAATTGCGTTTAACTTGTAACCGTTCATAGCATGTATGGGTAGTTCTTCGACATTTCATTCATCTGGCCAAAATTTAATTTCACTTTAAGCTCTGTAATATCTTCATATGAAAAAAGGTATATCAAAGAGCATATATTTGAATGAGGCACTCGTTTTTATAAAGTATTTTTCAAGATATCGACGTTCAAATACTTATTTTGTGCCCAGATGAATCAGAATTTGTTACAGATGAATTAGAAACAGAAATTAAAATGATTTATCATATTTTAGCAACTACAATATATATATTTTTAAAACAATTATCAGTGATCATATCACGGAGAAACACTTCCGAAACTCTTAAACAGTATTTAATAATTATTTTATTTTATGGGCAAGCGAGAATATTGCCAGGTATAAAAAAAAACGGTTGCTAATATTTGTAATACAACAATTCTTTTAGGTACAAAAAGAATATTACACTTAATTGCTACAATATATTATTATCTCTGTTTGATTTTTTGACGTGTTCAACTCACTAGTCATATATGATACATATGGTGTTCTGAGCATACGAATCAGGAGCGGATGAATCAGGGTTTTGCCTACAATCATGTATTACTCATCATACATACAGACTTTAGCATTGACACTTTTCTACACGAATCTATAACTTAAAAGCGTCTCTCGAAACACAGACTGAAGTTGTAAAATATTAAAATAAATTTTATAAAGTAGGCATTGTAACCAGAATGCCACCTGAACCAACCACAGATGAATCTGATATTTGCCTTTGTAACACCAGGTTCTAAGCCATCCAGCCCCAAGTACACCTTCTAGCTCGTTCGTTGCACTCTGCCCTCTAATCATTTTACTGGCTTACCCTTTGTCATTATATCCACATAATAAATATATCCAATTATATTCACAATTATATCCAGGACAGTCGAATAACTATAACTTCCGACAGAGCAGTTACGGTTTCCGGGAAACACAGTTGTGCCAGGATATTTATTTTTAAAGACAGCACCATAGATAGTGCCTTTCGTACTATAAAAGGCATATATTATAAATATGCAAATCAGAAAAGGTTACTCAACATTTATGTCACAAATGCATCAACTCACAACGATCCCTACTTTTACTACACAACGATCCCTAACTTAATATTATAAATTCGAAAGTGTGTATGTATGTATGTATGTTCAGTTTTCACGCTAAAACGGCTGAACCGATTTTGTTGAAATTTAATGTAGAGATAAATTGGACCATGGAGACGGACATAGGCTACCATAAGTTGCAAAAATTAAACAAAAAAAAAATAGGAGGGATTGTAGGGAGGGTAGAAGTTTGTACGGCACAAACCTGCATAGTGTTTATAGATATGTTTTGGACATGTATTAGAACATAGCTTTGACACTGTATGCAAGGTGATGATATTATGTACCTTTCGGTCGATAATGTCATGGACACTGACCGAGTTACTTTGTACCCTATAGAGTTTCCAAACTCTTTAGAATAATCAGGAGTTCCTTCACACAACTTGAAACTGAAAGTAGATTTGTGTTACCCCGAAATTAACATGCGCGAAGCCGCGGGCAAGCTAGTATGTTATAAAACGTTAGGTAGACATAGCCAGATAAATCACAATTTCATTCAAATTGCAACATCAAACACGTTTGGCTAGACATTGTTACAAGGTCGTCTAAGTAATGAAATTTCAGATGTAAAATCTACAGCTTTTACCTTAAACATAGACGTTAATTTCTAACCAACAAAAAAAAACAGACCACATTGTGTTTCGTAATTTGTCATCTCGGCTCGAGACTTAAAACAATTAAATTGATTTATTTCGTCGTTTATAACGAAGTAAATGAATCTATAATTGGATTTTATTTTACTTGTAAAACGCTGGACTTGCTGATGTTATTCGTATTAACCTATCCAATGCTTGTGAATATCATTTCACTATCTAAGAAAAATTATGTACAATCTGTACTTGATGCAACCGGGATTACGCTAGAACTATGATGGAAGCATGATTATGATTATGACGCTAGAGATGTTAGTATTCTAACATCTGTATATGCATAAGATACCTACGAGTAAAACTATTCATATTTTATATGAAAAAAAACAAAAACTCAACTTATCAAATCCATGCAGATAAAAAATGCAACTTAATATCATATGACAATACTTATACAAAGAAGAAAGGTAAGTTATATATGAAATAATATAACATTCTGGAAAGTTCCTAAACAAGTCTCGAGTGTCTCGATGGACGTTAATACACGTACAAAACAAACGCGAATATATATTTTATTCACGAACTGATCAAATAAGCTCTGAACAGTCATGTAATCAATCGAAATAAAATAACATTTGTAGACATTCGATTGAATTACGCTCAGAAGAGACACTTTGTTTTGATCGCAATCACCTTTATTCACAAGACTGAAATAAATCCTTAAAGTGCTGATACACCTGCCTGAGCATTTGTAACAGAACAGCGAGCATTCGCCGTATTTCTTTTTGTCGAACTGATCAACGAACGGGTCCAAACATTACTACGAATATTTTCACGATCTTTCTAGCGAACACTCAGCACAGAACTAATCAGCAACAACTTGGAAGCAAATTTCCTAGCAATTCGCTACAATGCTCGCCAGAACGTTGAAAGGAATGTTACAACACACTCGTTTGTTTTTCTGTTTTGTAACATTCGCAAGAATGCTTATTACAGGTGAATGCTAAATATATCAGCACCATTATAAAGAGTCTACTAAATAATTCTTACAATGAGGCATTTATGACAGATTTTGAGAAATTTTTAAGTTTAATGTTTATAACATGTTTGTCTTAAAATTTCATTTTATTTCTGAACGCATTGTACGATTTTGTTTCGTTGTTCGTGTAATATGTAGCAAATCGTGTGATCCCTTGCAAAGTTTGCTAGCCTCTCCATCATTTCGGCATGTGCCGCATTTTTTTATGAAGGACAGACTGTGTGTAGGTGATTCGAGGGTTAGTCCTAGCTTTATCGGTGAAAAAATTTCAATTTTTAGACTAAAAATATATTTTGGTAAATCTGCTGTCTATAAAATCGATTTACAATGCAAATGCTTCTTGTGTAAGCCCTTATTATGCATCACTCAACAGTCTCCACTCAGAGTCCTACATCACCGAATGTCCGACGTGAAATAGCCATCTGCGCATACTGCATGATTAGAAGAAGCCTCATGCCAACCTTAAATGCCGAAAGAGCTTTTTAAGAACGACAGTTGTCCTAAACATCACTCCGAAGTTGGCAAAGGGTACGTGTGGGGCACGAAATGGCAAATCTCTCGCTCATCAAACTTCCCTGCAGCGAAAGAAAGAAAAAGTCATAATTTGAGTGAGTGAGTCTTCTACGATCTCGGTATGTATCTCGGATCATGGCGATTGGGGATTCATAGATCAATTATTGGTCCGCCCTCTTTGACCATCTACCTGGCGCAAACAGGCCTCGGACAATGCCGTTGCCATAGCCAACTGTCAGTTGGGAATATAAGATCTGAACCTGAAGAAAATAAAAAGCACATTTCATAAGAAGATCTACGAAGAAATTTCCTACATTAAACGTTCAAAGGCATAACAGACAGAATATTATATTCATGAACATCATAATTTTCTTCAAATATAAGTTTATAACCGTCGTGTCGCGACACTCGCGACTATTCGGAACAAACAGGAACATTCACACAGACGTGTTAATACAAAACGTTTAACATAGGTAGTAATGGAAGCCAGTAGAATGACTCTTTGTTTGTTTAGCGCTTATAAATAATTTGCTGTTTACTTACCTACTTGAATTTACTATTCACGATCTTTATCTTGTTATTCCTATTCATGTCTTACAATAATTATGTTTTTGGGCTTCCATTGTAAACTAGAAAGAGCTGCTATATTTGATCGAAGGAAGGAAACCTTACAATTTCGCCATGTCTCTTCGTCGGTGGACCCTCCCATATCTGTCCCTCAAAGGCTTTGTTTAATATGGTTATTTATATTGGCGATTGCGGCTCCGCCCACCGAGAGTTGAAAAATTTAAAAGTTGCCAAATGTTTTATCGTGCATATATTATTCATTTTTCTTCAATTATTTGTAAGCCAGTGATACGTTTGTGTAATTTACAATTCATCCATCATCAATCATAACTTCTCCAGCCCATCAACTTTAAAATGGTATTCAGGTGGGCTTAACCTATTCTTAATATGTAACACAGTAGGTAGCATATAGAATGCAAGTAGCAGCTAATTAGGCAGCATAAAGTTGGAAAGTAATTAGAGACTAAATCAATCATTTCACTGAACACGAAGAACCCAAAAATTGCTCAGTGGCGCGCCATTCAAGAACGCCTACCTATAACCCAACAGAAGGCTTCGACAAACTAATGATAATTTAATTAATATATCTTTTTTTACATCGTTCCGACTGTATCCCCGAAATCATCCCAAAAAAAAAACCGTTGCGTAGTTTTAACGATTTAAGCATACATACGGACAGACAGATAGAAGATAGACTTTGTTTTATGCTATGTAGTGATAATAAAGTGCTTCAAGTAAAAGGTACTTATAAATAACTAACGGCCGGTTCCAATAATCGATCCATACATGGATTTTGAGATTCGAGATTCGAGTTTGACATATTTTGTTTGCGGCTTCATTGTTACATTACTTAACAGTTTCATTAAAAGCAGTTATGTAATTCATCATCATCATCGCGCTATGCCTTGGATGCACAATGGGATAATAATTATTGTTCATAATTATAGTAAGAAACTTTACAAACTTTCACGTTTATAGGTAAGTATAAGTACTTAGAAGTGTTACGTAGTTCCTACAACTAAAAAAAATATAAGACAATGTTTTCGTTAAAATGTTAAAAGGGAGTACCTAGGTATCTAAGTACTGATAAACGAATCTCCTGTGTGACAAGCCTAAGTTCTTCTATACGGTGCAACTGGCATACTTATCCTCCTGCAGAGTCCTGGGGTACCTATTTTACGAATATTGTATTGAAAATTTGTGTACATCACCCTAATACAGTGTTGAAGCTAGGAAAAATATATTTTTTTGGAAACGTTAGATTTTCAAATTGCCGACATAACGTTTCGTTTCACGTACAGTTATATTAATCTATACAAGCACAAATCGCACAGTATTTTATTTTTAGACTTACCATATTATGACCCGTCAGGCCTCAGGAGGTTAAATGGTTGTACCATGCAGTCCATGCATCATAAATCCTTACACACTTAAGGTTGATAACGTGATAAAATGTTAGACAATCTTTTACTTTGAACATGGATTTAGGAACAATTTTCTAGCCGCGGCTCATTCACGATCGACAAATATGCAGTAGGTATTTAGATTCTTCCTGCGCTAAATGTGTCACAGAAATGGCCAAATGAACTACACTGGCAACCAAATATAAACAACCAAAATTGGAATTAAAAGGTTGGACAAAGACCGGAAATAATTCATCCAAATATTTAAGTTAAATACCTACTTAGCATAAGCTAAGTAGGTAGGTATTTAATTAAAATATTTGAACGTTCTACCAAAACCTTCATGAAAGTTTACTACCTACGCTTTTAGATGAAGTAGGTAGTAAGTAACAAAAAATAAATCTAAGTAGGTATTTTCGTGGTATGATGTTAACATTATGTAGGCTGCTGGCTCATTTGAAATTAAATATTATTTAACATTCAGAAGCAAAGTAATTTAATTATTCTACCAACTTTTTAATTAAAATAACGTAGGTCTCCATTTTATAAACAACTAACTTCTGCCAGCGACTTCCGTTCGGTTTGGTGTCGGTCGTTGTGACCAAATGGTATACCTACCTAAGCCATGATCTGCAAAGTTTAATCAATTCTGTTGCAGTTTTTGCGTCAAAGACAACATCGATCCATCTATCCTCACAAGTAAGATTGAAGAGTCACAGTACCTAATTTCACGACATGATCGTTGCAATGCCTGTAATATCTAAACGTAATTTCCATTGATGTCAGTGCTCCGTGGTAGGTGGTGCGCGGCCGAGCTTGGCTATCAATCAGTCGACGTCGTTGTACCGTGTGACCCGTGCTCACGTTGATGACGATGCAACGTGACTCCGCTTGGGACTCAGTTCCCGCCTCATGTATCACGTCACAGCCGTCACACCCGTCGCGCCCGTCACTTAGCGATTAAAACTGATATGTGAGTTGTGACTCACGGCACATTGTGCCACACATGTTCACTCTGTTAGGATTGAGGCAGGTTTAGTGTGACCGATGTTTGACGGGCATTCGCTGATGCTGTTACGTTAGTTATGGACTATCTAGTCTCCGTATATCGTGACAAATCTGCAACATATGACTTAATATGTAAATCATGGATTTGTTGAATTATAAAATCCAACTGAAAAATCAGTGAAAAGTTGTGAAAAGAACTCTTACAGAATATCAGCGTGCACAAACAATATCTGTTGCGATTTGATTGTGCTGTAGCCTTTTTGTCCATCCACTCTTATTTTTTTCTATTTGGGAAATATAAGAGGTTTTGAACGCGAAAGGAAGAGCATTGTTCTTCATTCGCATACGATCGGCAAAGTGCGACTGTATAATGGTCGGCATAACTGGCGTCCAACGGCTAGTTACCTACAGTTAGACAATTTAAACCAAAAATTCTAGCAGCAGCTCGTTTGCCGCCCTTGTTAAATAAAATAAGTATAATTAGGTAGGTACCTACCTACTAATGATCTCAAATCTAAAATTTATAACAGCATTTAGAGAACATTGCGAAGGTACTAAGGTAACCCGCAGCCAGCGGCAACTTAGGGATTTTAGCAGATGAATGGGTTGCGGTTGCCGCCTGGCAAGAGACGATTACGGTAATAATCCTACAAAACCGCTGGGTACTGGTAATTTACGGTGAGACACACTATAGCTTAAGTTTGTTCTGTTAAAATAGATACCTAGTAATTTACAAACTAAGTATAATGTACCTAAATAGTCTGCTATCCCCACGATTTTGATGCAACAACAGCAGAATATGCACTTTTATATAACACTATATTTATTAATGTAACAAATAAATTTACAGAAAAAACGACGAATACCCTATGCGCAAACCCGAGACTGTTATACACTAATAATAACGCTATTCCTAGAGTGTCATACTCGTTCTCTCTTCACTATAAATCACTTACTCAACAAAAAAGTAAGAACCATCGGCCTGTAACTGTACCATTTCGCATGCAAAGCTTTGTCTCGAAATATTTTAGAGAGTTCAATTGTATCTATTTCCATCGACCCATCAGTAAAGCTCATAAGGATTATCTTGATACCTACATGATTTACGACCAATATGTTTACCAACAGCACTCATTACGACATGTTCTTTTGAAAGCATATTTCTTCGCTATATTTGGGAAAAATAAATATGACTCTTGTTTGCCAACAAGAGATTCATATTTATTTTTCCCAAATATATCACGATAAATAAATATTATTAAATATTATTTTAACTGACACAAAGTCATTTCCCTATAAGCTCTAGCTATAGGTAAGCACTCTAGCATCATCAGCCGTTTATGCTGTCCCACTGTATGTAGTCCAACACGCTGGCCAAGTGCAGGTTGGCAGACTCCACATGTCTTTCGGGAACATTATGGAGCGATGCTTTCCTTCATAGACTAGCAAGCGATAATTAACAACTTAACTCATTTCAATAAAAGTCATTTCAAGACCCTCTGCGTAGCAGTCAGTCGGTCTCTCCACTCAGCTATTGTTGCTTACTATTTACTAGCACTATTACAACCTTCAAATATGTGTATGAAATATAATTATGAAAAGTAATTTTACTTCCAATATTTTAATGAAATGTATACCTTGATTTACATTTACCCGCTAATGAGTGCAAAGGATAAATTCGAATAAATATTTTAATTTGTTGGCCCATTAGCGCTCTATTTATAGAGAGAGTCCTTTAGCAGCTCATTTACATGAATTTAGAAGCCCGTTTAATTACGAGTGGGTTTATTCAAATAATATTTTAGGTACGAATGTACAATGAAAATATTTCCAAGTTTTCAACATTCGACAATCGTATATAGTGACGTAATGTGATGAACTTTACTAGGTAATACATGTGTTGAACGCTCGTACATAGGTAGGATCGACAGCCATACATTTGCATTTCAATGAGAGCTTAATTAAATTCTTTGCCAATTTACTGCTAAAATGGTGGATGTGTTTTAAATTGAATCGTATTGGTAGGTAAATGACGGTCAGGCTTAAAAATAATACTTATAGGTATTCGTTGGATTATGTACAGAATACTGTATTAGGTAGACAAACCCCCGTGCCTTCCTGCCTATGCGCTCAGTTCCTGAGTTGTAGTTGGCCTAGAAGTGGTGGAGTAGGTACCTACCTGATGTTTAGTTTTAAGAGGAACGTAATTTAGGCGGAATCCGAGCAGACGCATCGCCTGGTGGTAAGCGATGGTAAGCAGCACCAGAGCAGGCACAAGTGCGTTGCCGGCCTGTATTGAAAATGAAATAACAAGAATAGGGGCCAGTAGCATGGATGTCATCTTGTCAATAATCGATCATTTATGAGCCTACTTAGGTAAAACCGTGTATTTGTACCTAATAAGTAGATTGTAAATCCAAAGACGTTCTAATCAAAATAATGTTTTCATTATTACATTTATACAATTTGGTCATAAAAAGACGCGCCTCTAACTATTATCATAGGTCTGGACTGTATATGAATAAATTGTAGGTACTCGATTGATCAATGTATACCTATTACCTCTTGTAAGTATCTATCATTTACGTTATCTACAAAGCTAAAACACTTAGAAAGTTGTGCCATTAGAGTCGGTCAGAGAAAACTTCTAAATTAAAGAGCCAAGAGAGAAGTCGTGGCCGTCTGTTACCTTGATTCAATTACCTTGCACACTGCTCAGTTTGTTATTCCAGACTCGTCGACACTGCAATGTTTTACCGCGATAATTTATGAACTAAATTAAAGCGAAACTACGTCATTACCTACTAAGTTCATATTATGATTTATTATCAAGTCTCGGTTTGCAAGTGTTATTTTAACTTACTTATTTGGCTGTGACACAGCCTTTGGTCTTGGAATCATACAAGACCATTAACCCGACCTCAGGGGAAACAGGGCCACCTTCCTTGTCCTCCACTGAGGTAGATCCAGTTCCGTCCTTGTCGCGGGGGTGGGCACCTCATATTCCAGTAGGCCGGAGTATGCCAGGTGGCGAAGTCCAACTGAGGACCCAGTTCTGCGGGTTATAACGCGGATCCTTGCCCAGGGTTACGGGTGAAGACCTCAACGGCTGTGAAGGCGGAGACATAGTATGACGGAACAGGCGGAAGAGGCAAAAGTTCAGCTACAAGCAACCTCCACATATTGGAGTATATTTGTTTAGCTGGAGGTACGACATTGGACAGGATGGCGTACTAAGGACTATGTGCGTATTTAGTCAAAAGGCAGCGGTAACTAAGCTGATCATTATAAGCTACTGTCTTGGCGTCAGATGGCAACCGGCCGTAAAACTAATAGCCAAAAAATCCCAACTCCTCACATGCAATGCACAAAAGAATGTTTAAGGGCAATAATACTAGGGCGTACCCTGTAAGCGACGCGAATATTAAGGCGAAAAGTGTTCCGAATACTAGGGCGTACCCCCAAGGCGACGAACTTTTTGACAAGACCAAAAAATCGCATCTTTGTATTAATAGAATAAGACTAGCAACTTGGAACTTGGGGTCTCTGACGGGAAGGCAACAGGAACTAAGCAAAATATTAAGTAAGCGACGTATTAACATCTGTTGCATCCAGGAAACAAAATTGAACGGCTCAAAGTCGAAAGATATAGGGAATTATTACCAAGTTATTTACTACGGAACAGAAACTAAAAGAAACGGAGTGGCAATAGTCTTGAATAACAACTTTAAAACCCGCATTATTAACATTACACGGAAGAGTGTCCGTCTAATATCTGTTAAACTTGCTCTGGATGCTCAGTATATTACAAATATCATACCTATCAGCCTACGCACCTCAAATGGGCTGCAGAGAAACAGAAAATACACAATTCTGGGATGATTTTGACGAACTTATCCAGAGTATCCCAGCAAATTAATACGAAATAATAGGGGGGGACCTAAATGGCCACGTGGGTAAGGGGGACATCACGAAACGGAATGGTGATGGCGTACATGGTGGGTATGGGATAGGCGAATTCAACGAACGAGGAGAAGAGATACTAGAATTTGCTGAAAGGCACTCACTGACTCTCATAAATACAAACTTCCAAAAAAAATCGGAACACCTCATCACATACAAGTGTGCAGGTCGAACATCACAGATAGACTTCATCATCTCCGACAGGACTCTCAAATGCAAGTTTAAAGACTGCAAGGTTATACCTGGCGAGGACCTTACATCCCAACATCGCATACTTGTAGCCGTATACGATCTACCAAGGCCATACAAACTATAATTGACAGAATACCAAGAATAAATTGGCAAGAACTAGACGGCCCTAAGGGTGAGACACTAAAAAGTGAGATAAAAAATTACCTCAAAAGTGATTTGGAGGTTGTATACGAAAACGCAAATTATATCTGGTCTAAGTTTGAAACCTACAACAAAACAAAAGCCGCAGAGATTTTAGGAGTCTCTAAAGGATATCGTAACCGCGATAAAGATCCTCGCTGGTGGAATGATAAGATCAAAGAGACGTTGGCGAAAAAGAAAGATCTGTTCAAGAAATGGCAAAGGACAAAACTGGTTGCAGACAAGGACCGATATAAAGAGGCGAAGCGATGTGCAAAGAGATGCTTGGCACAAGAAACCGCCAAAAGCACGCAGGCTTTGTATGACAGATTAGAAAACGCCAAAACAGCTGACGAAGTACTAAAATTAGCAAAACGCAGACATAATGCCACCATTGACATTAAAGCAAATAAATACATCAAACACCAACAATTACTGACAAACAACACAGAAATAAATGAAAGATGGTACGAGTACTATTGTGAGCTTTTAAATTAAGAGTTCCCAAGTGAAAATCCACCACCCTGTGCACCGATACAAGGACCAATACCAAATATAAATGAGAACGATGTGAGACGTGCCGTGGCTCGAATGAAAAGCCATGGGGCCAGATGAAGTCTCTGCCGATTTATGGAAAGGGCTTGGCACAACAGCCGAAACTTGGTTAGCAAAACTGTGTAACACCATCTTGATCACAAAAGGTATCCCTGACTCATGGCGCCAAAGCCATCTACTGCCATTTTATAAAAACAAAGGAGATGTAGCGCAGTGCGAAAATTATAGAGGCATAAAATTGATGGCACATACACTGAAATTATGGGAACAAATTAACACCGATCGCCTCAATATTGTGCTGAAAATGTCTCCAAACCAGTTTGGCTTCACAGCATCCAGGTCTACCTCGGATGCCATACATACGGTTAGAATCCTGATGGAAAAATATAGGCTCAACAACAAAGACCTACATTTTGCATTCATTGACCTCGAAAAGGCCTTTGATCGAGTTCCCCGTAAATTAGTCTGGGAAGCTCTCCGTGCTCAAAACGTACCTGAATATTATGTGAGTCTTATTAAAGACATGTACGAGAATGTGAGCACAAGAGTCTGTACCCTAGCGGGACTAAGCGCAGCTTTCGAGGTTAAAGTAGGTGTTCACCAGGAGTCTGCCCTAAGCCCATTGTTATTCAACCTTGTGATGGATTATGTCACGAAGGATATACCATGTCCTCTACCGTGGACGATGCTATACGCGGACGATATAATATTAGCTGCAATAGATCTGCAGGAACGATTAAACATATGGACTCGAGCACTAGAAACGTATGGTCTAAGAGTTAGCAGGAGCAAAACAGAATATCTAAAATGCTCTTTTAGTGGATACATTTGTCCAGAAACTGTTTGTATTGGTACGACGCCTATACTTATGGTAAACAAATTTAAATATCTTGGCTCCATGTTAACGACGGACGCAAATATAGATGCGGACGTCAACCACAGGGTCAGCGCCGCATGATTAAAATGGCGTTCACTTACCGGCGTGCTTTGTGATCCCCGTATCCCAATTAAAACCAAGGGTAAAGTGTATAAAACGGCAGTTCACCCGTCCTTGCTCTACGAAACTGAGTGCTGGGCAGTTAAAAAGACGCATGAGAAAAAAGTGCATACCAACGAAATGAAAATGCTTAGGTGGGCGGGAGGTGTGACTAGAGAAGATAAAATCCGTGATGAGTACCTACATAAGACGAAGTTTTAGTTGCACCAATCACCGACAAAATAACTGAAAACCGGCTTCGTTGGTATGGACATATAAAAAGACGCGAAGATCACGTTGTTGATATTGCCCTAAAACTACTTGAACACAGACGTGGTAGGGGCCGTCCGCCGTTCTCGTTCTCGTTCTCGAGGTAGAGACCTCGAGAGAGCCCAGCTGCCTAAAACGACAACCCAAGACAGACAATCTTGGCGCAGGAAAGTGAGGAGATCCTACCCCAACTGAACTGGGATAAGGTACAGAAGAAGATTTGGCTGTGACACAAAGTGAGTCTTGGCCTCTGAAGCAAGGGATTGCCATATAGGTATGGGCATGATCTTGCAAGTTTTCTCGCCCGTAATGGGCTCAAGCTCTTGTAGATCTGACTCCACCATATATCCACCTGTATCTAGGTAGAACTGATGGCTCATACCAGGTAGGTCCTGCTATGACCCATCAGTCGTCGTCCGAATAGTCATAGGTGTAGGTATATAACAGAGGGGCGGCTGGCCGTTTCCCCCCCAGGATGGTCTACTGCCCACCTCAGATTTTTGGTTACTGATTCGAAATTCTAGACAGGACACATCAGAAACTTCACATCATTGTTTTGTGAAGACCCAGGCCTACCTTGGAAAATAACCCTTAAAACGTCAATGCGAATAGTCGACGCAGCTATGCTCTTTTGACTCTTATCTTCTGACATGCGTTAAACATGACCAAACTAGCACCACGGTGTGATTTCGTTACGCTTATGATATAGAGCTCAGCCACTAGGAGATTGCCACATTTTTGTGCACCAACCTACTTTCGAACTACCATCATCTCTTTTTACTGGACCCAAGACCTTTTCGTTCTGCGACTAGAACCTTATGTTCTTCTTTTTACGTATCAGTGTCCAAGCGTCACTGCCGTAGCTATCTATTGGTCTTATTACGGTTTTGTAGCGCTCATAGCGCGCCATGGCTTGCCGTCCGTAATAGGTCGGCAAAGTTAAGCCACGCTCGCGCAGGTCACTACTTGGATCCTTGGACTACTTGGACCGCGTGAGGCACTAAATCAGAGCGCTACCTTGCGTCGGAGGGATCCGAAACTGTCGGTCCCGGTTCGTGATAACTTACCTTACAGCTTACTTAGGTACTTAACAAAACTTTACCAACGGGTAAAGTTTGGTTTGGTGTCGGAGTTTTGGCTAACTAGCCATATGATTCTAGCGATCATATTTTCTTGAGAAGAATATTCTAGAACCAGATTATAAAGCATAGGTGAATGGCCATCACACTTTTTTAGTAGGTACGGTAAGTACCTACAGCAAGATCGTCGCCAATGTTACCAACCATTTCTTCTGCATTCTACGCTCGCCCGTAGCAATATGTCGTGGTTTAAGACCAGTGTCGGTTTATTAGGGTAGGTACCTACTAACACTTTTTTTTTAAATGAAAGACAACTCCCGCACTAGAAATTCCTGTTTCGCGGGGGAGTTAACTAACATTCTAGCAACCGTCACAAAGAACACCCAGACTCGAGACAACAATTTATGGATCACACAGTGTCGCTTCGTGTGGGAATCGAACCCACGACACGCGGCGCAGTACCAAGCGGCGACCGCTTAAACCACTCCGCCAACCGTGCACTCTCCATAAGGACAGTCAGAAGATCTTCATTACAGGCGGTACAGATATCCTAACTGCTCTCCAAGGCACGGGTCAACCAATATTTATCAATTTATAACGCGAGTAGTTTAAAAAAAAAACCGGCCAAGTGCGTGTCGGGCCACGCGCAATGTAGGGTTCCGTAGTTGCCCATAATGTCTTGCTGCAAAGGGTATTAATGTACAACAAATCCGACTGTTTATTTTGCTGAAAAATAATTTTAATAGCAATATTATAAGAACCTAAGTTTTGTTTAGAAAAATACTAGGTATGTATCCAGTTATGTATTGTAAACATAAAATGTGGTTTCTAAGATATACTACTATACATACGTAGTACCGTAGTACATTACATACCAAAGTACGCATATTTTTAAGATTAAGGACGCGTTTACAAAATTAGTAGGTACAAAATCGCGTCACTACAGCGACACGGCGGCAACAGTACGTACTACGTACGGTAATTTGCAGAAATGTAGTTCAACTAAATAACTTTGAGACTTAGAATTTTTTGTCATATGTATCTATGTGTTATAGGCCTGGCTGTGCAAATTACGTACAAATAAGTTTCTTATTTTTATATACTTAAATGGACATTATTACTTTATTTTTTCCATTATGTTGATTCAGGATATATTTCGGTATTTAGATATTATTTTGTTTCTTGCGTTGAAATCTGGTTAGATTATGTGGACTGATGGTATACCATCCCATTCAAGTGTTGCGACTGGAACTCATAAAAGAGTAGACCTAGTTATGCCAGGTTGGTGCTCATTTTATTTGTGTTAGTGAGACCCTACCACTGGTACTAGTGAAGTAACCTTCCAAGGTTATTCGATGAGTCTTACTGGTACTCTTATGTGAGTAGAGCTAGGCATGCCGAGTTTGGGCTCATTTTGTTTATACATAAAAGACCCTACCACTGGAACTTATGAAGTAACCTTCCAGGGTTATTCGATGACTCTTGCTGGTTCTTATATGTGAGTAGAGCTAGGCATGCCGAGTTTGGGCTCATTTTGTTTGTACATAAGAGACCCAACCACTGCAACTTATGAAGTAACCTTCCAGGGTTATTCAATGACTCTTGCTGGTACTCATATGTGAGTAGAGCTAGGCATGCCGAGTTTGGGCTAATTTTGTTTATACATAAGAGGCCCTACCACTGAAACTTATGAAGTAAACTTCCAGGGTTATTAGATGACACTTGCTGGTACTCATATGTGAGTTGAGCTCGGCATGCCGAGTTTGGGCTCATTTTGTTTGTACATGAGATACCCTACCACTGAAACTTATGAAGTAACCTTCCAGGGTTATTCGATGACTTTTGCTGGTTCTTATATGTGAGTAGAGCTAGGCATGCCGAGTTTGGGCTCATTTTGTTTGTACATAAGAGACCCAACCACTGAAACTTATGAAGTAACCTTCCAGGGTTATTCGATGACTATTGCTGGTTCTTATATGTGAGTAGAGCTCGGCATGCCGAGTTTGGGCTCATTTTGTTTGTACATAAGAGACCCAACCACTGAAACTTATGAAGTAACCTTCCAGGGTTATTCGATGACTCTTGCTGGTTCTCATATGTGAGTAGAGCTAGGCATGCCGAGTTTGGGCTCATTTTGTTTGTACATAAGTGACCCTACCACTGGAACTTATGAAGTAACCTTCCAGGGTTATTCGATGACTCTTGCTGGTACTCATATGGAAGTAAAGCTAGGCATGCCGAGTTTGGGCTCATTTTGTTTGTACATAAGAGACCCTACCACTGGAACTTATGAAGTAACCTTCCAGGGTTATTCGATCACTCTTGCTGGTACTCATATGTGAGTAGAGCTAGGCATACCGAGTTTGGGCTCATTTTGTATGAACATCAGAGACCCTACCACTGGAACATACCTAGCTCTACTCACATATGAGTACCACTAAGAGTCTTCGAATAAACCTGACAAACCTGAAAGGTTACTTCATAAGTTCCAGTGGTAAGGTCTCTTATGTACAAACAAAATGAGCACAAACTCGGCATGCCTAGCTCTACTCACATATGAGTACCAGCAAGAGTCATCGAATAACCCTGGAAGGTTACTTCATAAGTTCCAGTGGTAGGGTCACTTATGTACAAACAAAATGAACCCAAACTCGGCATGCCTAGCTCTACTGACATATGAGTACCAGTAAGAGTCATTGAATAACCCTGGAAGGTTACATCATAAAATGCAGTGGTAGGGTCTCTTATGTACAAACAAAATGAGCCCAAACTCGGTATGCCTAGCTCTACTCACACATGAGTACCAGCAAGAGTCATTGAATGACCATGGAAGGTTACCTCATAAGTTCCAGTGGTAGGGTCTCTTATGTACAAACAAAATGAGCCCAAACTCGGCATGCCTAGCTCTACTCACACATGAGTACCAGCAAGAGTCATTGAATAACCCTGGAAGGTTACCTCATAAATTCCAGTGGTAGGGTCTCTTATGTACAAACAAAATGAACCCAAACTCGGCATGCCTAGCTGTACTGACATATGAGTACCAGTAAGAGTCATTGAATAACCCTGGAAGGTTACTTCATAAAATGCAGTGGTAGGGTCTCTTATGTACAAACAAAATGAGCCCAAACTCGGCATGCCTAGCTCTACTCACACATGAGTACCAGCAAGAGTCATTGAATAACCCTGGAAGGTTACCTCATAAGTTCCAGCGGTAGGGTCTCTTATGTACAAACAAAATGAACCCAAACTCGGCATGCCTAGCTGTACTGACATATGAGTACCAGTAAGAGTCATTGAATAACCCTGGAAGGTTACTTCATAAAATGCAGTGGTAGGGTCACTTATGTACAAACAAAATGAGCCCAAACTCGGCATGCCTAGCTCTACTCACACATGAGTACCAGCAAGAGTCATTGAATAACCCTGGAAGGTTACTTCATAAGTTCCAGTGGTAGGGTCTCTTATGTACAAACAAAATAAGCCCAAACTCGGCATGCCTAGCTCTACTCACATATGAGTAACCAGCACGACTCATCGAATAACCTTGGAAGGTTACTTCACTAGTACCAGTGATAGGGTCTCACCAAAACAAATAAAATGAGCCCCAACCTGGCATAACTAGGTCTACTCTTTTATGAGTTCCAGTCGCAACACTTGAACGGGATGGTATACCATCAGTCCAGATAATCTTACCAGATTTCAACGCAAGAAACAAAATAATATCTAAATACCGAAATATATCCTGACTCAACATAACGGAGAAAATAAAGTAATAATATTCTAGCTCGTCTCTGCTTGTACGTAATTCGCACAGAATACGAGAAGTATCAAATTGATTTTAGCGAATATTTTGTATTCGTATATTGCTTTTTTCGTCTTCGGGCTGCAGCGACAAGCGACATAGAGTCCACTCCCGACGGCGCTCAAGCGCAGACTGAGATCTTATTGCAGAATTTGGATATATAAATCAAGAAAGTGGCTAAATAAAACGAACCTTATTGCCACAAATTAAGACACACGTGTGCGAGCAAAATAGAAGAAAAATGTAAGATGATTTTTTGCTTTTTTGAGTCAATTTACAATATTTTGAAAAAAAATAATCAAATTGTTTTTGAGTTGACTATATTTACTACCCTATTCTATCTTTGAAAATCTAAATAAATGTAAAAATAGAAAGAAAATAGGGTATTTGACTTAAAAAATCGAATAGGGAACATTACGCAAAGCTCGACGCAGATGGCAGCACAAGCAACTACAGTAAACAAACTTACGTAGCGCGCTTTTCAAATATTGTCATCAACAAGACAACAATATATCGATACTTATTTATATAGGCAAAACAGTTACAACAGTTGTAATTATCAATAACAATAAAAATGGTACACTGTTTCTGTTTTAGTGACTTGTTTGAGATGAGATAATGAGATCGCGCATCCAAAGTTTGAAGTCTAAACGAGTTGTCAAGTTGTCACTCAAATGTCATACTTGCCAAAATTCATTGTTTACTGTAGTCGGTGATACCGCCATCTGGTGGTTTAACTTGGCAGTAATCTTCCCTATTAGTCCGTCAGTTAGATTATCGAAAAATATTGAATACGTATTTTTTGTTTTATCAAATCAGTAAAAAATTACGAAGATAAAACGCATCAAAGATGGAGAAACGCCTAAGAGTGGGGGCCCGTAACGTCACTTGCCAGTAAAAAGTGTACTGGCAAGTGACGTCACACGAGTTTTCAGCGAAGTTTGTCGTCTTCATTTTTTGTTTACGTGACTAAAGAAAATATACGTGTCCAATATTTTTTGGAAATCTATCTGACGGACTAATTCGATTTTTTTAGTCAAATACCCTATTGTACCCAAAAATAGCAGTATATGCCTATTTTTGATTTAAGAGGCCGTTTCGAATCGATTTTACATTAATATTAATTAAATATTTTTTATTTATTTTCAAATTGATTTATAGATAAAAAAGTAATCAATTTATCGTAATCATTAGTTTTATTAGTTATTATCTAAAATTGTCGTAAAATGTACCGGAAATATGTGGTTTTTTGATACAAGCGTAAACGCGTCCTTAAGCCAGCGCGCCCAATGTAAACTCACAGAAATAGGTATTTATAAGTTAACCGACGATTACTCGTAAACTAGTGATGTCTACTTAGCCGTGATAGTTTTCCTTTTAAATTCGTTATATGTACTACATATGTGATTTTTTTCACCTCTTCCAAATTAATAGTTTAGCCGGCAGAGGTGGGGGGGGGGACACTTGAGTCTAACAATTTTTTTCACTTCAAAGCTTGATATTTGACAAACCAATTACTTGATCGAAAAATAATTTGAGCAAACTAATAATATTTTTTTAAAACCTATCCAATGATACCCCACATGATGGGGTACTCAACCAAAAAAAATTCAACCCCACTATATATGTAGGGGAGATACCCTTAAAAAATATTTCCCTAAATTTTATTTTACAGTTTTGTTGCAATATCTTATGTCTATATTCATGTCAAATATCAGCTTTCTAGCACCAGGCGTCTTTGAGCTAGGCTGCGGACGGACAGACGGACGGACATAACGAAACTATAAGGGTTCCTTGTGGACTACGCACCCTAAAATGGTGTGCGCACTGCGGGTTTGAACCCAATTCATCTGCATATCAGCCAGTTTGCTATATCGCCTATATCCAACGGGCTATCGTTGCTTGCAAACTTCTTGGGCAGACTAGATATTGTTTATCTATATTTCTTCACAGACATGTTCAAAGAAAACATGGTCAATCAATGCTAAGGGGAGTTTTATTACTGAGTTCTAACGAAGAATAATAAAAATGCATTTCCACGTACCAATAATTTATTTTAATTTTCATGGCAAAAGAGACAATAGCCGTATCACCATTTCATACAATGTTACACTGTAGAATACTACAGTACCTACGTAGGTAGTTAGAAAATAAGGTAGGCTAAAGAAGGCATGGAATATAAAAAAAATTGTATGGGACCCCCCCTTAAATTTTTTATTTTTTATTTTTAGTATTTGTTGTTACAGCGGCAACCAAAATACATAATTTGTGAAAATTTCAGCTTTCTAGCTATCACGGTTTATGAGATACAGCGGAGGCTTAGTAATAGGGTTCCGATTTTTACCTTTTAGGTACGGAACCCTAAAAATAAAGTTACCTAGTTCGACAAACTTCACATAGGGGAGAGAAATACAAAGAACGGTGATGAATATATATACGAACACTGGATGCATGCGGACAATGACACCTAACACATCAAAATGCAATAATTTTGCTTCCAATACCTTGCATTGTTTCATTCTGGCATAATTAAAGAACTATTGACATGGACTCTATATTTAGAACACAAGATACCGATGTGTCCCTTTTGACATATTACACTATCGATTTATTACAAGCAAGAACACAGGATGTCCATAATTTTCTGAACAAATTGCAGGATAATCCTATAGTCTAGTAATAAATCAACCGTTGTCGTATTAATACGTGGACTCTGCCCAGAAATTGTTGTCTCCTTTGATAGTGTCCACGACTATAGAAACTATGACACTAAACACTACAGTTTGTCGGAAAATTATCCACGATTCCGTTGGCAATTCGAGCGTGTACAAGAAGGTCGCACTAATGATTCTTGCAAAACCGATAATATGTTGCCTGTGGTAATTGCTTCTGAAAGGCTTGGTTTTAGACATGTAGGGTTGTATTCTAATGATTGTAATATTTTTAAAAGGCGCAAAAGTAATTAATGACCCTATAGAAATTCCTTATATTTTTTATGACATCTCCTGTCATTCTGATATTGAAAATTTCGTAGTAATAATCTTAATATATAAAATCCTTGCGTTACTGACTGACTGACAGACACGCTACAGCCGAAACTATTGGGCGCAGGAAGCTGAAATTTGGCATGTATGTTCCTTGGGGACCGTAGGGGTGCACTAAGAAGGGGTTTCCCAAAATTCCCACGGGAACGGCAAAAACGGTTAAATTAAAAAAAATGCAGGCGTAGCTGCTGGCGTCCTCTAGTCAAATATAAAATTCACTAAAAATAATCATGGACCGCTTTACTCCCCAAAACGTGGAATAATCGCGTCATAAACCTCAACCTTAAAGAGGATAATTTTTCTTCAAAATTGATTAGGAGTGACGAAGCGCATTCGGCATTTCCATCTCTCGGGGCATGTCAATAAGCAGAATACTCGCTTCTGGGCACTGAAAATCCGCGCATTATTCGACAAACAGTTTCTCCCCGATCGACAGTATTACTAAGTGAACGTCGAATTATAGTAAGGAGAACCTACTGATAATATTCGAGCACAAAACTTTAAATAAATGCCATAATATATTACTACTAACGTTATTTAAAAAGGGTACGTCGTATGAAACGGCAAAACGTCTACTGTGCAATTATATTAAAAACAATTCACTTACGTATTAAAATGTAACTAATATTTACAGCAACATTGTAAGCAGGATATCGTATATTCGCTGTTGATCTCTGAACACGAATGAGGACAAAACAGAGGTGACTGTATAAGCATCATATCATATTAAACAGAATTTATATTATTTGTGAGGTAAAGGAAGTAGTGATCATTTCAATATACGTGTTGTACACAAAGCGTTTACTAGAATACGCTTTCTGTATGTACTCACAGGGACGTAGATCCCCCTGTACATACACATACATACACGTAGACTACGTATTCTTGTGCACGTGTACCAAACTGTGCCGAGTACACGGATATGACGTGTACTCGGCTACGCGTTGCCAGTAACGAACAGTCCATACACGGCTTTATTTATATATGACTTATAACGCTACCTGTATATAGTGAAACTACATTTTACAGAACAAATATGTTTTGAGCGCCAGTTGGTGCAAATAGCTTTCAATTTGTCAACCAAAACTGCTATGTACTCGCGTAGAACTTTCATAATGAAAAGCCTTTCTCTAGTCACACCTCATTCGTGTCAGAATATAAAATTTACAAAGAACAACCGTATTGCTACTAACAATTAATTTAAAATTTCGAACGAATCATGCAGCCAGGACGTTACACCGGCAATACACAGATATTACAAATAGATGCGTCTGTTGAGAACATAAAACACTTTATTTACGACAATATGACGTCACTATATATTAATTATTCCATGAAGGACTTAGATTGCTTTCAAGCTATAAACATGTTTACAGTATATTCGGTTTAAACAGTATTTGTAAGGAGAGAATTATCCACGTCAAGTAACAACATCCATTAGATATACATACAAAAGAGTCATCTGAAAAAATATTTTTGTTTAAATAATTCTTAAAATTCAAGAGCACGCTTCCTATTTCTTTATTATTTCTTTTTTATTTGGGCATAACAGTGACGTAGCTAGAAGTGGGTGTAGCTAGAGCTGAGGACGAATAACAATCGCGTAATCTGCGCTGCAAATTGTGTGACGTCACCGCCGCTGTAGAATAGCATTCAGAGAATAGGGAAGTTTCCTGCAAGTGTAATAAATTATACAAGTATTTTTATCTAGTGAAAAATGTCAAAATAATAGTAGTTTCATTCATCAATTCATGTTAAAACTCTATTTAACATTTTTTATCATCAATTTATTGATAATAAGTATACTACTTGACAGCAAAACACTATGAAGTCACTACGTCATATTTCATACAAGACCCTTGGCAAAGCTCGTTTTTGACATTTCATTAAAAGTGCTTGATTTGACTAGTTGGAAACAACCCTATTAGCTGCAAGACTGAACGTTTACAGAACTGATATTTATACAAACATACTGGAATTGTGTATTTGTGAAAGTCTCAACTTGCACAAACACACAATACCATTGCTGTAGCATTGGATGACGTCACCGTTGCGGCATCGGTTGACACCCAAACTAGCTACGCTACTGTGACAGTTTGTCGTTATTTATTATTGTTCAAACTTTATAATAAAGTATATTTCTGTGAGCCCGTTCACACACAAGCATTACAACTAAAATCAAGATGTGAATATACTCGTGAATTGCAAAAACGTTGATACATATAATTTTCAGCCACGCCAATATATTACATGACGTCGAATGATCCAATCACAGAAGAGTCACACATTGGGCAAATTGAAGTAATCAAATGACTTCAAAGCGTGCATTATTTCTATGATTACATCATCAAAAATTACAGTAGGATATTCAATTGTTATCTGCTGTCTATTGCCGCTCTATTAATCAACGCCGTGCCGAAATCGATATGACTATAATATTGTAAATTGGCTATTTCATTAAACGATCGAGCAATTCATGAATGGCCGATTTTACGAAATGACCACGACAGATGTAGGTACTGCAATACAAAAAGGGAAAATATATTTTCCCTTTTTTAACTTCCACTATACATTGTTGCACACAGTTTATCAATAGCGGAGTAAGTAAATTTGTAAAATGGTCTTTCGAAAGTATACTGTAAAATTGATACATTTCTTGAAAGTCGAGTTATAACAAGACACAATACATATTTTAGAGTAAACATATTAATCTTTGTAATACATAAAGATATAATTTGAACTCAATACGTCGTATGCAATATAAAGACTTGAACGCTTAAGAACTCTTACGGCATTATATAGTTTGTGTACTGAACTTGGAGCAATAAATAGCATATTCTATCATTTACAATAAAAATAATATAAGAATAACTTACGATACATAAGCTTATATATTTGCCTCAGACATCATTGTAAAATTATTTAATATAGAACATGTGTTTTTAAAATTTCGTTAAACTATAAAACGTAATACAATTCTGAATAAGGCAATAATTGTTTTAACGGCAAGTTTATACTTTTAATATAGAACGTCAGATTTAAATAAAATTCGGGGTGTTACCAACGAAAGTCATTAAGACCTACCGCATATATACAATTTATTAAAGTTTTTAATAGAGTCAAGTGTTTGTAACGATTTCATGACGATCAAACAATTTAGTTTATGATAGTATCGACATTGAAATATGAGGTCGTGGTAGACGAAAATAAACATTGCGGAGTACCAGATTACTTTAAGGGATATCACTCAAAGAATATCTGGCCAGATTTTTCAATATTATAAAATGAGAGAACAGAGTATTAGTCAAAATATTTTATTCACTGTGCTAGATACAGCAAAGCACAACTAAGTAGTCAAATATGGCCTTTTACTCGAGCGTAAGCTTTGTACTAATACATTGAATTGGGATTTATTAAGATTCTTTTAAAGCACCTATCCTTTTATTGGTATGCCACATATTTGCCATATTAATTTCAGTCAGTAACTAAACAGTTGTTCAAATACATTGTATAACATGCGGTAAGCCTAAGAAACATCCAATCCTGCCACGTTCTCGACGCTATAATTATATCTGTAAGGGTCTACAGTAATAAGGTCCGCTACAGCTACGCGAGATGTTTGCCAAACTCTATCGCTACCACTACTCTCTCAATAATAAAATATAAGGCCCAATTTCATCCTTTAGCACCGACTCGTCTCAAATTCTCAGTCTATGTCATCACAATACCAATTCCTAATTAAACGTGACATTGCGAACAAAATAATAATTAAAAGAAAACAATTTTATAAAATATGTCCCAATCATATCTAAACAGTAATAAATTTCTAAAATTAATTATAGTGTAAAAAATCTTTACCCGATTATATTTTTGTACCTAACTAAAATTATAACTACATTTTATTTGTCACAACAGTAAATTGCATAACTTATAAAACTAAAGTGTAAAACTAAAAATTATGTACATGATATTACTTAAAATAAATTGTTCTCTACACTTTACGTTCATATTTTAATAATATCATCTTTGGTTTTATAGTGAAAAAACGATACGATTGACCATTCTGGAAAAACGTTACGTATGTCCTGTCATTCGCGCCAATATTTCGTTGTCACCTCGTAGTCAATAGTTTTATTTCAAACTAGTTCAAACATTCTGTTCACAGCACTCTCTCTCAATGGACATAATCTCAACGTTGTGCCAGCAAAGTTCTAGAATGGTTGAGACTAGCGCAACTTATACATTCACTGATTACCTAATAATATAACTTTGCTTACACTAATATTGACTTTTCAACTATCCACGGCAAGTATACATTTCGTCAAATAAAATACATAAATTCATAGTCAAATATAGTATAAAATAACTCGGATTAAAAACAATAATAAAAGTTTATAATAAGTAGTCATGTTCTGTTATAACTTACAGTTGATTGCACTGAATACACAGATTGTTAGATTCCACATGAATGAGATACATCATAATTGCAACAACATTGAATTAACATATAAATATTTACAAATAACTTTAAAATATACAGAACTAAGGCAAATGCTTCGAGGAACCACAAAAATACACACATATTACATCACTGATTCTCTAGTAGTTTGTGCAATAGCGCAACTATAACAAACAAAATGTGAAATATGGCCTCTAAATATACAACTATATAAAACATACCAAATTATGAGACTCGAATCGAATCTATACCAGAAGGTACATATAAAACAAAGTTTACTACTTGTATGAAAAAATACATCAGCCCATTACTCTTTATAGTTTCAAATGTTTCACAATCCAAGGACAAAATCAATGATGCACAATATTCACCTAAATTTCGTTGTACTAAACTCGAAAAGAAAAAGGGGGTTATTAACAAAAATCTCATATCGTACCATATTCTGTTATAGCCAAATGATTTCTGCAAGAAAACAGATTTTTGATACTACGGACGGCTAAAACAATCTAGTCATTATTTAAAAAATACCATTGCTACTTTTTCGATTTTACAATTCACAACGTTAGCGACAGGTCCAAACAAGGTAAACACGGTGCATTATTGATTTTATCGAATAAATTAATTACTTGTATTCGTCCATAAATCGCTTACACATGTGCACGAGGTCAATGAACTTAGGTCGCAGGTTCGGGTCAAGATTCCAGCAGTCTTTCATTAGGTGCCTGAATATCTCTGACGGACAACCGTCTGGGATTTGAAAGCTGAAATAAAAACGGAGTTTTTAATATTTACCCCACTGAGAATCACCAATTTGCATAAGGTAATTACCCGCATTAAATGTATACGAAGAAATGTTGAATGTATAAAAGTACAATGTGAAACAGTTGCAGCTTCTTACAAAAATAAAATATGTACCATAAAATTGGCGATTAAAAAGAGTGACCACGAGTTGTATTGCCCGTTCTTCTCGTGGTTCTACCTATTGCTTAGCGAACGAGGCAGTAAATGTAGAAGCATTGTAATTTAACCCGCCATTTGTGACGTCATTTTGACTTACGTGGTTTGTGACGCCGGTCTTACAGACCGGGTTTTTCAAATTGATATTTCCTACATGGTTTTACTGCATGGAGTTTCTACTTATTAAAATATTGAAACGCCATGATTTTTTTATAATAATACAATGTTATATCTTAAATCAATTATCATTTATTTATCTTTAAGCTTACATCGTTAAAACATTAAATATAACCAAGTTATTTTTAATGCTCTTCTAAAATATCAAAATTTTTAACAAAACTATTTTTTTTCTAACTAAATCAGTTTCTTACAGTTTCATTAAAATAGGAACTATAAAAAAAATTAAAATGAAAAATTAATATAAACATATTTAACTATGACTATTTTACTTACGTAATCTGTGACCCCGTTCTCACGCACCGGGTTGACGCCAAAACTCAAAAACGTGCCCCTGCCTCATCGATGCGGGGTGTACTGACGATGGGGTACGCGAAATCAGGAGAGTACACGAATATGCAACCCAATTGGTTAACGGGTATAAAAGTTATTCGACTTTTTCGATCCACCCGGTCTCACAGACATACAGGTCACAAATGGCGGGTTAATGTAATAAATTGACGTTTATAAGCGTCACTTCTCGGGGGAGCCTTTCACCCCTAGGGAACGCGTCCCCAAGGTGGCGGATAGGGGAATGCTCGCCTGGTCCTGCGTTAGTAGAACCAGGAGGGTAGGAGCGAAATAAAATAGCTCCCGCGGACCGAAAGGCCGCAGAAGGATACTGCGATATAAAACCCCTGCTGCGGGTTTCTTTGACATCTTCGGAGCAGAGGCCGCAGCAGTGCTGTGAGTCTGGGCTGGGGCTCACAGAAGAGATGGCGGCGAAAGAACCCTTCGGGGTCAACGGCGGCGCTCCCACTCGTTAGCGGATGATAGCCTTGGTGTCAGGTGGCAACCGGTCGTAAAAACAAAGAAACGTACAAATAAGAAAAGGGCAAACAATACTAGGGCGTCCCCTTCAAGCGACGATAGTGGTGATGGAAATGCAGCAAATACTAGGGCGTACCCGCCAAACGACGCAAATGTCATCAGAGCACCCGGGATAACACACACGATGCGCATAGCGAGTTGGAACGTGGGCTCGATGACAGGACGCAGCTCAGAACTCAGCGAAGTATTACACCGAAGACGCATCAACATCTGTTGCATCCAGGAGACGAAGTGGAAGGGGTCCAAATTACGTAATAGGGTTTAACTACAAACTGATTTATCATGGAACAAGGGCGCAGTATGGAGTCGGCATTGTAGGAGACGAACACTTTCAAGATCGCGTAGTTGAAGTAAACAGAATAAGCGAAAGACTAATGTCAATCAAGCTTGCCCTGGATAATCAAACCGTGCATGAACATCATATGCGCATACGCCCCCCAGTCCGGAACCCCAAATTCGGAAAAGGAATCTTTCTGGGAAGAAATTAGTGATCTGCTGCAGTGTATACCAAACTGTGAGCCGAAGTTCATCGGCGGCGATTTGAATGGTCACGTTGGTGAGAAAACTACCACTTACCAGAGAATACATGGCAACTTCGGACATGGTAAAATCAATTCGGAGGGAGAGAGTATCTTTCAAATGGCACTGGCACACGATCTAGCCATCATTAACACTTTCTTCACAAAACCTGTAGAACATCTAGTAACCTATAATAGCGGCGGGGCATGCACTCAGATAAGACTACATTCTAACTGATAGAAAACAACTAAAGACATGCAAAGACTGCAAAGTCATACCCGGGGAACCTCTTACCTCACAGCATAGAATACTAGTTGCAGAGTTCAAAATACCAAAAACCTACAAAGTCAAGAAGGAGAAAATCATAAGAACACGGTGGCATAAATTGGAGGGTGAGGAAAGTCTCAGACTGTGTGAAGACATTTCACAACACCTTCAAGAGCAGCAGGATGATACAGCTGATGCAATGTGGAGAGATTTTCAGCGATACTGCAATGAAAAAGCAAAACACTATCTGGGAGTATCTAAAGGTGCCTTCAATTATAACAAGCATACCAGCTGGTGGAACGAAGAAGTGAGAGAAAAATTAGAAACTAAGAAAACACTCTTCAAACTATGGCAACAGACGAAAGACGATGCTGACCAACAGGCTTATAAAATTGCTAAGAAAATCGCTAAGCGAGCCGTCGCACAAACTCAAACAAACTCAAAATCCTTTATTCATTTAGATCACAAAGTGACACTTATGAACGTCAAATTTAAACATTATTACTGTATGCTTCTACATTTACATTTACTGCCACGTTCGCAATGCAATAGGTAGAACCATGAGAAAGAACGGGCAATAAAACTCACGGTCACTCTTTTTCATCGCCAGGTTTTTAATAATACATAACAATTAAACTTTTGTAAGGTGCTGCAACTGTTATACCTTCTATGTTACTTGTATATATTTACTTTACATGATACTCAAGCATAATCAAGTTAAATTTTGATGTTCATTTAGTTAGCCTCCTGAACATAGACATGGTGAAGCAGGAGCATCCACTTACATTATGCACCTAACAATGCAGGCAATCCGCGCAAATGTTCAGAACCATGATGGAAATGATGAAGTTAAATATAAATAAAAAATTATACCAGCCCATAAGACCGCCATCGACCAGTCATCGCAAGTAGCACCCGTTCACGAGTATGACGCATGTGCCAGCCATCATCCCTCTCGCCATATTAGAGGGACAGGGATGACCCGACACACGACGCCACCACAAGAAATGACATTTTAGTGAGCATGACGACAACGGTATACGAACCAGCAGTAATAAAATTAACAATCTGTTGGTATACTGACCATGAACGCGAACTACCTCCATTTTCCAGATCATTAAGTATAACATAAATTTGTGAAAACGTGTGAAGAAATGCAAATGTAGTACCCATATTTAATTGACGTGATACCTTTTGAAATACAACCACCGATCCAACTGATTGAGTACAAGACAATAAAATTAAACATAATAAATAAATAGTATCTAACGACATGAAAGACATCTAACGATGTGATGGCGATTCCAAAAAACATCATTTACTTATATAATTTTATTGGGAATAGAATCATATTTAATTACATGTCATGAAAATTTTAATATTATCTACCTACTTACCCAATAATTATGTGAATACTAAAACAGATTATTGCCAAGCGCATTTGTCATTAAGGTAATCATTTAAATTGTAATAAGCCTTTTGCATTAGGTTATTTTTAATCGTTGTCTTAAATGCGCTAAACGGCAAGTCTAAAATACATATCGGTATCTTGTTGTAGATGCGTAAACTTTGTCCTATAAAAGAATTATGAGTTTTACACAAACGGAAATACGGAACATATAATTTATGTCTATTTCTTGTATTAATAGAGTGAATATCACTATTCTTTGAATATGAATTTATATTCCTACGCACATGCAAAACACTGGCATAAATATACTGAGACGCTACAGTTAAAATACCGATGTCCTTAAATCTTTCCTTGAGCGAAACTCTTGTTCGTAATTGGTAAATGGCCCGAACTGCTCTTTTTTGCAATATAAAAATACTTTCGATATCAGCAGCTCTACCCCATAGTAATATGCTATATGACATAACACTATGAAAATAGCCAAAATATACCAGCCTAGCCGTATCGACATCTGTTAAACTACGCACCTTCTTAATGGCATAAGCAGCCGAACTAAGTTTCGCTGACAGATATGTAATGTGTGCACAGGCCAAGGCAACGGCAAGGGGATGATTTCTATGCTAAACTTGAAACTGCTCCAAACGACAAAGAAATCTTTAAGTTGGCAAAACGCAAACACCACAGTAGTAGGGACACTGCACAAACAAATTTATCAACAATAAACAAGGGCAACTAATAAGATCAAACGAAGACGTCAGGGACTGCTGGAAAGACTACTACACAGAATTGCTAAATGAGGTATTCCCTAGTGAGGCACTACAAGATACCCCTGCTACAGAAGGCCCTATCCCTTGTATAACACCTGAAGAGATAACTATGGCAATCAAACGAATGGCAAATAACAAAGCCTCTGGCCCTGATGATAGCCCTGCTGAATTCTGGAAGCGTATAGGAGACACCGGCGTACTGTTCCTGACGAAACTCTTCAACAAGATCCTGGTTGATGGAATTCCTGAAGAATGACGAAAGAGCTTTCTTATCCCTTTCTATAAAAATAAAGGTGACATAAGACTCTGCGGCAACTACAGAACTATAAAGCTAATCCTCACATTCCTTCAAAATATGGGAAAGAGTCATCAACAAAAGGCTTCTTGAAATAACTGGCGTCACTGAAAACCAATGCGGTTTCATCGCCGGTAGATCCACCACTGATGCCATACATTCGGTCAGAACACTACTTGAAAAGCACAGAGACAACAAAACAGACCTGCACATGATATTCATCGCCTAGAAAAGGCTGTCGATCGGGTACCGAGAGAATTAATTTGGCACGCTCTAAGGGCCCAGAGTGTCCCCGAGCATTACATAATGACTGTCAAAGATATGTACCACCAAGTATCAACCAAAGTGCGAAGTCCGGCTGGAACAAGCGATAAATTTGATGTAAATGTTGGTGTGCACCAAGGTTCCGCACTCAGCCCTCCGCTATTTAATATCGTTATGAACCATCTCAACTCAAATCTGCAACGTGCACCGCCATGGGACATGCTATATGCGGACGACGTCGTCAACATCAGCGAAGATGTGAACAACCTTCAGCAGATCTTAGAGAAGTGAAGGGAAGCTTTGGAAACATCAGGTCTACGAATAAGTAGAGAGAAGACCGAGTACATGCATAGCAACTTTAGTGGCATCAACAGCAAACACACCATCTGTCTGCAGGACACCCAGCTAAATGTAGTGGACCATTTCAAGTACCTAGGGTCAGTCATCAGTAAAGATGGGTCAATAGACACTGATGTCACCCATCGCAGAAATACCAATGATATTGACTTTGAGTACTCGTTTTTTGTCCGCGGCTTCAATCGCATAAGGGCGCTCGTACACAATCTTTCTGGTTTATAATAATGGTAACATAATTACAGCAAAATATTACTTTGAAGGTTAGTCTATTATCAGAAACCCAGCCAGTTAAGTTTCGAAAAGGAATATGACTGGTGCTTTTTCAATCATTTATCACGTACAGGCGATTTCCAATCGACATGCGACATAAATAGACTGGAATGGAGAAGAAGAAAAATTTTCAAATTATAGATCTATATTCCTGAATTCGAGCAGAAATAGCTGGAGACTGCCTCGTTGGTCTCGCGGCATGAATGTGCGCGTGGGATTGGGAGGTCTCGGGTTCGATTCCCCCCAGATAGCAACAAACTTGCAGCAAGTTTAAATCAAACTTGCTAGTTTCACTGTGACAAATTTGCATCAAACTTGCATGAAGTTTACTTTTGCAAAGGTTGCACAGGAACAAGGCACAGGTTGGTGGTCCGACAACAGCTGGTCGTCGAGCACCTCCTGCTGTATCTAGGAGGTCGACCGACCACCAACCTGTGCTCGTCGTCATCCAAATCCTTTGAAAAACCAACTTCATGCAAGTTTGTCACAGTGAAACTAGCAAGTTTGATTTAAACTTGCTGCAAGTTTGCATTGTTATCTGCCGGGTCGGGCAAAGTGTTATTGGGTTTTCCCGTTAGGAAGTGCTCGCTAGCAGCACGGAGTCTGGTAATGTGGTACGGCAATTGGCTCGCCCCCTATTACGTGGGACTTAAAAATTCATGGCATTCAATGTGGGTGTAATATTACACCTCTGCCTATCCCTTCGGGGATACAGGCGTGAGTCTATAAATAGCTGGAGACAGGGACCTACGTCAAAGTGAAGAGGAAACCTTTGCCCAACAATGGGACGAAACAGGTTAAAAAAGAGAAGAAAAAGAATGCTTTTTCTGTGTTTGTGACAAATGAATAGCTTTTCTCTCTATTTTTCTTTTACTAATGGAATAAGTGTATTGTTTATACTAACCACGAGGCTCTCTCGCGCGGTCGCTCGACGTTGAACTTGGGCACCTCCTCCATGGCGCGCGTGAAGATCTCCCACGCCGTCACGCCGTACGACCACACGTCACTCTTCGTCGAGAAGTGCCACGGCTCCACCGCCGACTCGGGCGCGTACCTACCACACAGTAAGTATTGAACGATTTTAAACTTTCGCTATTAGTATACAATATACGAGGTTTTTTAGCGGCCACGACCGGAGCAAGTCGGTCGAAACGTTGGCAAATACCGAGATACTTACCTTAAATATCTTATTTATCGCGAGTAAGACCCGCTAAATAACCTTGTATAGGTACATGAAATAATGGTTGATGAAGGTAGGTTTCGCAGTTCTCATGTAATCTCTGTTTTATACTGTCTTGCCAAAAACAAAGACAACATCAAAGCTATATTCATGTAAATTGAGAATTAATTAACTTCATCTTATAACCCCTGAAATCAAATTACCTAATATTAAGTTTTGTTGTCAAACTCACTCTCTTAAGCTGAATTTGCCCACCTTCAGCTACCCTAAGCTCTACGAGCATTTCTATGTTAATTTTAGGATACATGAGCATAATAAACGCACATACTTCTATTACAGTAGGTTCTTTCTATTTACTTAAATGTATAATTCATTCACAATCCAAAAAAAAAATTCGCTTAAAGTTAAATGTATGTCAGCCCACGTCAATTTATTCTGAGCTACTGACTCCATATAACTTCTATCATGACAGCCGGGCTCTACGGCTCAACTGCTCTGCGGCCCACGAGGCAAGCGATAATTAACAATTCAATACGCGCATACTTCCGATACCAGTCTGTTGGTATCTCCTCTAGACTATCGCTGCCTTCTACTCTATACAGGTTGTAAAAAGACCCTTAACGAAAGCTGAAATCCCATATTGTACCAATCATTACGAATTTTTTTTTACTTCGGTACCTTACCTGGGAAATTACTGGTTCAGGAGATATTGAGGATCAGGCAAGATACTTTTTTTCTAATTAGGTACAAAATCGAATCTTTTACCCCGCCATTGTAATCTATAGATGTCTTATGATCCCATGGACAAGTAGGTATTTCGAGCATTGCATGCGCGTACTTTTAATTGCATTTTATAAATTGTTTCTACTTATAAAAAAAAATATTGCCGGTTATTATTTTTGCTTAGTATGATTTGGCATATTGTCCAAAACGAGTAGACTTCGGCTTGGTGAAGGGTCTTGTGACACCTTGTATAATTGTAAATAAAACATACCAGTTAATAGGCAGCAATCGTTCAGTCTTGAGTCTGTACGCGCTCTCTTCTTTAGGAATGATCCGCGCGAGTCCAAAGTCGGATATCTTCACGTGGTATTTGTTCACGACTAGAATGTTCCTTGTCGCCAAGTCTCGGTGGACCACGTTCTTAGCAGACACGTGATCCATGCCCTGAACAAGCAAATTTACTTTGTAAACACAAGTTCCAAATATCGACAAGAAATTCCGTAATTTAAAACATATATAAACATTAAGAGAGGAGAGGCCTATATCTAGCAGTGGACTATGGCAGGCTGATAATTATGATGATAAGCATTAGAGATCATTATTTACAAGTAGTTTGATATGACGGTTGATTGAAGGTAAGTTGCCGATGCCTGCAGCCCATAGAAATAATTATTCAGAACAGTTATTTAGTACTTTTAAAATCTAGCGGGACAAGAATTTGTACAGACGTAATGACATTATAAACAAAAATAATATATGTTTTTTACCATCTTCGACACTACTAGTCTTGGGGTCACGGAAAATCAGCTTTGTATACACCACTATTTTTTATTAGTAAGTACAAAAACTTTAAGGACATATTAGCGAAGACATTATTATCATATATTATGTGACGTAAGAATTTCATAATATCTATAAATAGCAAAGTTATAATCATTTGTTGTTTGTTGAAAATCTCACCTAAATCATGGACATATTTTACAATCCATTCACTACTTCATTGATAGCATAGTAAAAACAGAATAGTAAGCTAGCTAAGGCCGCTCGGCGAGTTAATTGCCTACTCTTGCGATGACGCACGGGTTGCCACGTGTTTACACCGCGGCGCCGCCGGCTTTGTCGGCGCGCGCTATTTCGCCGTTTTTTAAGTGATTGCGCTGAATACTACAGAATTTAAGCTTGCATATATTTTTTTTCAAATACCTGCTGACTAGCTAAGCGTTATATAACTATCTAAATGCCCTTTATAGCGAGAAAAATGTAACAAGTTTAATTTACTGTCGTTTAACACATTGTATAATATTAATAACGTTTATTACAAAACTGAATGTACATAAACAATGGTCGCGGGTGAGCAGTGTAGTACCTACATGCATGCGCGCGATCAGACGCGCGGCGCATCCCGTACTGAATCCGCGCCGAGCGTTCCGCGCTTGTGAGATTGTGTGCGTGAAAAGTGCGTGCGTACACGCCGCTCCGGCGACTTACGCATACATTCACACCAGCGCGGCGGCGGCGGCCGATTTGTATGAAGCTATCTTACTATTCTGTTTGTACTATGTTGATAGTACTTACTTTCCGTCCTACTCTTACACATTCTTTCCGTCGCACTTATAATGTAAGTAGCCTTAGGCAATAAAATGAAGCAAAATAATAAGTGTAGGTAGTTACTAGGGTTTGCAAAGTCTCGACATTTTCAAAGTCGCGGGACACGAGACAGCCGAGGTCCAAAGTCCCGGGACTTCGAGACTTTTCTGAATAAAATTATAATCAAGTTAATTTCTGGCGAAATGTATGCATAATAACAACTTTTGGTGAAAATTAACAATGAGGGTTAGTGAAGTCTCGACAGCTTCAAATTCCCAGATCACGAGAGTACTAACGTTCAAAGTCCTGATGACTTCAAGACCTTTCAGACTTAAGTTATTTTCTGTCAATATGTATGAATAAACCCATATTACGGTAAAAATCAAAAGTTACTAAACATAAAATGGAATCCTAACAATTTTAACATTTATTTCAGTCTAAATAATTAATTTCTCTTTTAAAAAAGATACTTCACAAATATTCAATTAATTAACAAAAAAGTCACCTAATATTGATATCGTAGTAATAGCAAGTTTTAACTGACTGTACACCGTAGTGCTCTAAGGCGACACCTTGCCATTAAGACGTGTGTTCCAGAACATTTTGTTTCGAGTCTGGGTGGACTTTTCTAAAGTCCTCGGCAGTATAATATTTATTTTAAGTGCGAGTTTATTATGTTTGTTTGCTTGTTTTAAAAGGCAACTCCTTTTAAAACAAGCAAACAAACATAACAAAATCATTAATTAAAATAATAGGTAGTGCTAAGAGATAAATTTTGAAGTCTCAGGACACGAGACAGCCTGCGCTGTTAGGAAATTAAATACGAATAAAATTAATTTCGGCCAACACTGTGAATAAAATCTTTTTTTTAGATTAAAATCAGCAGTCACAAAAGATCAAATGAAATCCTAACAGTTTTAAGGTTAATTTCAGTCTAAATAATATTTTCTTTTAAAAAATACAACTCTTTACTGAAATAAATTCTGTGTCGTGGGGTTTACAAACATTGAATCGACAGCCACAAAGAACAGTTACCACCTAAATTAGTATCATAGTAATAAGAAGGATTTATATTTAAATATACGTATGCAGTAGTGGTTTAAAGGGACGCTCGCCATTTAGCACTGCGTCCAATGTTGTGGGTTAACACGAAACAATATGTTGTGTATGCTACAATTTGTTATTTTAGATAGGCTCTACAGCGTGAGGAGGCCGCTAGGCGTGTGGCCCATATAGGCGCCCCGTAGAGGGCCATGGATCGTACGACCGCACAATAAAGGCGGCGAACTTCTTCTCTGGTACCTCCGAGGTTAGGAAGTAGCCTTTGAAGGGCTCCTGCTGATCCGCGAACTCGGGGGACCATTCGCTCAAAATGCTCCTTGAAGCTCCAGCGGCTGTCGAGGGTGAGGCCGAGGCACTTAATGTACCGGCCTACTCGTTCTCTATCGGTTCTATTTTATTTATTTATTTATTTAACTTGGATTCAGGTACAACCCATAAAATTGTTAGTATTGCTTAACCTATGTTAGTATTATGGACACAATATTAATTACGCCACCTCTCGGAGACACGCGGCAACAGTACATGCACTGCGCACAGGTGCCCCATGAGGCGTCCTTTAGTCTTACTAGCAACAATGCTCAGAAGACTGCTATCACTGCCCCGCAACCTACGCAGTAGTGAGGCGGATCTTTTACGAATGATCGCAAAGAAGTCGTCCGTACGCGCTGCTGCGAACATACCTGACGCGCTGCAGAAGCGAGGCAGCGACAGCAGCATCCTAAAAGAATTGTTGTATTGCACACGCAGGGCATTAAACGTCTTCCGCGTGTACCTGGTCCACAGACTGCAAGACGCAAGTATAAAAAGCCTGGCAATAAGCTCTAAACAGAGTTAACTTGACATTGATGTCACACCTTGCAAATCTGCGGGCCAGCATGTTGCATCTTACGGCCAACGCCCTGCGCTCCCTCTCAATATCACAGTTATCAGTGCCATCTTCTGTAACCCAGTGACCAAGGTACTTAAAGTGTTTGACTCTGTTTAGGGTGGTACCACATAGTGAGACTGTTGGTATAGGTCGGTTCACGAAAGATGACCACTGCGCAGAAATCATTTTTTAGGTCCCCGTGGAGGTGCGGGGTGAGGCGCGGGTGGAGTGCCAATGGCGTGGCTCCGTTCTTGACGCATTCCCTAAATGCGTCAAGAATGGGGCAACGCCATTGGTGCACGAATGTACATATGCGCGACGGCCGCCATTTGTGGTCAACTTTCGTGAATTTACCTATACCATAGATTTATTATATACTAACGTTAGATTGGCAATGGAGTCAGTAAAGTGAGACCAAAACAAGAAAACACTAGTGTGCGTGTAATGAGCTTGTATGCAAGACAAATAGTGTTGGGCATGGTTTGCCTAAACTATGATTATCGATAACCGCTTGGATGAATGCGCCGTTATCTTACAATTGCCGCCGAGTGCACCCCGATAGCTTATAATGGCCGCCGCCGCGCGATAACATAAACAATTTTTGTCGACTCGTATATAACACGAATCTGCTCTGAAGTGATTTTTTTCTTAAAGCTTATGAATGACTCTTTCAAGTGTTAGCAAGTGTTTGTTGATATTTGGTTTCTAAATTATTATACTTAGTGTCAAACATTGACGAGCGTGCTTTCACGTTTATATTAACTTTGAACGGGTTTATATTAAAAAGTAAATCGGTGACATATGTATTTTATGACTTTTATCGACGTAATGGTTATATCTGCATGCGATAAATTAAAAAAATCACAGCACTAATAATTAAAATAATTTTATCAATGTTCAATTGGCGCGAAATTTTTGCCGACGGCGGGACCGCACGGGAACAAAACTTTGAACGGGTTTATATTAAAAAGTAAATCGGTGACGTATGTATTTTTGACTTTTTTCGACGTAATGGTTATATCTGCATGCGACAAATTCCAATAATAAAAATAATTTTATCGATGTTCAATTGGCGCGAAATTTTTGCCGACGGCGGGACGGCATGGGAACAATTGACGTTTTGTGTAATGGTTTATTTAATCTAAATAAACCATTACATTACTGTTGCAATGTTTTTTAACTAGGAAATGTATTGAAGTAAGAAGTTAAACAAAGAACAAGGCAAGTCACCGTAGAGTGAACAGCTACAAAACTAAAAACACCGCAATTGCTCACTCTAAAAAGTTGCGTACATTATTATAGCAAAAAAAGTGACAAAAGTCACTTGGGTTCACTCAACGGATATTGAATCAAAGTGACAAAAGTCACTGAGGTTCATCGGAGCGGTTAATATGGGCGCGGTGTAATATAGCCCGATTTAAAGCATGATTGAAGTAGTGTCAATAACTGAGAGAAGATAATAAAACTACAGATAAAAACTGTATTTTTTTATTTTCCACCAAATAAAACTAATTTATTATAAAAATGTCGCAAACTTTCTTTGGAAGTATTCTGCAGTTTTGCTTCATATTTTATTCTAATTGTTAAATTAATTATTGCTTTTATTAGCAAGTATTTGTGATTAAATAATGCTGGTGAGTCATACTTAATAATATGATTGTTAAGAACTTTGAAATGGTTTTTGCAAGACAAAAGGCAATCATTTACCAAAGTTTTAAACATTAATTCGGAAAAAAATTACCTTTTATATATCTACGGAACATTCGTTCAGATTGGTCACCCATTTCATAAACATCTTGGGAAGAATAAATAAGGCCACCAACATAATTTGTATATATATGTGAATCTATTTTAATATCACCGTAAAGTACACTAAGACAAGGTTCACATTTAATTTTCTCTACAATTTTTTTACCGCATATCCACAAATATATTAAACAATGGACTTGATTACCTTTCCTTACCTTTCCTTCAGGCACCCACGGCATAGATGACACGAAGTCAGAATCTTCATCGATTAATTGAACTTTGCTAACAGCAACATCCTGTGATGCTATTATTGCACTAAACCCGCTTGTAATCATGTCTATGGTACGTGATATCTGTGCGTTAAGAATACAAATTTTCTCTAAAGCCAAACAATTGGCTTTGTCGCTGATTTGCACGTCCACATGGCACATGACTCGTTCATAGGCTGCTATGAATTGGCGAGCAGTGGGATTATTATTGAATCCCTCTCAAGAGCGCACTGAACTAAAAAATGTTTCCAAATGGTCCAGCTTTACTCTTTGAGAGCCCCTATTAGAAAAACATTTTTCTTCAAAGTGATTGCTGCATATGGCTGAATATTGTTTGGAAACCAAATCTTCTCTGTTTATCATTTTTTACCATTTTAATCGGACCTCATTATTTTGAGGAAATCTGAAATAAGTATTTTAATTTATTTTTACATACATACATACATACATACATACATACATACATACATAACGTCACGCCTTTTATCCCCGAAGGTAAGCAGAGGTGTATTTCTACACCCACTTTTCGCCAGATATACTTAAGTCCCACGTAATAAGGGGCGAGCCTATTGCCGTACCGGGCACATTTCCAGACTCCGTGCTGCTACTGAGAATTTCGTGACAGAAAAACCCAATAACACTGCCCGACCCAGGAATCGAACCCGGGATCTCCCGATCCCACGCGCACATTTATGCTGCGAGACCAACGAGGCAGTCGTATAGGGTTTGATGTCGAGTTTTCCGTCTCTACGCAAAGATGGTATTTGCATCGTGTTATCCCTTAGTCGCCTCTTACGACACCCACGGGAAGATAAGGGGTGGTGACACTTGTATTCTATGCCGTCAAACACACGGCCAATTTATTTTTATTATATTTATAACTACGACATTTGGATAGAAAACATAAAAGTAAATAATATTTATTTGGTAAATAACAGTATGGAAGGTATGCAACCTTTGTCAGTCAAGTTACAAATCAATATTTTCTTTTCGATATGATTTGACATTACGTCAATCACTATGAAATTTAGCTTAGAAATAGTAAAAATTCACGTATTTGATATTATCTTTAATCTAATCTTTTTGCATTCAGAATATAAATATAATAAAATGTGATATTGTAACGTATCCGTTTGTGCATATATATCTTTTCAGAGTTGTAAAATATTGCAATAAGACCATTAAATCTTTCAACGGTACTTACGTATAAAATGAGTAATTCTGGGGATTTTCTCTCTTACACAAGTTACATACGGGTACTGCACAGGTTACCATAATAGTTTTTGTATGTATAACACCAGGATTTCACTAATAAACACGTTATTTCAGAAAAATAAGCGAGTTTTGTACCGTTCACAATTAACGTTGGGCCAATACAGGCCAATAGCGTGTACGTGAATGGTCTCGCCTATCTATCTCGCTCTAACATACTAGTTTCTATATTCTTTCTCTTTCGCATCACCGATCTATATGTTAGTATCATTGAAATATACTCTAACGATAGACGGAGCATTCCCTATAAATATTTTGTTCAAATTGTCAACGTATGACATCTAATCGTACTAGCGCAACACGCAGGCGCAAGCAGCGCCAATGACTTACAGTGTCTAGTTATTATTATAGCCAATCAACAACGACCAGTCCTGACATCTTACCAATGAGTATCCAATAGTTCTCTAACGCTACTGGCTGATTATTGCCATTTGCAAAGACTATTTACATCACAGAAGAGATGTTTTCTGCCTACAATATTTCATCAACATAATAAGAACAGTTTATTTATGAAAATAAAATGAATTAATTGCTGGGCGTTTATTTAAGTAAAAAAATTCAATCTATAAACATATTCACATGTTTTTATTACAAAATAGAAAAATGTATTCGTGGGCGTAAGTTCAAGACTTGCCTTAGTTGCCTCAGGAATAATTCTAATGTTTAAACTTTATATTTATCTTACTATGAGAATTGCTTAAACATATCCTTATATATAAGGCAGGATTGTTTGTCATTCTGTAAAGATGCCCTTGCTGACCACAGTTCTAAACCTACACATATGGCAGATGGCATTATGTGCTACCATGAGGAAACCAACTATTAAAAAAAATCTATGACGAAGTGGCCTGAGTAGCTTAGTCGGTACGGTATCGACGTGGACGCGGGTTGAAGTCCTGCCTAAAAAAATTATTTTAAATTGTAGATAAATTTACTCTAGCAAGAAATGCTCAAAAATATATTTTAATAACTATTCAATTGCCACCAAACACAATTAATTTTGTGGTTTTTTGTCTATTGGTCGGATAATGGAAATCAGGATCTGTTCGGCCTCTTGGTTCAATATTAGTTTTGCGTATTTTTCTATAACTGCAAATGTGTACATACTATGATGAAGTGTTGAAATATTCGTTAATACGGTTATTACGATCAATATACCAAAAAATAAAAAGAACACTGAATTAGTGTTATACAACGTCAAATTGGTTTTATAACATTAATCAAACTTAAAAACCTTTTAAAACCAATACCTTCACGAAGTCTGGTCTTAGCCATATATTTTACCTACAATCACTTTCAATGTATTTCTGCATAGTAGTTAGTCTATGATCGTAAATGACGTCACATAAAAATAAAGAAATACATTTTAATGTGGTATTATGATACATTTAACTCTTTTATTTCCATAAATAATTAAAAATATTGACTAACGCTACTACAGATACAAGTTCTGATTCAAATTAATCGATATATCGTCCCCACACCGTCAATAAACGAAGCGGACCCACACCGCAGGAAAGTCAAAGTGACACTAGATTGCTTTGCCGGTATGTTCATGCAAAGCATTTGAACAAAGTAAATGTTCTGAATGCTACATCTAGTACTTTAGTACATATATATCGATGGTTAGTATATACTAAATCTATGGTTGGTACCACTTCATATGTCTTGTTGTGTGCCATAAAAACTAACAGTTCGCTTTTCTTGGCATTATACCTTAGTCCATGGGCTCCGCCTAGCACTCATTCTGATGATTTGAGAATAAGAAATATTACTATATAATTTCGACAGCTGTAGGTATCTCAAAAAGATAACTGTACCGAATACCACTCTTCATCCCATAACATTAAATTGATCACTAACTGACCTGACACAGGCACAATATCAATCAAACGTCACAAATCAACCAATATGGCGGTGCGACAAACGCATTTATTGTGTATTCGGTTAATTCAGTATTTACGCGATAGTAGGTACCAGGTTATTTCAATCATTTGAAAATATTAATTAAAAATATTATTACAATACATCAAAATTTTGCCAACTGTGTCTTGTCTCGAGTCTCGACTGCTAAGTCCCAGGACCTGAGACAACTAAATATATAAAAAGTCCCGGGACTTTGAGACACGAGACAACCCAAAACTCAAACCCTAGTAGTTACTTTTTAATTTTCTAAATTCTACCCTCTCCTTCATACTTCATCCGGGCTTAGGATCGGTAAAATTTACCGTTTTACAAGTAATTAAATACGGAGGTATGAAATTAGAAAGCAAACACATATCAAAATAAAAGAAGGTATTCTGTAATAGAGGAAAAGAGTAATTTTTGAGTATTTATGAAGTTAGAATCATCTGCTATTTACAAATATTATTTTATCATCATCATGTCAGCCTAAAGACGTCCACTGCTGGACATAGGCCTCCCTCAAGGTTCTCCACACAGACCGATTTTGAGCCGCCCGCATCAAATTTTATTATTTACTTAAGTAGGTATTATTTACTAAACTTACAAGTATTTCCATTGTCCTTCGAAATGTCCACCACCATTGTCCATACATAGACAGGCACGTTTTATTTAATTGCTTTTTAATGAGAGAAGTACGCTTCTGTCTTTTCGATTAGTCAAAAGCGTCCAATATGTGCTGTTTTAATTGTTCGACACTAACCGCCTCACTTTTGTACACTCACAAAAAGATGTCCATGGGTACACAGCTGCACTCGCGATTCCTCCACTCAAAAAGTACGCACGAAGCATAGCTACATACCCCCGTGATGTGAACTGATAAACCATCGCGTCGGGCAAACGTAGACAAACAATTAACTGTTGCAGCGAAAATGGATGGATGCGCTCACTTCCGCTAGCAATTTAGCACTGTTTGTCGCATCGGGGCGCGGCGCGGGCGCAGAGGGACAGGAGAGAATTTATCAATGGAGCAGTTTACTACTGTTACTACTCATAGTACACGGGTCGGTCATAGTCTTAGTTATGCATTTACCAATTATTACGTATTTTTGTGGACAGTTTGTAGACAGTTTTGGGACTTAGTGTTTTTATTTTTTAACTACATAAATATGATCAGTTAAAGATACTTAGTGCTCCGTTAAATTTTTTGAACCAATTAAAAAATAGTGGTGTATAACCTGATTACAACCTAACAGGCAACATAAATAATGCTGTTATATTTTTAGTCCCAAAACGACATTACACAGAACACTGTTCAATAGTATAATAAAGCACCAATAAATAATAGCATATGTTAAACATGTATATAGTTACCGTAGCAATATCCCTGGCGTATTTGAGCAGGTGTGATATCCGGAGCTTGTCGCCTTGGAACTTGAGGTAGTAGTTGAGCGAGCCTTCCTCTAGGTACTCCATCACGATCAGTACGTCAGAGCCGTGGTCCCACGAGTAGCCGAGGATCTCCACTATGTTGATGTGTTGCAGCGACTGGAAGAATACAAATTTATAAAGTGATTAGTGAGCACCATAACCAGAGTACCTAATGTTTTCATTTTAGCAACATCATATTATTTTACCATCCATTAGATTACTTCTTGTCTTAGACTATCGAGACAGGTCTTATAGTATTCTGATAGGAGACCAGTAAAACCAAACAGTAAAAAGAGCATTACTCCGGAACATAAATTTTACATAAAAATATCATAAAAACCTATTCTAGTGTAATAGAATAGGAGTTACGTTATCTGTGCCTTTAACTATTATTTTGAGAAAAGTAATAAAAACAAATAAACATAAGTAGATGCTTGTTTACACTCACCTTCATAATTTCCAATTCGTTCTTGAAGTCTTCATACAATGTGCCGTTTCTTTCGGACGCTTGTCGCGTTAATTTCTTCACCGCTACTTCTCTTCTCTGAGATTCTTGGTTGTCGCGTTCCATCCAGCCTTTGTACACGTGACCGTAGTTACCCTGTAGTAATAAGATCAGACAATAAAGAGACAAATATGTCCGGCCGTATTATATAGGTATACTATGTATTTTAAGTTAATATTTTCCCGAAAAAAATATAGGTAGCTTCTATATCATGGGCTGAGTACATATGCACTTATCGGGAAAACACTGACTTGAAATACATGGTGTATAGATTTGGAGCGGACATGAACGGATGGTGTAGATTGTGTTTTGTATTGTGCTTTCATGCTTTGGGAAATGATGTATTGTGCTTTGGGGAAATGAGTAAGTGTGCTCTTACTAGAACAGTCTACTCAATTACAATTTCAAAGATAGTGCGCTGTTTTGCGGCTTTAAAATAGGCCCAATAGTTGACTAAGGCTAGCGACACATTTGCTGAAATTTCGGCACCGATACTTCAGCAACTGAATTATCGGTCGTAGTACTCAGTCATGATCTACAAAACGCGCCAAAGAGTCAGCACTATGCAATGGCGGCAGGGTAACGGAACGTTCGGCGCGTTAGGTGACGCAAATTTGTCGCAACATTTAGAGGTTTTCACTTTACTAATGGCCGCGTGGCTGTCCCAGTTAAACCTGGCGTCGCACCGTATTGACAGAAGCGACAAACATCGGAATGAAGTAGAGTGAGGTGAAGCGTGAAGCTTCAGACAGATAGCGATGGGCGACAGAATTCTATGGACGCCCTCTGCCGCAACTAGGCGACATAGGACTTAAGTGAAGTAAATCCCTTTACTAATAATAACACTGCATAGGTATTTAGGTATGTACTCACGCTGCCGATCTTCTTGGTGAGCGTGACGAGGTAGGTCTTGCCCTGCGACACGATGGACTCCATGAGCCGCGGCGCGCCGGCGCCCGCTAGCTCGTCGCCCTCGTCGTCCAGCGCGCGCCCCACGCACGCGCTACTGGCGCCACTGCGGGACCGCAGCTCGCCACGTAACGCGTACGATAGTGCGTTCATGCTCTCTAGCGAGTTCGAGCTCTTGTTATCTGCGAACTGGTTTATGATTATCGTTAGTACTCTGCCGCTACAAACGATAAAATGATCATTATTGTGTATACTGGCCAGCAGACGTACAGTCAGCCATGAGCTGAATATACCTGTACCATAAAGGCAGTGTCGCAAGACGAAAGTCTTTTCACCAGTGTGTGTTGCCAGTGAGGATCTACGAGGCCGAGACGTGGTCGCTAACTATGGGCCTTATCCGGAAGCTCAGGGTCACTCAGAGGGCAATGGAGAGAGCTATGCTCGGAGTTTCCCTGCGACATCAAATCAGAAATGTGGAGTTCCGCAGGCGAACCTAAGTCACCGACATAGCTCTCCGAATAGTCAGGCTGAAGTGGCAGTGGGCACTGCACATAGCCAGAAGAACCGATGGCCGTTGGATCAGAAAGGTTCTAGAGTGGCGGCCACGCACAGGAAGTCGTAGCAGAGGTAGGCCTCTCGCAAGGTTAAATTAATTATTAAACGACTGACGATCTTGTTGGAGTCGCAGGCAGCGGACGGATGCGGGTGGCTCAAGATCGGTCTATGTGGAGAGCCTTGGGGGAGGCCTATGTCCAGCAGTGTACGTCTTTCGGCTGATATGATGATGATGATAAAGGCACAACTGCAACACAAAGGCTGTCCTGAAATTTGACTACCGCCTGTTGCCTGCGCCATAGATAAAAATAAGTACTAAAGCAGCCAGCGCACTGACCACGCATCGAACGCGAGCCGCGAAGTGGTAGCACTTTGTCCGCACGGGTATAAATCCCGCATTATATGCTGGTCAGACTGACGTTAGTCTCTAGCGGCTGCGCAATGCACGTTGGGAACTTTTCGTAACGACCATCTCGTTACAAAGTGTACATACATGCGTGAACTTATCATGGTGATTTTACTTTGTAAAATATAGCTTTGGGCTATGTGAGCGCTGTCACTAGTGCTGTGACGTTTACGACAATAATGTAATGCACTTCAGTTGCGATAAAATTGGCACATAGAGAATATAAATATAGACGTTATTTCGTCGTTTTCGTGGACAACTGTCACAGTGCGCATGTTATATTTTACAAACTATAACGTCAGGCCGGCCTGTACAAATGGCAAATGGAGAATGCGCTCCACAAATGGCGGACCTGGTACAGCTCGCCATTTTTGCTTATCTTGCTCGACCTATTACGAGCGGCACGCGAAGCCACGCTTTAAGGGCTGTCTGCTGATCGCAGTGTTTTATGTTGACTGTCGCAATCACTTCGAAAAAGAGAGAAAGCTCAACGTAAAAACAGTCGTTGCGTTTACGGGTTACGAGTGAACCGTGCACTTAGCGTCTTAGATAGTTAATCATTATCAACAGACTGTAGGTGCTATAAAACGAGTTTATGGATGGCCTGATGGTAAGCGATTACCGCCGCCCATGGACACAAGCAACACTAGAAGAGTCACACTTTGGGATGAGAAAGAAATAGGAAGAAAAGTGGGATGAGGAAGAAGGAAAAGAGATTAGGCCTCTGGCACTCTGTTACTCATAGAACAAAACGCAACATTACAGATACCTATTGTTACTTTCCGTCGATATTCTGTGATAATAGTACTTCCTCGGTCGAGCCGGCCCATTCATGCTAAAATCAAGCCTTACTAACTACAGGTTATAGAGTAAAAATATAATAAAATAAAACTCACTGGATTGTCATACTGGTCAGACATGGTGCCGTTCATGGAAGGGACGCTGCTGTCCGATATCAACGACTTATTGCTGCCCGCGTCGCTAAGCTCGCTCGGTATGAATCTGTCGCCTGTAAACAAAGATATTCGTAAGATCACATGCTAGGCAATAAGGTGGCAAAATAAAGTTATATATTAATTATTCTCACTACACAACCAACTCCGAAATACAGTACGGCCGTTTATCGATGGCGAGTCTGAAGTTCGCGCAGATGGCGGCGCAGTAATGCTTTTTAGGAACAACGCGGTGGCAAGAAGCGGGGTGCGCGGGACGATAGTCTAGGCCAGTGATGCACGTTATGTAAATACAAATTAATAGTTTATTCAATCAAAAATTTAAATCGATTAGTTTTATAATTGATTATGAATTAATTAATTTTTGTTACAATAATACAAGTACTATAAGATATAAAATGAAATAGATTTATTAAACCAAGCGATATAATGAGATTTTGTTTTAAGTAAAAAACAAATCTAATAAAAATTATTTTCTACATTTAAAGATCAGATTTACTTATATCAGTTATCTATTAACGATGACATAAATGAAAAGATTTGGAACACATTTTAAATCTTTATTTGTAATTGAATACACGTATATTTTTTCTAATTAATTTTAATCGATATCAATAAAAATCGATTAAATTGAGCGCCAAACACGTACATTGGACATCTCTGTTTTACTTTTGAAGTTTTCGGTGCGATATAATGTGTCTCTGTCACACCTTAGTATTCGTTTTACTATCTATGTCTTGAGTACAGACGATGACAAAAGTATTTATAGTCCATTGAAAAGTTACATTTGGGGTTGCATTTATCAGACGATGCAATTTTATTTTACAGATGTGTGGGAAGGGCTATTGTAAAGCTTGATTCAAATTTATGGGGACGTACTCTTGTCCCTCGGCCGCCATCTTGGAAAGAGTGCAGATGCAGATAGTTTTTCTTGATTATCTGGCAAACTATTGGCCGCACAAAGAATATGTGAACGACATTTTTGTTGCAAATTAAATTCTCCACAACTTTAGTCAGGAAACTTTAATCATAATGCAAATATATAAAACATTATATCTTTAGATAATGATCTACAGAGGTCCCATGCACCCATTGATACTTATTCATGGCAATCATGGGTGCATACCATGCGTGTCATGTTCCAAATACCTACTTTTTTGGAATACAATACGCGCGCATTCTTAATTGCGGCTTAAAAGATGTGTACCTAAAGAAAAATCCGTTCGATCTATGTTTGTCAACGCAATTTTCGAAAAAAAAAGTACTGCAGCATTCAGGTATGTTTCTTTTGTTTCCGATTGTTCAACAGGCTTATGGGTAACCTTCTAAAATATTTTTGATAAGACTGGAATCAATGCTATAGGTCTGTAACGAGTCATACTATGTTTATCATGTTTATTAAAGAACCGTTTTCTTATGGTCCTCTTTAATTCCGTGGGAACTACTCCCTGCATAATACCAAAAATTATGTGGCTCAATGGATTTGATATTTTATTAGACACGGTTTTCAGTATCCTAGTTGATACACCATCGTATACAGTACTGTTTGTAGACCTTAGTTTAATATTGTGTATGTTCCAGTTAAAATATCTGCCACGATTGTCAGGTTAGGTGCATTCATCATAAAATACTACTTGTATATAAATTATATAAAGTCTGGCAATAACAGTTTTCTACACGAGTATACATGCGCGGTAATTCGCAAAGGCTAGCTTCAGACCCGCCATGATTCGTCGGCCGTAGTGTACATCTTATAGGTATGGGTGGCAAAATAAAGTGATATATTAATTATTATTCACGCTGCATCACTAACCCTGAAATACATCTTCAAATAGGTGCCAAATCAATAATGTGTACTTACTTGATACAGTTTCCGTATGTTCCATGTGTTCAAGTGATATCTTTGGCTCCTCGTACTCGTGGATCGGGACGTATTCTGCAAATAATATAGAACTAATTAATTTCAGTTAAACATTTTAATATGGAATACAGAATTTACTTCAAAGGAAATTATTAACACACTCAAGAGACCAATTTAGCGGAATGCAAAAAAAGGTTTAATTTTCTTGTATGCATACTGGCCACAAACAGAAATAAGTCTTATAAGAAAGAAAAGCAATTATCTGCGCGGTTGGCGTAGATAGTGGCTACGCGGTCGTCTCGCCGCTTGACACTGCGTCGAGTGTTGTGGGTTCGATTTCCACACGAGACAATACTTTGTGTAATCCATAAATTGTTGTTTCGAGTCTGGGTGTTCATTGTGACGGTTAGTTGCATGTTAGAAAAAGTCACTCGCGAGACAGGTTTTATTAATTTATTATGATGACCCGAGTTATCACTGGTTGCTTAAAACCAACCCCGGTAAAGCTGCTGTGATACGGCACCCATTGCATGGTCACATCCCAGTGCAGACAAGACTGAAGAGCCGTAGCAAGTAGCTTTGTCAAGTGTCTATTCTTTGACCCAGGAGCCATCAAAAGCGAGGTGCAAGCTAAGGCGCGAAAAGACCATCCTACCATCTCCTTTCGTGTCCTCCACCTGGGCATGGCTTGCCATGGTCTGTTTGGAAGTCAGGTCGGCCAGTGTAAAGAAAATATGTTTAGATGGGGACTCTCGGACGGTACCGATTTGGCTTGTTTGTGCGGTGCAAGACAAACGATGTCCCATCTTATATCATGCCTTGCGTGCCCGTAAACTTGCACGCAGGAGGAACTCATGACTGCCTCCGATCATGCAGTCAGCGTGGCTGCTTTCTGGGCCTCAAAAATATAAGTGTAGGCAATACACAATACGCTAAGAAGATGATGACCCAGTGGCGTAACGGAGGTACAAACGACTGGCATGCCGAAGGTCGCGGGTTCGATTCCCGCTCAAGTGAAACATGCCACAATACCTCTGTGTAGCATGTGGTTCATGTCCCGCATGATCTCCTGCGGGCGCAGCGGGTCGGGCTGCCACCACTGGCGCATGAGTAACTCTGTGTATACCACCAACAGACAGTACCTCTGTGCAGCATGTGGTTCATGTCCCGCATGATCTCCTGCGGGCGCAGCGGGTCGGGCTGCCAGCACTGGCGCATGAGTAACTCTGTGTATACCACCAACAGACAGTACCTCTGTGCAGCATGTGGTTCATGTCCCGCATGATCTCCTGCGGGCGCAGCGGGTCGGGCTGCCAGCACTGGCGCATGAGTAACTCTGTGTATACCACCAACAGACAGTACCTCTGTGCAGCATGTGGTTCATGTCCCGCATGATCTCCTGCGGGCGCAGCGGGTCGGGCTGCCACCACTGGCGCATGAGTAACTCTGTGTATACCACCAACAGACAGTACCTCTGTGCAGCATGTGGTTCATGTCCCGCATGATCTCCTGCGGGCGCAGCGGGTCGGGCTGCCAGCACTGGCGCATGAGTAACTCTGTGTATACCACCAACAGACAGTACCTCTGTGCAGCATGTGGTTCATGTCCCGCATGATCTCCTGCGGGCGCAGCGGGTCGGGCTGCCACCACTGGCGCATGAGTAACTCTGTGTATACCACCAACAGACAGTACCTCTGTGCAGCATGTGGTTCATGTCCCGCATGATCTCCTGCGGGCGCAGCGGGTCGGGCTGCCAGCACTGGCGCATGAGTAACTCTGTGTATACCACCAACAGACAGTACCTCTGTGCAGCATGTGGTTCATGTCCCGCATGATCTCCTGCGGGCGCAGCGGGTCGGGCTGCCAGCACTGGCGCATGAGTAACTCTGTGTATACCACCAACAGACAGTACCTCTGTGCAGCATGTGGTTCATGTCCCGCATGATCTCCTGCGGGCGCAGCGGGTCGGGCTGCCAGCACTGGCGCATGAGTAACTTTGTGTATACCACCAACAGACAGTACCTCTGTGCAGCATGTGGTTCATGTCCCGCATGATCTCCTGCGGGCGCAGCGGGTCGGGCTGCCAGCACTGGCGCATGAGTAACTCTGTGTATACCACCAACAGACAGTACCTCTGTGCAGCATGTGGTTCATGTCCCGCATGATCTCCTGCGGGCGCAGCGGGTCGGGCTGCCAGCACTGGCGCATGAGTAACTCTGTGTATACCACCAACAGACAGTACCTCTGTGCAGCATGTGGTTCATGTCCCGCATGATCTCCTGCGGGCGCAGCGGGTCGGGCTGTCAGCACTGGCGCATGAGTAACTCTGTGTATACCACCAACAGACAGTACCTCTGTGCAGCATGTGGTTCATGTCCCGCATGATCTCCTGCGGGCGCAGCGGGTCGGGCTGCCAGCACTGGCGCATGAGTAACTCTGTGTATACCACCAACAGACAGTACCTCTGTGCAGCATGTGGTTCATGTCCCGCATGATCTCCTGCGGGCGCAGCGGGTCGGGCTGCCAGCACTGGCGCATGAGTAACTCTGTGTATACCACCAACAGACAGTACCTCTGTGCAGCATGTGGTTCATGTCCCGCATGATCTCCTGCGGGCGCAGCGGGTCGGGCTGCCAGCACTGGCGCATGAGTAACTCTGTGTATACCACCAACAGACAGTACCTCTGTGCAGCATGTGGTTCATGTCGCGCATGATCTCCTGCGGGCGCAGCGGGTCGGGCTGCCAGCACTGGCGCATGAGTAACTCTGTGTATACCACCAACAGACAGTACCTCTGTGCAGCATGTGGTTCATGTCCCGCATGATCTCCTGCGGGCGCAGCGGGTCGGGCTGCCAGCACTGGCGCATGAGCGCCCACACCTCGCCCGGACACCGCGCCGGACGCAGTAACCGGTCACCGTTCTCGTAACTCTGTTAATACCAACAATATTACATACATATTTTACAACTCCTGTATCATGATATCAGCCGAAAGACGTCCACTGCTGGATATAGGTCTCCCCCAAGGCTCTCCACATAGACCAATCCTGAGCCACACGCATCCATCTGCTGCCCCGCGATCCCAACAAGATCGTCAGTCCACCTAGCGGGAGGCCTACCTCTGCTGTCCGCCGTCCTGTGCGTGGCCGCTACTCCAGAACCTTTCTGCTCCAACGGCCATCGGTTCTTCTGGCTATGTGCCCTGCCCAATGCCACTTCAGCCTGAACATTCGGAGAGCTATGTCGGTGACTTTGGTTCGCCTATGGATCTCCTCATTTCTAACTCCGAGCATAGCTGAGCCTGAGTTTCCGGAGGCCCATAGTCAGCGACCACGTCTCGGCTACGTAGACCATTACTAGCAATACACACTGGTCAAAGACTTTCGTCTTGAAACCTAATGGAAGGAAAGAGGAACCCACCACGCACCCTCGGATTGACCACCCCAACTATTGCAATAGAAAAAGGTTGACAATACCGAACTCCTCTATAAGGATAAGGGATATAGGAATGGTATGGGTTCCAGGAAGATACCTGACTTGCAGTATCCCGCTGTATGCCTGTATGCCGACTATTGCAATAGTTGGGGTGGTCAATCCGAGGGTGCGTGGTGGGTTCCTCTTTACTTTCATTAGGTTACAATGGAGTTCCGCCAAGTAAGGCCTGATTCAATCAAATTTCGTCTTGAGACACTGCGGGATATCGGATGTGAAATTATGCCGTAACTTCTCGAACGCCGCCCAAACGAGTTGGATTCGACGAATGACCTCTTTCTCGAAATTGGACCTACCCAATTGGATCATTTGTCCCAAAGTAAACGTTCTTGTCGACAACTTCCAGTGTAGATTTCCCAACCTGAATAGGGGCAGGTACAACATGGACGTCATTAGACATGATTTTCGTCTTGTCCATGTTCATCTTAAGAACAACTTGTTGGGAGACACTACAGAGGCCACCGAGCATTGTGCCGAGGTCTTCCATGGTCTCAGCCATGACTGCGATATCGTCAGCGAATTGAAGGAAGAAGGTGAGTAGTGATGTACTCGCCGTTGATGTTGATGCCAAGTCCTTCCCAGTTCAGAAGCTTGAAGACGTCTTCCAGCGCAGCGGTGAACAGTTTCGGAGATATGACATCTCCCTGCCTCACCCCTCGCTGGAGTCGAATATGTTGCGAGCTCTGATCCTGAAGGCGGACTGACATGGTGGCGTTTTCGTACAAACATTTCAGCACTTCGATGTATCGGTAGTCGATGTGGCACCGTTGGCGAAACTGCAGCACTGGGCAGTGCTGCAGTCAGGTTTCAATCAAATTGAAGGCTTTCTCATAGTCCACAAACGCCAAGCATAGAGGTGGTTATACTTCTCAGACTTTTGTATAACCTGCCGCAGCGTATGTATGTGGTATATTGTACTATAGCCTTTACGGAAACCGGCTTGTTCGGGAGGCTGGAAGTCGTCTAGCTTGCACGCGAGACGATTCGTGATGACCCTTGAAAACAACTTATAGACGTGACTCAGAAGTGAGATGAGTCTATAGTTCTTCAAAAGGGTTATATCACCATTCTTGAAGAATAGCACCACCACACTTCTGTGCCACGCCTGTGGCGTTTTATCCTCGAGTATAACAGAATCAAAAAGCTTACGGAGCATTTCCAAAACGGGTAAGCCGCCACCTTTCAAAAGCTTCGGGGTAATTCCATCATCACCCGGTGCCTTGCTGTTTTAGGGCCACTAAGCTCGTGCACGCTGACATCCGGGATATCTTTGTTATAGTGTCGGGTCAATCCAGCTCTAGGGTCTATCACTGGGTTAGTTGCGGGTAATCGTGTGATTGTGTATAACTTGTCCATAGAACTTCTCGATGTCCTCCAAGAACTGGGGTCTGGATGACACAACCCTGCCATCCTCCGTCTTCAGCTTGGTCAGCTGAGTTTTTCCAATAGACAGATCTCTCTGAAATATTTTTGATTTTATTCCGCTCGATCGCCTCTTTAACACATTTGGTGTTGTATCGGCGGAAATCGCGAGTCAGAGTCTATTGAGGCGCCAATATTTTGGCATGTCGTTGGCATGTCGAGATATGTCCTCGTACATAGCTTCTACCTCCTCATCGCGGTGTGTCGTGGTCGGAGCGTAGACCTGTATGACCTTCGACGAATACCGTTTGGATATTCTGAGTATAAGGTACGCTACCCTGCTCGACACACTCCCGATATTTACCATGCTGTTTACGAGAGATTTGTGGACGATGAACCCGACACCACCGGTAGAAGAGCAAGTTACCGGCATCGAGGACTATCGAATAGGGGTCGCAAACCGGGATCCCGAATTTCGAAAATACCGGGATACCGGGCGAAATGTTGGTCTTATTAATACCGGTTTTAATTTCTCAAAAACCGGGATATTCGGTATTTTTGGTATTAAAAAAATAAATAAAACACAAATAGAAACAGAACCATCTAAATAGAAATTAACAGATTATTTTACAAGTAACTTTCAGTTATTTTCTTACTTCAAATGACCAAAGACGTCTGGCGCAATCTGGCCAGAAATCGTCTACATCATCAAATTCGATTAAAATATTGTGAAGAAGCACGGTGAAATTGTAAAATTATCTTTACTAACTTCAAAAACTAAATAATGACGGAGTTAAGGTCTCGGTGACTCTAAGTGGACTAGTTCAAGTAATCGATGTTTTATGAATGTCGATGTGCATCGTTCGTCAATTTTGTCAATCTCTGCCTTGTAAGAGTTATTGGGAGTATGCCAGCCAGAACTTGCTTGCAGTTGCTGGAGAAAAGATTGTTAGCATTCAAATTATACCTGAGACACGACTTAAGTTGTACCACAACTGACGGTGGTTCTGTAATGGTAGCCTTTGGCCGTGATGCATAGATTCTCCATCAACAGTACCTTGCCATACTAGATGTTTTGTACAAAATAAAGAAAATTGCCAATCTCGGATGATTGAAGTCGATGAGAATAATGATACCTTTGCTTCCGATGATGATGATTAAAATGATAATTATGGTTTTCTTGTAACTGAAGAACGAGAATTGTTGTAGGTAATTGTAATTGTAGAACTAATCAAAACAACGAATTTAATTTCAAAGAATTAATAGATAAAGTCCGTAAAATTATAAAATTTTTAGAAAGTTGTCAACAAAAAAATATGTAAACGAGGAAATGAATAGTGAAATTAATTTTATTTTACGAAATATAATCATTTACTGACTATTCTGACTGCCATGCAGAGGGTATCGAGTTCGAATCCACGGCGCGCACCAATGACTTTTCGGAGTTATGTGCGTATTGAATTGTTAGTTATCGCTTGTCCCGTGCCTCGGAGAGCACGTTAAGCCGTCGGTCCCGGTTGTCATGAAGATCTTTGACAGTCGTTACAGGGCGTCAGTACCTTCTAAATAAACTGACACTAGTCTAAACCATGGAATATCACTATCCCTTCGGGTTGCGGAGGTCAGACAGGCAGTCGCTCCGTGGAAAAGCTAATATTCAGCCAAATCTGGTTAGACTAGAAAGCGGACCCCAGATTGAAAACTGGGATAACGCTAAGAGGATGAGGATGATGACTGACTATTCCTCCGGAAACGCACTTTATTAAACTAAATTTACCAACTTTATCTTAATCTCAGAAATATCGATAATACCGGAATACCGGTATTTGTCGGAGGCCAGTACCGAAAATACCGGTTTTGCTTAAATGATTCGGTATTGCGACCCCTACTATCGAATCCTCAACCTGTCTTCGGACTTCAAATAGGCCTATAATATCCCATCGTAACTTGCTCAATAGGGTTGTTTCCAACTAGTCAAATCAAGCACTTTTAATGAAATGTCAAAAACGACCTTTGCCACGGGTTTTGTATGAAATATGATGTAGTGACGTCATAGTGTTTTGCTGTCAAGTAGAATACTTATTATCAATAAATTGACGATAAAAAATGTTAAATAAAGTTTTAACATGAATTGATGAATGAAACTACTATTATTTTGACATATTTCACTAGATAAAAATACTTGTATAATTTATTTCACTTGCAGAAAACTTCCCTATTCTTATTCCAGCTCGACAATCTTCTCGTCGGTCCGCAGTGTGCGCGTGTTAAATGTTGCCAGGGCCAGTTATCGTCGGTGGTGGTAGCCGGATCTCTGCCGGTGGTTCTTAGCACCCCCTGCCCCGCCATAACCATAGCCGCTACCTGAACCAGGAATAGAGGAGGTGCCGGGTACTGGGGGCCGGTTTTTGCTTGTGTGGCTCATCTGGGGGGATTTTACCGTAATCGCCACGCTTGGCAGGTGGGTTGGCGATCGCAGTGACGGAAGTCTTTGATGCTAGACGCTGCTGCCCATCTAGCATCTTTAAATTTACTCCCGCCTAACTATGGATGGTTTGACCGAAATCTCTCGGTTGATTGACTGCACTGGAAGAGATATTCACCTCTAATAATAATGATAATAATGTCCTCCTGACCGATTTCGGCAACGGCGGCTTGTCTATGTATGAGACCTGCCATCTGCGCGGAAAATATTATTACAGTTCACAAGTGTGTGCGCGTACACAAGTGCACTCTCTATTCCCTAACTCTCATAGTCAACGGACTATCTATCTCATACCAACGAGGCTGCCACATGCGACATGACCGGAGAGAGATTGGGCCCAGGACCAACGGCTTAACGTGCTTTCCGAGGCACGCGAGTGTGATACCGCCAACTCCCTGACTCCGAACTTCTATTGGATAATTCCTAACAGAAAAACCAAATATCACTTTTTGTTCGACCCGGGAATCGAACCCGAGACCTTATGATCCGCAGTCGCTTACACTACCACAGGACCACAGAGGCAGTCAAAACCTCTACCAGTGTATACAAGGTGTAAAAAGAACCTTAACGAAAACTGAAACCCCATATTGTACCAATTATTACGAACATTTTTTAATTCGGTACCATACCTGGGAAATTACTGGTTCAGGAGCTATTGAGGCTCAAAGTCACCACCCATTTTTCTACTTAGGTACAAAATCGATGCATTTACCCTGCCAATTTGTTCTATAGATTTCCTATGCACCCGTATTGCGCGCGCTTTTAAGCCATGTATTCACTAGGGGACAAAGTCACTCGACTTATCGCGAACAGTCGCAGGACATTTACGTGCGACTGTCCCGTGACAATGTCGACCGACATTTCGCTCGTCCACATACCGGCATTGTGATCGAGATGTCGCCTAAGTGTTAACACAGTTTGGTTTCGTTGGTAGTGTGGACCAACGAAGTGTGCTATAATCGCGGGTAGTCGCGGCACAAATAGCAACACACGTCCTCACAAGTCAAATGCCGTCGGAAACTGTCGAGGGACACGAAGTCGCGCAAGGTCGATGCTATGTACTCTTTCAGACTGGAGGCGGGCGCGGGTGCTAGCGCGGGCGCGTGTAATTCAAATGTATGCAGACGCCAGTTGCGTTCACAGTGCGCGCGCGAGCCGCGCGTCTTCATGAGGCGGGCGCGCGCGCGGGTGGCGCGGGAGTTTCTAATGGCTCAGCCCGCCCGTATCGTTCACAGTGAGATAGCGTCTGTTAGGTGACTACGCGTGTGGTTCTAAACCATTTTGATTCACCCGCCAAAGCGCACCAGTAGAGAGGATATGGAAACATGCACTTACAATAATGTTAGGCAGTTTCTCTTCAGGTTTTACACTTTTTTCTAAAATTGGTGTCAATCTTGACTAAACTTGGTGATATCTTATTTAACATTAGTCAAAAGTGTGTAATGACTACTAATGACATTCTCGTGTATTCAAAGAATTTATCGGGATATGTCCGTAAATCAGCGTATAATACATAAAATTCTCCAAACTTTTCTGTTCCTTTATTTAAATCGTGTGTGCCAAACTTCATACATAGCAATTACCATTTCAAGTATGAATTTTCCATTAATAAAAGCAAATCTGCATCCATGACTTCTAAACACGTAGCAGCTCAAAGTTTGAGAACGACCGAACACATGTGCAATGACACTCGAAGCTCGCTCGGCACTGTGAATACGCAGACGCCAAGACCCGAGCGCCCGCGCCCGCACCCGCACCCGCTAGTGCAGTCTGATTGAGCACTATCGGACCGTCGACAAGCGACTTGTTCCCCGACACGTAGATGTCGCCTGCGATGTCGGGCGATGTCCCCCGCGACGTCGCTCAACACGTAGAATTCGTGTCGGGCGACAAGGTCGCGGAACAAATGTCCCCTAATGAATACGAGGCTTTAACTGCGATTTAAAAGAAGAGTCTACTAAGAAAAAACATTTCTCAGGTAATATTTGCTTTGTATGGATCTTGTGTAACTCTGCATATAAAGATCTTGCGTTACTGTCTGACTGACAGACAAGTTGGGCATCGCATTCGCGGTATTAGTACTTACCCTAGCTGTCAGTACTGGGTTAGTATCGGTAGGCGACTGTCCGTAGGAAAACACCTCCCATAAGGTGGTAGCGAAAGCCCATATGTCTCCCATCACGGACCGCTTCGCGAGACTCATGTCCTTCATAAACTCAACCGGCATCCAGTGTACACTGCAAGCATACAATATCAATATAAAATCATATGATTAAGATAAGTTTTATTTTACAGCTAAAAGTGTCAAAATCATTAATTTTCACTATAAAATTTCGCTTCAAATAACAGAGAGGATGATTAGTTTTCGCTTCGATTAGTTTTAGGGTTATATTAGCGGCCATCTACAAATTACGTCACATATAGAAAGAGGGGGTAGGGGACCAATGCAGATCTCAGTCAGGCAATAAAAGTTTTACTAAAGAAATAATTGTGGTAGAGAAAAGATGTCGTATGCAAGTACGTAGATTTCTTTCATGGCTAATAGTTACTGCAGAAAGAACGGCGGCAAAACGCGTGCTAGAGCAATACAATTCGTATTACGTTACGATTAACTTATTACGATTTAAATTAACTCTATGCACATTATATTTCCTAATAGATCTATGACATTTTTTAATTAATTTAGTAATTTGAATGTAGCGTTTAAGTTTATTATGACTAGAAAAGCTGGGTCTCATAATAATGGTATCCTCCCTGGTCAGGTCTATTGTCACAACTGGCTCCCTAATGCACAAATGATCAGGCTCACTACTAACCAACTCATGATATAGGCTGCAGGTATTCGCAATCTGTTGACTGCGTTTATTTATTTGTATGTTAGAGACGGTGTTATGAGCTACACTCAATTCACGTTCCGACAACGAATATACTCATGAACCAGTCTTATAAGACAACCCACACGCGTGCTAGAGCAATATAATCCGTATTACGTACTCGTGAGGTGTATAATTCCGCAGCGTGGGTCCGGATAGCTTGACGATCATGCGGTCACCCTCGTGCGCGGCCAGCAGCAGACGGCGGCAGCGAATGTACCCGTGGACTACACCCGCCTCGGAAAGGTCCCACAGCGCTCGTGCTAAACCCGCCGCCACCTTTTTAAGGTGGAGGGGCTTTACCCGATCCTCGTGCTCTCTGCAACAGTACCAAAAAGTGACTTGAGTTTTCGGACTGTATAATGACTTATCAAGTGCAATTCCCGGCGATCCTATAACTGTACATTGTTAAGAGTTAAGTTACAATTTCGTTCGCTAATGATATAAGCCATGTTCAGCCATAATTAATTTATGTCAGCTAGCGCCGATGAGTAGTCCAATTGATTTCGAACAGTGGTGAGATTGCTTTTCTAAACATGAGCGATATAATACGTATTTCCTGTTTTACGACTTGCTTAGTCAAGGGATTTTTCTCCGAATTTAACAACTGCATAGCACTTGAACGATATCCCATAAGACGCTGATTATATCCGGCTCGAAGGACCAAAGTTGACCGTACAGCACTCACTATAAAGTTAAACTACACTATCGACTCACCTCAGATAGTCATCAAACGGTCCATACGGTAGATATTCCAGCACCAACGCTGTAGGCGAGCTAAGCGTGACGCCATACAGTCGCACCATCGAACTTGACTGCACGCAGCCCCACTTACTCGCTAGCTCCACGAAATCCTGCAAACATAAAATACAACTTTAAGAAATAGAAAAAAAATTAAGGCGAGGTTGCAGTACTTTTTAAGATTTTTGAACGTCTGAAAGTCCCATGAACTATGATATTTTTACTGAATAAAAATTAAAGTATAAAAGTTGAACATATCTTCTAGTAAATCGTAAAGATAGAAACACGTTTTGGAATGATTGGTTCGATAAAAAAAAATGTCAAACATGGCACTAAATCACAATTTTAAACGTGTACTGCTTAGAGATTCCATAATGAATTTATATGAAAGTATTATCAATAGAAACGGCTCTTTATTTTAAAAAAATTGGTAAAAACAGATTTCGTAATTTCGTTATCATTTTTCTCCAAGAAAAAAAATAGTCAAAATGTTGGCATTATATTGCTCGCCGGCCGTTCATCAGTGCCTGTCTAGGCGTGATTGAGGGCGGACGTACGTCGTTGCTCCGCAAAATCCCCCTCCACCCCCGCATGTACGTTTTCGCAAAAGTACAAAGTAATTCGTATTCCAAACTCAATCGTTCAAACCATAGACATACTAGTAAGAAACCGTAGACAGGTTACTGACAAGGTAACATGACGGAGCTTACGAGTGGCACGCATCGCGAAAATCGTACGCACACTAATATAAATATGTCAAAACGACACACTAAGAATTAGATAAGAAGTGTAAGTGAGATAGCACATCTAATCGCAAGCGCGAAATAGAGATAAACATATACTCTCTAGACCGAAGCGCATTGTGACATCATGCTGACCGTTTCACAAACAATAATTTGACTCAGATGCGACATGATCACTTTGTCTGTCTTGAGTAAATTCAATTCGCCTCAAAGTAAATTTGATTAATTCATTTAAGGTAGGGAAATAAAAAGTCGATGTGATTTATTTATAACATTTATTAAAAAAGTACATTTCATTCAATGGAAACCTAAAACAGTACGTTAATATAAAAACTGTGCGCTGCGGACCCACCGTAGCCCTGGCAATACCCCTGGGGGTATGGTGGATCTTTTAAAGCTTAACCGTACTCCTGGCTGAAATGCTCGTAGTGTTATACCAACGTGCTACGTGGACATTAAACTGAACAGTGTTATCTCTCGTATGATAATGACTTACTACTTACGTTTTTGTATTTTTAGACAAGCGAAGACAAGCGCTAGTACGATGATATAGTGCAACAAGGAGATAAATTAGAGAATAAAACGTTTAGGTATTACTGCTAATGGTTATAATGCTTTGTATATTATAGGTATAATCTGTGGTACTGTTGAAGATCCGTCATCATCATCATCATCCTTGCGCTGTCGAATCATTCCCACTAGTTCTATTGAACAGTTCTATGATAGAACTAGTGATACTTTTTTCCCACTAGTTCTATTAGCACAACTTGATGAGAAGAATAGAAACAGTTATAGGAAATTTACCACTAGTTCTATGTATGTTTTACAAGGGTAGTGTCAAAACATCGCGCTCACAAATCCGAATAAATATGTATTTATAAAAATGTGTTAAACGAATGAACGTCTACAAACCAATTGAACGTCTACAAAACAAATGAACGTCTACAAAACAAATGAACGTCTACAAAACAAATGACTACCAGAAAGTGATCAGCTATCGATAGTGATTGCAAAAAACAGGTGCATGCGATTTTCAACCTTATTGACAATTCATGACAAACTTTTTTTTGTTTTTTCTCGCTTTCTGGCAATATTAGGGTAATAAAATTATAAATTCTGACTAATGTCAATTAGGTTGAAAATCGCATGCACCTGTTTTCTGCAATCACTATCGATAGCTGATCACTTTCTGTAAGTCATTTGTTTTGTAGACGTTCATTTGTTTTGTAGGCGTTCATTTGTTTTGTAAACGTTCATTTGTTTTACACATTAAACAAATGAACGTCTACAAAACATATTTATTCGGATGTATGAGCGCGATGTCGTGACACTACGGATCATTTCCAGTAGTTCTATTGAATACCCTTGTAAAAACATACATAGAACTAGACTGGGACATTTCCTATTACTTATCCCATTAGTTCTGTTCTCCTCATCAAGTTGTGCTAATAGAATTAGGACAGTTCTATCATAGAATTGTTCAATGCTACTACTATACTGGGAATGATCCCACAAAATAGCAGAACTTGAAATGAACGAACTGAAATTAATAAACTAATCACACAACAATATTATCTGGGAGTACGGGTTAAGCTTTGAAAGTCCCACCATACCCCCAGAGGTACTGCCAGGGGTACGGTGGGTCGGCAGCGAAAACTGTGCAGTAGAATCTACTTAGTTGTTTAATGCTAAAAGGAGAAAAACAAGAACGAGTGAATGGACTTTGATCATCCGTCAATGTTTGTAACTTACGTATGATTTTGTATTTCTATAATAATAATATATTGTGTTGATTCAGCCTCAAATCACTTTTATTACTTGACAAAAACACACATCAGTATTTTATTATTACGAATGTCCCATCTGGATACTTTGTTTTTTAGTCTTTGAACACGCACAATACTACTTCTCTTTTACACTCGCTAAATGCCAATTTATTATTCACTCTATTATTTGTGATACTGAATTTATTATAAATTGAAAATAAAACGTTGTAAAATTGTAATACTCATGAATGAGAAGTGATTCTATAACTTTTAGTCATTTTCCTACTAAAGTTTAACTACTTTAGCAAAATCTCATTACACACGACGGCATTTTCAAATGTAACGTACACACACGCGAGTAAAAGAGCGAGCGCTTCCGACCGCAGCGCGTACGCGACTAAAGCCAAATGAGACATTTAGAAAAAAAAAGTTTGTCATCAATTTGTCAGTTTTTAATGTGCCACTTTTGAAGTTCGCATAACTCATCTACGGTTTTTTTACGCTGCGCTGTGGCACACGCACACACGAAACCCCCCCTCCCCTCCCCCCGCTCACTCGCTGACGCCACCGCCGTGTTTTTGTTTTTGCGGGGGGTGAGGTCGAGGTACGCACTGTACTGCAACCTCGCCTTAAGATTGTTTTTAAATAAAATAATAACTTCTGCGCTAAGAATAAACCCTGTATCGCATCAGAATTTACAAATACAAATATCTAAACAACAGACAGAAAGGACAAACAGAAAATGTTTTAACAAACAGACTAGGAAAATAAATCAAGTCAAAGCTAAAATTATTTATTCACTTAGTTCACAAAGTGACGCATATGCACATACATTTTTGTTTATACTTAATGAATATATAAAGGATCAAACTCTCTGTGTAACACACAAAGTGTTGTCCCGTGTCCCGAACCCTGAATACCTAGTACAGTGTTTCTTAAACTACAATCATCAGAGTACAACTACCCATACTCACACTTGAAGAAATTCTAATTTCATGTTGTATGATAAATATTAGTTTAGTTATAGTAATTTATAATCAAGTGTTATATATATTAAACGAATTTTAAATACCTGTTTCATTTACATATTAACTATCTAATCTGATTCTATCATCGGAACCGGCAATAAATTTGTTACATAAATTGTGTATAGTGCTCACTGATCTCTTTCGCATGAGCCCTCTCAGCATTCTGTTTCGTATTATTTTGTTTAAAATACAAATACGAGCAAAATTACGTCATTCACTACGAAATACAAGCGTCGGACGAGAATATGTAGCAGCATTAATTTACCAAACTTTAATATCAAAACATATCTCACCTTTAAATTTTCATTAGCATTGTCCCTCTGTAGAGTTTTGAACGCCACCAGCAGTTTTTTGGTCTCGTCCAGCCTCCATAGTGCTTTGTACGTCGCTGTTATATTCTCTGAGCCGATCTTCTCGGAACCTGAAATCGAAATGAGTATTTAATTCAATTCAGATTCTCTTCGAGGTCTTCACCTTCAAGTAAGAAAACATAATATTTGCTTAGTTTTATAGATGCGTACCCGAAACCACGTGAAACATTTAGCTTGTTCAGTTTTATCCATTAATCAACATTCAGGATGGAAAAGGAACCTTCGGATCATACCCAAATAACGTCGATTATATCTTTAACACTTAAACAAAATTTAGATCACCATCGAATGCATGACATTGTGTTCTGTCGAGACATAAACATTTATGTCTCGCTGACTTCTGAATTCAAATCAGAACTCTAAGAAACAATAAAAAATATTAAACCTATTTTAATTTTCGGCTACCTCTTTAAATCTACGACTTCATGATGAAAACACAAACTAATCAAAGCGATGGTAAGTATCGCGATACGACCGAGAATGACTTCTCCACAGAAAAAAACACGGAATGATGAACTTACAGTTTATAAATAGCAATTAAAATGAATATTACGCCACGATTCATAAGAATGTACAAGTACATACCGGTATACAAGAGTATGTCCTTATTGGGGAGACACCGGGGACTGCGGTTGTCCTTGAGAATGTCTTGCAGTTCAGCCTGATCGATGCGAACGCCTCTCTTCACCGGCTCTCCGCATAGTAATAGTTGTGACTTGTCTGTAAATAAATAAAAAATAAAAAAAACTTGATGTGCTGAAAAAGGTGTCAAGGTGCGCGTTTTCACGTTCTCAACTTCATTATTACTGGATATATTGAATGGTGTTTTAATTAATTTATAGAAGAGCATATTTTGCATTGATATCAACAACGCTGTAAAATTGTAAATAATTGACCAAAAAGAATATTTTAGGTAAAAAATATTGTTTTGTTTTTTTATTTGTTTTTCGTGTCAGTGTGTGGCCAACTCTGGTGTCGGAGTTTTCAGACGGCCCCCTAAGGCCTCCGACATGGCCTAATGATCCTTATCCTTAGACAAAAACCGACAGCTTTACGTGCCCTCCGAAGCACGGTAGCGCTCAGATATAAATGCCACACACGGTCACCCATCCAAGTGGCGACCTGTGCAAGCGTTGCTTAACTTTGCCAATCTGTTACGAATGGCAAGTCAAGTCTCGCTTAGAGCGCTACGAAAAATTATTGTTGATTGCACGTATGACGTAATGCTTTAACCCTGCGGGTTCGACCAAACAAGGGACAATATGTGTTTCCCAAATTGTAGACACTGTTGAATGTTAACCCCACGTGATAAAGTATTTATTCCTACTGCGATAGTTGTGTAAAAAAATAACAAATATGGTTTACTTTACGAATGTTTCCACAACCATCCATAAATTTGTCATAGCTAAATAGTTGACAGATATTTTATGTAAACAGGGCCTGATTCTTCGAAAACCTCATTAACGGTCTATAATTACAATGAAGAATTAAACCTAGATGGCATGTGGCAGCCATAGCTAATAAGGACATTTTTTTTTCAGTAGAACTTAAAAGCCTCTTGTTCCCTAGAAGCAAACAGCGTGGTAATTCTGAAAACTGTCACACAAAAAACCTTACCAATCGAATCCACACTATTGACAACTAAGGACCACACTACAAGCTTACGCAAACAGACCAACGTGTGAGTCATTAATATTAAACATCTTGGCAAATGGAACACCTTTCACAATTAATTAGCAACATAGTAATGGCGTTAAGCAATTCCAATAAAAAACATGACTTAATTAAAAACTTGTGTTTGTCTTTGTTTTGTACCGACAGACGTGAGACATCTGATTCTGTGTACCTACTTCGACTAACTTATTGAAGATTGGGAAAGGGTGAATTAAGTTACAGATTACAGAAACAATATCAGAATAGGCTTGTGTCCTAAAATGTAATTAGCGATTAATTCGTTCCTTTATTAGATGTTAAACTGAAATACCTGACTTTTTCTTCAAAAATCGATCAGCAACATTACTAATTACGGCTTTTTAAAACCTTTTTGAATTTGACATGAAAACGCTGTATCTATCATGGCGTTTGAGTGATATCACAAAGTGCAAAACAAAACTAACCGTGAATGAAGTCTGGTCTGATGTACCCACTTTTATTTCTATAAATTCGATTTGACAAGTAGAAAGTTTGACGTTTTAAGCTGCGCGTCCACCGGATCGGAATCGGAGCGTACGGAGCGGAAGGATTTGTTGCTTTGTATGAATTTCTATGAAACTGCGTGCACTGGATCGGCATTTCTGCGCCTAAGACCGGTATTTGTGCTGATGACGTCATCCGCAGTGAACGCATCATTCGGATTCCGAGCGTTTCAAGTTCTGACGTGTTTGCGACGTTAAACTGTAGGCAAAAATACTTATTCACGATGAACCACGATGTTTTAATTATGTTAGTGGAAAGGTATGAAGAACTTTATAATCTAAAACATGAACATTAACATAATCAACTTAGGAGAGACAATATTTGGGACGAAATTGGGCAAATAAAATCTATTTTCATCTTCTAATAAATCAGAATATAATGTATGATATTCTCCGAAAATTAATCTAATTACAACAATATCCTCGTCACTGTCCTCCTGCTTTAAAAATACCTAAATTGCCGATGCTGAATCCGAATGCAGTGGACGCAGCCCATCGGCATTTTGAAAATGACGACGCTCCGTCCGCTCCGATTTCGATGCGGTGGACGCGCAGCTTTAGTTGTATTTACTACTAAAACGTTAACAAAATGAATGGCGGACGGACTGTTAGACGTAATGCTCTCTGATTGGTGTTCACTTTCACAAGAATAAATATACATTATTTTTAGTTTCAGAATTCTAAAAATAACATTAATCTTACCTTTTTATAATAAATGATAAACTTTATTGACATCTTAAAATCATAATGAATCTTTAGATACTACAATCAAACCGATTTATTCTTAGTGGACACAAGCCTATTTAGATCTTCAAAAGATGAGATATCTGTTATCTTCTTGAAGAATAAAATTGAGACTTGAATCTCATGTCGAATGGAATGTTAAAACAAAGTTCTTAAAAACTAAGATGGATGATACGAAACTTAGGACTAGGACTTATAGGACTGTCATAGTGTTCTATCTACGAATAATAAAACCACCACTGCGTTTGGATGCTAGTATATTACTGAAATTTGAAATGAGAAGTACAGAACATAGAACATAGATATTCGTTCGGAAACTGATATTTACATATATAACACTCCTCCAACACTATTTACAAAAAACATTGTTTATATCTACTACACTCACAAAGTTCTTTGAATCTATAATCTTAATCTAAACTAAACCTTATAATTAATCTTACGCCTACAACTACGCATCGGCCTTGTTTGCTGTGGCTCAGAAAGCCTCTCAGCATGATCATCGGCGATATTTTCATTAGCCTCGGCATTAGCGGGCTCATCAGCACCCATTTCACTTTGGGCTTCAACCCACTCGTCCTCCTCCCTATTATTATTCCCTTCGGCAGTTTGCGATTCATTTTCTCGTGGCGATCGCAGCTCTGTCGTCTCTGCGACAGGCGCGGATGGGAGCGGCGAACACAAGCGCGGGCGCGCATGCGAGGACATGGGGCTGTCCATGACACTATGGCGTGCACCGCGCCACTCGGTCTCAGTAATGGTTACACCTGTATACTTTCTAATCTGGTCAATATGTCTCCTACAATTAACATTATAATCTTTAACAAATATCTCAAACATTCGATTACCTATTACTCTCACAATCTTCCCTAAAGTCCAGATTTCCCTTCTCGCTATGTACCACTTCAACCATACAATATCGCCCACAGAAATTTTTCTGTTCGAGCTTACAATGTTATTAGCCTTATTATTATTATTTAGTAACAAATCGAGCCTAGATATAATCTTTCTGCCAAACATAAGCATAGCGGGGCTTTTGCCCGTTGCACAATGTGGTGTATTTCTATAGTCAAATAAAAATCCTAACATCTTTTCATGAATTACATTTTGTTGATAGTTTTCACTAATTATACATTTTATCATCTTTTTGCACGTTTTAACAGAGTTTTCAACCTGTCCGTTACTAGATGGGTGATATATAGGAGTTGTTATGTAGCGAATACCATTCATTTCACAAAAGTATTTAAATTCGTGCGATTTAATTTTAACATCATTGTCAGAAACTATGACACTCGGTATACCGAACCTGGAAAATAACTCCTTTAATTGAACTATAAGCGCTCGGCTAGAAAGGCCGCAACTCATATGTAAACACTCCAACCACTTGCTATATGAGTCTACAACAATTAAATAAACGCGCTGGTTCACAGTCATATAGTCAATGTGAATACGTCGCCAGGGAGCCGAGTCGCGCGGCCAGGGCGCAGGCGGCGCGCGCGGCGGCGCAGCCCGCGTGCCGGCACATACTGTACACGAGCCCACCCATTCCTCTATATCTCTATCGATGGAAGGCCACCAAAACCTACTGCGAGCATTGCTCTTAGTCTTAACCACGCCAAAATGCCCAGAATGTAGTTCTTTTAATAATCTTTCGCGGTACACCGACGGTATTACCACACGATGGCCTCGAAAAATGCACCCATCTTCTAACTCTAAATCCGTTTTGCAATTGAAATATGGGCGAACCAGGTTACAATTTATTTTTCGAGGCCAGCCCTTTTGCATATATTTAATAACCTTTTGCAGGGTGACATCCTTTTTAGTTTCCGTTTTAATATCGATAAAAGTAAGCGGAGCGACATTAGCATCTAAAAAATTTAGAAAAGATAAATCCTCGCCACCCTCCGCTGTACAGTTAGATTCAGGCAACGGCGAACGCGATAAATAATCTGCCGTGACGTTATTTTCACTCTTTATGTACTGTACGCAATAATTATAAGCAGACAAGATTATTGCATAACGTTGAAGCCTTGACGCCGCCATGACCGAAACGCCGGTTTTTTTGCCAAAAATAGAAAGCAATGGACGATGATCAGTCCTTAGAATAAATGGTTCCTGACGTCCATATAAATATTGGTGAAAATATTTTACAGCAAAAATTATAGCCGTTGCTTCTTTCTGGATTTGACTGTAATTCTGTTCACTAGCCGATAGCGATCTTGAAGCGAATGCTAACGGGCGCTCGAGATGCGGAGCCTCGCTATCGCGCTGCGCCAAGACTGCACCGAGCCCAGCCGGGCCTGCATCTACTGTCAACACTAACTGCGCGGTGGGGTCAAAATGAGCAAGTACTCTTTCTGAAGAAAGCTCAGCTTTTACATTTTGAAATGCACGCTCGTGGCTATCGTTCCATTCCCACTGCGCCCCCTTACGAAGCAATTTATGCAACGCATGTAATTTAGCGGATGCGTTCGGGATAAAATTACGATAGTAATTAATTAAGCCTAAGAATCGCTTAACTTCTGTGACATTGGTTGGCCGTGGCGCATTTAAAATTGCGTCAGTCTTCTTAGGACAAGTTCTTAAGCCATTTTTATCTATAATGTAACCTAAATACGTGACACTATCCTGAAAAAAACAACATTTTTCTTTTTGTAATTTCAAACCGGCGTCTGATAATCTATGTAACACCTCATTTAGCCTACTAAAATGCAATTGTTTAGATGGCGCAGTTACACATACGTCGTCCAACCATATACTCACACCTTCTATTCCAATCAGCAATGACTCCATCGCTCGTTGGAAAATAGCCGGTGCATTTGCCAAACCATATACGAGTCGAGTATATTTAAAAAGTCCTTTACTCGTGCTAATCGTAGTGAGCTCCTGTTACGTTTCATCTAACACAAATTGATTATATGCGTTGCTAAGATCAATTTTACTATAACTCTTGCCACCACCTAACTTCGCAAAAACCTCTTCAATCCTAGGCATAGGATATTTCTCTATTTCTAAGTCTTTATTTAATGTTATCGAGAAATCACCGGCTATCTTAACCTTGCCATTTTCTTTTAAAACAGGAACAATAGGGGTACCATATTTCGAAAATTTAATCGCTTGTAATATTCCTAAGCCTACCAGCCTATCTATTTCCTCCTCCACCTTTTTCTTAAGGGCGAAAGGCACAGAACGTGGCTTAAAAAACTTTGGTTGAGCGCCTTCTTTTAAAATAAGTTTAACTTCAAATTTATTGAATCTACCTAACTCGCTAGTAAACAAGTTAGAGTACTTAGATATAAGTTGCTGCATTTCTTTCGTGTCGGAGTTATTCATAGACAAAGCTTTAATATTATTTAAATCCGAAGAAAAATATATCCTAAACTTTGACATAAAATCTCGCCCCAGCAGTGGGGGTCCTGCGTTCGGCATAACAAATATTTTAATTTCGTGAGAATTGTTTAAATATGTTACCTTAACTTGAAAATATCCCAGAGGCGAGATTCTATGGCCGCTATAAAGACACATTTTCACGTTACATTTTAATAAACTATGATTGCGAAAAAATTTATTGTAAAGCATTTCGGATATAACACTAGCTCCCGAGCCAGAATCCAACTCCATGTCTAGTCTAATATTGTCAATTAACACGTTTATAATTACAGGCGAGTTACTTACATACCGCAGATTGTTTAACTCACAATTTTCGCAGTCACTTTGTTCATATTGCCTTTCTTCAGTGTTCAAGCACTGCAAACGAGACTCAAACTTATTAGCACTGCACATCTTCTTTAAGTGACCTTTTACACCACACACCCGGCACTGATAGTTTTTATACCGACACTTTTCGACGTTGTGATTTCTGAGTCCGCACGCCGTGCACCGGCGGATCTCCCCGGAACGGTCATTCACGTAGCCGGCGGCTGCGGCCGGCTCGCGTTGTCCGCGCTGCCCACCCATCCGGTACACAGGTTCCTCCTTGATCTGGGTCTTACTGGCGATCGGCGCGGCTGCGTCCACTGCCGCGGCCCCAGCACGAGCCAAGCGCGCATATGCCGCCTGCTGAGCTATCTCCAACGCCTTCGCGAAAGTTAGCTTGGCTGCATCCTCTTCAAACAGCCGGTCACGCTCCCGACATGCCGCGAGCCCTAGTATGAACCGGTCTCGCAGTAACATATCTAATGCTTCACCAAACTCACAATGAACGGCTAAGCCCCTCACGCGTGCCGCCCATTGTTCTACACTCTCGCCCTCAGATCTTCTCGACTCATAAAATTTCTCTCTATCAGCGAAAGTACAACGTTTCGGTGTGAAATGTTTGTCTAATTTTTCTACTAGCTCCTCGAACTTTACTTCCTCGAGTACTTTAGGATGAAGTAAGTTCCGTGCAAGGCGGTAACTATTGTCCGAAAAATGTGTCAGTAACAAGGCACTACTATTTTCCGGTTTTACGTCGTTTAGCTTAATAAACTGCAATAGCCGACCTCTAAAAATTTGCCACTCTTGAAAATCGTGATCAAAACATGCAAGATTTCCTATAATGTTCGACATTTTACACAAATATTATTTTCATATTTTATAGAATGCGCGCGCAATTCAAATTCGGAACGCGGGCAACCTCGTCGCCAATGTTCTATCTACGAATAATAAAACCACCACTGCGTTTGGATGCTAGTATATTACTGAAATTTGAAATGAGAAGTACAGAACATAGAACATAGATATTCGTTCGGAAACTGATATTTACATATATAACACATAGGCTCGCTCTTTAAAATTATAGTAGCTGAATTTGCCAAATCAGGTCAGCATAGTGTAAATGAAAAGCAAGTTTAAATACATTTTTTGAACATATTTTAAATGTGCAACTAATGTAAAGATATGAAATCTTTAGATTACTTCTACAAAATGGAAAAGCTAACTGATTTCGTCACGCAATTGCAGTAAAGAGCTCATAAGACTACTTACCATATTCCGACGGTGGTATGCACTCGTTGAGATATATCCTCCCTTCAGGGTTCTGGTGACCACCGACTAGCCTCTCGATGCTGTAGTACTCTTCGTTGTTAAACACGTAGCAGTGGCCTTTGAACTCTATTCGGTACGTTTCTGTTGTACTGGAAATTATTGATATTTTTGTTAAATACGCAATATAAAGGCAAGTCATAGCTTTATGTTACGGTTAGTTTGAGCAAAGGCGTCTATATACCTATATTATTTATACTCGTAAAACTTTATGCTCAATCCAAGAAAACTACTTATTTCTATACTATTTTTATAAAACCTTCGCGTATGAGCGTAGTCTCTCCCTATTTATCCATTTTAGGATGAACATAATATTATGTTAAGAGGCTACCTCGAAGGTCAAAAAATCGTGCAGAGGTCATCGCTTAGTGTTAGCTATAAAGTTGAATATCGCACGGTTTTTGACATGGCATGCCATCACGAAACTGTCTGAAATCTTATTTCGTTCATAACTCAAGTAATAATCGTTATAGAGAAAATTCGTTCAACAAGTTCCTAATAAACTAGCTCTTCTTTAGGTGAGTAGCAATTTCAAGGCGAAAAGTTAAGTATTTTTTTTAAATAACCATAAAAATATTTAGGGAATGCATGTTTTTTAAAATTAAAATTGTATCGAGCGAAAATCTTTCAATCGTGTATCTATCCGAGCAGTCCCTAGATAAAGACCTGATAAATAATATACAAAATTTTCACTTTGCTGGTGTGTCTCACTGCTTCAAAATCATTAATCAAAAAGGCCATACATTTTCGAGGTAGCGCCTTAACAAAAGCTGTCTAAAGTTGCTTTTTTAGTCGAGTTTGGGCGTGAATGGGATATCCCTCAATTGAAACTAAGTGTATTACTTCAGTCTTAGGCGCCCTTCGCTGGTGAATTGTATGTATAACCTTTAAAAAAAATGCCCTCTAAGCTTTCAGTAACAAAGGTAGATATTTTACAAGTATTGAAATTTTTATTGGTATAGATACGCGCAGATAGCCGCAAAATTTTAATTTTGAAAGAAATGCGTAAAATTGTGTAGTTAACATTTCAACTCACGCCGGTAAAAAACCCTCTTAATAATATTCACGGTTTCAATAATAATCTCCTGGAGAACATACTGATTGCTACTACAAAATTCCTTTTATCAAATTAGCAACATCATACCAAGAACAAAAAAAAAACAGAAATACTACCGCGCGAGCATCAAACCTGAATGAAACAATGAATTCATCGAACTCATCACATTCGTAACAAGCTGTCAGAACTCACAGTATCTTTACTATAAAACATTAAAAATAGTTCGCAAACGACTTTTTTAAGCGTCAACTACATTGCATAATATAAAATACGAACCTGTTCTTAGTGCACACATCTAAATAGTAAACATTGTAGTCGTCTTGACACTGCCTCAGTATGTAGCAGCCATGCTTTTTGCCCCGTTTCTCCTCCAACTTCCGATACGAAAATGCACCGCTAAAAACGTGAAACGTTTTTGTTAAACGAAAATTCTCAGTAATTTATTTTATATGCACCCCTTACACTAAACAGACTTACCCAACGGGACCGTGGCATTTTATCCGTTGAAGCTCTTTTAGCGATGGTGTTTCGTCGTCTTTTGATAGATTGAACGTCCATTTTACCATTAACCTTTACACAAAAGAAAATACAATTTATAATATGACCAAAATTTACATAGTGTCGAAATCTGCTATGATTTTAGGTCGTTACTATGACGAAAGGAATTTATCGCAATTGCGGCCGGCAAAAAACAAGACTCTTCGAAGGTTTACTTTTAGGGAACACCCAGAAGTTGTTGTTGTGAAACCGACCTTGTGTGGTTCACTAAAATTAATAATGGTTGAATGGGTCAACTACTACTTCTAATCCCTATAAACAGTTTTTTTTTAGCTTTATTTATATTGGTAGAACTATTCGTGTATAACACAAAGTTTTTTAACATAGGTTTCAAACTTATAACATTCCATGCACTAACAATGAAAATATAACCGATTTATCACAGCTTCATTGGAACAAAACGAAATACACATATGTAATTATTACATACATACATACATAACGTCACGCCTTTTATCCCCGAAGGGGTAGGCAGAGGTGTATTTCTACACCCACTTTTCGCCAGATATACTTTAGTCCCACGTAATAAGGGGCGAGCCTATTGCCGTACCGGGCACATTTCCAGACTCCGTGCTGCTACTGAGAATTTCGTGAAAGAAAAACCCAATAACACTGCCCGACCTAGGAATCGAACCCGGGACCTCCCGATCCCACGCGTACATTTATGCCGCGAGACCAACGAGGCAGTCGTATAGGTTTTGTGTCGAGTTTTCCGTCTCTACGCAAAGATGGTATTTGCATCGTGTTATCCCTTAGTCGCCTCTTACGACACCCACGGGCAGATAGGAGGTGGTGACACTTGTATTCTATGCCACACGGCAATATGTAATTATTATTGACAACTAATATTAATATACATACATGACCCAAAACCAATGAGTGAAAATTGATCCAACATTATGACCGTTTGCTAGACACTGCAGACCATATTAAGTAAACCCTGTGACGGATCTCCGAGGAATAGTTAAAATCAAATGTAGTAAAAAGATAATCTTACCTGTAATATCCATCACAAACTGATATAAAGGACGATAGCTGTTCTTCTGATTTGAATTTGAAAAATAACGGCGTGCCTCGTCTTGATATCTCTAGCGAATTCTCACCATTCCGCGTCAAATAAATTAATTCTTCTATCTTACATATATGAGACCACTGAAATAGAATATTTAAATAAAGTCTGTTCGGTATAAATCAAATAATTATGAAAAATCTGTATATTATATAAAAAAATTGGGCAAGTGCGAGTCGGACTCGCGCACGAAGGGTTCCGTACCATCATCTTTAAAAGAAAATCACGTTCGTTGTATGTATACTTAAATACTTTATGAGTTTCTACCTGTTTATTAAGATCGAGTAACAAATTGCTTAAAAATTACGTTTGTTGTATGGGAGCCCCCCTTTATTATTTACTTTTTTTTAAATTTAATTATTTATTTTGAAAGGTAATATACAACTACATATTCTGTGAAAATTTTAAGCGTCTACCTGTTACAGTTAGTAATTTTGAGCAAAAAATACGAAAAAAAAAACACTTTTTTTGTATGGGACCCCCCTTTAATATTTTCATTTTTTTTATTTTTAGTATTTGTTGTTATAGCGGCAACCGAAATACATAATTTGTGAAAATTTCAGCTTTCCAGCTATCATGGTTTATGAGATACAGCCTGGTGACAGACAGACGGACAGACAGACAGACAGACAGACAGCGGAGGCTTAGTAATAGGGTTCCGTTTTTTACCTTTTAGGTACGGAACCCTAAAAATTGCGATAATGACTGACTGACAAACAACGCCCAGCCAAAACTATTGGACGCAAGAATCAGAAAGTTGGCATGGTCCCTGGGGACCATAACGGCCCGGCCACGGCCGAGTTTATAGGTATACTCAAGTGATCGGGCACAAAGAGTTAATTTAAGAATGTTTTTCCGATCGTAGGTTGCGGAATATTTTAGATAATAAATAACTTATACATACAAACCAGTTGTCTCATGATAACAATAAAATTATAAATATTATAAAACAGCTAGCATAACAGACATATATTTTTGGACGCACTACAATGTTCAAGTTTTTATTTATGTAAGTAGATCAGAAACTCCGTGTGGTGACGGATTAAGAATACGAATTTTCACCACCTCATATCATTCATGGGTCTCGTAAGAGCCGACAGAGGGAGCACATTTTGCAGAGAACAGCACTGCAAGAGAAGGAAAACTTGATACAAACCCTATACCAACCCGTTTGGCCAGCGTGGTATAGTAGGCCAATACCTCCTTTCAAAGGAGAGGCCTAGTCCAGCAGTGGACTGTTAAAGGCTGATGATGCACTTGTTTATTTCGATTTAAGTTATTTAGCTTGGAAATTGTTCGACTATGCACAACATAACGGCAACATAATCAATGTATATTGAAAACAAAGTACACACGATACCTATGTATATTGATTTTACTGATATTATCAGTCTGGCATAGGCCACTACTGGATATAAGCCTCTCTAATGGCACGTCACTGAGCCCGATTTACGGCTTTTGGTGTCCAACCGAAACTCAATTAAATGTCAATAAAACCTATAACGGATAGAATCCGTGAACCATATATTGATCTCCACGTGTAACATTAGCGTAAACCCAAGAAAATACTACGTTATCTATATATTTTTACCAGTTCAAGGAAGACTCGAAGATGATTATTAATGAGATGGCGTATTGGGATACCCAGAAAGATAAATTATCATAAATAAATATTATGAATTAACCGAACATTAATCATTTTTGTTATCTCTCATATGCCATTATTTATAATTTTACAAACATAATAATGTAATTATAAAAAAAATCAGCACACCAAAATGTTATTTAACGTAACGCAGTGTGTTTGATTTTCTTATCAAAATTTAAATTTTTAACATTAAGGACTTTAGGAAAAACGTAAAACCTCCTAAAATGTTTGATAATAACTTAAGCAAATTTAGTATTTCCAAACTTAATTAAGTTCGTAGTTATTAAACCTAATATAAAGCCCTTATACAGCCAAGTTAAGCGTCATACATTTTATTTACATTTTACTTCTGTAGCGAGTGGCCGCCACCGGCCACATGTGTGCGTCTATACAAAATAATTATATGAAAAATGTGTGTTAAGTGGCTGCCGCTGGCCACCAGTGGCTGTGGTCGGTGGCCCGTTTGCGCCGACCCTAATTAAGAAGAATACCATTTGTGACATGATTATGACACTGACATTAGATCGAAACTGCATTTTGAACAAATATAGTTAGGAGAATTGTGTCTCAGAATATAAGCTTATCCATAGAGCCACTGCCGTCTGTTAAATGCGGAAAGAGCTTATCGTAAAATATATGGATTAAAAATTCATAATGTAATTGTTACTTACTTCACGTTTAACAGTATTGTACAGTCTTATCCCGGACTGGTGGGGGTGAAAGGGCGCCACGACCACTTTGACAGGCGTGACATCATTGCCGTTCTGCCACAGAACATTGTCATACTCCTCCGCCAAGTAATTTGGCGCCAATATATACAATTGTTGCAGGTACAAGTTCTTTATGTAGCTGAAATAAATAATATTCGATAAATATTTAGGTATCTGTGAATGGAAACATGATTTTGGATTTGAAGACACAAATCTGTTTCCAAGCTCAAACCACCTCGATACTATACAATTAACATACGATGCTAAATTTAAACAACAGAACACTTTAAAATCGTATTTTCGACAAGAAAATTCTACCGAAGTGGGAAAATTACAAGATAGTACCACCAAGTGGGATGTATCATCCAGCAAAAGAGAGCACGAGGCAATATAGAATTGAAAGAGGATTACGCGGGCGTAAATCTTTACATGAAAGAAATTCATTACCGCGACAAAATACTCCTATTCTACCATAACCTATCTGTCGCCTTGCTCATATTATGAGATATTTGTTGGCGGCTCTACCTAAAAGCATAGATTATAAATTATATAAATACACGACGTTTCGGCCTGTGTCTTCCTATAACGAAGGCCGACATAAGTCGGCAAAAGGTTAGGGGGAAAAAGAGGTATTTATAATCTTTAGAATAAGTATTTATCTACTCGATTAAGACCCATCAACAGGGTATATACATATATTTTGATTCTAATAATAGTGGTATTAGAACGAGAATGTTTGAGGATTAATGTTTGTTACTACTTCACCCGGTAACTACTGAACTGGTTTTGATTAAACTTGTAGTACTATAGCTTATACATCATAATCGCACATACGTGATAACCGATAACTACGCGGGAGGAGCCATGTATAAAAAAGCTAGCATAGTATCATTATCTTCCTAGTGTTATCCCAGTTGCAACCCGGGGCCCGTTTACTGCTCTTACCGGATTTGACTGAATATTAGCTTACTGTCTGACCTCCGCAACCCAAAGGGACAGCTATTTTCCATGGTTTAATCTAATGTCAGTTTATTGATTATTCAGAGGTATACGTCACGGCATGAATGTTAAGCGCTGAGAGTATCTTGCGGTGGTGTAAAATTGCGGGAGTCGAAAATTTTCAAAAATGTGCAAAAATGTGCTGCGGATACGCAATATTAAAGTCGATATTTTGTAAATTATATTGCTTCATTGGTGTGACGATGTCATTTACAATAATTTTATCAATGACTATCGACAAATGCAAAAATACCATCTTATTTCTTCAGCGCTCAACAACCGTGCCGCGACCTATACAGACTATAACGACTGTCAAAGATCTTCATAACAGCCGGGACTGACGGCTAAACACGCTCTCTGAGGCACAGAACAAGCGATAATTAATAATTCAATGTGCAAATAATTTCGAAAAGTCTGTTTTGCGCGCCGTGGATTCGAACACGATACCCTCTGCATGGCTATCGCTGCCTAGCATAGTATGAAGTAAGTTAACCATGAGTCAACTGTAAAACCTTGTAATGCACCATCATACAAGTTTTATTTTACTCAGAAATGTTACACCTGAATGCGCTCTTCATAAACATCATGTAACAGACATCAACAGCTTGTATTAAATGATGGTCACTGCTCATTTGATGCACAAAAACTGGTTTTTTTTTTTTACTAAAAGAGATTTTTCCTCGTCATGTGTCAACCTAGATGTTGAGACATATTTGCATAACCTACTGATACTTGTTCGGTGTCTCCACGCCCAATAGATAAATAATACTAGTTAAAACGTATTTATACACGTCATTAACGCGGTGAAATGAATACCGTAAAATGGGGTGAATAGACACAGATTTCAACTTTAACATCGATTTTATTAGATATTTTGAATGAGAGTCATTATTGAAGCATTTTGAAATCATGAGTTAAGTTGTAATTTACTCATTATTTGTGCTTCAAATTAGTAAAAACAGGACATTAATTAGTAAATTAAGAAAAAGTAAGCGTTTTCTATTTACCTTGAAACAGGGGTCAAAAGATACGGGAAGGGGGTGAATAGAGAAAAAACGCTAGGGCTGTCAAAATCAACTTACATTTTTATTCAATATATCAACATTGTTATTAATCAGGCAACTATGTATTTTTTTAATAAACCAGGTATCAACATTTACCTCTTTAATCATACAGGTAGGCACCTGCCTAAATATAAACAATATTTTCAATGGTTATCTGACAAAAAGGTGCGTATGATGAACTAACCTGGATTGACAACCCTAAAAAACATATTTCTATTGACCCCCCTCTCGTATCTATTAACCTCCCACGCGTATCTATTCACCCCCAATGGCGTATCTATTGACCCTAACGGCGTATCTATTAACCCCCTTCCCGTATCTATTCACCTCGAATTCGAGCAAAATAGCTAGCTTCTCAATTTTAATAGAAAAAGAATGTAAAACAATCAAACACGGACACTTTCCTTTGTTTTTCTTAAAGATGGGAAATGTATGTATCGAATAATACACATCTACAGGGTGAACACAACCAATAACTTGATGTTTATAGAAAATTTATAAAGAACAAAAATTACTTGTTTTCACACCTTCACTTTAACCGCTTATATCTATATGAAATTTCAACTTGACGTAAATTTGTGTGTGGTGAGCCTATAAAAAACATGTTGCCACGTAGAAAATCACAGAGAAAATCATTCGTTATAGGGCTAAATAACAAACTAGAGTCAACAATATCAAACTTCCGGACTTTTTTCTATTCACCCCACGATTTCTATTCACCCCATTTTACGGTACATAACATTATTTGAAGCGTCTTCGATTTTTAAAATCTATCTTTTTGGACCTCTAGTGATGTAGAGATACGTAATCAATTGCAAACAGACGCGAGAAGACAAGTGTAAATCAAGGCTCCGGAACTACCCTAGAATACACGCTTCAGGCAGACGCATCTGGGAGACCTGACAAATCTCTGGACTCAGACTATCGATCCCGAATTCAGACCAGCATTAAATATTTATTGCTTCATTATCCAAGACCGTGATCAAAATGACGGTTTATAGTTAAAAGTCCTAGTCCCTCATGACCTCACATCTATCTCTTAGAAGTCGGGTTTCTTTTGTGAAAACTGTCGTCAATAAGCATACATACATAACGTCACGCCTTTTATCCCCGAAGGGGTAGGCAGAGGTGTATTTCTACACCCACTTTTCGCCAGATATACTTTAGTCCCACGTAATAAGGGGCGAGCCTATTGCCGTACCGGGCACATTTCCAGACTCCGTGCTGCTACTGAGAATTTCGTGACAGAAAATCCCAATAACACTGCCCGACCCAGGAATCGAACCAGGGACCTCCCGATCCCACGCGCACATTTATGCCGCGAGACCAACGAGGCAGTCGTCTAGGGTTTGATATCGAGTTTTCCGTCTCGACACAAAGATGGTATTTGCATCGTGTTATCCCTTAGTCGCCTCTTACGACACCCACGGGAAGATAGGGGGTGGTGACACTTGTATTCTATGCCGTCAACCACACGGCAATAAGCAAATGGAATAATAATATAAATTAGCATATCTTCGCTATCACTACAACTCAAAGTAATGTATTGTCGCGTAAATACCAGTACTAGTCTTAATGGGCATATACTGCAAACATATAAATGTACTCGATTATCTAGATAAAAAGGTCATTGACCCAAACACGACAATAATATGTGATTTCATACAAACATTTAAATTCTGCTCAGATCTTATGACTAAGAAATCGGCGGATACTAAAAAGGTGAATTTCGGTGAAAAAAATTATGGTAACACTGAACGGAGTTGCCGGTACGCAGAAACTAATCTGCCGTGCAATATTTTGTTTTTATATTTTTTTCTTTTTCTTATTATGTTTTGCATTACATGTTTCGTGTGTACATTGTGTAAAAATAAATACTTTTTCATTCTCTTTCTTTCTTTCTATTGTGAATTCAATCGGACACGGATGAATGCAAATGGTCACACTAGATCAATTAATCAATGAAACGGCACGGCTTAAGCATCGGGAAAGTGGTTTTCTCAATACAACTGGCGTATTTTTAAGATACCTATTAAAATGTGTTGCATATCACTGACTAGTAGTAGAGATAATTGTTTTGAACTGCAGTAGCCCAGGTTAAAATACGAATTTCCATTCGACGTCACCTTGCTGGGAAAACATGAATCAAAGATTAGTTGTTTAATCATTAGTTCCTTGAAAAGTACCTCAGTCTCAGCTTGTCTGTAATAGATTCAACATGTGAATTGTAAAGTAGTTATAGCCTTAAAGAAAAGTACAGAAATAACGAATGATTAGAAGGGGGGCGAGGACTATCTCCTTTATTTGGCTCGTTTATCTTGATCTGTAGGTACTAAATCCTTTCGTTACTGACTGACTGACAGACATAGCATAGCCAAAACTATTGGGCAGGACAAGCTGAATTTTTTTCATGTACCTATGTTCCTTGGGAATCGTAGGGGTGCACTAAGAGATTTCTGGGCAACGGGAAAAAACGGCAAAAAAAATGTGCTGGTATAGTTGCGGCCATCCTGTAGTTACTTTTAATGTTGTACAACTGATACGACATCTGAATAGCCTTACCATACCTTTCCAAAAATTTGCAGAATTGATAAAAGTAAAATTATATGCTCAAAAAAGACACTCCTTCTTCCGTGGCCTACTGCGTCTCACAGCATCATTTGCAACAAGAGCACAACTGAGCACTGAAGCACGTTATAAAATTATTACAATTCGGGCTGGCCGGCGAGGGGCTGGTTGGCCGATGAAAAACTATGCCGGCCTCCGCTAGCGTACTGGCCGCCGGCTGCAAACCGCCGCGTCGGAAAATAAAAACTAATTAATTTGTGACAAACGTCAACACTTGTATATATTGTGTTTATATAATTTTTATAGTTTGTTATTTTAAGTGTTTTAAGTTTTTAAGTTTTCTGGATTATGTCGTGCAACGTTGGCAAAAGTGTTGCAGAAATAGGTGCCAGTCTACCTTGCACATCGACAACGCTGGTGCGCTGCCCTATTTGCTCCCAGGCACGTTATTTTAAAGGTGAGCGGGGCTTAAGGGTACATTTTGGTAAAGTTCATAAACACCAGAATGTACCTTCTGGCCCCAATACATCAATACACAATAGTATACACACTGAGCAAATAGTCTCCTGCGAAATTCCTTTTTGGCAATATTTGGGTAAATTAAAAAATTCAGTTCCGATTATCAAACGAATTCCCCGTGGCGCAAGGCCTTAGGCACAGTGCATAGGCCTTGTGGTACGGGAGAATTCAGTGACGGCTTGGGAGCAACTTTTCACTTTCCCTTACAGAATTTTACACGCACAAGATGATCGGCTATCAAAAAAAACACTAACAACCAAAATAAAAGAAAACTGCAATGTTTCGGCGTCAAAATTACTGGACTATACACCCAAACCATACCGTAACAGTACTATCTACCACCACGTAGAAACCAAACTAAGGGAAGGTGACATCAGGGGAGCGTCCAGACTCCTATTTAGCAGCGATGTGGTGGCGCCTTGCTCTGCAGACACACTCGCGAGTCTCCAGAGCAAGCATCCAGCGCCAGGGGATAATCTTTCCTTTCCTGACCCACCTGACTCTGTTTCAGATTGCCTCAGTATTACAGCCAAGGACGTAGTTGCAGCCGTTTGCTCCTTCCAAAGCGGGTCTGCTGGTGGCCTCGACGGCTTAACACCACAGCATTTAAAGGATCTTGTGTGTGCAAGCGCCGGGTCGGCCGGCGACGCGCTTTTGAAGGAGCTTACGGCTTTAATTAATCTTATGCTCTCCGGTAATGTGAACGATGCCATCGTCGATATTTTGTATGGCGCAAATCTGTGCGCCTTGAGGAAGCGAGACGGTGGCATTCGTCCCATTGCCGTTGGGTGTACGTTCAGGCGTATGGCAGCCAAGATTTGCTGCCGCCATTATAACACCTCCATTTCTTGTAAATTTCAGCCACAACAGCTGGGATTTGGTTCCAGAGGCGGCTGCGAGGCTGCCATACATGCCCTGTCAACATACCTTGGCTGTAATAAGGGTGAGGTTATCCTGAAGGTAGACTTAAAGAATGCCTTTAACTCGGTTAATAGGGACACCTTGCTGACACAAGCTAAATTAGAAACACCCGAAATTTTCAGTTTTCTTTGGCAGTGCTACAGGCACCCTTCAAAATTGATATATAAGGAAAATGTTTTGGAATCCGCCGTTGGCTGTCAACAAGGCGATCCGCTTGGACCACTACTCTTTAGCTTGGCCATTCACCCAATTATCAAAGAGCTAAATTCAAAATTTAACATCTGGTACCTGGATGACGGGACCCTTGCAGGTGACGTAGACTCAGTTTATCAAGACCTGGCACTTCTAAAGTCGAAATTTTTATCCATTGGCCTAGAACTTAATCCCAGTAAATGCGAAATTTTCATTAACGATAATTTAGACAAATCCGATATACTTTCAAAATTTCAACATCTTGCTCCCAATATTACTCACGTTGAAAAAAGTGCTCTTCGCCTCCTTGGGTCCCCAATATTAGACGAAGGTTTCGATTCATTTATACAAGAAAAAATTCAAAATTTTAGTGATATTTCAGACAGGTTACTCAAAATTAATATGCATTCGGCTTTTACTATTATCAAGTATTGTCTTTTTGTCCCTAAATGTACACACGCTCTTCGATCTTCCCCTTTTTGGAAAAACCCATCTGCACTCGCCCAAATTAACAAACTTATACAAATTACTTTAAGCAAAATTCTAAATCTGGCCCTGAACGACCGAATGTGGCTACAGGCGTCCTTGCCTGTACGCCTGGGCGGCCTTGGCGTTCGCAAAATTACTGACGTAAGCTTACCAGCATTCCTGTCCTCGGTCCACAGCACTGAAGAATTGACCAGGAAAATTTTAGCACCCACACTGGTCAATTCTGAGGTGCCGTGTAAGACCGATGCCATGAATGCTTGGAGAATGGCTTGTCCAAGCACCGAGTTACCCCGATTCCCATCTTCTCAGAGGCAGTGGGACGGGCCGCTTTGCAGCGTGGTACGAGAAAATCTCTTAAGTACGTCGTCCAATGCTGCAGAGCGTGCTCGTTTGCTGGCTGTGGGAGAGTGGGAGTCAGGGCTTTGGCTTCAGGCACTGCCATCGTCCAACATAGGTACCATGTTGGACGATACGACCTTCCGCATTGCTTCTTGCCTTCGATTAGGTGCGCCATGTGTTTCTCCACATCGCTGTCACTGTGGAGAGGCTGTCGACAGCCTTGGTCACCATGGTCTGTCATGTAGCAGGAGCGCAGGTCGTATTTCACGACACGCCAACCTCAATGACATACTTCGTCGGGCTCTTGTCACCGCTGGCGTTCCAGCCCAACTTGAACCTCAGGGCTTGGCACGCGACGATGGTAAGAGACCAGATGGTATGTCGTTACTCCCATGGAAGCTGGGTAGGCCTTTGGTGTGGGACGCAACATGTGTCGACACCCTTGCGCCATCTCATCTTCCTAGCACAGCGGGTTGTGCGGGCGCTGCTGCTGCTTCAGCGGAGACTCTCAAAAGGCGCAAATACATAAATCTAGTAGGGGATTATGTATTTGAGCCGTTTGGAGTTGAAACGTTGGGACCATGGGGTCCAAGTGCGAGATCTCTTTTTAGAGATCTTTCAAAGAGACTTGTTGACACCTCGCGTGACCAGAAGGCTGGTCTGTATTTGGCACAAAAGATCAGCATTGCCATACAACGTGGCAATGCTGCCAGCATTCTGGGCACGCTTCCAATTGATGGCGATGTGGAGGATTTCCATGACGCCCTTTAAATTCTGCTTTTACTTTTTTTTTTATGTATTTCCTTTTATTTGTTAGTTTTTTAAGTATAGAAATTATTGTTTTAATTTATGTGTAAATAGCCACTTAGTTATAGTTAGTTTTAACAAAATTTATATTTATTATCCGTTAAATTCATATAATAACATTAGCCTTACCATAGATAGATATTAGTAAACTTACGTCATGAAAAAAGATCTTCGTATAACCATAAACAAAATCAACATTCGACCGCAAAAAATAATTTATTGTTAAAAGTTAATTAAATCAACTAATACTTCATATGAATAAATTCATATTAAACGAATACATTCGAATCACTTCAACTGAATAATAGGATTTTTTATTGCCGACCGCACAACGCCAGTTTGCGATCGATGATTTGCAGGCATAAGTTCCGTGTGGCCGGGATACTTCGTGTTGGCCATTATGTTAATGTCAAACAATGTACTCTATCCTTTACGCCTATTAAGATTCAAATCAAATCCATTTACTGGAGTACACAATTCATAAAAGAAAGCAACAGTTAGTGGGAGCAACGGATGAAGGATAGATGCAGACTCAGGAAGACAACCATGCGTCAAGTTAATGTCTTCAGATTATTTTTGCAATTCATTGTAAGTACTTGCTTGGATTGGTAGACTTTACTATAAAAGCCTCTTCATCAAGGTCATAACGTAATCCTCGGAGATTAGAGACCGTTTTCTAGTCCAACTTAATTTGGCATATCTTACCTATATAAGCTTTTCTGCATGGAAGTTGGAACCTATGAAACTCATTTTGGTTGTAATACATTTTCTTGGTACAAAAACGATAGCTTTTCATGAATTGTGTAATAAGGTCTATTTAATAATCGCTCTTATGATACAATAGCAATCTACTTTTGAACAAGCGTATTCATTGACCGGAATATTAAAGCTATAAATAATTCGGCCTCGACTTCTACATACATTATTATTCGAAAAATATAGCTATACATACATATGTTAATCCACAAGTCCGCCAATTCTAGAGAACTATAAGGATATGTTTACCGATTCTACGAAACAATTGATTCAAAAGTCAATCTCCTTAAAATTTTCCTTCTACCTTTTTTTTAAACTATTAATCTCTTGACTTGAGTAAGTAATTAAAAACTTTATTTAATGAGTCATCATAACCAAGAAAAGAGAGAAAAAGATAACGAAATCATAGCCGACAAAGTCAAATGCAAGACTAAAATAGAAAACGATAAGTGCTTCCGTTTCCCTTCTCAAATATCGATTCTTTAAAACCAAAAATAGAACACGCGACGAATGGTAAAAAAACAGTTAAAAGGTCAGTTCGGCAAACAACAATAGGTTAGTGGATATAAAGATACTTACTTGACGTTATGTCCGACGGAGCAGAGCTTGGGCAATTGGTCATGTGCGTGCTTCTTTGCGACGTGACCATGTCGCCTTACAATAACTTTTGGTATATATTTTTTATAATCCCTCACAACGTCGTTTACTGACAATTTTTCCTCAGCTGTGGCACGTGTCCTGAATCAAAAACATACATGTACTCGCAACTTATCACGTAAAGTAGCCGTTTTTGGTGATACAAACGTGAATATATTACATAACAATACTAACGGGCACTATCTTGAGCGAGAAGACTTTACATACAATGCAAAAATAATACGTTTAAGATCGTTGATTTATTTATTTATTTTATTTGCTCACCAACAACTGTTAACACTAACAATAGCATAAAGTACAACTAAAGAATAACAACATAATCAAGTGTCACAGTTATTTATATATGCACAAATCTTTAAGTCCACAGTCTGAGCAATTGATACGTATAAGCAGCAATACTATGGCAATTTGATACTATTACTAAAATGCCTAGTAGGAAGGAAAAATATATTTCTAAAGCGCGCTATTTTAATGTTACCTTAAGCTTAAAATAACACTAAGGTTTCAAGCACGTTTCAGTTCTAAAATAAATTACTGGAAAGATTTACAAAAACCATGCAACGTCAACACTTTTAACAAGTAGTATTCAAGTACATTATATCTATAGGCAAGGCATACAAGTCAGCTCGAAAGATGTGTGTACTGTGTCCAATCCAATTGGCAATTCAAAACCTATGACATCAGTCGACGGGGGAGCCAACTGTATCTGGACACTTATTAGGTACATATATGTATAAGAGATCTAGTACTGCAGATTATACATTCAGCTTGGTCACGAGTCATAAAAGAGAGTTCTTTTGTATTGTCCTGGTTGCGATCAAGGAGTTTGCCATGTAGAGTCTGTAAGTTGTTGATCGTTATACCATAGATAGAGAGAGTATTGGTAAAGAGTAACTATAATAGACAAATAATATGAATATGATAATCGCAAAATTGCTGAAAGAAATGAGGACCATATGGGCTAGGTATGGCATACCGTTGATCCGATGTCGATCCTTCGCAGGAGGCAACAAAGTCATTTACTTTTTGTATTGTTTTCTTTGGTAGCCTTCTGGCACTTCAGCTTTAGTCACACATAAAACGACAGTTGATCAGAAACAATGGCGTAAATGTTCTCGCGAGGCTCGTGATAGCTGACGAGCTTACGTCAAAACTTGTTTCGTCTAGCAAAAAACTTTGTGCGTTTAAAGGGTGGTTTAATTGATTTATTGTGTCAATAGGTTAATAGTAGCACTGAGGGTAATAATCATTTCAAAAAGTACAGTAAAACCGGTTTCAACACCCTATACATAAAGGCAACATCTGATATTTCCCGAAAGAGAATCGCACCATTAAGGGCTTTAGGTGTGAGTTTAAATAAGCGAGGCAGACAGCAGGTGGACACTTGTTAGCACTTTACATCATTATATAAGTCTCGAAGAAAGAACCATCAATATTTTTAAACTCGTCTTGAGCACGTGTCTCCATTTAATACGTCCAATAACCAAGTAATCAGAGTTAATATCAGTTGGCTGACTCAGATTTGATATTTTGTCCCCATTATAAGCCGGAGTATCATATGCAAATAAGCAAGATTTATTGTTTTTGATAACAATTCCGCATTTTCATCATATCATACGACACCCAAAGAAGATTCATTATTTTTGCTACAATTTATGATATTTTTCGTCATATCTTTCTCTTCCTCGTAAACTCTCGCGTATGGCCGTCTTCGTAAGTTAAACAACAAATAAAGCCTGTACAAATATTAAATGCCTAGATTGATCACTTCGCAGCTTTCCAAATAGGTATCTGGTTTATTTGACCACTCGACGAGAGGTTGGGACGCACAAGTTTAGTGTTTTATCTGTCGCTAACATTTCAGTTCAAACGAGTTTCAATAAATATCAACTTAGATGAATAAATATAAATATTTTAAATTAAAATATCATCAAATGTCCGTGTGGTGACGGATTAAGAATACAGAATGTCACCACCCCTTGTCATCCCATGGGTGTCGTAAGAGCCGACAGAGGGAGCATATTATGCAGAGAACAGCTCTGTAAGAGAAGGAAAACTTGATACAAACCCTATACCAACCCGTTTGGCCAGCGTGGTATAGTAGGCCAATTCCTCCTTTCAAAGGAAAGGCCTAGTCAAGCAGTGGACTGTTAGAGGCTGATAATGATGATGATGAAACAATTCATCAAACCCGTCAAAATTACGAACTTCTATAACAGTGCTGTGGACAGCATAGTAATACAGAGTTCTCATCATGTAAATTAAAGAGATCATTTGTTAATTGTGCAGTTATACGCAGGACTATTGTTCTGCGGTAATTAGATTTTTATAGACCATTGTTCTTCGCCGTCGCAAGATACATTCACATACAACAGTTTATGATCTACACCAATTATGTATGTATAACATGTACTACCCTGAGTACTACATTCATAATGATAAATTGATTCGATGTGACATATTACGTGCACTGGGTTCTTGTACTAGATATTCGTGGTACTATCATATAGTAAGTACTGTTATAAAAGCTACGTAATAGTGAGATCGTAATTGATATACCGTTCTAGCAAAACTGGTGCTTATCATGCACGTCACTGAGGCAATAAACATTGTTTAATTTATATATTAATTTTGATATTTGAAAGCCTACTACTTTAGATAGGTATTAAAATTGACGTAGATATTATATTATTCAGTTCAGATATCTTGGAATATTGCGCAAAAGGCCTGGCGATAACCTCTTGAAGCATTGTAGCACGAATCTCATCCGTATAATAGTTTGTAAAGCCAGATAATGCCACAGATTATGCTATTGTATTGTGTTCCTGATCATTGGAATCGATTGGTCAAATATGTGAGAGATTTGAAAGTGTTGGCAATTATAATTGTTTTTTTTTTTGACACGGAATGCTTGTAGGGTCTTGTACTTAAAAAGGAAAATAACGCAACACAACACTTATAAGATCACTTTGTCGTCTATTTGTTTAAAGTAAATACGATCACATGCACAGAGCAGAACGTCCTACACGAGGCATGGAAAGAGACGAAGTTATTGTCTCCCTCCAGAACTCTGCGAGAAGGGGGGACCTCTTGCTTGTATAGGAAAGGACGATAGGATGGAAGCACAATGAAGACCAGCGACCAGGGCCGGCCTATCGCCCGGTAAATGACGATCTTAGGGCCCCAGGTGCCGAAGGTCAGGGGGGGTGTTGAAGCCGAGTGCCGAGCACAGTACGGGTATTCTTAGGTGACATAAGGGGTGCCCGAAAAATTATTTCACTACAATCTAAATCTAGCCAAACAACCAAAAACGAAACTAGGCATTCATTCCAGCGGATTTTCACGCTGCGCAGAGACTTGACAGTTCTAAAAACCGGGCTTTCCACGCCTAGATCACACACACTATATGGATTTAGAAGGGGTCTGAATATCCAGCGCTCGCCGCACTTCCAACGGTAATATATATTGCTACTTTATGTCGATCTAATCAAAGCATGATATTACTCAGTCGAACCGACGCGTTGTCGTGCTTTGATTATTATTAGCGTTGTGCTTCTCTACTTGTACAAAAAGCATCGGATTATCAGTACAAAACAATCTGTTTCCGAAGATAATGCACTAATAGATAAATTATCACGTACATAAGCAAGATCATCTAACATAATTTCGGCTAGATGAAGGAATTAATTCTTTTGTGATTGTGGTCATCCACGCAGGTGTGTTTTAGTGTTTAAATAGACATATTTAATTAAATTAAATAAAGGTTTATAGATATTTATGGTACTTACATGTCTGCAATACCCAGACCGAGCATTTCTTTCTTGTGGTCTGGGTATTTAATCTCAGGTATTCTGTTCTCGTAGACATCGCTCCTGGCTTGTAGGAAATAGTAGTCATAAGTTGTTTCATCTAAGGTTATCAACAGCTCTAGTCTAGGTACCTGACAAAGAAAAAGATTATTTACAAACAAACAGAAAAGCAAAAGCAATCTTTGGTACCTAATAATTTGATGGTAGTATTCAAGAGTACTGATTCCCCTTAACAACTGACATAAATTTTCATGACAAGCAGGACCAACATGCTGTCTGAGGTATAGGTCAGACAATTCATTATTTAATTATCACCTGCCCAAGTCTCCCGTGTATTTGTCTCTTAATGCAAGTTCCACTTTTCCTTAGTAATAACGAAAATATTAGTCATATTGTAACCCAACATGGAACATGAGTTTAACAATTATTATTTGTGGTGAAATTATGATTAATAGGCCCTTAAGAGGTAATAAATAAAGCAGGTGTTTCAAACAACATTTGCAACAGTGACTATCATATTTACCCTAAGCTACAAAATAGATATATACAATGAATGTTAACTTTCTTCAGTTTCTAAATAGTAAAAATTTTATATTTAATATTATCTATCTAGTTATATTGTTTAATCAGATCAGAAATGAGAAGGTCTGCAGGCAAAACAAAGTCATGCCTATCCAAATAGTAAGATGAAGTGGCAGTAGGCAGAGCACATAGCCCAAAAAAGCGATGGCCAACAGAGCAAAAAGTTTCTGGAGTGGCAGCCATGCACCAGACGTTGTAGCAGAGGTAGGCCTCCCTTAAGATGGACCCTCAATCTCGAGGGGTTTCTGGTAGCTAGCTGGAAATGGGCAGCTCAAGATCTATCTATGTGAAGAGACTTGGCGGCCTAAGTCCAACAGTGGATTTCTATTGACTGATGTTGATGGTGATGATGATAATAGAATAACAAAGGCTCAGTTCAGACACAAGGCAAGATAGACACAAATTGTGTCTAGATAACATTATTATATGCAAATTAAGAAATTGGAGGCTTCTGTATGTGCCAATTTTAATTTAACATCATTATCCTGGGAACAACGAAGAAGTAGCTGGCTACTTCTTCGTTGTAATCCAAGATCCTGGCCTTGGAGGCGGGGGTCTGCTGCAGTAATGATTTAATTAATTTTATTTAACTAGCTCTTTTCCAAAGTTACATTTTGATAGTGTCCTCATGTAAAAATCTGTATTTTATCCTCATAAGGGTTATATATTAGGGGATGCATATATCATAAAAGGAATGCACTGTCCAATTTTCATATTTCTACCTTCAGTAGTTTAGGCTTGCCATAATCTGTCAGAAGGCAAGTCATTTTATGTAATTGTGTTGATGATAATCAATGTTGTTATAATCATAATAACAAATAATGCATAAGAAAGCCACATTTTAATGACAATTTCTTTGCCTATGTCACAAAATCTGGGATAATGGGATAAGGTATTTTTCAACCAGTTTAAAGGAAAAAGGCTACCTAATATTTGTGTGAATTTTAAATAGTATTATACCTAAAATGAAAGATCTGCACTGCTTTTCGTGGTCTACGGCTGTACTTAAGTCTCTCCTTATTCGCTGCACAGTAGCCTGCTAGTCTGTAGGATGATTTGGTCTACTCTACCAGACTTAACAGCCATCTGTTAGAATAGAAAATGGAGATGATATGGAGTTCTCCAAATTCAATTATTTACTCTGGTATATTATCAATTTTTGCCAATTAAATCACTGATATTATCATTAAACTTACATCCATTATTTTACTATCCATAAATTACAGATGCCTCCAACTTAACTCAGCTTAAGTTCAAGTCTACCAAAAAAACAATGTTGTTAAGTAATTAAAGTGTATCTGTGATAGAACTTTGGGCAAGTGCTTTAAGCCCTTTGTTACTCCTCTCCGCTACTATCAACATAAAGTGTAATTATAAATACTGTGCATGATATTTAACTGTATCAGTATACTATTTAATTATGCATTTACTGTCACATCTCTTATCAATGAAAATAGGAATAAATTATTATGATTATGATTAAAAATTGTATTTATTTATATACCACAATTATACATAATTATTATATAAGAAGTTCAATATGCTACAAAATTATTGCCTAGAAAATGTGGATTATTAAGCTCAACTCCTGTATAATTCAGTAATGGACATCAAAGCCTGAGATGCAAAATATTCATAGTATTAAAAATATTTACCTTGAACCGTATTCTCAATTCATAGTCCCTGGTGCTGCTGAGAACCTTTGCATTATCTTTAAGAAAATAATCTCTGCCCTTAACTCGTAACGCAAACAGTGTTCGTGTCAGAGGAGGTATTTTATACTTTTTGCATAAAATTATACACAATTCTTCAGCAGTCAATGTGCTCGAGCGAACTGGTATTATGTTAGGTGTGCGGTCAGTCACCACTGCCACCTTAACTGTCTCTTCGACTGTTGCCATCGTGAACTTGAACCATAAAAAACAAGAGGACGCCAACAGAGATAAGACTCAAACACACTTTGATAAATGCAACCTTACATTAAGACATTTTTCCACAAATGAAGTCATTTTACATCACTATTACTATGAATAAAACTTTTATATTACACAGAATTCATATTTAAAAAGATGTTTATTTATAACGTTAGCTAAAATCTTCGTTCGGCGTAGTATTTTTTCACAATTGTTTCGGTCACTTGTGTTATTTTCCCGTTGTACGCTTGAGTGATCTTGACAGTTGTCAAAGCTAAAGGGCTTCACACACAGCAGCTATAATGTAAAGATGTACATTATAGCACGATACATCTCATTACATCTTTCCATAGAAATCGTCAGGAGACCACACACGACAGCTATAATGTACATTTTTACATCTTCGAATCTTAAGATACAGAGCGATACGAAAATATACATTTATAGTGCGTCAATCGGGACGTAGGCCAATGAAATGAACGGAAAGAAACATTACATTACCTGTTGTGTGTGTGATACATAAGCTATACATCCCGGGATGTAATGTACATTAATATACATTATAGCTGCTGTGTGTGAAGCGCTTTATTCTGTTTATTTTTCACACAATATTACCTACCGATAAAATTACCGATTAATTACTATTAAGAATATTAAAATTAAAGTTTTAAAAATATTGTGCACTATTCAATTTAAATTAATTTAATTTATAATAAAAGTAATAGTATTTTCCTCTCTTCTACATAATTATGTATCCTAATGGAAGGAAAGAGGAACCCACCACGCACCCTCGAATTGACCACCCCAACTATTGCAATAGAAAAAGGTTGACAATATCGAACTCCTTTAAAAGGATAAGGGATATAGGAATGGTATGGGTTCCAGGAAGATACCTGACTTGCAGTATCCCGCTGTATGCGCCGCCTATTCTTCGACACGTGTTTCGCCTCTGCACGAGGCATCCTCAGGAACGATGGGCAACGACTGAGCAGTACGACTGAGGCTCAGTCGTTGCCCATCGTTCCTGAGGATGCCTCCATTCCTATATCCCTTATCCTTTTAGAGGAGTTCGATATTGTCAACCTTTTTCTATTGCAATAGTTGGGGTGGTCAATTCGAGGGTGCGTGGTGGGTTCCTCTTTCCTTCCATTAGGTTACAATGGAGTTCCGCCGAGTAACGCCTGATTCAATCAACTATAATTATGTATGTTGCTGTGCTTTTTTTTTTGGTGTCGGGTTGGAAAATCCTCATGGAGTCCCTCCGCCCTGGGGGAAGGGCGAAGGGGACTGTCAGACTCTTACTGACTAAAAACCAACCCGTATTCCTCACGTACCCGTACGGAGGGTCGGGTATAGCTGAAGCATTCCTCGCTACCCCCCAACGGGTATTGGCCCGCCAGATGGTCAGGCGGGCCCCGAACAAAACCCCCTTGGCGGCGGATGAAGGTCTTGGGCTCCGCCGCCAAAACACTCAGCGGCCGCAGAGGATAGGGAGGACGGCAACGCAACACCGCATCTCCTCTTCCTCTGCGGCCCCACCGCGACGCAACGATGGTGCGCCTCCATTTGGTCGCGGGAGATAGGGCGCGCGGCAATGCAACACCGACACGCCTCTCCTCAGTGGCGTAGGAAGCGGGGGACGTTGTCAGCGGTCCGCCCCAGGTGCCACCCTTTTTGGGGTGCCACCCATCCAAAAATAGGGGTGACATCTCAAGAACAATGTACAAAAACATAGGCACTAGCTCAGCACTACGAGAGTTAGAGCACGGAATTGTTAGGTGTCGACTAAAAAAAAAAAGGTCATTCGCCGACTACCGCCCCGGGTGCCACCCATGCTAGCTACGCCACTGCCTCTCCTCCCGCAACCGCACCCGACTGCGAGGGACAGAAGAACTGTCCCTCGCACCCGCCCCTTTGCAGGACGCATCCTGCGCAGGCCTCCGTCAAGCCCACGCGGAGCGTCCCCTCCTGGATCCCTGTTAGCTTCACCGCGGGTGACCAATCCACGGTTACTAAGTCCCCCCACCACGACAAGGTGGAGATCCCACGGGGGGGTGTTGCTGTGCCCTACAGGGTCCATAATGTGTCTCTTACTGTGATATTGCTTGTAACTTATAGAGTGCAATTAAATATTGAGTAATAAATAGAACTTCTTCTGAAGTTATATAATGAGAAATCATTCAAATCACTAAGTTATACTTGCCAAGTTTGCGTGCGTCATTTGCTAACATATAAAACATATTTTTTCTGATGAGATTTGAATCATTGAATTTAGTGTAACATTTTTTTTTCGTCAATTGTTGGTACCTATATAGATTAGTAAAGGATAATAAAACCACCAGTCCATAAAACTATACAATAAATTACCTGATACAATAAAGGAAGAAACAAAATTTAACCGATTTATAAATAAAGTAAGATTATTACTATTAAGTAAATGTTATTATAGCATCAATGAGTACCTAAACGATACTTTTTAAATTAATATTAAATAAATAATTTTAATACCCACTAACTATAATTAAGCATAAACAAGATAACAGAATAATACATATAATTATACTTAATATAATAATGAAATATTTATTGAAAGAAAAATTATCCATTAAATTAATTAGTATTAAATATAACGAATTATTATGCTCTCTTCCTCCCTTCTAATTTTTGCTGTGCCCGACAGGGTCCATGATGATCTCATAGTTCCTAAGTTACATCTAAGCTCACATTGTGGAATGCAAATAAAGATTACTGAATTACTGAATTACTAAAATATAAGAATGATATAAGACTTCTCTGTACAGATGATGGCTACTCTGAATTCTCATTCTGTAATCTGTGTTGGAAGTAGTTTTTACTTAGTAGGAGCATTTGCAGGCAGATGCCTTGCCAACCCTTGTTTCAGATCGGAGTCCACTTGTTGGTTGGTCAACAAGTTAAAAAACAAAAAAATAATATTTTTTTGTTGTTTGTTTATGGCGTTGGCAACCCTGTTTACATCAACCGCCAGTCCGCCATTAGTGATGGGCGTTTTTGTTATTTTTCATCATCGATGCGCATCGTTGTTACGTTAACGTCACCCGTTGTCAACATCGTTGTTGCCGACAACGATGTCGGACATACAGATAGCGTACACACTGTTTAGCATGTTGATACGTTGGCGTTTACTTACATGTTAGCAACAAAATCGTAGTTCAACGTAATAACATGAAAATAATAATATAAAAAGTGTATGTGTAAAATGTTGTATGTGTAGGTACAACAGGTAATCTTTTGGTAATTGTAGTACCAAATTATTTTTTATTGACTTAATTAGCTAAAAATCTGGCATTAGCATTTAAATGTAATTTAAATTTTCTAATTTAGAGGTAGTAAGCCGAATCCTCTGTTTCAAAATATACCCAGCTTTGGAGAATATTTGTTGACACGGCACGGATGTTATTACAATGTTACAGTTTACACCTCATGCGGTTAGTTGGTGAAGTATCAGTATAGTTATGATACTCTTTGGTTGGTGGCATCGTTGTCGTTCGGTCGCATTCGTGTTACTTATTGACATCGGTCGTTGTCGGTTATGGTCGGCATTATTTGGTACCGCCTATGATCGCGTTGAATTTTGGTCGGTGTTACTAACATTCGCTGTACAATATTTTGGCATCGGATGCCACCACCATAGACTAACATCGTTGGTCAGCAACGTTTTTTAAAAAACGGCCACCTCTATCCGCCATTGTTGCTGGCATTTTGGCGTTCTTGGCGGTCGCTGTCTTTGTCCATTGTTCAACTGTTGGTAAAAATAATTGTTCGCAATTTATACCAAGCCAAAGCAAGTTGAAATAAGTCAAATTTCAGGTAAGATTATTTTTCAATCAATTACCCAAAGAATTTACTATATTTAAACTGTATTACTTCTCACACGTGCCGATAGTTGACAAAAGCCGGTGCCAATTTCAGCGATTTTTTCACTGAATTATTCATAGCTTTTTTACTGTAAACAGTAGTGTAATTGAAAGTTATTATGTTTCTATGTATGAGAGTCATATCATTTCCTATTTTCTATCCAACATTTGAGTTCCGATAATCCTGACTACGCAATTTGCACAAACTACCTACTTTTGCCATTTCCGTTGAACTAAAAGTATAAGCTTTTGATTTCATACTTTGAAAGTCAATAAAAGCGCAGGAAATTTGTTTCAATAGTCAAACAGAACATCATGTTCATATTATCTTTGACTAATAAGTTAAATTTTCACTAAAGCGCCGACTTAGGGTAGATGTAAATTTTATGCAAACTTTAGGTAGATATCATCAAATTTTACGCTTGGTGGTTTAATTGTTGAAATTATGTACAATTCAAGGTCAAGCAGCGATGCATTAGACTAGGGTCAAACCCACGGCACGCGACACCGACTTCAAAGTAATATGCTTATTCGGTTGTATATTAGAATCATCGCTTACGCAAATGGCGACAGAAAACATCGTCACATTATGTACCATGTTTGAAAGTTCTCCATCATGTACTCGAAAGACATGACTGTTTAGTCTGCCAGCAGGCTGTTGATCAGCATGATGAACTACGGCCTAAGCATTTTCATAATGGCAAGATATCTGTGCCAGTGAGACAGTTGATGATGATGTACATTTTGACTAGTAAAATTCCTAGTGTACAACTCTTAAATTATGTATTATTGTCACCCAGACTAAGCGCACCCAATAAAGATGCAAGTAAATTGGTGTCTGTATTTGGTTCATTCAAAAAAGTCAGTCGGCCTGTAATTTTGTTGTCTTTGTAATTTCAATTGGTTAGTAAAGTTTTAGACTAATTAAATTATTTTCCAATAATTTCAATACAAGAATCAAGTACTATTAGCAGTAAGTACTAGGGTCAGACCAAGCCACTAGGATAGAAGCACTCTACATGGTCCTGTCCTATGTGACCCTCCTATGAGCTTGGCCAAATGCCTTGATGTTACGGCATTTCCAACACTAGTTGATATGTAATTTGAATATGGTTTTCTTTGAACTTATTCTTTTAACATATAAGCTGTGAAGCTCATACTTGTTCTATAAAGGTATTTACAGAACAAGTGTAAAAGAAAGTAAGACTTTAAAAGGAGAAATAAAATTTATATAGGAAATATTATGTATTAGGTATAATTATTTAGCTAATTTGAATAACAGTTTTAGTTGCAATCTCTTTCTAGGAAAAAAAAATCTGATAGCAACTGGTTCTTCCAATTGCCCTTGTTGTTTTGTTTATGGCCATAAGTCCTTTTTTCTATGCCATGACTTAACATCTGTCCCTTTTATAGAAACATTTTGATCATATCAATTTGTTCTTTATTTCAGAAAATGGACGATGAATGGGATGATGCTGGCGATGTGGTAAGTATTTAATAATAACATAAATACTATTTTATTTTATATTGTCCCAACTTCTTTTTATGAGTAATGTTATGACCACATAGATTGTCAAGTCTTAAATCTTCTGTACATAATAATAAGTCCCCTTTTCTTTCTGTCTGTCTGTAATTCTGTATGAATGTAGAAACTTTGAAATGACTAAACTGATTTCTGCTCAGTTTTCATTTCACCAATAGACTGTGACAGGAAATCACCCTGACTGCCTGAGGGAGGAGTACATAATTCCTCCTCATGAATAGCCTTCTGCTGAAATTATATGCCTGTATAATTCAGGCAGGAAAAGCCAGAGAAGTCTAGCAAAAATATTGCAATTATGTTTTAACAATGTTCTGATATTTGGCTTGTTGAGTAACTTCCAGTACACAGTATAGAATTATGTAATAGCCATGTCTATACTAGGGATGTCCCTGTTTTAGATCTTCTTCATGATTTGTTTACTTATTCTATAAAAATTGAACAGTCTCTTAGGCATTTTTAAAGAGAGTTTGCCAATGATTGATGCTTGGCATGATATAAGCAATCATTGGTATTAGATTTGTGATATTATGTACTTAAAATAAAACATTAATATTGTCATGGACATTTCTGAGATTGATATGATCAATCACTGATATACATAAATTCACTGACCATACTTATTAATTTATATTACTATATTTTAGCAACTACTGAATATAATAATATACATGTTCATCAAGGAGGCGGGTAGAAAAGTAATTTATTTAAATGATTCCATGATCACAGATCTGTGATGACTATAATATATTTTCAAACTGCAGATGTAAGCTTTTTGTTGACTTTATTAGTAGGTTAAATAGTAAAATACTTATGAAATCTATACTATCTATTTTAATATTATATAGCTGAAGAGTATGAATAATTATTTTTGTGCTGGGTAGCCCATTTCTTGAGAAGGGTTATAAGAGTATAACATCACACTGTGAGCCATTTGTGCAGAGCAGCAGCCCTAAACAATACGGATATAACCACATGGTCAACCAGTAGTCAATTAAAATGACAGAATTCAAGAAGTTGATAAACCATTCCTTTGTCTGATCAAATTATTGGCAAAAATACATTTATTTTTAACTGACTTATTTCATATAACTAGCAGTTGCAGTTGGAATAAGATAGTGTCATTACACTATCTTATTCCAACTGCTAGTTATATGAAATAAGTCAGTTGTTTTAATTCATTACCATATCACTATCTTGTTTGGCCTTGATGATTTGCAAGCAAAATCTCAACAGATATCAATTACAATTTATGCAATGCTTTGTAATTAAAGCAAAATGTTTAGATATGAGAGCAGCACAAGAGAATGGACCTTAAAATAGCAATACACAGCAATTCCAGTAAGAATTAAGACTTTGCTATAACAAGGTTATAAAGTAGTTATGACACTTTTGAGTATAAATTGAACAAGAAAATATTCTGCTACTTACTTATTTATAAATTATTGGAAATTTAGTCTTGCATTTTAACTGTTTCAAATATATTGAATGCTTTTTGTTGAAAAATTAGGAAATATTTTAATAATTATTTACTGTAAAGGTAAAATGCAATGCTATGTAAAGTAGCTTATAAGAACACTAGAGGACGCCAGCAGCTACGCCTGCATTTTTTTTAAATTTACCCGTTTTGGCCGATCCCGTGGCAATTTTCGGAAATCCCTTCTAAGTGCACCCCTACAGTCCCCAAGGAACATACATGCCAAATTTCAGCTTCCTGCGCCCAATAGTTTCGGCTGTAGCGTGTCTGTCAGTTAGTCAGTAACGCAAGGATTTTATATATTAAGATAGATGTTTTGGGCAGATTAAGGTTACCATATGTATATTCATGTTATTATTTAGTTTGTTTTCCTTTCTATCAAAACCATTTGCAAATCAACAATTTTTTATCTTTTTGTAATTCTTTTTTATTTTTTTATTTCTTTCCAAGGTGGTGGATACCCCGGCTTTTAACAATAACTATGACAGCAAAGTAGATGAAGGACACAGTCTATCGCGAGGCAGAGGGTTCCAGTCATTCAATGACAATGGTATAAATCAACCTTACTAATTTATTCTCTAGCAAATTCTTTATTAAGTTCCCAAGTTGAAAATTCACTTTTAAACCACTTAAAATACACATGTCTATGCTCCAAGGTCATAAGTTTTTTTTTCACCTTGTGTGAACCTCTTGACTAGCTACTCTGTTATCATGCCACTTGTGTTGTAATAAATTATGTTATGGAATGTTTGTGTTTAATATGTGTTTTATTTTTTCTAGATTGCAATGATGATGACAAGGGAAGTAATGGGTTTGGCGGGGACAGACGCGGGCGCGGTGGCCGAGGCGGGGGAAGGGGACGTGGCGGGAGAGGCGGCCGAGGCGGAGGCCCGGGCAGAGACAGGGAGAACCGGGATTATGAAAATGGTAATTATCATTAGAATACTCGTAAATATTTAGTCCAAAATACACCAACATCATGTAAATAAATGTTGGTCACACATAAACTGAGGCACAATCAATTTCAAACAGTTCAAAATCTTTTTAATTAATAGACTCCGCAGGATATGTATACGCAATGTATTATATTACTTGGTCTAGTGTGTCTGGTCATTTGTTTGTTTAACTTTGTTTTTCCTAGATTTATTATTTGAAACAATCAGTTCAGTAGTTCATTCATGCTTTTATGAATGCATGGTACTTAACATTAATATTTTTTCTATATCTGCGAATTTTCTTTTATTATAATATACTTATTCGCGTAACATTTTGCTTTGTTATAAGATGATATATATAATGGTCACACTACTCACTGCTTCACCCTGTTAATTTTATTTTACTGTTCCATTTAGTAAAATACTAACTTGGCTTACGCGGTAATTTAATTTGAATGATTACTGTGCAAGAGACTTGTGCGACGTTATCAAGTTTTATTTAATTGGAAATCATTAAATTACCTATTTATTGCATAATTTAAAACTTTAATGTGGCAAAAAGTCGTGAAGGTATTAGGTACAATGTTTTATTAGCAGGCATTATCTTAAATAAGTTTCATCTTTTGTTGCTAAAATTAGGAAGTTACGATAAGATAAACTCAGAAATGTATTGAGAATCGTACATTGTAATGTTTAATATTGAAAATTATTTATAAATTAGAATTCGCCTGCGGTTGCACCCTCGTGGAAGTCCGCAAACTAAGGGTGGCCAAAAAGTCGTGGATCAAACGCGAGAAAACAAATCCTATTGTATACCCTATACAATAGGATTTGTATTAGTCATGAGACCGATATATCAAAACGAATCTGAAATCCGATTGCAGACAGAAATCGTATCGATATTCTAATGTGAAAAAACGATTTTAGAAAACGTAAAACAATACCACGATAACGCAAACTACACAAATCCGAACCAAACGGTGCAAGCGCAACCAAACTACAAAGTGAATCTAAAGCTTACGTTACTGATAGTTTTCATATTCATTCGTTCTCTTTCACACCACCAAAGGACTAGTTAGTTAGAATGAAAGAGAGCGAGCATTTCTTTTTCTTTCTAACTTAGTGATCCGTTGAAAGAGCGAAAGAGATGAAGCTAATTGTGCTTTGCGACGAGCGAATCGTTTTGGATTTTGGCGGTTTTATGAATTGCAGATTTCGATTGTTTACGTTTGTCGTACGCTACGCTCCAACATCCGCTACTGAAAAAAATTTCTAAAATCGGTTTGGGAAATCGATTTCAAAATCTGAAATCTGATTTTTATCGGTTTGCGTAAAAATCCGAAAACGCCCATGCGTAATTTGTATCGGTTTGCGAAAAAATCCGAAAACGCCCAAGCCTATTTCCTAGAAAAGATATCGCCTACCTGAACTGACGGGCGCGAACCGGCCTATTATTGACTGGTTAGTGTAAAAGAGAGGCAGAGAATCTTCGTCATTAATTGTATATCCTTTGATATTTTTGTAGGCTTTATTGATATTGACATGATATTAATAATAATAAATTTGTTTCATATTTGTAATTTACCTAATTATGTCAATTGAATTTAAAATTAACTTGAGAAGCCTTACTTTCTTATTCTTAATTCAATATTTGCATGTCTTGGAATCGACAGAACATGTTGAGACTATATGTATTATAACACCAAAATGTACACATGTTGAGACAAATAAATAATCTTTATCTTATCTTTATCTCATTAGTTATTTGGCCAGTTTATTTTTAAATAAGCCATGGCTTATTTAAAAATAAACTGGCCAAGGCCTTGCTACGAATAATCGTCCTTGAAAGATATCAAAGCCACGCATAGCCATGTGTAATACCTTTTAAGAAACCCCATTAAATGCGCCAAAACTTGTAATACAGGGTAACTTTTCGGTAGTGTTTTTTTGTCACAGTGGGGTCCGAAGTAAATAAAAAGTTATGATTTGATAAAAAAACGTAGAACTGAATATTATCTTTAAAACACAGAATAAACAACCATAAATAGCATGTCTAACGCAAAGACTCATCAGTACCAATCTAGTGAAAATTATAAAAAAGATACAGAATGTATGTTTTTTCGAATTTTAATAAGAATTAGGACTCGTACAACAACATTTTGCAGCTGATGATCCTATCTAACCCCTAGTTGCGTTTGATCCACGACTTTTTGGCCACTCTGTACATAGTTTAACGGATTTTAAAAGTAGCTTACGTTACTCTCCAACGTAACCTATCACCATACACTTAAACCATAACATAGCCTCATTGCGACTTAATAAAATTAAATCCAAACAACTCACTTTTGCAATTATCATGTTCATATGGATTTTACTTGTGTCATGAAAGTGATCCACTCTCTAAATGTCTCGTTTCTATTTTTAGGGTTAGATGCTTTGATATCAGTCGGTCAAGAGAAGCCATTTTATATAGGCACACATGTAGATACCGATGTAGATATCACATACTTTTATCTCATTCAGCCATTTTTTTCTTATTAACAAATTATTTTTTTATTAATAATTGCCTAGAAACATGTAATAATATACCAGGCACAAGCAGCATTGATTTCAAATATTAGGAAATATCCATTATTATCATATTTTGTCCATTCTGCCCGCCTAGGATACGCACCACGAGATATCACACGCGTGAATGAAGAAATATTGTCGTTATCGGTTAATATCTCGTTTTTTTTAACATGCGCGCCACGATAGACAAGCTTCACGTCGAAGAATTCGCTCTCGTTGCACGAGTAACCGATGTTGCCCTTTGAAACATAGAATGTCAATTACGGCATTTATTAAGCGCGTATACGCCTCGAGCGGCGGCTCGAGTTTAGGTTTTTATAGTACCGCGGTCGCCCGCACACCGCGCATGCGAGACCCGGCGCACTATGACGGTATCGCGTGGAATAATAATCTTGATCCTTCTTGCCATACATGAACAGTATTCGTTTATGTAATACGCCGATTATGATATGAAAGTATTCAAATTAATTATTTTCAATGCACATGCATTTAAAAGTATCAAATAAAGATAGATATTACATATTTGTTTAGTAGGATGATGTTCCTCAGGATAACAACGACTATTTATAATAATTTGGCGCAGTTTTATTATATAATTGAAATAATTTATAATTGTCATCTACATAATTGTTACATTTCAAATATACATCTATTTTGTTATTAATGCATGAAAACCCACGAATGACACTAAATACAAAACCAAAAGAGTCGGGTAAAAGAAAATACTTAATTAATTAAAAGAAAGAAAAAAATATACAATATGTTGATTTGTATTTACAAAATATTGTTATTATACAATACATATTCACCTAAAATTATTTCACACAGTGTGCGATGATTTAAATCCCTCTTTTTATAAAATTTTACATAGGTAAGGCCAATTCTCGTATTTTATATGACATTGAAATTATATTTTGAACGAAATGAGATTAGATTTTAAATTGACTCAGAATTGGTATTCTTCTAATTTAAATGTCATTATCATCTAGAGTCCGTGTCACGAGAACATAGACATTTTGTAAACAAAGAATTTTTACTAAGTGACTTAGCGATAGTTCTGTCAAAAACAAATAATTTCAAATCAATGAGCGCAACGGTATAGGTCGGGTTCACGAAAGATGACCACTGCGCAGAAATCATTTTTTAGGTCTCCGTGGAGGTGCGGGGTGAGGCGCGGGTGGAATGCCAATGGTGTGGCTCCGTTCTTGACGCATTCCCTAAATGCGTCAAGAATGGAGCCACGCCATTGGTGCACGAATGTACATATGCGCGACGGCCGTAATTTCTGGTCAACTATCGTGAACCGACCTATACATAGATACGTGTCATTGGAAACTAATATGTCAATGGATCGGGTTTTTATCGATATTATGCGCTGTCAACCGGATCTTTTAATGTTTTGAGGTACTGACGCCTAGAGTGTCAACATTTGGCGTTAGTTCATTGAAATGATACATTCTTGGGCTTAACATCTTTTTATCAGAGGACAAAATTAAATTTTTAGTTATCAGGAAGGGGTTGGTGTTAAGTTAAATACAAGTTTATAGGATTGCAACGCTCTTCTCGCTGCCAGCATCTCGAAAAAGCGCGTGCAGAATATCAGATGGCAGTAAATTATTTATACCTAAAAAAAATTGCGTTTTCAGACTACCGTAACGTTTAATGGTTTTTGTTTAAATTCATTCTGACGATTTCATTCACAGACAACGTAAAATCTCTATGCCTAGAAATGTTTATGCAATGTATTAGCTAGTTATCTGTTATATTATTCATTGTTGGTCAATAATTTAATATTTTAGAATAGATATGCTACTTTAAGCAATATTATTTATTGCGTAGTGATTTTTTAAAAATCGTGTCAATAATAAAGTAACATGTATGTACCTACTCTATAATTAACATACATGGTACTCTATTTTTCATTAATTTACAGATTATTACGGGTAAACCAACAAAAAAATCGGCCAATTTATGAACATTTGACCACTAAAACACAAAATCTAATATTTTTATTTCAGTAAAATTTAACAATATAAATTGAAAAACATAGTGGCATAATTAGGCATTGAAAAAAAAAAGACTTCAAAAGCATAAAATCTAAAACGCAACTGTTCGAAAAAAGGTTCTATTGTTCTCACTGACGTTGACACATTGTTTAATTAACAACAGGCAGCGATAGCCTACTGGAGATACCAACGGACTGCTATGCAGAAGGTATCGGGTTAGAATCCACGGTATGCTAGAACGATGATGATGACATTGTTCTATTAACGATCTAGTCACGATAACATTCCAATATCAGTTTATTTAGGAGAATACCATTTGTGACATGAGTATGACACTGACATTAGATCGAAACTGCATTTTGAACAAATGTAGTTAGAAGAATTGAGTCAAAATAAACTGTTAACTGGTGCAGAATAAGACTGCACAGTAGGTAGGTGGGCTTGTGTGTGTTAGGTACCTGCAATGCGAGCTCGTGGGGATCAGCTGAGCTGCGGCGGTTTGTAAGATAATATTCGATTCAAGTGTGCTTTTAATTGCATTGCATAGTACGTTTTAGGTAAATACCTATTACATTGGTATCATGCTAACGACGCACTGTGGGCTGAGATCAACGTTTCATAGACATTCAAATTTTTTTTTTAAAGTGACATTTTTTCACATGGAATGCTGGAAGAATCTAATTACATGCCCTAAAATATACTCTTTATGAAATGGGTACGTAAACGGAAGTTTGAGAATTTTTTCTTTAAAAATTTGTATGGAGACAACATAAAAAAATACGATAACTCTGCTATCGCACAATTGGCCCTAATTCCCTTCTAGGGGATTAATTCTTGAATTATTTATGATTTTTTGACATACTCGGTATCACGGCCTCAGGTGCGCTTTTTTTTTTAAAAAATGAGCATTTTTTTTTATATGAGGCAATTTCTTTGGCTTAAGATATATGAATATGATCCAAATATCCGGGTCATATTCATATATATTATGTTAAGTCAAATTGGTCCAAAGAAATTGCCTCATATAAAAAAAAATGCTCATTTAAAAAAAAAAAGCGCACCTGAAGCCGTGATACCGAGTATGTCAAAAAATCATAAATAATTCAAGGATTAATCCCCTAGAAGGGAATTAGGGCCAATTGTGCGATAGCAGAGTTATCGTATTTTTTTATGTTGTCTCCATACAAATTTTTAAAGAAAAAATTCTCAAACTTCCGTTTACGTACCCATTTCCTAAAGAGTATATTTTTAGGCATGTAATTAGATTCCTCCAGCATTCCATGTGAAAAAAATGTCACTTTAAAAAAAAAATTTGAATGTCTATGAAACGCTGATTTCAGCCCACAGTGCGACGGCGCGTCCTAGCTTAAAAATAACCATAATTTTGCCCCCATTAAGAACCACATACATGGGCTCTGTAAATTCATCGGTCGGTCACCCATCCATACTATGACCGTGATGTCAATTACTTTACCTTAACTTATGTAGTTTGTACGAAAATAAACCTGCGATAAAGGCTCTGCAAGCCAATCCCATGGTCACCCATCAAAGATCAAATGCGTCTAACTACTGTACCTGTTTATACTGTATATTGCCACTTGATTTTTGCAGCAAGGTATTATATCTAACGGTCCGTTTCTGTCAGTCTCGCCCAGCCCCTAGTTGACCGCGCTACTATACTAACCAGTAACCACTAGACTCCAGATGTCTCGACTAACACACTAGTTTAATACGTAATACATAAATAAAGTTAAGTACATCAACTTTTCATATTTATAAAAAAAAATACGTTGAGAAAAAAATAAGGATCAAGAAGCTTTAGCCGCGCTATAAACGTTTTGGAATGCAATATTTACGTAAAATGGCGAACGCGGACGCGAGCGACAGGTCCGTCCTCTGAGAGCGCTTAGCGCTGAATAGGCGTGTTCACAACGGCTATAAAACAAAAACGCGTTTCAACGTTATGCTATAAATTAAGAGCAGACTATTTTTTATGCTATAATATATTAGTAACACACATTGTAGCAAAAATGCGACAGCGTTCGATTTCGTTACTTTTTTAGCGTTTGACGGCATGCTTTTTATTTGCGTGCAACAGATAGCAGATATGTAACGGAGTGTTGTTTCGTTGGATCTAGCGCGGATTTTGATTTATATAGAAACTAGCTTTTGCCCATAACTTCGTACAACAAACATCAAAATGATTCCACACTTGTCCAACTTAAGGCATATTTAAGACTATTATTTTGTATTGATTAACTATATTACACTTAAACTAAATATTCACAAGTAATTAACAACTTTTAACCATGTATATGTATATACACGCGACATAACAGACATAAAGATAAACATTCAAAAGTTCATAACGAAATGCGCGAGAGCTATAACACAAATTTGTAACACAGCACGCTGACAACAGAACCGGAAACGAACTGCGCTTTGAAATGCTTTTTATCCGCGCCTGCGCTTTTAAGTACTTGCGCTTTTTCGTTTTGCTACATTAGATAGAGATAGCAAATCTCAAACTATGCGAAAGAAAGAGCGAGCAACATGACATGACAGTATGTAATCAGTATACATTTGATTTTCGCTCTTATTTTAATGGTGCAAAAGTTGATTAATATAAATATACAAGACACGATGACATCTTGTGGCGACGCAATAGAACTAACCGGTAACATCGATCATACCATATGCCATCAGTTTGTATTAATATCGCATTTTTACATAGATGGCGTTACTTGTCTATACTCAAGTAACCTTCGTCAAAATATAAAAACATTAAAAACGGATAGCATAGCAGATTGGAGTGGAAATAAAAAGCATACTGCTTCTGCTATATTTTGTAAACGGCGTTTTTTTTCTGCTATGTAATATAACGAGCACCTTTAGCGCTGAATGGCGGACATAACATCGCGCTTCGAGTTTTATAGGTCTTTTTAAAAAAATCATATTAATTACAAACGAAAAGTTTAGATTCATATTTTTTTATATGACTTAAAATGAATCTTAAGGTTTCTAAATATGTATATATCTTTTTAATAATCACAGTAGTTTTTTAGATATAAATGCAAATTTGCGGGCTAAAATTAAGCAAAATGCACTGTTTTGTTCTCCGATTTTCTTGAAAATTATGAATGAAAATACAATTTCTTTTTTAGGGACTCGCTTGTATAGCTTTTGCTCGTACAGTTTACATTTACAGAATTATAGAACGATAAGTTTTCATAGCACTAGCGACCATTAATGCTGGCCTAAACTACAGAAATTACGAAAATGACTTTTTTAAATTCATCCGTTTTAAAATATTTACTATAGTAACCCATATATTTATCTTTAGCACTCTCTTGACAAAGAACTGAACTTTCATATTTTCTATATCTTTTCCATTAATTGTTATTTATCCGTAACGTAATAGAACAATAAAAACCCGCAAAATCGCCTCCGACGGATTAAACGCTCTTAATGTAACCACACCGGTTTAGTTCATTCAATTTGTGCTCAAATGGCTCAAAAGACTTGTATCCACCTCTATAGTTTATCATATTATGTACTATTTGACATTTGTAATTTGTATGTATTGTTTAATTCAAAAGTTGATTAGTTTTAATTCGAAACTGATGTCAATACCTACAAAGTATTAACAATTGTTATTGTTACCTACTGTGTTGAATAAGAATGAGGTCCCATGCGCAGCTTCGATAATAATGATATTAACTTATCTTTAAATAGACAGGCAGGCCATCTGAATGAGGCTAGAGATCCGTGGCAAGCCTTTCTATGAGAAACAGAGCCATTGGTTTTGATATACGCCAAAGCAACTGGAATTCTCTGTCGTTCAACGTAAAAGGGTCACAAAGATCCCTAATTCGCTTTCTTTGAACTTTTCTCGCGTGGCGCTCTTCATATTAGGTTATTAAATAATTATAATAAGGGACTGCCATTTTCTTTGTTGTTTTAAAGAAATATTTTAGTTACTCGTGTAGTTCTCGTCGTATGAAAGCATGACGACTATTATTACTATTTTAGTTGTCAAAATTTGTCTTAATCGAGTAATATTGGGCCGTCATGTTAGGATTCGTCGAGAAAAATGCCACAGATAAGTAAAAACGACTATTATAGCTACATTTGACATAACGTGTCGAATCGTGTGTGTAACCATGTTAGAGTCAGCGAGTTAATAGAGATAATCGTCATAAACACGAGTAAACGTGTAGAGATAATTTTCTCGTGGTGCGTATGCTGGACGGGCTGGTATAATCATTGTGTGTGGTGACCGATTCGTAATACTAAGTGTCACCGCCACTCTTAGTGCCTGGGTGTCGGAAAAGCCGAATGGAAACATGAAACAAAAATATAATCTATGGGCGAAGACTTTTTACTGGGGCACCATACCTGGGAAATTACTTGTTCAGGATATATTGAGGCTCAAAGTTACTATACAGTTTTTGTAATTAGGTACTAAATCGACACAATTACCACGCCAACCTGTTTTATGGATGTCCTATGCACCCATGGATAAGTAGGTATTTCGAAAATTGCACGCGCACTCTTTTAATTGCGGGTTAGGTGACAACTCGCCCGGTTGAAATCTCGCCCGCGGGCGAGTTGTACCGTTTGATTAGATGTTGGGGCCGCACTCGCCTGAATGTATTTTTATGACTGGGCCAGTTATACCCCTGAAAAATAAATAGGTGTCAAGTGGCCCACTGATGTACATTCTTATAATATAATCTACATTATAGATGGTCGATGCGTAGTTTCTCGTTGTTCCAAATCTTAAAAAACCAGTATGTATAGAATTTGGGTAGGTTATGTTAGGTTTTCTTGTGCTTGCTACCCAAATTCTATACATACTGGGAGTATATTATATAGAATTTGTAAAAAAGAAACTACATATTTTTTTTTTACTCTTGACGATTTGGAACGACAAGAAATTACGCATCTAACAGATCTATTTAAGAATGTACATCAGTGGACCACTTGACACCTAGTTATTTTTCAGGGGTATAACTGGCCCAGTCATAAAAATACGTTCAGGCGAGTGCGGCCTCAACATCTGATAAAACGGGACAACTCGCTCGCGGACGAGATTTCGACCGGGCGAATTGTTGCCTAACCCTTAATGTCGTCTTAAAAAATGTGATTATTTGAAAAATAATCATTGCCCAAGTTTAATTTTTGCTTAGTATGACTTGGCATAATTATGATGTCCAAAACGAGTGGACTTCGGCTTGGTGATGGGTCTTGTAACACCCTGTATAGTTAAATATACTTTAGTTTTATACAACAACTGTTGTTTATACATGGACCGCCAAACTTCGTTTTCTCACTGTCAGCTTAATCTCAATGTCACATTACTTACTATGAAATTCAATCTTAAGTTTGTTCTATGGCCCTGCTCAGCAGTTCAGCACAGGTCTCCATAAGCAAAGCATAATAATTAATATGCTTTATTGGTCTCGGCCTTAGGACCACACATACAAAACTTACGGTTCGATGCTTGTTGTTAATTACTACTATTACAAACATGATTATTTATGAGGATGGATGTATCGAATGTCGAAGTACTTACTCTTTCACACAAATCAATTGTTCCAATGTTGATGATACTTTGCATTGAGTACATGAGCTACCTTTGCAGGCGAAACTACGGTCGAAACTATTATATAATAAATACTAATTTGAACTGAAATTTCGACTGACGACTTACGGTCGGTCCTAATATACGATCTATCCATGGATTCGGAGATTGGAGATACATATTTAACATATTGAACCCGGCGGTCACTTATTTCGTGGTTTGCTAAACAAGATTGTTGTCGTAGGTGATCGTGACGATGACGATGACCGAAGGGGTGGAGATAGGGGCGAGCGGGGTCGAGGTCGCGGCCGCGGCCGCGGCGGCGGAGGCCGGGGTGGTGGCGGTCACGGTGGCGGCGACAGCCCGGACAACCCTGAGGACCCCGAAAAGAAGCCCCCAGTGACATACGTGCCCCCGGCGCCCACTGAAGACGAACAGGAGATATTTAGCAGCACCATCAGCTCTGGCATCAACTTTGATAAGTTTGACCATATTGCTGTCAAGGTAAACATACAATTTGTCACAGCTAGAATGTATGTGAGGGAAAGAAAATATTCAATTTCTAACTTCATGACAAATTAAATATCACATAATGTGTAATGGCTGCAATTCTACTATAATTTATAGTTATATGGCTCAGTTAACTACTACTATATTATACTAACTTATCAAATCTTATGTCTCCGTGTGTACAATGCACTGTAAAGCGTATACGAAGTTTTATATGACCATGTTAATATACATAGATGTTTTAAAATCCAGGGCCATTAGCTGTATTTAGCTTTTTTAGTAACTTGAACTGTATGATCATGCAATGTTTTCCATTTTGAGACAACATTGTTATTAACAAGACTGATATTATGTTTATGTAATTAATAACCATACAATAGCCAATTAATGTGAGGGGTACTCACATGTGTTTCAATTAGTAATGATAATAAAGCCTTTGTATTGAAATGTTTGCTTGACAATCGGAAATCACAATCTATTTGCACAGACTAGCGTAGTATATGAAACAATTGTTTTTCTGTTTACAGGTCAGTGGAGAAAATCCACCTAGGGCTATAGAAAGCTTTGAGACAGCCAACTTGCGGAAGTATGTGCTGGACAATATATTAAAGGCTGGTTATAAGAAACCTACGCCGATTCAGAAACACGCAATTCCTATTATTATGGGTGGTAGAGACCTAATGGGTTGTGCACAAACAGGCTCAGGAAAAACGGTAAGCCATTTTAAATATAATATTTGTCACAAGCAACTAATTAACAAACTGTGGTAGATAACTGCGTAATAAATGTGTTCAATAAAAATTATTTCAAAAAGGTCCAGAATCAGCAATAGCTCCTTTTAAATAAGGTTTAAACTTGACTACTACTTAATCATATTTATGTTGCTCTTTCGTGGCCCAAAGCTGGCGAATGTAAATAAAAAATGGTCTCATCTTACAATCGTATCTTTGTATCCTACAAGTTACTGTTGAGAGGGTTCCGGAAACACTTAAAATTTGAAGCAAATGTGTACGTACCACTTGACAAAATAATAAATAATGTGTGGAGTGTCTTATGGCATGTCTGAAATTATTTATGGTGTGCCCTCCATTCTTACAATATTTGAACTGTAACAAAAAAATGTCAGCAGATTTTGATGATTTTTTGTGCTGATAGATTCACTTGGACCACAGACATAGATCTACATAGATAACGCAAATGCATGCACTTCGCGTGTCTGAACTCCGACCAAGCGTCGAGCTTGGTCGCCACTAACTTCAGTCCCCGCGCGTCCGTTTTACCGTTAAGTAAACTTTATTCACATTACGTTGCCGCGTTTGCTTCGGACGTTTGATCTGACGTTGTGTGTTAGGAGACGATGAATATCGCACAAGCGATACTGTCGCGCATCGCTTCGACTTCGTGATACAGGCAACGTCACAGTAGGTATTAAAAAGTCGGCACGCTTGGTTTCAATACAAATCGTGATAGTTGCGTTATCTATGTAGATCTATATCTGTGACTTGGACCATGTTTTTTAGGGTTCCGTACCTAAAAGGTAAAAATCGGAACCCTATTACTAAGCCTCCGCTGTCTGTCTGTCTGTCTGTCTGTCTGTCTGTCTGTCTGTCTGTCTGTCTGTCTGTCTGTCTGTCTGTCTGTCTGTCTGTCTGTCACCAGGCTGTATCTCATAAACCGTGATAGCTAGAAAGCTGAAATTTTCACAAATTATGTATTTCGGTTGCCGCTATAACAACAAATACTAAAAATAAAAAAAAAAAAATATTAAGGGGGGGTCCCATACAATAAACGTGTTTTTTTTTCGTATTTTTGCTCAAAATTACTAACGGTAACAGGTAGACGCTTAAAATTTTCACGGAATATGTAGTTGTATATTACCTTTAATAAATAAATAATTAAATTAAAAAAAGTAAATAATAAAGGGGGGCTCCCATACAACAAACGTAATTTTTAAGCAATTTGTTACTCGATCTTAATAAACAAGTAGAAACTTAAAAAATATTTAAGTATATATACAACAAACGTGATTTTCTTTTATAGATGATGGTACGGAACCCTTCGTGCGCGAGTCCGACTCGCACTTGCCCAATTTTTTATTATTAGATTTAACTGTGGACCGCATTTGGTCATGAGCAGTATTTTCCGTAAATTAACAAATGCGTGATGTTGCGCGATGTGATTTATGTGATTAAAGTTGGGATTATTATATTTCTTTTCAGGCCGCCTTCTTGCTGCCAATTATAAATACATTACTTCAAGATGTGCGCGAACTTGTAGTAGGACCCAATGGTTGCGCTCAACCTCAGGTAAATTAATAACCACGTAAAACTATAAAATAATGTGATTGCTAACCATTGGATTTATAAAAAAAAATGTAAATTTTGTAGGTAATAATAGTATCACCAACACGTGAATTGACATTACAAATATTTAATGAAGCAAGGAAATTCTCATATGGATCTGTTTTAAAAATTGCTGTTGCTTACGGCGGAACAGCTGTGCGCCATCAAGGAGACAACATTGCTGTGAGTATAATTATTTAAGTTTTTATTACCATTTATTAAAAAATATTGTATGGCAACATAATTATGTACTTACACAATTCTTTTTATTTATCCAAATTTATTCTTTATCTTAATTTTACGTACATAAACTTGGACACAATTTGGGACAGGCTAACAACTCAACTATGTAGTGTTTTAACAATGAGGCTAAATTATTGCACATGCCATATTAACTTTGTGAGTTGTGAGCCTCAGCCATCGCCTTTTTCATGTGTACCACTTTAATATTATGAAAGAGGCATAACTTATACATTACAATTGCATGACCAATATCTTAAAGGATGACCTGACGATATGTTATCTTATCAATTATCGACTGCACGGTTGTCGTAGTGGTTTAAGCAGCCGCCTCACCGCTTGACACTGTGCCGAAGTGTTGTGGGTTCGATCCCCACAGGAGACAACACTTTGTGTGATTCATAAATTGTTGTTTCGAGTCTGGGTGTTCATTGCGTCCGTTAGTTGTATGTCTGTAAAGTTCCCCGCGACACAGGATTTAGTCCTAATGCGGGAGTTGTCTTTTAAAAAAAAATAAAAAAACTTCATATTTTATTATTATCATTAATTCATTCTCATAACCTGCTAAATCTCTGTGAGAAGACGTCAACTCACGCCGTAAATAATAGTACCTATGTGATATTATTATTCTAATATTATTTTTATATATCATCACAGAGAGGCTGTCACGTTCTTGTGGCGACGCCCGGCCGTCTCCACGACTTTGTGGACCGTTCGCGCGTGTCGTTCGACAGCGTGCGGTTCATAGTACTGGACGAGGCGGACCGAATGTTGGACATGGGCTTCATACCCAGCGTCGAGAAGATGATGGACCATCCCACCATGGTTTCTACTGTAAGTTTCATGTGAATCTGTTATTATAGATACCAGTCTCTCTTGTCATACTGTATTTCTGTTTGGGGTGGTGCTCCTAAGTTGTACATGATTAAATTAGAAAGAGCTCAAAGAGCAGTACTGAAGGTGAGCACCTTCCGCCCCATTTTGTTCTCTACCGAAGAATTGTATAAAAGTTGTGGGGTCCTGACCGTCCGACAACTCTTTATTCTATACACGGTTATTTTGCAACATCAGGGCACTCCGTACGTGGAAACCACAAAAAGACGCAAGGACAGAATATGCGAACTCCACAGAAGTACTTACTCATGGACTCAACGGTTTTTCTGCTACTTGGGTCCTCATCTGTACAACACACTGAACAGAACGCTGCACTTTTATTCATCTTCGAGTAGCTCTCTAAAAAATACTCTAACACAATGGCTACAAAAATGTAACTACCACGATACAGAGGCTCTAATCCTCCCTGGGATCTGAAATACTTGTTTGCCAGTCAACCTCACAGACACTCATATATACATACACATTCACGCACCCATACATTCACACGCCCTTACACAATCCCACACACTCACACACACCCATACACAAACAGACACAAACACCCACACTTCAATAATTCAATCAGCCAATCATAATACCTATTTTATAACATATTTTTCCTCAATTTTTTTTTCTCCTTTTTGCATGTTCCGTTTAAGTATTGTTTTTTTAATTTATATAAAAAATATTATTATTTAATTTAAATTATTATAATTAGGAATAAATCTGAATTAAATGAATCTATGTATTTGTAAAAAGCTTTGCAATTACCTACTGTACAATATCACATTACCTATCATTATCACGTATAGTATAAGGATCATTGTACTTGGGGGTTGGCACTAACATCTTAAATACAAGTTGTCTCGGCAACTTAGCAAGGTGTTAGTCGCGACCATTGACTATTATGTATATTATACCGTTGTACCTTATCTAAGAAATCTGTGAGCATTGTCAATGTATGTGTAAATTGCTTTTATGCGCAAATAAATTATTATTATTATATTATTATTTCTTACCAAAGCGGTTGATGTAGACAATGTAAAACATTGGTATAATATTTCTTGTTTTCACCAACAGCAAACACCAGATGCGAGTGCACTATGATTATAATAAGAAGACTATTTATAAAAAATGTCATAACAAAGATGAATAATGAATATATCTTGGTTGTTTTTATGACATTCTTTTGAATACAGTTCTTTTTTATTCCTATGCTTAATACCATGTTAGAAATATCATCATCATCAGCCTTTAACAGTCCACTGCTGAACTAGGCCTCTCCTTTGAAAGGAGGAATTGGCCTACTATACCACGCTGGCCAAACGGGTTGGTATAGAGTTTGTATCAAGTTTTCCTTCTCTTACAGTGCTGTTCTCTGCATGATATGCTCCCTCTGTCGGCTCTTACGACACCCAGGGGATGATAAGGGGTGGTGACAACCCGTATTCTTAATCCGTCACCACACGGATAATGTTATAAATATGCAATAAGGGTATTTCATTTCTATCGCCAATAATTGTAGCAATGTGCAGAAGTTACAACTTTCAAATCTTTGAACATTTACTTAAGCCATTTTCTTCTATAACCAACAGGATCAAAGACAAACTCTCATGTTCTCTGCGACATTCCCTGAAGACATTCAGCACTTGGCCGGCAAGTTCCTCAACAATTACTTGTTTGTGGCTGTCGGTATAGTCGGCGGTGCCAGTACGGACGTCGAACAAGTTTTCCACCAAGTTACCAAGTATGAGAAACAGGCCACACTCAAAAAGTTGATTGAAGAAAATGGTGAGTGGCTAATTGTGTCCTGAGACTCTTACGACATTTTTTGTAATGTGTGAATTCTATTTAGATATGTTACTTATAACAATTGACTGTAATATATGAAGTTAGCTAGACCACGGTTTTGTCCACTAGTCATATAAATGTGCGCTACCTTTTGAGACTTCCAAATTAAAATATATCATAATTATGTAACTCCTGAACAAAGTCTTAGTCTAGGACTGAGAGAATATTGTTTCAAGATTTATATGAAGTTTTCTGTCATTAATATAAAAAAAAAATCTTGAGTTATTTTGTTGATAGATGTAATATATTTTCTTCATGAACAAATTAACGTGATTTGCTGTAATTGCAGACCGCAAACGCATCCTGGTCTTCGTGGAGACGAAGCGTAACGCAGATTTCATCGCGGCCATGTTGTCGGAGCAACAGATGCTGACGTCATCCATTCACGGAGACCGCCAGCAACGCGAGCGTGAGGAAGCGCTCGACAACTTCAAGAGTGGGCGACACTTCATACTCGTCGCTACCGCGGTCGCCGCTAGAGGACTTGGTAAGGCATTCATCAGCATCATACACACTGGCCCAGTCCGCCGTTACACTCGCGTTATTTAGGGCTTTATGGCCGATAGACTTCCTGAATAAATGGGCTATTGAGAGAGATTAGACAGATCAAATTCTTTAGCCTTTTAAAATAAGTATAGACGCCGGCAAACTTCTTGAACACTACCATAGACCAAAAGAGCTGCGCCGTAGCAATTTTACGTACAAAATGTCTCCTGCGCATGCATATTTGTCTATGGTTGTGTTCAAGAAGTTTGCCGGCATTTGTACCTATAGATTACAAAAAGAACTTACTCCACAGATCCAGTAGGACCTTTGATTCTTTCATTATACATACTTAGAAATAAAAATATTGCGTCGTCTAATAAATTTATTATGTATGTTTCATCATGGATATTTGTAACTTGTACAAACAATCATCTCAACAATATTGTTATTGTCATCAGATATCAAGAACGTGGATATTGTGGTTAACTACGATCTGCCTAAAAGCATAGACGAGTACGTGCACAGAATCGGCAGGACCGGGCGCGTGGGCAACAGGGGCAAAGCTGTATCTTTCTTTGACGCAGACCAAGTAAGTTTATACACGAAAGTGAAATAGCAACAGCTTGTGACGTCCACAGCCTTAGCGCGAGCATAATTTAGTCTCGTTCCAGCTTCTTGGCATCGCCATCTGGATAACTTTACACCAAAAAGCATATTATTATGTCTTTTTTATCAGAAATATCTATTTTTCTTGTATCTTCATAATTATCTCCTAAAATTGTCATTGGCAGTACACTCGCATTGTCACAACCACGTCAAATGTTCGATTATTATTCCCTGTGATTGTTATTCTGATATGAGATTTATCTTTTCAGCAATGTTGTGAACATGTCAATTATTCACTAAAAACACATTTTTTTATTATAGGACGCAGCACTAGTAGCAGATCTGGCAAAGATCCTAAAGCAGGCTGACCAATCCGTGCCAGACTTCCTACAAGGAGGTGGTACTGCTACATATAAGGGCAACAAGTATGGCGGCAGCGATATTCGAGTAAGTTATCGTTCTTTTCTTAGAACATTTATTGTGAATCTCTATGAAATCACCATCTTCATTTAAAAGTCGAGATGTCAACCACAATAAAAGCAAATACCTTTCACTGTAGAAGGTACATAGAAAGAACAAAGCTAATACTAATACACTTCACTTATAATGAAAATGTTTCTTCAGTTCAAGGGATGGATCTAGGGAGGGTAAAAGTTAATCTAAATGCATGTTTTTCTTGCTAAAGCCAAGTGGCTTTATCCTGATTCTCTGGATAAAACCTCCCTTAATTAAGTTCAAGCTCAAGTTCACTTAAAACATAATCATGAATCTTCTATTCATTACTATGCGGCCGGCCTAGTCTGAAGCCTGTATCAATTGAGGCCAACATGAACTTACTGTCAAGCACGCTTTAGTTTCACACATCCTAAAAGATGCATTGTCAGCAGTATTCTAGTATTTTTTGCTAACAGTTTCAAGTCGTGTTTTGATTGATCTTGGGCTCCAAGGCAAAAGACTTGGATGTAACTGGAATAATCCTATAAAACCTTATTACTGAGCTATATATCATAATCTGTTATTTTTTACGCACGCATACTAAAGGGAGATGCAGAGGTAAGTTAACATTATAAATAAGTGCCATCACTAATCTTAACAAATTAATAAAAATATATTTTATGTATTTTTATTTCATTAATGCAGGTATATTTAAAATTAAGATTAGCATGGTATATATGGCTTTGTAATCAAAATCATAGCATACAATTTAAGACAAGCACACGTCAAAAGATTGTTGTGGTTTTTTTTACAGTGGTACATACATGTGTTAATAATTGTCTATATTGTTTTTAAATGCCCGTCTCAATTACTGTGAATAACAATTACTACTTTTTTCCAGGATTTCAACAATGCTACGTCCAATGTGGAACAAGGGCTGGAGCCTGAAGAAGAATGGTAGATTTAAGGGACTTCTTGATATTAACCTCGCGAGTAATTACAGTGAAAAGTTGATTTATTTTGTGTGCAACTGTGACGGTGCGTGTATATAGGACAGTGGTGCTTATGCAGCTACACACTATTATGAGATGTCAACCGAATTGGTTCCTATTATAAGGAATCGTTTATCTTCCTTTACCCCTCATTGTTATAAGACTGTAAACTGACAAGTATTTTAAATATATCATTTAGTTATTGTTAAGTTTATATAATATGCTCACATAACCATATATTATGCATAAGTCCCATTGCTATTGAAACATGCATGCATCATTTTGTTGTACTTATGTTACTTTGTTTTCTTAATTTTTTTTTTCACTTTATTTTTATTATGTAAGGTTGTTTTCTTTTTTTAGATTTTAGTTGCTCGTTTAATTGTGTGCTTCTGTTGACATAACATAATACCTAAATTAGGTATCTAAAAGTTGTATGAACAAAAATTAACCCTCATTGTAGGGATCTGTGATTTTTAAATACAGTGTTGCTCACTTTAAATTTTAACATCTAACTTTTATAATAGTAGATATATGTTCATTATTTTGTAAGTAAACTCCATTTGATTGGTGACTGGAGGTAACGTGTAACGAAATGATTTTGGAAGATTTGATATTGACACTAAAAGACAAACATGTTTAGAATCTCTATGTATAAATCAATGTTTCATACACTAGTGTTCTGGTGACATAATTGTCTATAAACGTTAGTTTCTTGTACAAAGGCCGAGCGAATTTTAGAGGAATAAATTTATAATCTGTGATGATTATTGTTATAAGTAGTTATATAGGTTTGCGCTATTCAATTCATAATGCCATAAAAGCAGTTCAAACCAAGAAACCATGCTACCATGGTGTCCTCTTTCTCGTACTTCAGAGACATTAGAAGGGAGTACTCATTAATTATAAGATGTTAATAATAATTGAATAAAAATATTCAATATACTTATAATTGTTTATTTTACTTCATATACCTTACATAATATTCTCACAGTCCTTAGTAAAGTTTCGTACATTGGTAACATCATTCGAAAAACATCAATCTTTGATATTGCGCATATAAGTTCTCTTAAAGGTGGACGCACACCTATCCGAGCCGAACGCATCGAACGAATCGAAGTCAAGGAGGCCTCGCACATTAGCAAGAATCGACCGCGCCGAAAGAATCGAGCGCATCGAACAAATGGTTTCCATTTCCTTTACGCCTGTCGCACTGTTATTACATGTGAATTGTGATGGATCTTGACGAGGTTTTTATTTGTCAGTGGTTTATTAATGGAAGATGAAGAAACAATGCGGGAATAGTACTCGCGTGTTGCTCTGTCATACCCAACTGATAGAATGCGAGCGTATCGGTCGAATCGACCGCACACAAACCGCGCCGAATCTGATGACGTCATTCGAACTCTTCTAGGATTTCTGGGGTTCTTCCAGATTCGGACGATTCGACGCGGGCAAGTGTGCGAGGTTTCATGAGATTTCATATTATAAAGAATTCTAAAATTCCTTTCGTTCGACTCGTTCGACGCGTTCGACTTGGATAAGTGTGCGTTCACCATTAGGGCCTGTTCACGAGATCGGTCTAAGCGGCGCGCGTCGCGGCGGGCGGCGCGCGGCGCGGCAGAGCGTGTCGTGCACGCCACGACCCTACAGCAGCGGTAAACGCAGCGGCAAATGTGGACGTATTTGGGCTAATGATGGTTAATATAGCATATAGCACAATAGCACAGCACGCTAATTTTATTTCGCATCTAATAGCAAGTTCATTCGGCTCTCGTTCGTGCTAAAATAGCATATAGCATTTAGAATCAAACATCGCGCCGACGCAACGGCGCATCGCACTTCGCACGTTCGCAGCGTTGCGAATTGCGATATTTGCGATCAGTCTTCACGTGCTAACGCGAGCAGCCAGACGTAAACTTGCGTAGCGTGCGAATTTTAGCTGTTCGACGGCTCGTGCGATTTAAGTAGGCATATAAGTACGCGAGTTATTTAACGTTCTCAAAAGTTAAGTGTTTTGTGTTTGATTTTAAAAAACTGTGATAAGGGACGTAATACTGTGTATCTATGAATGATCTGTGTAACATGTGTGTTAAAATGATTTAAATAACTCAATATAATTATATACAGTCCTAAGCCTGAAAAGTATGAAGGAAAATTAATTGACTTATTTATTATTAATTAGTTGGTTATTATTAGTTTGTTGTGCATAATGATTACATTTTATACTTAGAAGAAATGTACAAATATGTATATGTATTGTTTATTCATGTGTAATATTACAGTTCACCATGTTATCTGCCCCTCGCGTTAAGTCTTCAGACTCGTTAGGCAAATAGCATGTTTGTCGACGCTATATTAACCTACGTTCAAATATGGATAGCGCGACAGCGCGCTAAATCGTACATGTGCTAAAACTAGCGGTCACACGAAGGGTGTTGACGCTTCGCACGATAGCATGCTATATTATAGCATTTTTAATAGCACGCTAAAAAAAATTAGCATATAGTTCATAGCATGCGATTGATAAATAGCAGATTCGAACATCATTAATTTGGGCCGACGGAGTTACCCATAAATATGGCGATAACCAAAATATCTTTGTGTAACTATACGGTATACTTACCTACAAAATTGTCGACATTGGATCTTCATTTCTTACAAGTATTTTATATCAAAGGAATAATGCATATTCGCAATTAATGAGGCGTTGAATAGGTACCTACACAACGTAGATTACGTTAATTAGGTAGGTAAATCACCTTTTAACTTTCATAGTAGCTGTGTCTGTACCTAAATAGGTACATATGTACATTACACAATGTTTTAATGTTTGCGATTTATATTAAAACCTACCATTACATTCTGTAAAACATTGTTTCATTAAGTACATCTCGCAACGTTTTATTAACATTTTTGTATTTATATAGCGGATGTGTTGCTATCCATACACGCAACCGTTTTAAAATTTCGACTTTAAATGTCTCCGTATTCATTACCGCCACAAAATATTTAACAAATAGTTTAACCGCCTAGTTCGTCCCTCGCGTAACGCTGTCCGTGCCGCTCGGAGTCGTGGCGTCGGACTCGGTCGCAGTACATTTGTTCCCGCCGCTCGCCGCACCGCCCGCCGCGCCTCTCGCCGCGGAGCCAGTCGCGCCAAAAAAAACGCGCGCGTTATCGCTGTGCGCGGCGGCTCGTGGCGTGCTTCGAACGTTTTCATACATTTGATCTTACCGCTCGCCGCCCCGCGCTAACGGCCCTGTCACGACCTACAGCGGCAGCGGCGAGCGTTTTCGATGTACATAGCGCGCGTTACTCCATTGCGGCCGCGCGCCGCGAGAATAAACGCGCCATGCACATCGCCCGTGCCGCGCCGCTCGCTGCTTAGACCGATCTCGTGAACAGGCCCTCCGCCGCTCAGAGCGGCAAGGTCGTGACAGGGCCGTTAGGTATAAAGCTTTTAGTCGCGGTCGGTTCAATGCTGTAAAAAAAATTCATTTCGCTGTTCGTGCAATGGTGATAAAGGGCCGGCACACTTATGGCGTAGCGTAGAGCAGTTTTCATTGTCAAGCTATTATAGACATCGTCCTCATTATGAGTAACGCAATACACACATACGACACATAACTTGATTTCGGATATTATAACTATGCTGACAGTGAAAAATGCTCTGTGCTGTTTCGGGTTTAGTGCGCCGCACTATGGTTCGTCTAGAACAAGCTAGCTAGACAAAATTATTTTATTTGATTTTTATGTCTAGATGCGGTTAATAAGCAAAGATATAAGGTTTTTGGTACTTTTTTCAAGGCAGTTTGTCATTTGAGCTGGTATCATGAAAAAAAAAACATTTATCGGGCATACATTTAACATTTTATAAAGTGATTTATCCCTCGACGTCGCTATAAAATCTAATAACAGATGCATAAAATATCTAAGAACTAAATCTATTACTCATTATCATCACTATCATCAGATGAATCATCCATTGAATAGTCATGATCGTGAGGGGCAGAACTATGAAAAGTAGAAATCATATTAACATTTTGTTCCTTACAGCTAGGTGGGACAATTAAATCTAATACTTCAGTTGGAAGCGTACCTATTTTCTTCCGAGGAACTTCTCGTAAACCGTTTATTACAGGGTCAGATGTTATCAATAACATATTAAGTAAATCTCTATTCGTAGCCTCCCGTGATCGCTTTCGTGTGTTGTGCTCACGAAATCTTCTGCAGTCCTTATTCCGAGCTTCCTGTGCTTCCTCGGAAAGCTGGCCTATAGGTAGAAGGGACGATCTAATTACTTCGCCACTGTGCAAAAGTATTTTGTGGACAGTAGCGGGCATGTAATACCATGAATAGAGATTTACATAAAGTTGTCTAGTTTCTTGAGCTAAGTTAACGAATTTTTCAATATTTATATCATATCCCGATGATAAAGTGCGAAGTAGTATGCCAAATTTTTGTATTAGTGAAACATCTAACCCTGTAATATCGGCACTAGCCTCGGGATTTCCAAAAAATCTTCGCGCGGTGTTCCCGTCATTAGTGTTACCGAACCCTGGTTTTGGTTTGTCTACAATCAAGCCCATTTCGCTTTTAAATCGTTTTTTAATGTCATCTGAACGTTGTTTCACACTAGCTTTGTCTTCGGCTGTTCTTAACTGCCATTTTTTTATATTTAGTCGATAGCTAATGTGAAGCAAGCATTCAAAGCACCTTATCCAAGCGTGCAACGTAGACAAACCAAAACCAAGATTATCTTTGTCCGCAGCAAACTCTTTTGACAGATCATTCATCATTGTTGGAGTTGCCCCACAAATAAAACATTTTTGTGAGGAAGAAGTTTCGGTCAGAGCATTGCAAACTTTTCCGTCAATCATTGTTAAAAGCATAACATGTGTGACAGATACTTCGGTCTCCATCACCTTGCAGGTTGTCGGCAATAAAGCGTTTATCTCTTCTAAAACCTTATTGGTTTCCGAAATCGTAAAATCTTTCGTTTCCTTAGAAAAGATAAACTTTATTGGCCGACAATACATTGTAGAACAGGGCCGAGGATTCTGCCACACAATATTACCACTTTCATCTTTCAATTGAAGAGGAACGAAAGAAAATACAAATAAAAACTCGTCACTATCGTCACAATTAGTGAATTTTTGTTTGTACATACTATGACCGGAACTTCCATCACAACCCCATTTACTGATTAATGTGAATGACGTGCAAGGTAACAGACTATGAACAACTTCTTGTTGTGCTGAAACTAAACGTTCGGCAGTCTTATCAAGAATTGCCTGAACTTTGATTTCAGCATGCGTTTCATTGACTGTAATTTGTTCACCTGACGGGTAGCAGGCTATTTTAGCCTTTCTAACACTGTACATTGACGGAAACACCTTATGTCCAGCTTTAATACTCCACTTCCGAGTCTGCTTATAGCTATGGCTACTTGATTTACTATCAACGTAGTACGCTAAAGCTTCCTCACTTGTTAAACTCCTGGGGGCACTTTCTTCACTCGTGGTCTTGGTTATTGAAGGATCACTAGTCACATCTTTAATTTGACGTGCTACACTTCTCTGACCCGAGATTCGAGCTGACACTTCAGCGGCGTAAATTAATTCACTAGCACTTCTGGACTGTAATAGATCGTCTACACGTCGTCTCTTCGTTTTGAGACTAGAATGTTCAAAATCTTTAGTAGGTCTTCCGGGTCCCGGTTCTCCAGATGTAGTTGGCAGAGATAAATAAAGGGACACATCGAAAGATATGTCAAGACCCTCCAGCCACGTCGAATACTTTTGTAGGAATCGCTCTCGATTTCTTCCACAGCTGCTCCACTTTTCAGCAAATTTCGTTGAATATCTTGAGATTAGTACTTTAATATCTCGCAGAGACTGCTCCGTAACACCATCAAAATTATATCTCAAAGATATAAACCGAAAGAGCTCCTCATTCCGCGTTTCCTTCGGGTGTTTCAGCCATTCTTCGAAAAAATCCATTCTTGAGACGGTAAAAACTGTTGAAAGAAAAAAATAAATAAAAATTAGTTGTGCAAATATATCGCAATGAATTTTTTTACGTATAACTACTAGACACTTATGAGAATCGTATATGATAGGTTCTACGGTGGGGACAAGTGGGGACATGTTATTATTTGACCGATGAATTTGAGAAAATGAGTAAAAAAGTGGGTGAAAATTCAAACATTTCATTTTATAAGACTAAAGAATGAAGTTCCCATGTTGAAAATGAAATAAAATATAACTACTTACCCTTACGTATACAATCCATCACAAAAACACTTTCACAAATTTCTTTTAGTGACATAAACAATGCTATCAAATATGATGTAAAAATGCAAATGAATGCCCTTTAAATAGTCAACATCTTATAAACATACCTTAATGACGCTCTTAATGAGGGTAGTATTGATAATTAATAGGTGTAATCCTCAATGTATAGGGGTAATGAGTTCGTAATAGTAATTAACTTCCAGGAATTTAAGAGTTGTTTTTGTCTAGCTAGCTTGTTCTAGACGAACCATAGTGCGCCGGCTCTAAATCATTGATGAATAATTATTTGATCGCGGAAAATTAAGAACCATAGTCACAGAATAAAGAATAGTACTAACCTCAGATCATAGAAGTAATAGATATGTAATGAACGCTCGGCGCGTGCGAACGCAGTATGCTCTACGTCGCATACTCGCCGTCGCGCGCCCGTATGTCGCGATCAGTTGCAATTTGAATGCGCACCCGAAACTTACTCAATTTTTTTCAAAATGCCTAGCTGTGCAGTGGTTACGTGTCAAAATACGAGCAAAATTCAAACCTATGAGAGTAATGAAATCACATACCACATGTAACAACGACAATTTTACTATTAATTTGCATAAAACAAGATATTTCAAATAAAATATCTGCCTCTACAACGATAACGTAGGGGAGAAGGAGGCACCTTAGCACAGAGGCAGATTTGAACATGTTGATTTCTGAACACAGCTTTATGTTAATCTATGCCGCAACTCCATTTTAATATTGGCAACACTGGCTGCCACAAACGTCAAGTCACAGAGCGCGCGTGTTTCGTTGTCAAAAAGAGTTATAACCTGTGGTCGTATTTGTACTGAAGAAGTAAAAAAACAAAATTAAGTTTGTAAGGGATTTACAATCACGTGAGTTAATGTTTCCAACTAATTCTTTCTCAAAATTGTGCAATGCTAATTAGTTCTCAATCCACCTTGTAGTTTTTGCTTGCCAGTTATTTCACATAATTTTTTTGTAATATTTTATCTTCCAAGTGATCATGGGGCAGATTTGGTCAAAACAAACGGGGCTGATTTGAACGGGACGTTCAAATGTGCCCCGCACCGGGCTTAAATGCAATCTTCAAATGTTTTCTAATATATTTATTCTAAATGTAATACTTAATTGATATTAAATGCATCACTAACTGTAATTCATTATTTAAAGAATGGTTAGAACATAAAAAAGAAGCGGGAAAATACAATTAATGAAGATGATGTCCAAAATGCTGTTTTACGCGTCATCAACGGAACTATGAAACTTAGAAGAGCTGCAGATGTATATGGACTGACGCCGACTACACTCTTCTATCGAGTTAAAAAATATAAAGAAAACATAGCTCCAAGAAGTGAACTATTTTCAAGTAAATACACTGTTGCTCAGGTATTTCCTAATGACGAGGAAAAATGCTTCAAAATTACCTCTTGACAAGATCAAAAATGAACTATGGCCTTAGTTAGTATTATATAATTATAATAACAATAAACTAATACTCTTGTGCAATATGACTATTTTTGAACAAGGAGGAAGTTAGACACAATTAAAAACTAACTTTTATTTTTGTTACTGTAATGCAAGATTTAGCTTTAGAAGTTTCGTTTTAGTTTATTTTATATTTTAATAACAATAAATATAATTATAATAAAGACTAATTATTACTCTATCCTCTCTTTTTTCTGGTTTTTAAACCATTTTTCAAAACTGCCCCATGGCGTTTCAAATGTGCCCCCATGGGGAGGCAGATTTGAACAAATTTGAGTTTTAAAAAAATCTCATTTTTCTCTTTAACGTTTTCAAAAAATTCAAACATTTCATAATTTTTAGATTAACAAAGGAGTAAGTAAGCTAAGAAAAATATGTCTTTTCAATTTCTGTTTACAGTTGATTTTTTATGAGTCCAAATATGAAAAATGTGCTAATGTGCCTCCTTCTCCCCTACTAACACTATCCTTCGTCACAAAACTGCACTATAATTATTTCCATTGATGGTTTTGTACTGTGAAACTGTCAGTTTACACTTATTTAGAGCGCAATGGAATAAACACACATCGATACCGCTGACTATTGTAGGCACTTATAGTATCTGCCGCTGTGAGCGTTGGGTTGCATCGCTCGCCAAAGTAGCGAATTAGTGGTGTACCACGAGTAACTGCAATTTGCATAACATCGATATAAACATTGCAAAATAATAATGTAAGTTATAAACAATATATTTTTTTGTTTTTGAAGCGCTATTGTTTCGTAAGCAGATAATGATTACACTGGCGTTTGAAACAGTAAAGATGATTTTAATATAATGTTATAACTAAAACTAAATAAATACCTACATTTTACCGGCCAGTGATATGATAGCGTAGAATATGTACATATATTCTATTTTACGGAATTAATAAATATTTGATAAGTGTTCCGTGAATTTTATTTAGTTCTCCCTGTAACATTACACTGTATTTACTCATAGTAGGTATATTACAACATTTCAAAATATACCTACCTAAATAAGTAGGATCACTTTATTTCGTTTCATATTGTTGTGTTGTTCTGTTTCTTTTCTTCTGTGCTTTTATTTAATATAATAATTATAAATGACATGTACATTACATATATAAAATGATTAATTTAGTTACTTTTATTTATATACATTAAAGGAACATAATGATTAATTAATTATGACAAACAAACACACACTCATTTTTATATATTATAATTATTATTAGACATGCTCAGTACTTAAATGAAATGAAAGAATACTATAGACAGCTGACACACGGCCATCTGATTTCAAACTCAGCAGTGCTTTATTAATTCTTATATTATAATATTTTGGATGCATAGGGTTCCCACCAAGAACTTAGGGTCACAAGCCAACCTCACCTGCAAGTGGTGCACCGGTCGATTAAGCGGCAATAGGCTCGCCACCTATAACGTGGTATCAAAACATTGGCGAAAAGTGGGCGTTTAAAATTCCTCTGCCTACCCCTTCAGGGAAACAGGCGTAAGTTTATATATATATTACTAGCTACCGCCCGCAGCTCCGCTGGCGTGGAATGTTAATAAAAATAGTCAATCTAAGTAATAATCTATCTGTGTACCAAATTTCATCCAAATCCGTTCAGCCGTGTTTGCGTGATTGAAATCCAAACATCTAAACATCCGAACTCTCACATTTATAATATTAGTAGGATAATATTTTAAAATAAAAACATTATACATAAATTATACTCAAACACAGAACAAGTCATTGAGCTCATCATAATATATTAAAATGTCCTAGACGGGCATTGAATCCACGACCTCAGGCTCAGCAGACAGCGTCACTAACTAATAGCCTAACTAGCCAGACAATACATTTACACAAAAAATATCAATGAGCTTTTATTATCGATATTTTATATCGATAGAGTCAACCCCTAATGTAATCGTGTAAATGTTATTGCATTTATCAATGTGTGAGTAAAATGCTATCTTCTTCATGCGCACGTACGAGACATAGGCGATGTTTCTTGTGAAGCGTGAATTTACTTGTGTGAGTGGCGAATGGAAGCGCTGTTATAGTTATGTGCGTGTAAGAAGCGAAGCGTTTAAAGAGCGCAGGTGTGTGGGTGTAAAAGAATTGGCGACACTGGTTCTCTAGGCCGGGGCATATCTCCTTACTTCAATGATCTGAGGTACTAACGTACAGAAAATTCACTTGTCAAACCAATTTATTGAATTTGCGACTCTTGCTACTAAGCAACAAAGTGCAATTCAACTCGCATAAGCACTCAGTGCCTAATGCGATATTAACCTAACCGTTCCCTTTCTTTTCTAACACATAACGCTGTCACTGTCTGGCGCGGAGTGGCGCGCTAGGGTTGTTGACTTGCCGCTGCAACTATAATATTTATTCATCGTCTGTCTACCTACTTGACCACGTACCTAATAATAAATAATTATCATATAAGTATCCTATCCCACTATTTGAGCTCGTAGAACAAATACCACAAAAATTCTGGTTGTTTACATTTTTAACTGATTCTTAGTTATTTGCTAAACGCGTGGACCGATTTACATGATTCAAACAGATAAAATGGTTTTTGAACTAGATCTTTAATTTGACACCATAATCGTTAAGATATCTCAACAAACAAAAAATCAAATTTTCAAGTTGCTCTCGTAATATAAATAAAATAAAATCAAATTTTCAAGTCGTTTTCGACACACAGTTAATTGAGCAATACTTTGCATTAGACTTGTGATGATACATTTTCGTTGTCAAAGGCGTTTAGGTATATAATTTGAACAGTGTATGAACACGGCGCGTGAGAATACGGAGCGGTCGCACTCGTTGCGTTGCGTGACGTCTGATGTGAGCGGCGCGCGGCAACCCACTAAATCCAACCACGTCGACGTGGTCGGCCGAGGTACTTGTAAGACAAAAATTAAATATTTTTAATATTTTTCATCAGTCTGTTGAGAATGACAGCAGACTGATGCCAGACTGATCGTGTAACCGCTCGCATCATTCTGGCGTCAGTCACCGTCCCCGACGCAATGGAGCAAGACGTGCCAAGCAATGAAGCGCTGGTGCCGCCGCTCCCGTCACCGTCAATCGAGATAGAGAACGAATTAATTCTCACATTCGAATCCTTGCCAGAGTTATGGGATAAAACACATACCTTATATGGACACCTTACGTGTAACATCGTAACTGGCAAAATGACCAAAATGTCATATTTAGATTTTCATTTACTTTGTAACATGGATTATCGTTTGATCTAATAAAAACAATATTGTTTTCAATAGAACCCATAGACATGAAGACTGCATATTATCGTATCTTCATCTTTAGCGTAGTAATATGTCGTATAGCGCAACTACGATACAGTATGCGGAGGGTGGGAGATACCTGAGGGTCTAGTAGGAGTTTGCACTCGATCGTCACGGTGGACGATAGCCTAGTCGACGGGAATAATTTCCATACATTTTGTAAAAGCGCCCCTAACGGAGAGTAGCGATCGATAGAGACCGCTACTCTCCGGTCGGCCGTTAGTGCAAACTCGTACTAGACCCTCTGTAAGCCGCGCGAGCCAATTGTAAGTGTAAGTACCGATAGAATACGCAGGTTACTATAAGATAGTATAGCTATCAACTATGTTATCTTGATGGTCTTACAAATGATTGATGCAGTTATTGAACCGTTTAAACAAAATGTTCGTTTGATCTACAAAACCAAACGATTTTCTTTTTATTTAGCCTGTCTGTACAAAAAAAAGCAAACACCTCTCCCTTGGACCGCCATGCATCCCTGTATCGGGTTAAGTTCGTCCAGTCGCTGTATAATGCATCCAGGTCATCCCGCCATCTTTGTTAGGCCCATCTTTCTGAATGCATACGACAAACGTGTCCGACCCAGTCCCACTTGTCTAGCAGATGTTAATCCGACGTCAGCTATGCGTGTTTTGGAACGTAGCAAAGTGACCGTCGTCTTCAACTTACGAATGATGTCTAACGTAAGTTTTATCAGTCTGCTGTCAGTCTGGGATTGAGCGTGTAACCGTGTATTTCATCCATCATTCTGGCATCAGTCTTAGCCGGACCAAACTGATGGACCAGAATGACGCCAGATTGAGCGTGTAACCTACGTCTAAGTTTGTACCTAAAATGCGAAGTGCGCCAGGCCTGCCATAGTCCAGTCATTTAAGCGTAAATTAGGTAAGAATCTCGGAATTAGAGATACCCAGCTGTAAGTCTGTAAATACTTGTATATTGACACCCTAAAAGTTGTCTCAAAACCTACATATGGTAGGGTGTGCGCAACTATTAAATTTCAAGGTCAAAGGTCAGAAAAATCGTTATCATTTCAGGTCAACCGGTGCCTCCGGTCGAAACGCGCCATATTTTAATGGACCGACGATCAGGTTTGCATCAGGAAGTACTTACTTTCATGCGAGTGGATCTAGAATAATCTAGATCGATCAGTGTGGAAAGCCTTAAAAAACTATAAATAATTCTTGCGATAGGCGCGCTTTTCCAGCAGGAATAATCTAAACGAATGATCGAAGAAAGAAATATTGCGCATGGGCAGACAACATAAAAGTACCTACCTACTTGAGCAAAAATGAGCGCCGAAGAAATTTTTCTTATGCATCTTCAGGTTGATGGTATAGAACTATAGAGCATTCTTACTGCAGTAACATTTTGCAGAACCGTGCATATCTTAAACCGATTGATATTCTTATTCGTGAAAACCTGTAATTGGCGCACTGTAACCTATTTATATTAACTATTTTTATGTATGACGCTGTTGGTTTTCCTGTCTTAAATCCCTACTAATATTATAAATTTGAAAGTGTGTATGTATGTTCCGTTTTCGCGCTAAAACGGCTGAACTGATTTTGTTGATATTTAATACAGAGATATATTGGACCATGGAGACGGACATAGGCTACCATAAGTTGCAAAAATTAAACTGGGAGGGATTGTAGGGAGGGTAGAAGTTTGTACGGCACAAATTTACCTCTTGGAAGTAAGAACGCATGCGCTAATAATTGAGTGTTGCGCATGTGCTAACATATCTGTCAGTACTGTTACGTCATACATAATGTCATATTGTGCACGTTGAAAAACCAGCCAGTTACATTCAGTACAGCCAAAGAGGTTTGATTACTAATAATACATTTGAAATAAAAAAGTACTTTTGCCCCGACCTATTACATAAAATTGTTCGCATATATACACTAATAATTATATAATAAGCTTAAACGGCTGAAACGATTGTCCCTACTAATATTAAAAATGCGAAAATGTTTATAGAGATATATTGTGATGTTATTATGTACCTTTCAGTAGATAATGTCATGGATACTGACCGAGTTACTTTGTACCCCATAGAGTTTCTGAATTCTTTAGAATAATCAGGAGTGTCTTCACACATCTTGAGACTGAAAGTAGATTTGTGTTACCCCGAATTTAACGCGCGCGAAGCGGCGGGCAAAAGCTAGTAAATAAATAAATATTTAGTTGATGAACTATCGATAAATCAATGATTATAAATATTTGTCAATTTTTATTAACTATCACATTATATTTTATCATTTTTTTCCTAACCTACCTATCCACTTTTTTTCAGTATTATTTTGTTTAACAACACTTACCTGCCCATGTAATTGCAGAATTGTTAATGAAAATATAGGAATTACATTTGAATTTTACTACCTCGTTGGTCTCGCGGCATAAATCTGCGCGTGGGATTGGGAGGTCTCGGGTTCGATTCCCGGGTCGGGCAAAGTGTTATTGGGTTTTTTCGTTAGGAAATTCTCAGTAGCAGCACGGAGTCTGGTAATGTGCAATATTGCGCTATGGAATATAGGCGCACAACGGTTTAAGATATGCACGGTTCTGCAAAATGTTACTGCAGTAAGAATGCTCTATAGTTCTATACCATCAACCTGAAGATGCATACGAAAAATTTTATGTTGCTCAAGTACTTTTATGTTGTCTGCCCATGCGCAATATTTCTTTCTTCGATCATTCGTTTAGATTATTCCTGCTGGAAAAGCGCGCCTATCGCAAGAATTATTTATAGTTTTTTAAGGCTTTCCACACTGATCGATCTAGATTCTAGATCCACTCGCATGAAAGTAAGTACTTCCTGATGCAAACCTGATCGTCGGTCCATTTTGAGGGAACCACCACTCGCCACTCATAGAACCTTTCTGGCCATCGGTTCTTTAATAAGTATATTATTATGTGCTCAGTGTGCCCTGTCCATTGCCCGCTTCACACTAGTTCCAGTGGCGTAGGAAGGGGGGGGCGGCGGGGGCGGTCCGCCCCGGGTGCCAATAATATTTTTTTAAAACCTATCCAATGATACCCCACATAATGGGGTACTCAACAAAAAAAAATTCAAGCCCACTATATTATATGTAGGGGAGATACCCTTAAAAAAAATATTTTCCTACATTTTATGCTACAGTTTTGTTGCAATATCTTATGTCTATATTCATGTCAAATATCAGCTTTCAAGCACCAGGCGTCTTTGAGCTAGGCTGCGGACGGACAGACGGACGGACATGACGAAACTATAAGGGTTCCTTGTGGACTACGGAACCCTAAAAAAGGTCATCCGCCCCGGATGCCACCCAAGCTAGTTACGCCACTGACTAGTTCTATTATGAAACCTATTTTGCGGTTGTCGCATATAAGATCAATGAAACAAAGGCTTTTGGAAAGAAAAGAAAGTTCAGTTCCATAGGTACTTGCACTACTGCCGAAACGTCATTCCAAACAAAAGCACTTTAAAGATTGTATCTACTCGTATTATACATGAAGGTACCAATGTTCCATCAATCCTTATACAATTTAAATTACTCGAAACTTATTTGTCTGACTATTAAATCAGCGGTCGGCAACGCTCGGTCCGCGTGGGTCCTACATGCGGCCTGTAAAAATTGACATAAAAACGAACTAAGGAGCACTATGATGTGGACTTGAAATAAGTAGGTAGGTACCGTAATATGGGGTGAATAGGGACAAATCGCGACTTCATGAATACCTAGTTTTAAGACAGTATTTTACAGACATATTGCTGTACCGGCTTTGAAATGATTGAGTCTTCGTGGAATCTTTGTTATCGAATATATAACTGTGCAATTAACATTGCGACGCACCGACCGACAGTTCGGATAAAAAAAAAACAAGTGAGGGTAGCTGCCAAAACCCGCGCTTCACAAGGACGGCACTGAGATGACATCAGTCCCGTCGCGACCATAGCTGTTGTAAGATGGCCGAGGCGTCGGTAAAACAGAGGTATTAATACCGTAAATTAATTAAATATCGCGAACGACCCATTTCTATAAAATTGTGTGATGTTCATAATTATATATACTGTCACACAATAGATACATCGATACAAAAATAACGATTTAAGCAACAGCGTGTGGAATAATACCTTAATATAATCTAGGTATTATACTTGCTGATTTGTGAAATAAAATTTTCTAAACAAAAACGTAAAATAAACATAATTATTACCTATTAAATCGTTGTAACTGTTCGTGACAGCCCTACAAGGCTGTTTCTATTCATACATAAGTCGTTCCTATTCAACTCATTCTAATCCCTTTTAACCCCTCCTTCGTTGTTATTGATACCTGACACCTGACACATTGACCCCAAAAAGAATAGATTTTACATAACTTTCTAATTTATCAAAAAGTATTGAAATTAATCATCACAATTGACTTAATTTTTTTGTAGATGACGGCGAAAACACTAAACTACTTATTTAAAACGTATTCATCTGCTGTAACTTTGAAATAAATTTAAGAGCGCAAAGTTTCTGACACCGTAAAAAATTGGCGTCGCGGGAAGTTGATGAGTAGATTGCAGCTAATGTCAGGCTATGGTCAGGCTTCATCAGTGTTGCCATAATAGCTCCCAAAGATCTACTATAAGCTCACAAAAAAAGATGTACATGTTACTTATAATAGATTGGTAACTAATATAGAGCCGAGAGCGTCAAAAACATTTCCTGGTTTTATACCTATTCACCCCATATTACAGTACTTAAGCTGTCAAGTTGTTATCAAAAGTACAGCTTTACTTTTTTTCGTCACCTCACGGCGCCCTTGCCTATCAAAAGGTAGCCGACCACTGGTCTAAATTATAAATTTGTAACAGGCGGAGTAAAACATAATTACGATATTGTACATGTTATATTTAATTTGTGGCATATCACAACTTGCAACCTATGAATATCGTAAAGCTACACTTGCGTGAGGCAAGTCGGTATGTTAGAAAGCGTTATGCCTGCTCACCAGGGTGATATTGATATTACCCGGATAAAATAATGCGATATAAGCGGAAAGTTTTGTTCACCTTAGAAAGGAGTCCATGATCACCATGAGATTTCGACATTAATGTGTTTTCTAATTAAATTACTTTTTCATCGTTTCTGCTAAATAAACTAATTTGTATCAGCAAGGTTGGCTGTGAAAATTGGGCCGCAAGTAAGCTTTTTTTTAATAAACCTTAATTTTATATTTATAAAATGTTACATCAAATACACTAGCGCGTGTTTTGATCGAATTGCGAGTCGATTCTCTATGTGATAAATGTTCATAAATTTTCTAAATGCACCCTTCCAAGGTGAAAAAAAGCCTCCGCTTATATGTTCAATGACAAATTTTGTCCTGCACCAGGTACAGTAAATAAGTAATCACTGGATCAACAGGCTAGTCTATCCATGTTTTTTATTTATGCATTATATCGCCGATTATCTTAACAAACATGTATACTTAAAATCTATTACTTCACTGCATTCAGTGTATGAAGTCCAAATACAAAACAAATTAAAAAAGTTACCAATTCTACTTAACGTTAGTATTTCAATAACATATATATTAGAGGTATAAACAATATAATAATTTGATTGATAAACAATAGCTTTTCTGAATCATTATTTCTTACACCTTAATATCACATCACATACTTAATAACATTTACCATTCTACCTTTTAAACTCATTTTCTATCGTGGTCCGATATCTTAGATCTAACTAAGTACATATTTGTTCTAATATAAAATAAAGCACATTGGATCAGTCAACATTTGATATTATTACTTGTTTTAAAAAATGACTAATAATAATTAGTCATCTTTGTCACTAGCAGTTTTAAATCACACAGTCCATTTGAATAAACAAACAATTACTGACCTATGTAATATTATACCACAGTCTAATAATCCATACAGTCGTTTGACGAACGCGTCTAGACAGGTCAATCGTGCGGGGTGCTCCCCGCACGATTGTGTGATTATGTTTTTGGGGGCTGGCGCGTGCTTGTTTTTTGTTCGTTACTTATTTTCTTATCAATATTAATTAAGGTGCATACGACTTGTGCTGTGACACATTGCAATCCTTTATGCTGCTTAAAGATTTAAATAAATTAGGATTTAAAAAATCTGCGATTTCACCAATTTACTTATACCAAAAAAGAAAATTTTATTAATTATAATTATTTATACCTATTGTTTTGAAATGTATGTACCTATAACCACTTAAAATAATGTGCACGTACATACCTACTAATGTTCTAAATTTTTACAATATCCCATTCCCAAGTCTGGCCAAATTACAGAATAAAGTAGTAAATACTGTGCGTAAACAACATGGCGCAAAATTCTTCATATTGATAACATAGGCTCTGCAAGCTGATCCCATGGTTACCAATCCATTAAACGACCGCTATGTCAATCGCTTTATTATAACTTGGTTTGTACGATAACGACCTAGTATATCTGAAAAATGCTTCATATGCTTAACCGCCTCCCACGACACCTGCGTGATGAAATAGGTGGTGACTGACACTTAGTGTGCAAAGCTGTCACCGCACGAAAATATGCAAACTGTTTTATAATAATTATTTATCGTTAATTATTGTAATATAATAAAATAAGTGATTTACACTATAATATTCATCTAGTGTAGCAATTGTAATACTTTTCTAAAATTAGTAGACGGTGTTTCAATAAGTAGGTATTGTTTACATGTGGCAGCCCTAGCCTCCTCCTTGTCTAGACGTTGTCGGCTTTTTCTACGAGATCAAAGTCGTCAAACTACTGTATGTCTTTATACTGTGATTATACTATGTTTATAGCTTTATCTTATATTTACAGTTCATTCCAATCTGGCATAACGATTTTATAATGCGCATCCCAAGCGTATAAAATGGTGTAAAATATTAACTCATTATAGTCTTAATTCTAGAATACTCTAAATTCGGACGGAACTATCTAAAGGCTGGTATTCCGTAGGGGCATTCCATCTGTAGTATTGAACAAATCTGTAACAAACCATTAATGTGTTAAAATACAATAAAGAAAGAAAATTTGAATTAAGCCCATTGCTCTAACCGAAACGGTAATTGATTTTTGCGACCCTTTCAGAATAGCTAAGGCACATAATAATACAACTAAATGCAAGCAATACTACATTCATTGCAACTTATATGTTGACGATGCCCTGCACGAAACTTAGGCCTACCTAACAAAAATCACAACAATATATTTTGCGTAGATATACATAATTAGTCAGCTGATAAGTATTTGTTTGTGTAGGTGTTTGGTCAGATAAAATTACGATAGCTGTAGTTTATTATACAAAAATAACAGAGTGCAGCACAGTTATTTTCGAGTAGATTGTCAAGGCCAACACGCAAAGCTAGTGGCTCATGAAGTGCCTACTTATATAACCGTACCATCTGGTTGCAATGCTGAGTGCATTGTTGTGCAAGTCAATCAGTTATCTCAGTAGCATAGATTAGGTTTCTTCTATATTTTTATTGTTATAAACATTTCGAAAGTAAACAAACAAGCCGTTTTCAAAACTAAAAACATTGAAACATCAAACCACAATGTAGCCTTTTAATGTTCAGCCATAAATTGGAAAGGACCTTTTTGCATAAAGGATATTAAACCGGTATATTGTTACTTATGGTGAGACCTTTATGATCAGAAATCTGTTTTCGATTATATATCCACTGAAGTGGAAAAAGGACCCTACAAAGAAACAAGTCCTGTGACAAATATAAAACCGGTGGTTAGTTATTACATTGTAAATATAAATTTGTTATAAAATATACTTACATTGTACATATAACGCATACTCCAAGTATCCCGCAGCTTAGTATGTAGACGGCTCCAGGGAAGACTGATATTGTATACCAATATAACGAATTGTATATCAAAGGTGCTAATAACGGGCACAAGCCTTCGATCGCTGACATAAGCGCGAAAGCCTTAGCTATGTCCACCACTGGTAATATTTTTGTCAATAAGGACCTCAGCAGGGGTGATGCAAGCCCTTTGAATAATGAAATGCCAGCACCTGAAAATACAAAGAGACACATGAATTGTACATTTTAGTACCTACGCATAGCTATTGTTTATTTAAAATTTAAATCACACCAGATGCACTACCAACAAGTGGCGATTACTGGCGATCGAAAATAGTGACTAGGCACCTAATTTAAATTCGTCATTTCTGATTTTTGCTACGCTTTTCAGCAATTAAGAAGTAATGACAATAGGCATTTAGAAATTTAGTGGCAGTAGACACTTTCCATCGATACTGTATTAATAATTTTAACAAAAAGAAGAGCACTGTGGTAACCGATCTCCATTTGAGACCGGTACTAATTGCCAATTAATCAAACAACCTACAAACGACGACTACTGGCATAGACATAGACCAGTCTAGCTCTCAAAAATTCTGAAGTCAAATCCCGAGAGTTTGATAGGATTTTGCCTTTGCCAAATCTTGTCAAGGTCCTTCATGAATTCATGATATAAGCCAAAGCAGTCTTTAACAAAACATTTTCACACTATCTAGGTACCTACTACCTAATTCATTTCGTGATACTAGATTTGACCTTGGGAAACTAATATTATTCTAACCGTATCATAAAATGTGTTACCTAGCATTTCATACTGACAACTGCGGCAGTGATACTTAATTAGGGCTGCCATCCGTCCGGATTTCCCCGGATTTGTCCTAGTTTGAAGGGCGTCCGGGGCCCGTCTGGCCGGGGTTTTTGGAAGTCAGGGGTAACACGAACACTTTTGTTGTCAGAGGAAATCCAATTTTTTTTATAGATAAGCTATTAAGTAAAAAAGTACCACTCTGGTCAAGTCTGAAAAAGTACCACTTTTTCAGAGGTGTCTGGGGAAAAAAGCATATTTCGCCCAAATGTCCGGGATTTTTGCCGTGTTTACCCGGTTTCGGCAATTGGGGTGATGGCAGGCTATAGCTACTTGAATCACATCCAAATATAAACATTTTTAGCATCTCGACTAAGCTCCACCTATCGGGTCAAATTGCAGCCTTTATTATATTGCGCTACAAAGTTCGCCAGCTTCTAGGCCCATTGAAATCAGTTCAGCCATTCCAAAGATTACCCCGGATAAACGGAAAGACACAGATAGGCAGACACAATAAAAAAAAATGTTTATTACTTGGTATCGTGTAATTTAAAATCGAAGCAACTATAGTTGCAAGTAAAGAATAAACATACATAGACTCACGCCTGTTTCCCCGAAAGGGTAGGCAGAGGCATATTAAACGCCCACTTTTCGCCAGTGTTTTGATCCCACGTAATAGGTGGCGAGCCTATTGCCGCTTATCGGGATATTTTGTTTGCCAGAGCCTCGTCCGTTGATCGGCAGGTGCACCACTTGCAGGTGAGGTTGGCTTGGGACCCTAAGTTCTTGGTGGGAACCCTATGCACCCAATGCCCAATAAACAATCCACACTTATTAGTTATTATTATCTACTAATTATTTGTTGCATTATTTGTTTGTATGAAATATATTTTGATATACATGGATACCTGATATTATAAGTAAGCATCACATAAATAAACTTTATCCACACACACGCTTTGTTTAATTACGTACTCCTATATAATGAATGCAATATTGAGATTGGTAATGTTATTACATTATAATGACGGCTGTTAGATAATAATTATCATGTAGGTCGCCTGCATGTAATTATTACTAATAATATAGAACAAACTGCTAACTTAATTAAAAAAGAGGCCACCCCGATACGATTAGCGACTTTGCAAAATATTGTTAAAATTGTTTTTTTTTTAACATTCGACGTCAGCCCTTTATACTGTCCCACTGCTGGGCACGGGCCTCTTCTCACTATGAGAAGGGTAAGGCCATAGTCCATCACGCTGGCCAATTGCGGGTTGGCAGACTTCACATTTCTTTCGAGAACATTATGGAGAACTCTCAGACATGCAGGCATGTTTTCCTTCACCGAAAAGCAAGCAATAATTAATAATTTAATACGCACTTAACTTCGAAAAGTCATTGGTGCGTGCCGTGGATTCGAACCCGACACCCTCTGCGTAGCAGTCTGTCGGTCTCTCCACATTATTTAACATCGATATGTGTTAATGAACTAAACCTTTGCTAATAGTTTATCATAAATAACAGACTACTTAGAAATTAAGAAGTGTAACCGCAGTTACATTTTCTGTAAAAAGACATCCACCAAATCTTAATTTTCGCTGGAATACTATCTTAGGTAATATAAAATGTATAGTATGTGTATGTACTACACTCACAGACAAATTATTATTAACTATGTGAATGAATACTGATATAAAAAATCCATAGCATTATGATAAATTGCGGCTTCATCGGTTTTATAAAACTCGTAAACATAACATAGCGTGTCGTCTTAAAACGAACAATAGTTACCTACCAATTAATATTCATTACCAAACCGCAATAAACAATGTGAATAATAAGTAATTAGCATTGGTTACTTAATTTTATTTGTCGAAATAATTGATTGCCAATTAATATCAAATTGGACTGTGTCATTTTTATATACATGTTTGTATGTAGTTATATACCAACTTCTTTATCATTTTTTATCTGTATCGGTAAACAAAGATTTGCAGGTGTCTATTGACGATAGGTAGCCTAGATGTTATCCATATAAAACAATTTATTTGTGGTAGATCGAAAATTGTTACGACTTTTGTGTCAGTAGGTACCTTCTAAATAAACTGACACTAGTCTAAACCATGGAATATTGCTATCCCTTCGGGTTGCGGAGGTCAGACAGGCAGTCGCTCTGTGGAAAAGCTAATATTCAGCCAAATCCGGTTAGACTAGTAAGCGGACCCAAGATTGAAACTGGGATAACGCTAGGAGGATGATGAGATCGAAAATTGTTAATACCTAAATTTCTTAAAGCCGGACAGCCACAATCAAAGCAAGGCACGCGAGAGCACAACAATAAATTATTGTGCGAAGAACCTGCTTAGTACGTTTTACTAAATATGATTTTTCTTGAGATATGTTCCTACACTTTTTTTGTTTTCGAAGGACCTACTCTCGCACTAAGTTATGTTCCTGGAAGAAGCTAAAGCTCGCGATGCACTAGTAGCGAGGTGCCCATTTACAGTGGTGCAAGCTTGTTTGAAAGCCTTAAAAGTTTAAATTTAAATAGTGTACCTACCTAGTAGGTATTTTTTCAAAGCAGCCTAGTAGGTATGTACATACATGTCATTTGTTTAAACAATCTGGATTACACCTAAATACATCACACACAGAATTCAATAGGCCCTGCATAGGTACTTAATTTATACGCAATTACTAATAGCTGGAATCTATAGCTAATACTGAACATCCCAATTTGAACTTACCCAAATACATATGCCACGTCACCACTGCAATTGTTCTGATGACATTTTCTGCAATCGCTGATAGGAAAGCAATGATTATCGTTATTAAATCATTGACACCCAGTAGTTTCTGCAGGAGTCCAATTCCAATAAATGATCCGACGAAAGATATCGTTGTGCTAACGGCGCTGAATATGGAGTACTCATTCAAAGTCCAATGGAGTTTCTCCCTTGTGTACATATATTCCAACGGCAAGACTCCGTAAAGTATGAGTATTTGTAAGCTGTTAGCTAGCGTGAGTAGTAGTAGCTGTGCTCTGCCGTTGTTCGGGCGTCGCTTGAAACATTCACGCATCATCTCTTTGACTAGTAACAGATCCATCACTGACGTTATTCCGCCCTGTAACAAATTACAAATGTCACATGTCGTATTTCGCATAATAGTTATGTTACTTTACTTACATATACGAGTAGCAATGAATACAGATTTACATAGAAGCGCAGTTCTTAAGGATTTCGTGTGCCGATTCCAAGTGGAGACTGTCTCCAGTTTAGTTCGTAGTTGGCGCCGTTAGCGGCTATGGCGTCGTTCTCCGTCTCTTTTGCTCTCATAGTTAAGATACACAGGAGGAACGTTCGTCTCTCTTGCTCTCGTAGAGACAGCTGTCACAGTGCGACTGCCACGCCACCAAGCGGCCATTTGGGTCACAGAAAGTTTGCCTTCAGAGCGCCCATAAGAAATGCTCCTCCATGTAAATATCTGAGCTCCTTGCATATAGCGTGTCTAGATAAAATGCTGTTCTGGCCATCATGCCATAAATATTGATATGATATTGGAGCGATGGAACTTGACTATGGATCTCTATGACTGCTTCAACAGATATAAGTACTCTAGATAGGTAGTTGCGACATGCACGAATTTGTTTAGGTTTCGAAAGATGGCTAAACAAAAGCTAATATTTCAAAACCACCGCATTATACTTTATTGTTCAAAAACAAAAAAAAAAACATGATTACAATAACCAAGGGCGTCGCCGGCCGATTGCCTAGGGGGGTGGACAATTTGATCATAGATGAGAGAATTAGTCTCAGATAGAGCGCATTCGTCCAACTAAGTGTGGCACGTTGACAGCTATGTGTGCGTGACCTTTGGCGACTGGCACTGTACGGACACGCGCGTCTATGTGTGTGTAAAGTTAACAGATTATGAATAATCTCCCAGTATTTTGCATATAGTTATGTAATATTCTTATATTCATTTGCGGTTTTGAAGAATTTACCATGGATTTAATTAATGCTTTTATAAATACATTTCTTAAATGTAGGTACCGAGTTAAGTTTTAACTACTTCGTAAATCTTAAATCTGTATATATGTAGAAAATCCTTGCGTTACTGACTGACTGACAGATAAGCTACAGCCGAAACTACTCGGCGCATGAAGCTGAAATTTAGCATGTATGTTTCTTGGGAACCGTAGGGGTGCACTAAGACGGGATTTCTCGAAATTCCCACGGGATCGGGCAAAACGAGAAATACGAAAATATGTGCGTGCGAAGCCGCTGGCGTCGATTAGTTGAGAAATAAATAGTATGTATGTACACACGGCACCAAGTCAAGCTAAACAGTTGTTGTACGATTTTGATACTTATTCCCTACGCCATAAGTATGTATGTACACACGGCGCCAAGTCAAGCTAAACAGTTGCTGTACGATTTTGATACTTATTCCCTACGCCATAAGTATGTATGTACACACGGCGCTAAGTCAAGCTAAACAGTTGCTGTACGATTTTGATACTTATTCCCTACGCCATTAGTATGTATGTATACAGGGCGCCAAGTCAAGCTAAACAGTTGCTGTACGATTTTGATACTTATTCCCTACGCCATAAGTATGTATGTACACACGGCGCCAAGTCAAGCTAAACATTTGCTGTACGATTTTGATACTTATTCCCTACGCCATTAGTATGTATGTATACAGGGCGCCAAGTCAAGCTAAACAGTTGCTGTACGATTTTGATACTTATTCCCTACGCCATTAGTATGTATGTATACAGGGCGCCAAGTCAAGCTAAACAGTTGCTGTACGATTTTGATACTTATTCCCTACGCCATAAGTATGTATGTACACACGGCGCCAAGTCAAGCTAAACATTTGCTGTACGATTTTGATACTTATTCTTTACGCCATAAGAACGGTGCAAAGGTCAAAGTGTATAAGCTTGACGAGTAGCAGGGTGTACACGAATATTTGGATCGTTTGGGGATCGAACTCAAAACAATATTATGTAAGGTATATACTAATGGAAATTGAAATTCTATTACTATATTTATGAGAAAGAAGATATATCTACAATATACTTTTATAATACGGTAATGTATTTTTCATTAACATGACAATCATTATCACATAATCAATTGACAAGTGCATTTTCCCTAATTCAGGCAGAACGGCGTCGACAAAAACTGGCAACACTTACATATTTCTTGCACAAATACGAATTTTATCAAAATTAAATTAGGAAACAGTCAAATTATCAATAGTTACCTGTGAAAAGATATTCCATTTTCCTGTTTTTGTTTTTAGGAACAACTTTTACAGTGTTTAAGAACGCAAGACGGCATTTTGAGAATTTAAAAGTTGAAGTGATCGTGACACGTGAACTGTACGATGCGTCGTAGCGCACTGAGACGAGTTTGTATTCGCTTTTCAATTTTGTATTTGCTTTAGTGGCCGCACGCAACTGTGCCGTGCGTTCCATCTGATACTAATTCTCTCATCTATGAATTTGATATAGAAAATGAGAATAGTATGGAGAAAAGAATAAATTGTAGGGTTTTTATATAATCTCTACAGAGGGGCCGCCCCCCTTGGCGACGCCCATGACAATATTCTTTCAGACAACCAAGTGATTATCTGTTATTAGAATGTGTAATTAGTCCATGTTGTTACATGGTCCAAGTAAACAGTCATGTCATGCTATCTCTCTCTCTTACGACAGTTATAAAACCCAAGCTGATGAGCCTGATGAATTATCTAATTACGTCATTCAGGAGCGTTTTTGTTACAGGACGACAATAGGATCAAACAGTATGTAGTTGAACAATTGAGCACATCCATTTGCTTTAAAATACTCGTATGATGTCAAAAAATCGCGAGGTATAGCTTAGGTACCTATATCTATATCTAGTATCAAAGAATTTGCCTATTTCATTATAGAATAATAACGTTGTTGTTCAATGTATACCTGATAGTGTTTAATCATAAATCGATCGAGATATCAGTGTACGATTCATTTTGAGGATATCTACATCTTATCGCTAGGTGATTTTGTTGCTTAAAGCACAGCCCAAAAGAGGAGTTTATGAAACACAAAGATACAATTTAGTCTTTAAGTGTCTTTAGTCATTTCATTACGTACCCGAAGATCTAGAGATACTTTGGAATGCTTACGTCCCAGGGATGAGTCAATAAATCTACAATATTTTCGAGAAAATTCTGTTACAAATATAATGCGTTACTAATAGCAAAGAAAGATCTAATTTTATCACTAAAATAGGTTAGGCTCTAAAAACGATTAACGATACTGCGTTTGTAGATACACTAGAGACCGCCAGCAGCTACGCCTGCATTTTCTTTTAATTTACCCGTTTTGGCCGATCCCGTGGGAATTTCGGGAAATCCCTTCTTAGTGCACCCCTTCGGTCCCCAAGGAACATACATGCCAAATTTGAGCTTCCTGCGCCCAATAGTTTCGGCTGTAGCGTGTCTGTCAGTCAGTCAGTAACGCAAGGATTTTATATACTAAGAAGATAATATTTTCTCTAAATACCACGTAAGCGAAGTTATGACCTCGGCCTCCCCTCGTGAATACAATTGCTTGTGCATTTTTAATAACGACACATTTTGCTATTATCGAGGCAGTGTTAACCTAGTGGAGATCCCAACAGACTGCCATGCGAAGGGTCTGGGGTTAGAATCCACGGCGCACACCATTGACTTTTCGGAGTTATGTGCGTATTAAATTGTAAATGATCGCTTGCCCCGTGCCTCGGAGAGCACGTTAACCTCGATCCCGGCTGTCATGAAGATAATTGAAAGTCGTTATAGGTCAGTAACTTCTAAATAAATTGAAACTAGTGTAATCTAAACCATGGAATATTGCTTTCCCTTCGGGTGGCAATCAGAAACTCAGTCGCTCTATGGTATCGATCCGATCCTGTGAGAATTTCTGGCAATCCTTTCTCAGTGCACCCCTACGCTACCCAAGGAACGTACATGTCAAATTGCAGCTTCTTGCGCCCAGTAGTTTCGGTTGTGCCTTGTCTGTCTGTCAGACAGTCGGTTACGCAATTTTTATATTGATTGCTGATGATGATGTTGTGTCTGGGTGTAGTCTATATATAGGTACATACATGGTATGTGCATAATTATGTCTTTTAGTATGGTTTTTAAGTACCAACCGTAGCAGAGGTTCTGGTTTGCGGTCAGATAGCCGTACGTGAATTCTTCTTTCTCCGTGCCTCTTCCCATATCTTTCGGGGTCGGCCCTCTGAATATGTTTGCGCCATTCGGCTCGGTCATTTATATCTGCTGGGATCATATTGCATAGTTGTTTAAGGTTTCGGCCTCGGGGTTGTTTGCCTGTGTCAATTTTAAGCGCGATTTTAACTGGGTGGGCTTCCTCGCGGCGCATCACATGTCCATACCAGTGAAGTTGGGTTTCATGCAGTTTATCTTATCTGTTATGGCTCGAACTTTTAAACTTCCCCGAACATGTTCTTTTCTGATTCTATCCAGCTTGGTTACGCCCAACGTAGCATTTTCATTTCAGCGTCGTGAAGGTTGGATTCATGATCGCGTTTGGTTGTCCAGCACTCCGCGCCGTAGGGTAAAACTGATAACAGGCCTAACGCAGGTTTTATATACTTCCCTTTGATCTTAATGGGCATCCTGCGATCGCAGAGTACACCTGACAACGATCGCCATTTCATCCAGCCGGAGTTTATCCATTGTATTATGTCGGCATCGCAGTTGGCGGTTATATCGATGGTTGGGCCCAGGTATTTGAATTTGTTCACCAGGGATACAGGAATATCATCTATCTGTAGGGCTGACGTGCACGGTTGCCCGTATATGAATTTCATGTACTCGGATTTTGTTCTGTTAATCCTTAAACCATTGGTTTCGAGCGCGTGCCAGTGCCACCACTTATATAAAGTTAGCTGCAGCTCTTCCAGTGACTCTGCAACTAGGACGATATCATCCGCGTACAAAAGGCACCATGGTAACTCGCCTTGTATGTGCCGTGTAAGATATTCCATCACGGTGATAAATATAAGAGGACTGTGAGCCGATCCTTGCTGGACTCCCACTTTTACGGGCATAGGATAAGTGGTCCCAGCCGGGCTGCGAACTAAGGTACTGACGTCAGTTTACAAGTCTTGAAGAAGCTTTATATAAGGCACGGGCACATTTTACTTCTTAGGGCTTGCTAAACTAGTCGACGGGGTACTCTGTCGAACGCCTTCTCTAGGTCAAGGAATGCCATAAATAGGTTTTTCTTCATCGCTCTGTATTTTTCAGTCAATGTGGGTTGCGGAGGTCAGACAGGCAGTCGCTCCGTGGAAAAGCTAATATTCAGCCAAATCCGGTTAGACTAGGAAGCGGACCCCAGATTGAAACTGGGATAACGCTAAGAGGAAGGAGGAAGCTCTGTATTTTTCTGTCAATATCCTCAGTGTTTGCATGGGATCTGTAGTTCTCCTGCCTTTGGTAAAGCCCAACTGGTTACAGTACATGTTAAGGTCGTTAGATCAGAAAGCTTCAGTTTCAGAACCTATTCCCAGATATTTAGAGTATGTGAGGTGAGTGTTATACCGCCATAGTTTGAACATGACTGGGTATCTCCCTTATTCTTATAGATGGGGACGAGAACGCTTTGTCTCCACGAGTCAGGGATCTTACTAGATACCTAATATAAAGTCATTAATAAGGTTAGTGAGCCAGACTATTCCAGTGTTTGCAAGTTTCTTCCAGAGATCCGCAGGTACACCATCCGGGCCAGGTGATTTATTAATTTACGTTTTTTGAATATCACTTTTGACTTCATTAGCTGAGATCAGATTTATAGGAGGGGCTGTGGGTGGCGCCGATACAAAATCGTGACTGGGGTATTTTTCCTTCAATAAGGTGTTAAAATAGGAGTACCATCTGCCGGATAACCGTACCTGAATTGTCTTAGGAAATTAGTCTAGGTAGCGAGTAAATTCATTAAGATGCCTAATGTTTTTTTTTATTTATACCTATGTACCAACAGCATTGTTTCGTAGTATCATCAGCGAATAGCTACCGATAAAATCAACTGTCGATATCGATGTAAAAACTAGGAAAATTAGTTCTAAGAAGTATCTTTTTGTACGCTGTAGAAACGGATGTTTTTGCGTTGCTTTATACTTATAGAGAGGATTGTGGGAATCCTGAGCGTACCTACCTTAATTAGTTAATTACCTTGCTTAGGTGTTTTACAAATGAAATAAAAACATCAACAAGATAATTTAAGGCGAGGTTGCAGTACCTTTTAAGATTTTTGAACGTCTGAAAGTCCCATGAACTATGATATTTTTAATGAATAAAAATTAATGTATAAAAGTTGAACATATCTTCTAGTAAATTGTAAAGATAGAAACACGATTTGGAATGATTGGCTCGATAAAAAAAAAAGTCAAACATGGCACTAAATCACAATTTTAAACGTGTACTGCTTAGAGATTCCATAATGAATTTATATGAAAGTATTATAAATAGAAACAGCTCTTTATTTTAAAATAAATGGTAAAAACAGATTTCGTAATTTCGTTATCATTTTTCTCCAAGAAAAAAAATAGTCAAAATGTTGGCATTATATCGCTCGCCGGCCGTTCATCAGTGCCTGTCTAGGCGTGATTGAGGGCGGACGTACGTCGTTACTCCGCAAAATCCCCCTCCACCCCCGCATGTACGTTTTCGCAAAAGTACAAAGTAATTCGTATTCCAAACTCAATCGTTCAAACCATAGACATACTAGTAAGAAACCGTAGACAGGTTACTTACAAGGTAACATGACGGAGCTTACGAGTGGCACGCATCGCGATAAGCGAACGCACACTAATATAAATATGTCAAAACGACACACTAAGAATTAGATAAGAAGTGTAAGTGAGATAGCACATCTAATCGCAAGCGCGAAATAGAGATAAACATATACTCTCTGGACCAACGCGCATTGTGACATCATGCTGACCGTTTCACAAACAATAATTTGACTCAGATGCGACATGATCACTTTGTCTGTCTTGAGTAAATTCAATTCGCCTGAAAGTAAATTTGATTAATTCATTTAAGGTATGGAAATAAAAAGTCGATGTGATTTATTTATACTTAACATTTATTAAAAAAGTAAATTTTATTCTTCTCATTTCATTCAATGGAAACCTAAAACAGTACGTTAATATAAAAACTGTGCGCTGCGGACCCACCGTAGCCCTCGGGGTATGGTGGGTCTTTTAAAGCTTAGCCGTACCTACTCCTGGCTGAAATGTTCGTAGTGTTATACCAACGTGCTACGTGGACATTAAACTGAACAGTGTTATCTCTCTTATGATAATGACTTACTACTTACGTTTTTGAATTTTTAGACAAGCGAAGACAAGTGCTAGTACGATGATATAGTGCAACAAGGAGATAAATTAGAGAATAAAACGTTTAGGTATTACTGCTAATGGTTATAATGCTTTGTATATTATAGGTATAATCTGTGGTACTGTTGACGACCCGTCATCATCATCATCCTAGCGCTGTCGGATCATTCCCACTAGTTCTATTGAACAGTTCTATGATAAAACTAGTGATACTTTTTTTCCCACTAGTTCTATTAGCACAACTTGATGAGAAGAATAGAACTAATGGGAAACAGTTATAGGAAATTTACCACTAGTTCTATGTATGTTTTACAAGGGTAGTGTCACAACATCGCGCTCACATATTCGAATAAATATGTACTTATGTATAAAAATGTGTTAAACGAATGAACGTCTACAAAACAATTGAACGTCTACAAAACAAATGAACGTCTACAAAACAAATGACTACCAGAAAGTGATCAGCTATCAATAGTGATTGCAAAAAACAGGTGCATGCGATTTTCGACCTTATTGACAATTCATGACAAACTCTTTTTTTGTTTTTTTCTCGCTTTCTGGCAATATTAGGGTAATCAAATTATAAATTCTGACTAATGTCAATTAGGTTGAAAATCGCATGCACCTGTTTTCTGCAATCACTATCGATAGCTGATCACTTTCTGTAAGTCATTTGTTTTGTAGACGTTCATTTGTTTTGTAGGCGTTCATTTGTTTTGTAGACGTTCATTTGTTTTACACATTAAACAAATGAACGTCTACAAAACATATTCATTCGGATATATGAGTGCGATGTCGTGACACTACGGATCATTTCCAGTAGTTCTATTGAATACCCTTGTAAAAACATACATATAACTAGACTGGGAAATTTCCTATTACTTATCCCATTAGTTCTGTTCTCCTCATCAAGTTGTGCTAATAGAATTAGGATAGTTCTATCATAGAATGGTTCAATACTACTATTATACTGGGAATGATCCCACAAAATAGTAGAACTTGAAATTAAGGAACTGAAATTAATAAACTAATTACACAACAATATTAGTACGGTTAAGCTTTGAAAGACCCACCATACCCTCAGGGGTACTGCCAGGGGGTGGGTCGGCAGCGAAAACTGTGCAGTACAATCTAATTAGTTGTTTAATACTAAAAGGTAAAAAAGAATAAGAGAATGGACTTTGATCATCCGTCAATGTTTGTAACTTACGTATGATTTTGTATTTCTATAATAATAATATATTGTGTTGATTCCGCCTCAAATCACTTTTATTACTTGACAAAAACACACATCAGTATTTTATTATTACGAATGTCCCATCTGGATACTTTGTTTTTTAGTCTTTGAACACGCACAATACTGCTTCTCTTTTACACTCGCTAAATGCCAATTTTTTTATTCACTCTATTATTTGTGATACTGAATTTATTATAAATTGTAAATAAAACGTTGTAATATTGTAATACTCATGAATGAGAAGTGATTCCATAACTTTTAGTCATTTTCCTACTATAGTTTGTGCAAAATCTCATTACACACGATGGCATTTTCAAATGTAACGTACACACACGCGAGTAAAAGAGCGAGCGCTTCCGACCGCAGCGCGTACGCGACTAAAGCCAAATGAGACATTTAGCCTCTTTTTTAATGTGCCACTTTTGAAGTTCGCATAACTCATCTACGGTTTGTTTTACGCTGCGCTGTGGCACACGCACACACGAAACCCCCCCACCCCTCCCCCCGCTCACTCGCTGACGCCACCGCCGTGTTTTTGTTTTTGCGGGGGGTGAGGTCGAGCTACGCACTGTACTGCAACCTCGCCTTAAAAAGGTAAATTTTAGTAATATTCTAGCATTTCAGGTAAAGGACCCTCTCCGATATGTGGCAGCGATAGCCAGTGGCGGCGCTAGGCGTCGTCGGCCTCGCAAAAAATTTTACAAGTTACATACTTAATTTCGTATCGCCAATCATCCTTGCTTAGGTAGTCGACATCGAACAATTCGGGAAAAAGCTAAGCAGATGACAACGAATTTCATTATTTTCAAACACGTGCGTGACAAGACCTGTCTTGGGTGAAAATTTTTGAATTGTCATTTATTTATTTATACATTATTTTATAATTTGGCTCACTTAATTATAACTTTTTTTTTTCTACGAAGTAAACGGGGTCTCGCCATAGATTTCAAGGGCCTCTCGAACTTGATGTCGCCGACGTCCACATGTGGTCTAGCGCCGCCACTGGCGATAGCCTAGTGGAGATACCAATAGACTATGTAGAAAAGCCAATATTCGGCAAATTTAGTTAGACCGGGATGCAACTGGGATAACGCTAGGAGGAATAATAAACGCCCTCCGGCTAGGTGTAGTGACGATTATTATCCTTCCTCAAAGTCAAACAAACAAACGAAATGTACCAATCAAAACAAACGAAATACAGCCAAATTAAAAATAGCCTACTTTTTTGAAGTTATGTAAAAATATCAAATACGTAAAAAAATGACAAGAGAAACATATTAAAAACAAACGAATTTGCGTAATTTAAGTATGCTAATGCACCATTCTATTTATGGTAATCTCTACGTGCAAATAAAAGAAAAGTAAGGACATAAGTATTATTATAAAATACCTGATAGGTACTTATATTGCAGCAAACACGATATCATTCCTAATACCTAATTATGTATACTACCATAAATTGTTTATTCTTTATTTTAAAATAAATCGATAACAGAAATAAAATAATACAACTAACGTAATAAGTAGAGAGCCTCCTATATTCTTAATATTCTTACAAAATGTGCATGGAAAATCTCAATAAAAAATATTCCATTCTTGGTAGAGCCAATCTGGATACACCAATAATCTTCAAACTTGTTACAAAAAATAAGCGTAAAGTAACAACATTGCTCAAGTTTATTTTTCTGTTTAATTTGCTAGTTCTAACGACCTGTTCAAGACTAGCATTTCTCATTTCAATTTCGATGAACATGTCGCGAACAAGCTGTAATGGCGATTAAGAATCTGCGCTCCCATACTCTCTTCCTTTTTACGGCAATTTACCAGGGAAACACTGTGTATTAAGAGTTGTGAGTAGAGAGCTAGGATAGATTCTCAGACAGCAGCGGATCTCAGGCCCAGCTCTTAGAATAGAATAATATTGTTACGCCATCTATCGGTGAATGGGGGTACTAGAAGAGATTGAATGTATCGGTGGTTTAAAGGTAATTCAGCTACTCTGTACTAGATGGCGTTGCTGTATCGAGCATAGACTGTTCGCGATTATTCGACAGTTTTGTGGAAGTATCTAGAATGCGCTAGTGATGTTATCCGGCCAGTATAAATAGAGTGCGAGCGAACGGACCGGACAGTTACAATTGGAAGAATCGACAGCGATCAAGAAGCGAAGAGAAATAAGTCGGAAGTGTTTAGTGTTGTTCTAGTGGTGTGAATAGTGTTTTATTAGTGTTGTGAAAATAAGTGTGTGTATCTAGTGTTATTGTGTTAGTGAATAAAGTGCAGTTTTTCTGGCATAGTGTATATAATTTATCACGAACCCCAGCTCGTAACAATATTTATTTGCTTTGCCTTGAATCGCAACCGTGACAATGCTAGAATAATGACGATGATGAGCGAGGTTAACTTCGCCGCTCATCATCGACGACGCTTTTCGTAGGGTTGGCGATGCACAGGATATGCCTTATAGGCATCAATGGCGTTTAAGCTCATAGAATTAGTCTTGAATTTCTAATTAAGTACGAATATAACCAAAACGATTACAAAACTATAATAAATGAAAATATTTACGTATCTACCTTTATATTAATATTTAATATGGGAATGACTAAGAATTTTAGTTTAGAGGGAACCAAAAGCAATGGTCTTCAGAAGTTTTTCTGTTTGTTTACTTTGTTTTTGTCATGACGCAAAAACCACAAGCTGGCTTTATTGCGGTTTCAAAGTTTGATAGAACATGTCGGCCATGTTTGGCAACAATAATGTTATCCTGTTACATTAGACTAGGACTGTAATTGAGTGAAGTACCTAATTCAGATAACAGATTCGCGGACGAACAAAGTCCACGCGGTTGCAACGGCAAAACGACATAACAGTGTCAAATAAAATATAATTAACGAGTCTGTGACATTAATTACTTAATCTGTATAAATTACGAACACATAATAGAATCTATTCCATCAAAGAAAATGCAAAAAAAAAATCTTACAAGGAAAGCAAGACGTGGCTATATTAACGGCGCAGTAGAAAAACCAATAGGGCGAAAACGGAGTGCGGATCTTGTGACGTATGCGGCTTACTCGTCCAGCAGTGGACAGACTTGACAGCAATAGGTTATTGAGATGAAATTAAAGAAATAGCAAGCGCGCATCTACACCTTCGAATAAAGTAGCAGGCACGGCCACTACGATGTGGCCAAGCGGCCGATATTCGGCATATTTCTTACAAACGCACATTTGATCTATTCATATCGCCTTGTTTTGCCATTTTGCACTTTCCTTGCACCCCTTGTCCACTACACTGGATCCACGGATGAAAAAGGGCAGACCTTAACTACTGATCTCATAAAAATATCTCATAATAATAAAATAATAGATAGTGGGATAAGGCTTTATGAAATGGCGAACAATGAAATAACAATGACGGCAAACAACAACAATACGATAGCAATAAACCGCTGACTGATAACGCCTCTTATCACCAATCAGGCGAGTTATCTCTTACATGGTAACATTATACGTGATTCACTCGTGTTGTCTCTAGTCTGATGTAAAAAAACAGGGTTTTATGAATAGACTAGAGGACGCCAGCAGCTACGCCTGCATTTTTTTTTTAATTTACCCGTTGTGGCTTGTGGCCGATCCCGTGGGAATTTCAGGAAATCCCTTCTTAGTGCACCCTTACGGTCCACAAAGAACATACATGCCAAATTTCAGCTTCCTGCACCCAATAGTTTCGGCTGTAGCTTGTATGTCAGTCAGTCAGTAACGCAAGGATTTTATATATACAGATAATTAATCATTACATATTGAAGAATGTTGTCAGCGTCGGCCTGGCCATAAATTTAGCAGAGGCGTTTGCCAGCCAGCTAGTTTCGTGGACCTGCAGTGGCTTGTCCCATTCAAGCCAGATTCCAGCTTTTGCAAACTCAGATCTGGGTCTAGAAGAGCACTTCAAGCCCAGCGCGACCCTGATTGATGCTCTGTCTGTGATGTGTCTTTCGATGAAAATCTATCTTTTCTCTTTGACATATTATTATAACAACTGTATCAGTATCAGCTTTCTAGATACTACTTGTAATTATCAGGTTTTGGTTTTATGGGCTTAGTAGACTTATTAGGTGTTGTGACCTAGTTTATCTACGTATGCCGAGAAGTCGGCGCAATTTAGTTTTAATTGGGTATCTTTGCAGCAGTCGATATTTATTACTTCAGAATATTTGGAACCTAAATTAATGATGTCCGCAGTTTCCCAGGCCTTGCTTCAAAATCAGCGAATTTTCAAATAAACTCTCAACCACTACATTAAATTATCCCGATGTGTATCAACTTTCCAGTCATGCTTCGAGCTTCAGTAGAAATTGGTAGGCTGTGATTGTTAGTCAGGGCAACCAATTTTATATAATAATACACGATGATGCTATGTTACCATTTTAGTACTCAAAAGTATGTGTACAGTTCACATATGTATTGCTTAGGTCTCATTATCTAATTATTCTAATCTTTTGGTTAGCTAATCATCTTAATATATAAAATCCTTGCGTTACTGACTGACTGACAGACACGCTACAGCCGAAACTATTGGGCGCAGGAAGCTAAAATTTGGCGTGTATGTTCCTTGGGGACCGTAGGGGTGCACTAAGAAGGGAGTTCCCGAAATTCCCAAGGGATCGGCCAAAATGGGTAAATTTAAAAAAAAATTGCAGGCGTAGCTGCTGGCGTCCTCTAATACTTAATATATATAGCAGAAGCGTTTGTTTTTTGGTTGAACGCGCTAATTTTAGGAACTACTGGTCCGATTTGAAAAATTCTTTTAGTGTTAGATAGCCCATTTATCGAAGAAAGTATAGGCTATATAACATCACGCTATGAGCCACGGGAGCGGAGGAGGACCCTTAAATATCGCGGGCTAATCTAGTATGTTTATACATTTTACCTGGAATAAATCAATTTAAAAAAATAGGGCCGTCTCTTGTAAATTTGTTATTGTGAGTTTGTAACACGCACTTGTGTACAATAAATGCAGCGATAGCCTAGTGGAGATACCAACAGACTGCCATGCAGAGGGTATCAGGTTCGAATCCACTTCGCGCACCAATGACTTTTCGGAGTTATGTGCGTATTGAATTGTTAATTATCGCTTGTCCCGTGCCTCGGAGAGCACGTTAAGCCGTCGGTCCCGGCTGTCATGAAGATCTTTGACAGTAGTTACAGGGCGTCAGTACCTTCTAAATAAACTGACACTAGTCTAAACCATGGAATATCGCTATCCCTTGGGGTTGCAGAGGTCAGACAGGCAGTCGCTCTGTGGAAAAGCTAATATTCAGCCAAATCCGGTTAGACTAGGAAGCGGACCCCAGATTGAAACTGGGATAACGCTAAGAGAATGATGACTTGTGTACAATAAATTATTATCTATCTGTGATATGTATCTACTATGTAAGAAAAGCATCCTTCACTCAAATAATTATGCATATCTACTTTTATTTTTAGAAGTTGTTGACATTTAAGTACCTACCTTCTATATATTAAGTTTGAATAAGTTCTTATTATGTATTTCAAAGGACATTTAAAACGTCTTATGTTAATATTGCAAAAAATACAGAATTTGCATGCATAATCTTTGTTCTCCATAATCGGACATTAACTTACTTATTATTAATTTAAGGCTACATTTTTAAAATATAGCTAGAAAAGAACATAACTAGGTATCTGATTAAGGCAATATTTATAATTTCAATTTGTAATTTGAATACGTCCTCTAAAGGTTGTGTTGTTTTTAAAGGACGTCGCTGGTATTTTATCTTCCTGTTATGACAGAATAAGTTGCTAGGTAAATCTTAATTATGTGTTGAAAATATAATAGGCCCTATTTCTTTTTCTTATTTTGATTTAACATGATGCATTACTTCATTAGGTGATCCCAAAACTACCTACATTTTTGACAAATTATTTACTCTATTCTATATCAATACTAATAATAATTATAATATGAAGTCACCCACCGCGTCTGTCTGTAAAAGAGCGATAAACTACCCGACGGAGTTTTGTACGGATTTCACTAATAGATTCCGTGCCTAGCTGGAGCTAGCGATCACTATAAGCGCTTTCGGGCTGCAGAAATACGTGGAACCAATCTTAAGTATATACTAGCAAAGGAAACTAATAAAATTGAGGCAATACCCTTTATTGTCTTAATTTTACTTGTTCCTTTTGTTTCTACACACATTAATGACTATACTTGTGAAAATAAATACATAGGTATAGGTACCTAATCCATACAAAAATAAAATAACACAGTTGGGTTTCTGCAAACAGACCGAAAAAATAAATTACAATAGTAGATTGTATGACAAGGGAGCAAAATAGTATTTTTACGGCGAGGGCGCTACTTTGAACCACGAGCGAATCGAAGGATTCTAGAATAGAATCCCGAGCATAGCGAGGGATTCTAATCTATACTAATATAATAAAGCGGAAGAGTTTGTTTGTTTGTTTGTTTATTTGTTTGTTTGTTTGAACGCGCTAATCTCAGGAACTACCGGTCGGATCTGAAAAATTCTTTTTGTATACTATAGCCCAGTTATTCCGGAAGGCTATAGGCTATATAACATAACGCTTCGACCCTTTGGGGCCGGGCAAAAGGCTAAAAAGGCTAAAAGATAATTTCGGCTAATCTCAGGAACTAGCAGTCGGATTTCAAAAATTGTTATTGCCTATGATAGCCCAATTATTCCGAAAGGCTATAGGCTATATAAAATTACGCCACAACTGATAGGGGCCAGACAAAAATAATAAGATGGTCAGACGAGAAGGGGGAGGGTTGGGTCAAAGGCAAAAAAAGGCTAAATGAATAGGATACAATCTATATGGGTATCGTTTTCAGCATTTTCGGGACACTGATTAATAATATGAAATTTATTTAGTGATCCAAGATGGCGGACGGGACATCAAAGATGGCGGATGGGAAAATTTTAAAAATCAATATGGGTATCACCTTCGATATTTTAAGGGGTGGGGAATCGAAATACAACATCTATTTCGTGATTAAAGATGGCGGGTGGGCAATCAAAGATGGCGGATGGGAAAATTAAAAAAATCAATATTGGTATCGTCTGCGATGTTAAAAGGGATGGAGAATCCAAAAACAACATCTATTTCGTGATCAAAGATGGCGGATGGGATTTAAAAAAAAAATCAATATGGGTATCGTCTCCGATGTTTAAAGGGATGGGGAATCCAAATACAACATCTATTTCGTGATTCAAGAGGGCGGATGGGAAATCAAAGATGGCTGATGGGAAAAATTTTAAAAATCAATATGGGTATCGTCTCTGATGATTTAAGGGATGGTGCATCCAAATACAACATCTATTTCGTGATCAAAGATGGCGGATAGGAAATCAAAGATGGCGGACGGGATTTTTTTTTAAAGTCGATATGAGTATCGTCTCCAGTATATAAAGGGATGGGGAATCCAAATCCAACATCTATTTCATGATCAAAGATGGCGGATGGGAAATCAAAGATGGCGGATGGGAAAGTTTAAAAAAATATATATTGGTATCGTCTGCGATGTTAAAAGGGTACGGGAATGCAAATACAACATCTGTTTCGTGATTCAAGATGGTGGATGGGAAATCAAAGATGGCGGATGGGAAAAAATTAAAAAATCAATATGGCTATCGTCTCCGATATTTTAAGGGGTGGAGAATCCAAATACAACATCTATTTCGTGATCAAAGATGGCGGATGGTTTTTTTTTTAAATCAACATGGGTATCGTCTCCGATGTTTAAAGGGATGGGGAATCCAAATACAACATCTGTTTGGTGATTCAAGATGGCGGATGGGAAAAATTTTAAAAATCAATATTGGTATGGAATGCAAATACAACATCTGTTTCGTGATTCAAGATGGTGGATGGGAAATCAAAGATGGCAGATGGGAAAAATTAAAAAATCAATATGGCTATCGTCTCCGATATTTTAAGGGGTGGAGAATAAAAATACAACATCTATTTCGTGATCAAAGATGGCGGATGGGTATTTTTTAAAAATCAATATGGGTATCGTCTCCGATGTTTAAAGGGATGGGGAATCCAAATACAACATCTATTTCGTGATTCAAGATGGCGGATGGGAAATCAAAGATGGCGGATGGGAAAAATTTAAAAAATCAATATGGTTCGTGATTCAAGCTGGCGGATGGAAAATCAAAGATGGCGGATGGGAAAGTTTAAAAAAATCAATATCAGTATCGCTGCGATGTTAAAAGGGATGGGGAATGCAAATACAACATCTGTTTCGTGATTCAAGATGGTGGATGGGAAATCAAAGATGGCAGATGGGAAAAATTAAAAAATCAATATGGCTATCGTCTCCGATATTTTAAGGGGTGGAGAATAAAAATACAACATCTATTTCGTGATCGAAGATGGCGGATGGGTATTTTTTAAAAATCAATATGGGTATCGTCTCCGATGTTTAAAGGGATGGGGAATCCAAATACAACATCTATTTCGTGATTCAAGATGGCGGATGGGAAATCAAATATGGCGGATGGGAAAAATTTTAAAAATCAATATAGGTATCGTCTCTGATGATTAAAGGGATGGTGAATCCAAATACAACATCCATTTCGTGATCAAAGATTGCGGATAGGAAATCAAAGATGGCGGACGGGATTTTTTTGTAAAGTCGATATGGGTATCTTCTCCGATGTTTTAAGGGAGGGCGAATCCAAATACAACATCTATTTCGTGATGAAAGATGGCGGATGGGAAATATGATAATATAAAAAAAGTTATTATTGGTGGTGAAAAGGTGGTAGTGGTATTTGATGTTCGATGCAGATAATGGCTATGTTCAGTGGATACCTCTCCTACGGAACCCTTCATGGGTGAGTCAGACTTCACTTGATTTAATTATTTAATAGCCATAGTATTTAATAGTATTAGTAATTTTATCATATCCCTAGATCAGTGATCTAACCATATCACTCATGTACCACCTTCTCATCTCCTTACAATAAGTTAGTTTTTCTACCCTAGAAATAATTTATATGGCAAAACAACTTTGCCTAGCAATTAAGAGATTAAACACTGATGTTCTTGGTAACTTTGTTCTGAATAAGTTGGAAAAGAGTTAAAAATTAATATGAAATGTAAATACATTAAAAAGGCGATACGGAGTTCGCCGGGACAGCTAGTGTAGAATAATATGGTAGAATCCTGAGCGCAGCGAGGCATTCAAAGTACATTGCAGGGAAAAATAATTTGCTCTGGAGTCATATACTCTAACTTTTCATCTCCTTTCTATGTGAAAATATATAATTTCGTGGGTTTGTACGACGTTGTTAGCTTCTTTAGTTATGGTTTCAGGAGTTAAAGCATTGTCACTTTCATAACTCGACGTAGAACTCATTATTTTTTGGAAAATTCAATAAAGTATGTGCCTACTGATTACGAGAACAGATACGTAATTCGCGCGCTTTTTTTTTTGTTAGCGCGGGTCGCCACACCCGTGCAGCCAACATGTACCAGCCAGATATTCATACATTTTGCGTTCAATTTCTATGAATGATATACGTTCCAAATTCAAATCACTTTTCCGCCCGCTAAAAAGTTTTTAACAGAAAAGAGCTATTTTGCTGCCGCTAAAAGAGGAACAAAGCGACACTTTTCGAATAGAAGGGATGAAAAGATCATATTTTACCTGTATTGCGCCGGTCAATGATTCCCTTATGCAAATATTGGTATATGCGTACGCTATGACATTGATAGCCGTCGCTATGAGAATCAGCCAAGTGTTTCCTACCAGCCTCAGTACGTGGGCACTTAGAAGAGATCCAATAATACTGCCAACCGATACAGCTCCCTCCATTATAGTCATCCTGTAAAGAAATGGGTATTAGAATGTTGAATGTTTTCATGATACCAAGGCACAAACAATCGTTTTGCATTCGGAGTAATCTTTGTAGTAAGTAGACCAAAAAACACTATGCATAGAAATTTGAAATTCCAGTATGGAAATCAAAAATGCCTTAAAATTCGAACTTTCGTGTATTTAACGTTAGAAGTTAACCAGTATAAGATGGAAGTAGTATTGTGAACATTTGATTGGATCCATAAATGGTATAGATTTACAAACTGACGTGGTAAGTGCGCCGTTGTCATGACACAGAAAATAATACTAGTAAACAGCCACAAAAACCTAGTGTAAAATATTACATCGATAAATGTTTTATTTACCTAAGAGATCTGGACTCAGTACTGGTGATGTCACTAATATAGCAAAAGGCACCAGTGAAGAATATCGTAAATCCGCCGCACATGGAGTAAGGCAGAACCGTCAGTATAAACCACCAAGGGCCCAGGGTATCCAACATACAATACACGACCAGCAAGACTGAACTCATTGTGATACCTAAAAATCATAACATTCATAAGATTATTGTGTTAAGACGAAAGCGTTCTCGAACGCTTGCCTGACGCGACGTAGACGCGTCGTCGACGCCGAGGTGCCGCTGCGTTGACGCTGACGCCAATGTGGGGGTGGTGTTACTTTGAGAAGAGTTAAGCCATAGTCCAGCACATTGGCAAAGTTCTAGCAAACTCCGTATGCCTTTCGAGAGCATTAAGGAGAACAGATATGCGGCTCTAGTCGCGCCTTTTAGAATACGCACATAACTTCGAAGTCACTCAGGACTCAGGCTATCTATCGCTGGCCAAACCATCAGGGTAGGAAGGGATGTATTTAACGTTCCACATTGAACATATGTACTTTTAAGTCTCAGGGCAGGACCGGAACTATAAGAATTGGACTTTAGTTCTAACCGTATTATTGCTACGATTGACTCAAGCCATAAGCAAATACTCTGCACAAGCATTAAAAACTGTAAGTACTTATTTTTCATTGATATATTTATCAGATACCCCCGTACATGGTAACATGCAATGTATTTCAATGTCGTCATTAATTTACATGTTCAACGTGATGTGACTGCGCGCCGCGCCGTGGCGGGGATATCCCTCTCGTGCTATAACCACGAACAATGTAAGTAGGTAACAATTTTATTTTAACTTGGGTGTGTAAGTAGAGGAGTACATTACTTCATTACATCATTGTGAATTAACCCTTTGTCACGTTACTCACGTAATATTAGTAAAATTGCAAACAGCTGAGTCAGTAGTAATATTTTTGTTACCTATATCTAATCATAGTGAGAAGCGACCCGTGCCCAGCAGTTTATATAGGACCGATGATGCTGAATCTTTCTTTCGGCTCCGACATGGCCTAACGATTTATCTAATTCAAAATTGCTAATGTATGACCTCCAGAAGACATCACATTGGGTTTCATGACCTAGTCCTACCAGCTTACAATCGTCTCTAATGATACCCCATGATCTCTAAATTACGATCCTGACCTCCCGACCTTCGTCTTGAGTGTCCGTGATCCGCTAATCCAACAGGATTTGACAGAATATTAACTTATATTTTTTTTATAGACTCACGCCTGTATCCCCGAAGGGGTGGGCAGAGGTGTAATATTACACCCACATTTCGCCATGAACTTTTAAGGTCCCACGTAGTAGCGAGGCTATTGCCGTTACCGGACGCATAACACTTGCCCGACCCGGAAATCGAACCCGGGACCTCCGATCAGCAGTCGCATACGCTATCCACTGGACCACGGAGGCAGTCCAGACCCTAACATCAGGCGGTTTATTGGCAAAATCTTAATTATTTTTGCGGCCTTTGAAGTTCATTTTAAAGTTAAATAATGTGCAAGTCCGATTAAACAAATCTTGATTTTACATGGTTTTGACTTTCTTCATAATAAACGACCAGAAAGTGAAAATTAATAAGGAAAGGCCAACAAAAATTAAATGTTTTAAGAAAATAAACCCAATGTTGTGTAACGTTTTTGTATAAAGTCCTCATGATAATGATGTGGCAATAAATATGACAATAATGCAAACTGCATACCTACGTTTATTCGGCATAGACACATGCATCAATAAATTAAAGAAAAAACGCAGCATGGACAAAAAATAAGCCACTTAGTGGGTACGTGTCCAAGATTTTACTACTCTTCCTTTTATCATTATAAGTATAATAATACTATATTCTAGATAATATGAGTAATCAAAAGTATACGTTTTGTATCAAGGCTGCAGACTAAAACCGGTCAGAATTTTTGCGTAGAAATAGATACAAATGCACTAATGTCCTTAGTACGACTTTAGCTAAGTATATCAACAACTCTTAAGAGCTTCACACACAGCAGCTATAATGTATATTAATGTACATTACATCCCGGGATGTATAGCTTATGTATCACACACACAACAGGTAATGTAATGTTTCTTTCCGTTCATTTCATTGGCCTACGTCCCGATTGACGCACTATAAATGTATATTTTCGTATCGCTCTGTATCTTAAGATTCGAAGATGTAAAAATGTACATTATAGCTGTCGTGTGTGGTCTCCTGACGATTTCTATGGAAAGATGTAATGAGATGTATCGTGCTATAATGTACATCTTTACATTATAGCTGCTGTGTGTGAAGCCCTTTAGTTTACTATTCGAAATGTTGTAATAATATATTATGATAATGTTGACCACAGCTGCAGAATTAGGTAAGTAATTAAATGTTTACTAGTTGAGTCATTGATACTTGTATATTATTGTGTTGTGCGGTATGGCCTGTTATAGTATGTATACATCGTATACCAATAAAAGATTCGTGTCATCCTACCATCACAACGAAGTTTTCTTTGGAGGACTACACTGTGGAATAAGTTAATATGTTATCTTCTGTTTTTGTCGGATCAGAACAGTTCCAGAGATTTCTTGTTTTCTAGAAACACGCTCACAAATCTATGAGTAATATAAAATGATGACACCTATAATAGTTAATGATATTGTGAATGACCATAGAAGCATAGTGAATCATCATTATGTTGTTGATAACAATCGTAAATTCAGCAAACTGATGCTCAATAAATATTACAACAGTGCATTAGCAGGATCTACTGTCTACTTACCAAACAATGGCCACACAATCAATGGTTTCCGTCCATGAGTATCAGACCACACTCCCAGGAACAGTGATAGTATTGCTGGTAACACAGCTTCGATGATACTCCTCACCGTCGACACCGTGGTCAAATATTTCTGAACTTCGCTCTCCAGCTCAGTCGCGTTATTTTTATCTAATGTCAAAAAAATCTTACATTCTTCTCTAGAGTAGTCTAAAGAATGTACGCACGTCCGATATAATAGTATGTTGCTTATAGCTGCACCTAAAAAGGATAAAAATATAACAGAATTAGATGCTGTTATGATATATATCAGATGCTTGGGCGCTACCCTATGCTGTGTGATGGTATGCTTAAGCTGATTATTTTAGGAATTCGCAAAATACATGTTATTTAATCTTGACATATTGTTTTTCTATTTACAGAACCGACAATGTTAGCTATGTTCAATCTTTATCTTCTATTATTCAAATACAGGAAAACTTGCGAATATGTAAGAAAAGGTGTTGGCATGTAAATATTTGCCGAATAAACAAAACATGATAATGATAACATATCCCTTCATAGTCTAGACTCTATACTAAAGAGGTAATGATTTATCAATTTCAAGTGGTATTTAATTATATTGAAGGTGAATATTAATGTCACAATAATCGATCTGAAAAAAAGGTAGGTATAATGATTAATTTTGAGGTTTTCGATTCCGTTCTTAGTGAGCAATATCAAGACCGTCTCGAATACGCTGACAATGATCTAAACCATGGAATATTGCTGTCCCTGTGTAAAATCAAATGTCCTGGTAAATCTGGAGAGACTTGGATATAATTGGGACAACACAAGGAAGGTGATAAGATTAGAAAGCGAACCTTAGATTCCAAGTCGTAAGACTTGGATGTAAGTAGGAAAACTTTAGGATTATGATGATGATATCATTTCTACAAGGCCTCCCGCAAGGTGGACTGACGATCTTGTTGGGGTCGCGGGCAGCGGAAGGATATGGATGGCTCAGGATCGGTCTGTGTGGAGAGCTTTAGGGGAAGCCTATGTCCAGCAGTGGACGTCTTTCGGCTGATATGAGATTATTTCTACATTGAATAGTGACCAAGTTATAAAATAAAGGCAGTTTCTAAAATGTGATGGCATCCCTATAGTCACAATACCTACTAGTACTACGATACAAAAGGTAAAATTCACGAACATGTAGGTATGTGGGTTACTCAGATTATAGAACAAAATTTTGTTCTAATAATCTGAGGTGGGTAAGTACATATTATATTAAGTCTCTGAAAAATACAGCATACGATTCGTGAGTAAAGACTACTCGCGTTAAGGGTATTAGCATCCATGATCGATAGGATGAGCAGAATAATATTTATCTAGATACCTTATTTTTATATCATACCTACTATAGATCGATAGCGCAATGAATTACATATCAATGGTATTTAGATAACGGAAAATCTACTTTTATATAAATTGCTAAATGTGCATTACAAAACTGGCATTACCGGCGGTACCTAAGCAGTAGGTATGCCTATACTGCTTAGGTACCGCGTATCTATAATCCTTTTGGGCAAGGATTAAAAATAGGTGTATTATCATAATTTCAGATTGATGATAGTGTTTGAAAATCATTTTCGCAGCGGGGAATCACTTACATTGCCAACACCCTCTGATAAAAGTTGATATCTCTGTGACTCAGCATGTCTCGGCCAGCGGGACCGTTTTCGGATGACAAAATTATACGTGTGTTGATAAAAGCCGCACCCATGTCATTAAAATAACAGCCGTTACAATCTAAGTATATAAATTAATAACAATAATTATTCTTTTTGGCATATGCTGAACAAAGTTTAATTTAAGTATCTTTAAAAACTAATGATCTAAAATATGGCGTAGGGACAATAATTATGTAGTCATATTTCTTGGACACTATGTCCTGATGCAGTACACATTACACTAAGTAGGTGATACAGATATTATTTAAAGACCAGAAATAAAATAAGACGTAGGTAAGTACGATCATTTCATAACGATCGACATTGAAAAAAAAGGGTGCTACTGTAAGATGCCTCTGCGCGGCGTCGACAGACACCGTGACGCGACGTAAACAAGAATGCTTGACTCACAGATTTAAGACCAGATGGAGCGTATTCGTCCGACTAAGTGAGGCACGTTGACGGCTATGTGTGCGTGACATTTGGCGACTGGCACTGTACGGACACGCGCGCCTATGTGTGTGTAAAGTTGCCAGATTATGAATAATCTCCCACTACCTTGTAGGTATATAGTTTTTGCAAACGGATATAAAAATATTACATACTTTATATTCGTTTGCGGTTTTGAAGAATTTACCATGGATTTAATTAATGCTTTTAATATGTAATGCTGTTATGAAAATGATTCAAATAAAAGAAACCATTAATGTATGCTTTTATAAATACATTTCTTAAATGTAGGTACTGAGTAAAGTTTTAACTAATTTTATTCGTAAATTGAGAAATAAATAGATTATGTTTTGTGATTAATACCCTCGATCCAGAAGATAGAGGCAGCGATAGCAGAGGCAGCGATAGCCTAGTGGAGATACCAACGGACTGCCATGCAGAGGGTATCGGGTTCGAATCCACGGCGCGCACCACTGACTTTTCGAAGTTAAGTGCGTATTGAATTATTAATTATCGCTTGTCCCGTGCCTCGGAGAGCACGTTAAGCCGTCGGTCCCGGCTGTCATGAAGATCTTTGGCAGTCGTTATAGGGCGTCAGTACCTCTAAAGTAAACTGACACTAGTCTAAACCATGGAATATCGCTATCCCTTCGGGTTGCGGAGGTCAGACAGGCAGTCGCTCCGTGGAAAAGCTAATATTCAGCCAAATCCGGTTAGACTAGAAAGCGGACCCCAGGTTGAGACTGGGATAACGCTAGGAGGATGATGATGATGACCCTCGATCCAGAAGAAATACTTATATAATACCATATATTTACGAATAGGGGAGATTGGGTAACAGTGGATCACGGGGTACAGTGGAAAATTCACAATAACTCAGTATGTGTTACGCTTAGGAACACAATCAAACTTGTTCTTTCCGCTTGTCCATCCCCCTCCCTAACGTACTAGTCGTCAACGCGGTGTCAAAGCTAGAAGTCGCGCTGCTATAGTCCACTCAGTAGGTAAGTAACAAAAGTATTTTTCACATGGTTTTGAAAGTTGTTTTATATCTGAGTGAATAAGAAATCTTAATGTTTTTATTGTGTCGTAGGCTTGTTATATGTATCCTAAGTCTTATGTAAACTGCGTATTTTTTCTTTGCGATTGGTAGTTTTTTTTATGATATTTTTATTCCATAACCGCCATTGGGTCACAATGAATCATTTCGTTTTGGGTCACAGTGAACTACTAATCCGCTGTGACTCGCGGAACTGAAATTCATTCGTAATTTATTTTTAGGGAAAATGCACTGCAATTGAGTTAGAATATACATTTTAATCATGATGCAGTTCATAAAATATTTATCGATGACCAAGAAAAGAATATAGTCGATTATATTCTTAAGTGGAGTCAAATGTTCTATGAACTGACTATTGCAAACGTTCGATGGCTAATTTATGAAGTACCGGTAACAAATAAAATAAAAGTACCAGATAAATGGCATGGAAGTAACGTATTGAGTATCTGTGTAACCTTAGAAAAAAGATATAATGGATTATCTTTGCGCACTCTTAGTCGATTCACTGTCACCCATGCAATGATCCAAAGTGACCCATTTCCGGGACACACTGGATCATTTCTCATTTTTTAATCAAGTCGTTGTATCTTGTAACTTTATGTACTGAAAGCCTTGAAATGACTCTTTCTTTAAAGATTAATAACTAATACTTTGATTTAATTTCAGAGATTAATAATTCAGGCATAAACTTTCCAGTTGCACTGTTTGAAAAAAAAAGTGATCTACTGTTACCCACTCTCCCCTTACCAATCATGGGGTTCAGATCTTAGATCGGCGAATATGTTGTTTATTTTTTGTTTAGATATATATATTCTCAGTATAGTATCTGGAAATGTTTGGTTAATTGCAATAGGCTTGCGTCCTAAATATTAATTAGCTATAAACATTTTGTCATGCACACAATAAATTATGAATATTATGATTCATAAATCAAAACAAAAAAACATTGCAATTAAAAATTAATAATGGCTGCAATCAATGATTTCTGTTTCTGTACTTAATGTACACACGGCGCCAAGTCAAGCTAAACAGTTGCAGTACGATTTTGATACTTATTCCCTACTCCATAAGAACGGTACAAAGGTCAAAGTGTATAAAGCTTGACGAGGAGCCATGTGTACACGAATATTTGGATCGTTTGGGGATCGAACTCAAAACAATGTAGGTATATACTAATGGAAATTCTATTACTATATTTTATAAGAAGAAAGATAATCTACAATATAATTTTACATTACGTTAATGTATTTTTCATTAACATGACCATCATTATTACATAATCAATAGACAAGTGCATTTTCCCTAATTCAGGGAGAACGGCGTCGACGTAAACTGGCAACACTTACATATTTTCTGCAGAAATACGAATTTTATCGAAATAATATTATAAAACAGTCAAATAATCCATAGTTATCTGTAAAAATATATTACCATCTTCCCGTTTTTGCTTTTGGAAACAACTTTTACAATGTTTAAAAACGCAAGACGGCATTTTATGAATTTAAAAGCTTGATTGATCGTGGCGTGTGAACTGTGCGATGCTTCGCAGCGCACTGAGCCGAGTTTGTATTCGCTTCTCAATTTTGTATTTGCTTTAGTGGCCTCACGCAAGTGTTCCGCGCGCTCTGTCTGCCTTTTGTTCTGTAGTCTTAGGCTTGACTTAATTAAATTTCTATGTTATGCCAATGTTATGCCCCATTATCATTGTGGCAAAGCATTTTTCCAATATAAGTACCTACCTAAACTACAATATATTTTGTTAGATTAAGGTAAATAATGAATGATCTCATTAATCCTAACTTTTTATTGTGAATGCACTTTACAAGGTCTACGGTTTTAAGTTTGTTTTTATTTAGTTTGTTTTTAAGACGGTAACTTATTTGTCACAAAAACAATAAGTATATTAAGCTTCTGCGACATTAGCAAACCGATCGTAAAAAACTTGCAGGTAATAAAACCAGACACAGAAAGGATTTCGAACCGGTATTAATATCGAAAGCATGAATGTTATATTTAAATTATAAGTATAAAAAATACTACAATTCCATAAGATTTGCGATTTATACAAAACTGTATTTGCAAACCAAACATAAAACAAACATTAGCACAGGTAAGAATACAAAATCATTCACGAGTTTAATTTTGGCCAATTGCCATTATTGTTGACAACAAAGATACATATGGAAAGTCATGATGGAGAAAGACATTTGAACATCATTTATTTTAACAAAACAGAAAATACCTACGTAACTAATGTAACTCAGTCTGGATTTTTGGTAGATGGCCTAATAGTCCAGTCAATTTAGGCCAAATTGGGTGCAAATTATGTTTCGTAATAAATTATAACCTTAATATTACGACTTTTTGATCGAGACTACCAGTAAAGCTCAGGTAATTCTATGACCGCGCGCTCTACACCCTCTATCTCGATAACGGTTCAAGGTATAAAAAAATGTTAAGGCGAGGATTTCCCAAAATACAGTGTTATCTAGCGTGGCCAAACGCGTTTTATTTGTAAATAACAGAGATTTAAATTTGGAAAAAAATATATGTAATTCTACAGCATTAGATCTTTATATTTCGGCCATTCGAAACACGATTACTGTCATTTGATACGATAGAAAATAATCGCGAATATAGGTCTGTTTAAACAACTTTTCCCGTTTCATTTGAGTTGTATTGGGATTAGAATTTTCAAAAGTATACCAAAAGAAAGGTCATGTAAAAGCGGATGGTTTTCGGCAATCACATTATGAATTTTAATATATACAAAAATATAATACCGAAAATACGTAATTTCCTACTGCCGACGCGCTCTCTCCGGCGTCGTTCACCAGTCCCGAGCGGGATGTAATGGAGACAGGACGTATCGCTAGTTTGCAGAGCGCACCGCAGGATTACGAATTATTTTATCGTCAGTTACGAATGTCATCATCACTTATTGATAAATATATTACATCTAGGTTTAGTTTGTAAATAGGTATTGTAAATTTTTTGTAAGTTATAATAGTGTATATAAGTAAGAAGTATAGTTTTAAAAATATCGTTTTGATTATTGGACAAGATAACGACTTGATAACAACAGCATAGTTAGGTAACAGTAATTTAGAAAAATATTGATTTGTTGTATATTGTGGATGATTTATAGTATTATTGTTGTATTGGGTACCTACCTAATACAATAATTCACACTTTTATTCTGTGTACCTATATACGGAAATAAAATGTGAGATGTACCTAAAAGCTATACAAGCGAATTTTATAGGTACCTACCTACCTAAATAAATATAAATATCCGCAGTTACCTACTTAGTGGTATTTATGGTTACTGCCCCACCCTCGTGGGTAGTAGCGTGATGTTATTTGGTATAACCTTCCTCAACAAATGGGCTAGACAAGCAAATAAATCTTAGAAATTGGCCTGCTAGTTCCTAAGACTAGCGCGATCAAAAACAAAAAAAAATGAATTTCCGTCTATTCAATAATTCTATTGACTATTTCCACCAATAATATCATTGATTTCCATACTATTACCAAACACGGAACAATGGACACCTAATAATATTATAGTAATTATTTATCACGCCGAGGAAGTATGCACTGGTGTCACAGCTTAGAAAGGTAGGTAAGGTGTTCGGTAGGTAAGTATATCAATTTGAGCGACAAATAATAACGAAAACTAGAGTTTATTATTGGTTGGCGGAAAATAAGCGTTGTGGGTGTAGTATCATTTCGTACGTATGTATGTATGTAAAATTTTAACTTTTTTCACTACTACTAGCCGATGGCAGCGCCTAAAGGAGATCACCCAAATAGGGCTAATTTTTATTTTGCCGGCCAATCAATAAATTGTGTTATTTTAATAGAACACACTGTTGTAAACATTTTAACTATTACACCAAACTTTTAAGTCAATAGGCTTGTGTCCACTAAGAATAAATCGGTTTGATTGTAGTATCTATAGATCCATTATGATTTAAGATGTCAATAAAGTTTATTATTTATTATAAAAAGGCTAAAGATTAATGTAATTTTTAGGATTCTAAAACTAAAAAATAATGTTTTTACTTATTCTTGTGACAGTGAACACCAATCAGAGAGCATTACGTCAAACAGTACGTCCACCATTCATTTTGTTGACATTTTAGTAGTAAATACAACTAAAAAGTAAGTTTCAAACTGTCAAATCGAATATAACAAAATAAAAGTGGGTGCATCAGACCAGACTTCATTCACGGATTGTTTTGTTTTGTACTTTGTGATATCACTCAACCGCTATGATGGTTTACAGCGTTTTCGTGTCAAATTCAAAAAGTTTTTTAAAAAGCCGTAATTAGTAATATTGCTGATTGTTTTTTGAAGAAAAATTAGGTATTTCAGTTTAACATCTAATAAAGGAACGAATCAATCGCTAATTACATTTTAGGATACAAGCGTATTCTCTGAGACAATATTTAGGTTTGAATGTATGTCTCAAAGTACCGTAGAGCATTTTTGTTTTGACAAAAGTGTTAAATCAAAGAGGTGTAACGGTAGTCAACTATACGTTTTCAGCCTAAAGTGAAATACGTGAGCCTTAAAATGCAGTGGACTCATTAAAAAAGTAAAAAACATATTTTTAAATACTCCTGACCAAATATAAAAATATCGTCTAAACCTTTAGTAGGAATGTCTATGACCGGTCAGGTACAGATGTCTTGCATGATGTACAGGCATGGCACCATGTGATTGAAGAGATGTTGCGTCGCGACGTTCTCACTTTCCAATGTTTCGGCCGGTTCTTGTAGAGAAAAGGCCAGTTGGAAACACCTGGATATCACTATAGTGACAGCAGCCGCAACCCTGTCCAAGAAACGGCGCTACAAATGTTGGCGGAATGCCCCGCTTATGCATCCCAGCGCCGTGAACATCACCATCTTAAGCCTTTTCCGACCATTTTGGTGTAGACCTCTACAACAAATTCCTTTCCGTTCTGTTTTGGGCAGTCTTCAACCAATTACTGCCTGCTATCTTTATAATGTCTTCTTTCCATCTCATTTGCCGTTCCAGCTAGTCATTTACAATCCCATGGTTGCCATTTTAATATTTGCTTGCACCATGTTTCGGGATTTCTGGCTACATGTCCGGCCGCTACTCTTTTGGCAACATCTGGTACTAGACTTTCTTTTCGGAGCTATTTATTCTTCTTCCTGTCTCTGAGTGTCACTCCTGCCAGTTTTCTCTCCATTGTACTTTGAACAACATCAAGTTTCTGTGGCGCTGCCTCTGTAGTAACCCAAGTTTCGGCTCCGTAGGTGAGCACTGGCAGGACGCACTGGTTGAATATTATTGCTTTTTGTTGCTTCGTAAAAGCAAATGCCAGTTTATCGAAAGCAGCCCAACCCAAATGGATACGTGTATCAATCCTGTTCACTTGGTTTGTTTTGCCCATCTTTATTTCTGGCCCTAGGTATAATATACTATTTATTGAAGAATTCTAATCGGGTACATCCTACTGCAATGGTTATTCCGCTGGAGTTTTCACTGGTCATGTTTCGAATTGGCCGTAAACTGATCGCGGCAATTGTTACATAGACTACAGGCCCATGTCCAAAATGGATGGGTCATATGAACCACCAGGTGACGTATATAGGACGATATAAGAGCATCAAATAATAAGATTCAGCACTATGCCGTCACTTGTAAGCTGTCCAACTGAGTGCTGGTGAGAATTTGATTTTCTGTCAATTTCCAAAAAATTACCGACTTTGTAGCGCACCATTTTTTACGGCACTGCGCGCTTTCTTATTATTTATCATGGATCTATCGAAGGTCATAATGCTGTACAAAAATATATGACCAAAATGCGTACACACTCTACCTGCACTTTTGAATTCTCATCAGTACTCAGTTGGACAGCTTACAAGTGACGGCATAGTGCTGAATCTTATTATTTTATGCCCTTATATCGTCCTATATACGTCACCTGGTGGTTCATATGACCCATCCATTTTGGACATGGGCCTGGGGCCCAATTCCGCTAAATAAATATAGTCGCAATAGTCGAATAGTCATGTCAGTGTCATACTTACGTCATAAAAAGTGTATTCTTCTAAATTATATGATATTTGAATGAATTTGTAACGAGATCGTATGTGTCAACGACGAACTGTTTATTTTAAATTATACGATGACATATGGTTATCAGAATACCGCTTTTAAATCCATTCAAAATATGATATCAATGTCATATAAAAATAGCAGAATTGGCCCCCTGTAGTCTAACAGTCGTATCCTCGCTACCTGCCCTGCCCATAGTCTGGTGTGTGATGGCTTGGAATGTCAGCGTCTCTTTCTGTGAGGCAGTAATGCTTATCAATCAAATATTTCGCTCTTGGCTTACTACCTGTCATTACCTGATGCCATTTAAATTGCAACATGCACGTTATTTTAGGCAAAAAAATAACAGTAATTACTTAAGATTTATTTTAGGAACAGAATAGATTCTTTGAGCTGGAATATGATCTCACAGACTGCACTTAGAACCTTAGTGTAGTAATAAAAAATGTTTATTTCGTAATATTCTATAAGTTTATTTTAGTTGGCCGGCACCATTGACATATATTTAGTACATATATATCGATGGCCGGCACTTTTAGAATAGCCTAAATTTGCGTGGGGCTGGGTGATCTCCTTTATTATGCATGCACGTGTGTTTGCATGAGTATATATTGCTATAACTATTGCCCTGTAATAAAAATCTTGTGTATTATTGATCTTTTTCCGGTACTTTTTTGACAGAGTCTTAGAGATTGCATAGTTAAAATAAATATAACAAAATGTAATTATTGGTGATTAAAAGTAGCTATGAGTATCTTACCCTTTACGTGTATTATTGGTTCTATGCCGTTGTTTTGCTGACAGTAGCAACGAATTAATTAATTTATATTAATCTAATCCTTTTCCCTAAGATTGATATCGAACAAGCGATACTTTCACATTGCGAGCGATCATACGTTTTTTTTATAATTAACAACAAACATAATGTTCATAAATTATCTACTGATTACTATTGTCACTATAAACAAAAGCAATTTTGTAAAACTACTTTCGAATTTCATAAAGGTTTATTCAAAACAAACACTTCGCAAATTATTTATACTCGATAAGTAAGTTTATATTTCAATTGATATACTGCTTCAATTTTCTATACTGTGGCGCGAAAGTGTTATACCTACATAATATGGCGGTAGGTGCGTCGCGTCTCGCGTCGCGATTGATCGTAATTATACTCGCGAACTGGGGAAGAGGGGAGCCTCAAAAGCTTTGAGCGCTCGGAAATCCTCGCCTTAAATAAAATACCTGTAGAGAATTTGATTCTCTACAATATTGATACTAAATACAAATAGCGTAAAACCCATAGAAACCGAGATATTTGCCAAAAATGTAAAATAAATGGATTTTTGTTACCTTTGACCCCTGAATTTAAAACTTGCGGACATCTTATTATATGTGACTTTTGAGAACAGTTTTAGGATGCCAAAATACAAGCTTTTACCTGGTAATATACTGGGTATGTTGATTTTCCGAGGTCAACCCCTAAATTGACTGGACTACAACAGGACTTTAGCGCTCGTACCACACGTCAGTAAAATATTCATCATCATCGTTCTAGCGTTTTCCCGGTTTCATTCAAGAGGTATTTATGCCTTGAAACCCAGGGTCCATTTACTGCTGTAAAGCAGAAGTGGACCCTGTGTTATGTTCCTTACGTCAGTACTCGCTTAAATAGCGATATTTCATAGCTCAGTCTCAGTTTATTTGTGGGAAATGCTTCCTAGTAACAACTGACAAAGATCTTCATGAAAGCCAGGACAGACGGTTTAACGCGCTTCCGGGGTAAATGACAGTAAATTTTCAATTAAAGCGTCATTAAAATACTTTCGTATATTTTACATCGAAGACTCAAGCACTTCCTCGAGTTAACTGAAAGGCAGCTGGGTCTGTTAAAGTAAAAGGGACAAGTTAGCAAAGCCTGAACGTTCGGCAAATTATTAAATGGAGTCGCAAATTTAACAGTACTGATTGGACTATGTTTTATTGACTACAGCAAAGCCTTTGACTTTGTGCAATGAGAGAAGCTGTGGCAGATACTTTGTGTGATGAATACACCTGAACAACTGATAAATCTAGTGAAGAATCTCTATGTCAACGGCTTCGTCAGAATAGACACCACCCGTTCAGGTGATGGTAATGATATGTGTTTCAAACACAAACACAATGAGGTGTGAGACAAGGTTGCATACTGTCACCATTGTTATTCAATATACATAAATGGTGACAAAAATTTGACATTCAGCAAAAAAACCTGGCCGATTAAGACAAAGGATTTATCATGCAAATTTGTGTATTGTGCAAAACCTGGTGATGAAAAAGAGTGACTGTGAGTTTTATTGCCCGTTCTTTCTCATGGTTCTACCTATTGCTTTGTGAACATGGCAGTAAATGTAAATGTAGAAGCATACAGTTTAATAATGTTTTAAATTTGAGTATAAAGTAATTATTTTATAAATTTATTATTTTGACGTTCATAAGCGTCACACTTTGACCCAAATGAATAAATGATTTTGAATTTGAATCATGGAAAAAAGATTGTATCTTAACTGTGCTACACATATTATTATAGTAATAATGAACACATCAATTGACAATTTGAGGCATACTGGGCCTGTCAGTGACTGCAATTAATCAAATTAATGTTGGTAGATTGTACTGGCAAGTTGTAAGGTGCCTATAATATCCATGGTGTAGATAGAGTTCAGAGCTTCCTATATCTGATAACACAGATCAGCAGCAAATGTAGCTGAATGCTTGGGGTTAAGTGCTGATTTGCTGAGGTAAAAGACACCACACAACTTAAAGTCATGTTGAAGAACCAAAGCATAAGCTATTATACTTAAGCTTGTCTAGTCAAGGTGCTGGTATTGCCCACCTTTAAGTAGTGGATACATGGATGAATAATAATACTAATATTCTAAAAGTCAAAAAAGTCAAGAATATTTATTTTCTATTTTTTTAACTTTCGTGGTCATTTAAACTTAATTTAAATTAAGTTTCTATTTTTGCTTAGATTTATCGTAGACATCTGTTATACAGACACACAACAGTTGAATAAATGTTGTTTGATGTTTGGCTTGGCCTAGATTATTCCCTAATCAAACCTATCTTTTTAATTTTATTGTTTCCTTCTTTATGTTTTCCAATTATCTATTAGTTATTTCAGTATTTAGATGATTGTATTATTGTATGTATTTATTATAATCTTATTTATTTAATAAAATATATTAATTCGTGACATGAACATAATGGTATCTCTTGCAAAGAAATACACCTAAGTACTCATTTGTTGCACATCTTATCTTATGTAATCAATGTTATAGCAAAAAATACAAAGATATGTTTACCTGAAAGAGACATTCCCGCCATGACTAGAAACAAAGGAAGTTCCATTGTAATGCGAAAGGGCTTTGCCGGCAGTTCATTACTAATTGTGACTGTATTTACAGCAGGATTACTGTCCGACAGCCTTTCTTCGTCTTCAGCCATTGCGCTGCAATAAAATGCAAATGTTTTTGTTATAGCTAGTATTACGAATTTAAATAACTTCTTATTATTTGGATAAAACATGCATAATTTGAAAGTGACCGTAAATATCAAGTCTCATAGACAGAACGTAATCCTCTACCTTATGTTTTCTGTATCACTTCGCGCAAGTTTTAGGATAACACAATTAATTACACAATGGCAAGTTTGTATTCGGGTTTTAAGACGTATCCTTCCTACACAACACAACAATCAACTAAACTAAAATTAGTCTGAAGTTTGAACTTTCGTCGTATCCGCGCTTGCGAGATGTCATAATAAATAATTGTCAAGAACGTCAAGTTCTATCAGACCTGTCAAAAAATAAGACGGAGGATACCACATCAAAAAAAGTGCCACAGCTGGTAGATTTATTTTGATAATCAGGCGAGTGGCGGCGAGGCATAGCTAGTGCGCACAAGTGGCCAAATTCATGTTGGCCACTCGTCACCACTCACCTTAACTCGGCCAACGTGAAGAGCAGGAGTTGATAAAGGCCCCATATCTTTCCATAACATCTTGCTGCAATAGGGAAGTTTCCTGCAGCTGCAAGTGAAATAAATTATACAAGTATTTTTATCCAGTAAAACATGTCAAAATAATGGTAGTTTCATTCGTCAATGAATACTAAAACTTTATTTAACATTTTTTATCGAAATTTTACTGATAATAAGGCCGTGTGGTTGACGGCATAGAATACAAGTGTCACCACCCCCTATCTTCCCGTGGGTGTCGTAAGAGGCGACTAAGGGATAACACGATGCAAATACCATCTTTGCGTAGAGACGGAAAACTCGACATCAAACCATATACGACTGCCTCGTTGGTCTCGCGGCATAAATGTGCGCATGGGATCGGGAGGTCCCGGGTTGGATTCCTGGGTCGGGCAGTGTTATTGGGGTTTTCTGTCACGAAATTCTCAGTAGCAGCACGGAGTCTGGAAATGTGCCCGGTACGGCAATAGGCTCGCCCCTTTTTACGTGGGACTAAAGTATATCTGGTGAAAAGTGGGTGTAGAAATACACCTCTGCCTACCCCTTCGGGGATAAAAGGCGTGACGATATGTATGTATGTATGTAATAAGGTTCTGGAGGGGCGGCCACGCACAGGACGTCGTAACAGAGGTAGGCCTCTCACAAGGTGGACCAACAGGACCTATTTGAGATATAGTGCTAGCTGCGCATGCTCAGGTTTTCTTGGACAGATGAATACACAAATGTGTAGGTTCTCATAAACAGATATATAAACAAATGTGTAGGTTTTCTTGGACAGATAAATACACAATTTTTATATCCATGGAAAAAAATTGAAGTCAAAGTAGTCTTTTTGCCATGAATATGAACTGAGCTCTGTCATATTTGGGACATTAAATGCCTAGATGAGCAGGAAACATTGAAAAATTTGCTGTGGTAAGGGAAATTGAATCAGCTCAGAGCCAATCTCCAAATAAATAATCTGACCACTTCTTCCTCAGTGATAAGGATGCCGATCCATTTGGGATCCATTTATGATCGTATCGGCTAGTAATATTGCTTGCCAACGCAAAGCGCGACCTCTTTCATTTTCAGACATATTGCTCCTTGTTATGAGCTGGTTCAGAGAGCTGGTTATGATGAGGCATAAAGTTCCATAGACAAGACATAGAGTCAAGAAAATGTTGGAGTTGTTTATGCTACGTTGTCTATGATAATACGGAAAGAACACGGCGAGCGTTTTTGGACAAAAATTAACGTTTTTGATTACTTTGGTTGTTCATGTGCGTAATTTGAAGAACATTTAAGTCTAAGACCTTATTTATCAAAGGTACGTTGTGTATAAATTATTATTGCATTAAATACAGGTGTACCGATAACTTTGATCATGCGGCGCTACAGTTTTTTTGATGAGTCGTCTCGACTTGCCTCTGTCATATTATTATCACCACATCCGTTGTTGCCGACGTTTACTGTTATTTTTTACTATTAAATTAGGGTAAAGTTGAATTATATTCTGCTGCGTGCATGCGTAAATGTTTTGATACAAATTACAAACCTCTCGTTGGGAAATCGCCACGGATATACCACGACCTATTTTTAGATCGGCTTTCTTTTTCCTGAGTCGCATAGCTGTCGGTTTTAAGCCGGTCGTATGACATTCTTTTAATCTCTGTTCGTATAAATTATAGACGAAAACATCAGAGTAGCGAAGATGGCAGTGAACGTGTACTCAACGAACGTGACTTCTGAGAATTTGTCAAGACACGATATGTTGGCGTGGGTGAATGATTGCCTCCAGTCGAACTTCGCCAAGATAGAGGAGCTATGCACAGGCGCCGCGTATTGTCAGTTTATGGACATGCTGTTTCCTGGCAGTGTACCTATGAAGAGAATCAAGTTCAAAACAAATTTGGAACATGAGTACATACAGAATTTCAAAATATTACAAGCCGGATTCAAAAAAATGGGAGTGGACAAGGTAAATGTAACTATATTAGTAGTTAATACCATGAACAATATCTAACTTTAGTCAGCGGCTAGTTTTTATCTATTACTTTCACATTCAAACTCCCTTCTCATCCGTGTTTATAGAAATCAGATATCATATTTGAAAATATTTCTTACTGCTGGCAGAAACTATTTAAACTTCGATGTATGCAAATCTTAATGGTGTGTCAATGGTTAAATGTATTTTCATACCATATAACATACTATATTAAAAGGCACTGCAGTAATAACTTTGTCCTTACTTATTAAAACCATACAGAATACCATAAAACTTAAGTAACTAGCCAGTACATATACATATAGCTATAAACAAGTTGACTTAATAAAATATATAGGTACATAATAATAAAAAGCTGCATAATGATTATTTTCTGAATGTTCACCTGATACATTTAAGTGTCATACTGCTATATTATATACTTTATAGGTAATACCAGTGGACAAGCTGATAAAGGGGAGGTTTCAAGACAATTTTGAGTTTTTACAGTGGTTTAAAAAGTTTTTTGATGCAAATTACGATGGGCGTGAATATGACGCGTTCGATGCGCGGGGAGGCCTCACAATCGGGTCAGGGGCTTGTGAATCTGGAGTGCCACTGTGTGGAGTAGCTCCACCCCCTCCCAGAGCGCCCGTCCGCCGGCCAGCTCCCATGCACCACTCGGGCAGTATGCATAAGTCGTATCCAATAATGCAACCCACTTATTCATCACACTTAGAAACATGTTGTATGTCTTGTGTCTTGTTAACATAGCAAATTGTCATTATCATAACAATACGCTCCATCAGTACTTGTTGTTTCTAAGTGTGGTCATTTACACATGTTTAGATATTGACTGCAGGTAGCGGCACCTTTTGTAGCATTTGTTGATTCTTTTTATTTTACCTTTTCACTTTTTTCTTTTGTAGATAGTACCCATTGACAGACTGGTGAAGGGTCGTTTCCAAGATAACTTTGAATTTTTGCAATGGTTCAAGAAATTCTTTGATGCTAACTATGGAGGCACGGAATATGACGCAGTGGCGCAGCGCGAGGGCCTGCCCATGGGGCACGGGGGCTCCAGCGCCCCGCGGGGCATGCCCACCGCTGCCAAGAAACCGATGGCGCCCGTCGCCAAAGTCGCAGCTAGACCCCAAACCAGTACTATTTTATTTTCTTACTTATAAATTTGTGTTATTTGCTTTGCTATTGAGTTGCATAGAAGATAAATGAGCTCAATTGATAACACATATTATCTTTATGAACATTGGAACCATTGCACTATATAAGTAAATAATATTTGTGGCAATAATAATATTCCCACCTATATTTTATTAAATTAATAATATATCTGCGACTATAAATATTAAAAGTATTGATGTACATAGTGTATATTGAACATTAACATACCTGCACAATATTATAATGCACATTATACTTATTCATATTTGTACAGCATGTTATCACTATGCTTTCATCATAATTCTACTCATTTTTATACAAACCATGAATCATCCAACCAGTCATTTTTATGTTTGTATTGATGATTGTGTTTATTGCTTATAAATTACGTCATCATACAAGATAATTCTATTTATGTATTACAATATGTTTTTGCTTGTTATATCCTGTTAAAATATTGGAATTTGTCCATTGCTTCCTTAAGTTCAATTTGTATGTAATTGCAATAATATTAATGAAACATAGATATTTTTAGTTTTGTAAAAATTCAGTATTTTGATGTAATTATTCTGTTTCACAGTTGGAAAGGCTCCCAGCACAGTAAGATCGCCCCCAGTGAATTTATCTAGGATAAATCAAAGTGCTAAAGGGGATTCCAAAGTCATTGATGAGCTTAATCACCAGGTACCTTACACTATTTTTTTATTTGCTATGCTTCACATTGTATATTCAGGCAATTCTCATAGAATTTGTATGTTCAGTAAGCATGAATTATTGAAAGAAAAATGATTGATTACACTTAACTATTTTACAGCTTGAACTATACAATTTACTAAATAATGTCACCCATTAATTTAATTGCAATAAACTTGACATTTCAGATAAATGAATTGAAAGCAACAGTAGATGGCTTGGAAAAAGAAAGGGATTTCTATTTTGGCAAGCTCCGGGATATAGAGGTGATTTGTCAAGAGATGGAAGAACAGCCAAATGCTCCAATTGTCCCGAAAATTTTGGATATTTTATATGCAACTGAGGTATGTATTTGTCCTAGACCATCATTTCCTCTTTCATCCTAAAATTCTTGCATAACTGAGTGACAGACTTCATAGTCGAAACTATTGGGAACATGCTGTTGAGATTTGTTATGTATGTTCCTTGGAAAGGGGTAGGGGTGCACTAAGAAGGGGTTTCTCGAAAATCCTATGGATTGGGAAAAAATGGTTTATTAAAAAAATGTGTTTGCATAGCTTTGGGCATCCTCCAGTATATTAAATAAGTTCTTATTATGGAGAGTTAAGTACTTAACTATCGTTGTCGCATTTCTAAACGATGGAGAATAGAATGGTTGTGGAGGCAATCTGGTATACAAAACTTATACGTCATATGGTCGGCGTAGCGGACGCCATATGGGCGGTTTCAGATTAGCGTATTTTTCTGCGCGAATACTGTCGTTTCAGCATACCCGCTTACACGCGCTCTACATTACGCGCTTCAAAAACCGGACTCGCGTAAACGGGCATATTTTGGCGTGTTTGCTCGAAAGTAGTGACATTTTGTCAGTGTCAACATGGATTCTGACGGCGCGCGTTTATACGAGCTTAGAAGCGCGTCAACGCTCGTACGAGCTGCGCGTGTGCCAAAAGGCGCGCCTATACGCGCCTACATGCGCTTTCAAAAACGAGCTTATACGCCCATATACAACGCTAATTTGAAACCGCCCTAAGTCGTGTGGACGACTGCTGTTACATACGCCATAGCAGTCATGTTAAACGCCACTTTGTGTATTACACCAAGGCTACCAAATTTTATTTATAATGTTACTCAAATGGTATTTTGGTCGAGAATATGGTTTAAATATTGGCGTGTTGTGTTTCCAGGACGGATTCGCACCCCCAGAGGAAATAGACGGTAACAACCCGCACCCACCTGAAGAAGACGAATATTGAAACATCAATGTATCTACGCGTATCATAGTGCTCTTTGTATATTACATATATCAAATCGAAATTATCTCGCTTTACAATCATCGACAGTTTCGAGTGCTTAGTATTTCACAGCCAATGAGTCGTAATTGAATCTTGTAGGTTAATCTTCGGAAACAGTGGCCCTAAAATGGCTCAACATGTAGCTAGTGTTACTATATACCTACAAAAAACATAAAGTGTATAATTAATATTTTACATCATACTCGCAAGGCCTGTACATTGTTACTGATTAGTTGTTGATCGCAATATTTTGTAGTTACTATTTTTCAAGATTAGTTGTATAGATAATATTTTTGTCTCTGCTTTTTTGTGTGTCGTCCTTTTGAATGGGTTGTGAAGTATTGTGTGAATTTTTCTTGATCCCATGTAATGTCTTATTTAGAAAGTGGATTATGTTCTGACATGTACTTGCTGTGTAGTTCATTATTATACATGTTCACGTGGCTGTGTCATATCTAAGTGCATTCCTTTACACTGGGAGCATTGTTTCTTGACGATTAATTTCTAATTCTGTATGCTCTTCCGAGGGAGTAACCCCACTTCTTGGGTAATCTGAAAGTCGTGTGGTGAAGATTGACTGCAGTATGTAAGGAAAAGCTGTCTGACATCATTTTTGGGCCACTGGTGCCTATATAAATGTGCATTTAATAGGTTGTTAAATTATTGGAAGAGATTTACTGTTAATTGTTTAATTCTGTTATAATTAATGATGCAGTTGAATAAAATTATAAACTTATGTTCAAAATTTTAACATTTTGTGTACAATTTGATTAACATGTGAATACATATTAGATCTGAAAGCAGCTAACAAAATTGCAATTTTGTGATTGTCATGAGTGTTGGTAAAATATATCATTGATTGGTTCCATGTAATGTGATATTTACATGACCATGATTTAGGTTAATCAAATTACAAGACTTAAACTTGAATTTTTGCACTATTATATAACTAACTGTAAGAAGTATAACTAATACATAATATTCAAAATATTTTAATTTAGTAGAATAAATACATTCTTAGACGCGTCGAGAAAACTTAACGACTTGTTGGCGATAAAAAAGATGTTTTTCGCTGGTTAAGATAAATAGATAATTAATTTATTTACTTTAGCATTCATAAATTGCCTTAACAGCAGATATTAATTGCCTCTGGTTTTCAGATTGTGAATGTCTTATCGAATAAAATAATAACTTTATTAATACATGTGTTTATATTATTTTACACCAGACTTCAACGTTATTTTTAAAGTGACATTACCATATCATCACTTCTGCTCAGAAATACATGCGCTTATATACCTATTTAATAATTGATTTTGAATTGTTTCCTTTATTGTGACCGAAAGATTAATAAAAGCTTCCACATAAATAAACACCGTCTTCTCATTATTTAATCAGGTGGGCTGTAGTGGGTCTATACCATCTATCTCTGTTACCCAGCATTGAAGTCATGGGGGCTTACGACAGCCAACGTGCTGCTCGCTTCGTAGGAAACAAATATCTTGCCATCCCATCTACTTTGGGATTATTGGGAGTAGGTTATGGGCCTTGAAAAGCGCAGAAGCAACATCGATTCGGCTAACAGCTATTCCTGAAGAAAGGACCTTGCCAAATACAAAATAATTATGTAATGCTTACATTGCTAACACAAATCGTAACCAATGGTTGTGTAAAATAACGAAGAAATCTGCTAATATGATAAAGCACTAGGTACTGTAACAAATATAGCAAATATTTAAGCATTTCTTTATTTTGTACCGACGAGTGTGAGTATAGAGTTATATAGGTACGCAAATAGTGTGCGAGCGACACAGGCAGCGATAGCCTAGTGGAGACACCAACGGAATACCATGCAGACGGTACCGGGTTCGAATCCACGGCACGCACCACTGACTTTTCAAACTTAAGTACCTATATGCATATTTATTGTTAATTATCGCTTCGTAGATCACGTCAAACTGTCTGTCCCGACTGTCATGAAGATCTTTGACAGTCAGGGAATCAGTACCTACCCTCAAATAAACGGATACTACTTACTACACAAACTTTACTCGACTGATACTGTGTAAACCATGGAATAGCGTTATCCCTTTGGGTTATGGAGGTCAGATGGCAATCGCTCTGTGCAAAAGCTGATATTCTGTCTTATCCGGTTAGCCTAGTAGGTAAGCGGACCACGGCGGCGTCAATTCAAGGCGTGTAAGTCTTGGATGTAACGCTCAGACGATGATGAGAGTGCGAGCAAGAAGTGAATAAATGGTCTGTTATAATTATATATTTACTAGCTGTTTCCCGCGGTTTCACCCGCGTCCTGAGGGAACTACTTCACATACCCGGTTAATTTATAGCCTAAGTTACTCCTTGGTTCATCAGCTATCCGATCCGCCAGTGAACGTCCCGCCAAAATCAGTCCGGCGACGGTTCCAGATATTAGCGAGAACAAAGAGACAGACAAAAATTGAAAAAAAAAATCATTTCGGTATACATATGTACCGTGTATACATCCATATGCATTCAGTAAAAAGCGGTTATTTTAATATTACACACAGACTCTCCAATGTTATTTATATGTATAGGTAGATAATCCAATTTTTTATCGGAACGGGTAGCAGTTTTGGTCGAGTTGCGAGTGTCTCTCGATGAAAACACTTCACATATGTACCTACATTTCTTAAATGCTGCCTCTGGCAGTCTCAGCTGACGGTTAAGTATGAGCCGTTAAGGGCGCTATTTAAATGTATGCTAATTTTATTGTTCTCGACGCGAAACGACTCTCAATTCGATCAAACTCTGTGAGATGATGTTATCTAGGTAAGGCGTTGTGGTGGACCTAAGCCGCTGATCTCTACACACTTTTCCACCCGTCGCTATAATATAATATTGTATGACTCCGGATAAAGCGTTTGAGAACACGATCGCCTTCGATTCCGCGGCGTGCTGAAGCGTTCCGTCTCTCTTTCTCGCTCTAGTAAATGACGGTCCTAAGTGACAGAAAAGGATAGAAGCATAGAAAAGTGCGATGCGGTGCTGATAGGTGTAGCTCAACCCTTAAGGAAATTATAACCAGGGCCAATGAATACAGATTAATGTACCTACATAGAAGCGCAGTTCCTATGGATTTCGTGTGCCGATTCCAAGTAGGGACTGTCTTCAGGTTAGTTCGTAGTTGGCGCCGTTCTCCATCTCTCTTGCTCTCGTAGAGACAGCTGTCAGTTGTCACAGCGCGATTGCCACGCTTCCAAGCGGCAATTTGGGTCACAGAAAGTTTGTCTTCAGAGCGCCGCCCATAGGAAATGCACCTCTATGTAAATATCATCTGAGCTCTTTGCTAGGGCGTAGCCCAATGGCATTCGCTCTGATTTCTAATTTCGCTAACGCTTGGTTACCATGGCAACACAAGGAATTCCTTCTTCGTTGACCACGTGATATATCGATAGCCTATGTCAGTTCCATACATTTTTGCATCAATTGAGCGAAATCGCTAATCGATTGCCATTTGGCTACAGGCTCAGTGGAGATACCAACAGATTGCTATGCAAAGGGTATATATAGGGTTCAAACACGGCGCGCTTAATATTTTTTATAGAGGTTTAAGTTACATCCATATTTCGCCTTTTGACTTTTAGGTCCCATTGCCATACTTGCTGTTACTGAAAATTCGGAAAAACTCGGTAACAACTTGCCCTACCTGGGTCACGCATATGCTACCCACGCGGCCACGGGGTCATTTTAAAGAAAAAAATAAAACAAATTGAGATAGTGCTATGACGATATTAGTGAAGCATTCAAGTTAAAACCAATAGTATAAAGTTTGAGATATTTTATTAATATTTATCTTACAATTATTACAACTTCATACAGCTATATTTCTACATCATGATTTTGAGGGTTCAATGGCTCCTAGTTAGTAAAATAAAAAAACATAATTTAACTAATTAATTACACGTCAAACAGACAAAAAAGACTTTTCGACAAACGTTCTATTTACAATAAGCCAATAACTCCCGAGTCCAGCAGGGACCTAGTTACATTCTTGTTATCATAACAATATTAATATACACCTGAAACCACTTTGTTTTCACACAATAACATTATTTATGTAGAGAAATCTAATATTTATTTTTCGGACAATTGCAATCGTAAAATAAGCATCCATAATAACATGCATAATTATTTGACCGCACAACAGTATCTAAATTTAATAAGTAATTAATATTTGTACAGTTAAATTAATTTAAAACGAAAACTCGATAGTTCTCCACTCGGTAACTATTCCTAAATAGCGAAGTCTTCACGCACATCAATCGAAGCACTCAGCTTTACTCACTACTTACCCTAAGCTAAGGGTCACACAAATATTTGTTCTCATACTGGTATAGAACTCGTAATATTTGGCGCGACAAGGTGCGGGCGTGGTGTGCGTTTACTTGGCGCTAATCGTCCGCCCATTTCCATAAATGTATTGGTGGATACAACTACACTTTGATAAACACGGCAGCGTGGACCGTTATCGGCACAACTGATGCCAATTAAATTATATATCCATGGATTAAACCAACCGATGACTAAGAAACGTTATCGCCCCCGTATAGATGATTTATAATTTTCTATGGACCTGTTTTGGCCGGGCGTCCGACATGACCTTATTGGGCGATCACATTTCGGTGTAAGATAATTCGTTATATTTTTCTGAATTTGCTTTATCGTCTTAGATTTCGCTTTTAATTGAGGACTTTTTGGTTTCCGTAATGTATATGACATAGATTTATTTGGGCTCGGTTTGGCCTTTTTAGTCAACAGCTTGTTTTGTACTTCTGTTTTCGTGTTTTTGGCGTCAGTTATTTTTAAAGCGGCAGAATCATTAGATGTCCCCCGTGTTTTAGACTTTAGAGCTCTACAAGTAATATCTGTCTGTGACAATTCTTGCAAAGAAGTGTCATTAACAATGTTCTTTTTCCTTCCTGGACGGTTTGCTGCTATATTTAGCGGCGTAATATCAAATTGACGCGATGATCTAGAATTTTCCATGGATCGATTTTGGCTGGGCGTTCGGCACGACCTCATAGGACGATCTCTTGGCGACTGATAGTTCGAAATGTTTTTCGAGCTTTTCTTAACTTGATGCCGCGGTTTGGATGGAGTTTCTTTAGGTTTCAGAGGTGTAAGCGATGTAGATCTTGATTTATCGGCGTTTCTTGTATTTGATTTAGACTTCGTTGATTTTGTGGGTGTTTTACTTTTGGTCAGCGTTTTCTTAGTGCTTTTCGCTACTGTTTTTTTATTTGACTCATTAGGTGAATTTGCGATTGTTTTAGCCGAGTTAGTTTCTGTTTTAGATGTTGTTTTATTTTTTATTTCAGCAGCCTTAGAAGTGGTTTTATTTTTCGCTTCAGGCTTAGATGCGCCTTTGTTTTTTGATTCAGGCTTCTCTGTTTTACTTTTTGTTTTAGGTTTAGATGCAGTTTTGGTCTCACTTTCAGGCTTTGGCATATTTTTAACTGTAGTTTCTGGTTTAGGCTTATTTGGAGCTTTGGTTTCAGGTTTTGAGGTGGTTTTATCTTTAACAACTCGCTTAGCAGATGTTATTTCTTGAAAGCAAGTTTCATAACAGCACTTTTTTTTTGTTGTAGTACGGTGAGATCTGATGCTTATGGAACTTGCATTAAGTTTTCGAGTAGTTGAGTCTAATGTGTTATTCATTGTAGTATTGTTCTTAGCACTACTAAGCCACCTTGAAGTTTCTGGCACTTGTAGCTGATGTTTGGGTACAGGACTTTGTGTAGGAGGCACAAGAGGTTGTTTGAATACTTGACTAGAAGACTCCACTACCGCTGCAGCATTGGCTGAAAATGTTCATAAATAATTTAGTACAAAATACATCTGCCTGCCTGCTTGCTCAGCAGGCAGGCAGATTCTGGTTATTGTACACCAGGACTTATACTAGCACCCTAGCTAGATGGGATTCCTAAAAATGTTACATTTTGTTTTGGTAGGACATATAAGTGTATTTTATATGAATGTGTTGTGGGAGATATGATAATAAAATTATAGTTTACCTTTAGATTGATTTTCCTTTTCAAAATTCTTCTGCACTGTAACTTGACATTCAGCATCACTCTCAAAATCTGTATCCCAAAATGTTTTTGCAGAGCTTTTAGCTACAGTTTTGCTTAAATCTGAAATTTAAAAGATTATTTTAATTTTTCTAGCTTCTATACAAACAGTGTAGAATTGTAGATGGTATTAACAAAGAACAAAGATTATACTGACCAGTATTTGACAAGTTTGTATTTCGATTTTGTGCTGGTTTTTGGCAAACTGGACTGTAGTCCACATTTTCGACAAGTATTCTGCATTCTCGGGGTTGTTCACAGCTCTTTGCAACAGTTTGTTTAATATTTGCACTTGTATTTGTTTTTGGAACCTTTATAGGATTTTCTTTGTTACTTCTCTTTGCATCTTTAATTCTGATATCATTACTAAATATTTCTTCATCTGTGAATGTATCACTAACATCATTCTCATTGCACATTGATATTACAGAAGTTACATCCCATTTGTCATCATCATCATTTTTATTAGAATTATTCACATCACTTTTTGTCTGATTCATTGTAGTTTGGTTAGTGACATTCATGCGGTCTGGCGGTAAAATTTTACGAATCAAATCCAATAGATTATTATCTTCTTGGACATCCCTGTTTAGACAAGATTGTGATGTTACTAACTTCCTGGCTTTATTCTTCTCCTTCTGAAGCCCACTGTAACCATTACTTTGAGGACTGTTCAATGCATCACTACTTAAATTTGCTTTTTCTGCAACATCAAGCTTCTGTGTAAACAGCTTCCGTTTTATAAAGCTTGGTCGCATAGAAACATCACTATTTTGTGTGGTTTCAAAAGTTTCATCTTGTTTCTGATTATCAATAGCTTTCTCTTGAGCAACAACAGGTGGTTCAGGTGCAATATTGGTCACTAATTGGTTAGGAATGTGTTCAACAAAACCAGTTAAAGGTTGTTTTGATTTAGCTATTACCTTCTCTTGTACTTTTGTTTTGGATTTTCTCACAGGTAATGTGGGCTTGGCAAATTCAAAATTGTTTGAATCATTATCATTGTTATTATTGGCATTGCTATTCTTTGCTTTTGAAAGTAGATTTTTATGTGATTGAGCATTTTTGACTGGTGAGGATATTTTACTTTTCTTTTTATCTGGAAGACTTAATTCATCATCACTATCTAGCCTCCTCTTATTGGAAGCTTCTTTAGGTTTGCTATGAGTTTCTCTTTCTCTGATAGATGTCCCAGAAAATATTTCTTCTTCACTACCACTTTCAAACTTTTGGTTTTGCAACTGTTTATTGGATGCACAATTGGTCTCATTTTTCCTGTGATTAGCTTCTGTATTTTTATGATGTCTTTCTGAACTTTCAGGAATTGCAGTTGAAGCAACAGATCTGTTAAATCTTTGAGAAGGCAAAACAAAACCATTTTTAAATCTGTCTCTAAGAGTTGGTGCTGCATGATTTTGCTTTGAAATTTTAGAATTGTTAACAGTCTGATTTCTGTTACTGGAGTTGATAGTAAACATGTTTTTGAAATTGTTTTGTTTTAAATTATCTGCATAATCCTTAAACATGTTATTGTCCCTGACTGTTTTTCTGAACTCAGATAAATTCATTCTAGCAGATCCAGTACAAGACATATTTTCTTTGTAGGAGGTCTTTACTGACCTACAGTCATCACTGCTTATAGAGGAATCACTGCCTTGTTCCCCTGAGTCATCCCCTGATCTGTGTCTGCTGCCCTTAAGAAACATCCTCATGTTTCTTCTTTTCTCTATTCTTTTCCTAAACCGCTGTTTCATTAGTTTATTATATGCCTCTTTTATAACTCTCAGATCATATTTGTTAAACTTGACATTCTTGAATGCAAATGCTATATCAGCAGCACTGACACTCGCACTAGAATCTGAAATACAAACAAATTTTATTTGGTGTTTTGACATTTTTGAATGTCAATAAAACCAGCAGAAGGTAAATATAAATATCATACCAATACTTCTCATGGACACTGGTGAGCCACCTCTTCCATTGAAAACAGACTGATGTGATCCCATCCCATTGTAATATTGTTGGAAGTTTCGCGGTCGAATATCACAGGCACTGTGTATCGACATAGGCGACGTCTCTCTTCTGTAGTATATGCTTCTCTGATCTGATACTGACTCCGCATACCGCGGACGTTCAAAGTTTCGAGACATGTACATCGATGAAGCCAACTGATGGTTACGAAAACTAAAGTTTGTTACGTTTGTGTTTGGACCTCTGGCACTTACGGTCTGAAAGAATTAAAATATTCTATGGTAAAAAACTTGCAACTATCTGGCTTTCACGTGTGGTTGTGTGGCCAACACTGTTGGAGTTTTCAGGCCGTCCGAAGGCCTGCGACGATGGCAAAAAATTAGTACCTATGTGCGATATTTTTTGTACTGATTTTGCAATGAATTATGACATTGTAAGAAATGAATACTGAAATAGTGATGAAATACTCACTGTATTCGCATTTGAGAACGTAAAAACGTTAGGGTTAGATAAATCGCTTTCACTGTCAGTCATTTTGTATTATTTCAACACACTATTCTCAAAATACTTATATCGAAGTCAAACACACATCTGACACAGACACAATCAGATAATTTTTATTTCTGCAAACAATAACGAATTAACTTCAAATCTTTGCCATTTCTTTCCAATATTTCCATTCAACTTCTCTTATAACGGCTCATGTTGTTTACAAAATTTGAACTAAGACGCTGGTCGCTGCGTCACAAACAAATATTGCCAGGAAAAGTAAAATAATCGACTACAGGTTCGATTAAACGGCGATATCACACGCTAACGCGTGCCATAGACAAATATATTGGCAATGCAAAGATTATCCGCGCACCTCTAGCGGCAAATTTGGAAGTTGTCCGGGTACGACACTTTTGACAGCTTTGAATACAACTTTGCTTCGAGGTTATGGTGGTAATTGTATTGAGCTGTAAAAAGTGTCGCACCCGACCCGGATAACTTCCAAATTCACCGCTAGAGTCGCTAGATAGAATCTTAGCATCGCCAATAGCTCTCTACGAGCCTCCCAACGAGTGATGACAAAGCGAGTCTCCGTCCGCTTCCCGCTTGTCAAGTACAGAGGGACTCGTTCGAGTTAGGGGGTCTCTTATTAAGTACTGGTTATCTGACGCCGATAAAAAATCCGGCGATGTGCGTCGCGCCCATAGATTACTATACTCTATGGTCGCGCCTGTCGGCACCATGAAGTTATAGATAAACATGGAGACCGCACTCCGAATACCTACTTGAAGCTCAAATGATGTACTAGTCGACCAAGCCAACTAGACGAATGTCAACGTGACAAAATTCAACATAATTCAACAATTATAATCCAGAAATTATTTATCGTAACGTGCGAAGGCGGCGTGTGAACGTACAATGTGCCTGCAATCGGTACTAGGAATTTCTGGATTATAATGATTGAATTATGTTGAATTTTGTCACGTTGACATTCGTCTAGTTGGCTTGGTCGACTAGTATCGCTATCTCGCTCACTGTGGTCATACCATCTCTTTTCAACCAACCACTGCCATATTGACAAGATTTACTTGACATATGGTGGCCAATGTTGCCACATTACCAAATCCTTAGGAAATGGGATTATAATTCACTGTCTCTCCAATCATGATTATAAGCGTTCGAGACCTATAATATTGGGAGTTTTAACAAGTGATTGGATTTCAACTCTTGATTTAAATACACATTAATTGACCGTGTAAACTTCTAATTTGCTTAATATGTCGGCTCTTTTTAAAAGCTTACTCGGAGATTTTATTAAGAAGATAGCAATACTAAATCCACGCTAAAATGAGAGGTCAGACCACAGAGAGTGAGATAGAGAAATGTAGGTATTTGACTCAAGGCGTTGTTGCAGCTGTGGCCTCCATGTTTATCTATACCTTCATGGTCGGCACCCACAGCCATAGAGATATTAAGAATAGAGTGACAGAGTGGGGCCTATTCGTGTCCGCCGGTGGGAGGGAGAACGCAACATTAAAGGCCCCCTGCATCTCTCTCTAACAATACATGCACAACATCAACATTACGCAGTGGCGTGCTACCTGTAACTATTATTTAAATCAGTTTATTAGTAATCAATAGTTTAAAAGTTGTTTTTATTGATACACGAAGATAGTTTCAAGTGATAAAAATGTTTATATATTTTTAAACTATTGATTACTGATAAACTAATATAAATAATAGTTACAGGTAGCACGCCACTGCGTAATGTTGATGTTGTGCATGTATTGTTAGAGAGAGATGCAGAGGGCCTTTAATGTTGCGTTCTCTCTCGCACCGACGGACACGACACAGTATTGAGTTAGGTACTGTTCTGCCACTCTATCCTTTATATCTCTATGCCCACAGCACGTGTCCACTTAGCACCTAGTTTATTATGATTTGTCAGTAATATTCTTGGCTTATAGGCGATTTTAAGGCTCCAGTACACAATGGCCCATGATGGGCCACTGCAGGCCATCGCCGTTGTATACACACGGCTACACACCAAACTATGCTATACCAGTATAAACTGATCGTTTAATGTGCGGAAAGATCATACAAAGCGAGACTATGATAAACCGGTTTTGTTTAACTTGATGTGTAGCCGTGTTTACACGGGGTACGGCGATGGCCTGCAGTGGCCCATCATAGACCATTGTGTACACGGGGTGATGGTATACAGTGGCGGGCAATTGTCAATCGTGGCGCGCAATCGGGATGTTGTCGGTTTTTTGGGCACACTTCAAAGGAATCGTGGCGTAGCGGGGCCTGTGGTGTTCACACAATGGCCCATTGTTTAGTTCATCACCAACCGCGGACCGGGATAGTGCACTTTTTGTTTTATGTATATAGAAGGCAGTAAAAGAAACTGTATATTGAATATATTTACAAAATAATTATACAGTTATGCTATGAATCAGTAATGGAGCAAAAATCTAAAAAAATAATTCTGTCTGTTTGTCTGTTTGTACACGCTAATCTCGGAAGTTACTAAACGGATTTGAATGAAACTTTTTTTTATTGTATTGCTATTAGGTCAGGCGACATATAGGCTAAAATTGATTTTGGAAAGTGGAACATCTGATGCAGAACCACAACAGCCCAGCGTAACTATAAGACATAAAAATTGCGTTGTGGCAAAAAACATTTCACATGATGAGCATTTTTTGATAAGCGATTAAAATTTGAAGATCTCGAACATCTGATGTGGAACTTAAAGAGCCCAGCTACATCATAACATACAGGCTTGCCTTTTTAGCAAAACTTGTTCAGTCTGATGAGCATTATTTGTTGACTTATCGAAGATCTGAAACATCTGATGATGAACTATATGAATCCATCTGCACTATTCCATACAGACTTGACGGTTTAGCAGTAGTTGTCCAGTATGACAAGGATTTTCTGTTGAAAGATTAATATTTATAACTAATTATTCGATCAATCAAAGACCCGAGGAAGGACACAGGATAGTTTTTATCGCGATAACTTACATCCACGCGGGCGGAGCCACGGGCGACAGCTAATATATATATATATATATATTTTTATTTATAGTCTCACGCCTGTATCTCCGAAGGGGTAGGCAGAGGTGTAAATATTACACCCACATTTCACCATGAATTTTTAGGTCCTACGTAATAGAGGGCGAGCCTATTGCCATTACCGGGCACATCACCAGACTCCGGGCTGCTACTGAGTATTCGGAAAAACCCAGTAACGCTTTTGCCCGCCAGGAATCGAACCCGGGACCTCCGATCAGTAGTCACATACGCTATGCACTGGATCACGGAGGCAGTATAAAATATGTATAAATATACTAGATGAGCCCGCGGTTACACCCGCGTTATTTAAGTCTTTGTCCGCTCTCGTGGCTCATAGCGTGATGTTATATAGTCTATTAGATAGCCTCCCTCGATAAATGGATAGCCCAAATAGAGCCCCCCTAAAAGAGAAAGAATTTTTTGAGATTAATCGCAAGATTAGATAGCCGTGGCCTCAATTACTTCCACGACTTCCACGTCCATCGCAAGTGATTCGCCAGGCAGCAATGCGCCATTGTGTGAACACCAAGTGATCGTGGCGATGGCCTGCAGTGGCCCATCATGGGCCACTGCAGGCCATCGCCATTGCGTACGGTAATGGCGATGCATGTTCACACAATGGCGGGTGATGGCCTGCAGTGGCCCATCATGGACCATTGTGTACTGGGCCCTTTACAAAGTTTTGTGGTAGATATTTTCAAACAACGTGATCACACTGATTGTCACCTTAAGTTCCAGTTACCATTACCAGATCATAAAATGCCAAAAAAAAAAACACAGGGACTCAGAACCATAGAGATATAAAGGATAGAGTGGCAGAACAGTACCTAACTCAATACTGTGTCGTGTCCGTCGGTGCGAGAGATTGCCGTGTGGTTCCGTTCCCGTGGGTGTCGTAAAAGGCGACTAAGGGATAACACGATGCAAATACCATCTTTGCGTAGAGACGGAAAACTCGACATCAAACCCTATACGACTGCCTCGTTGGTCTCGCGGCATAAATGTGCGCGTGGGATCGGGAGGTCCCGGGTTCGATTCCTGGGCCGGGCAGTGTTATTGGGTTTTTCTGTCACGAAATTCTCAGTAGCAGCACGGAGTCTGGAAATGTGCCCGGTACGGCAATAGGCTCGCCCCTTATTACGTGGGACTAAAGTATGTCTGGTGAAAAGTGGGAGTAGAAATACACCTCTGCCTACCCCTTCGGGGATAAAAGGCGTGACGTTATGTATGTATGTATTTATCAGTAATCAATAGTTTAAAAATATATAAACTTTTTTGTCACTTCAAACTATCTTCGTCTATCAATAAAAACAACTTTTAAACTATTGATTACTAATAAACTGATTTAAATAATAGTTACAGGTAGCACGCCACTGCGTAATGTTGATGTTTTGCATGTATTGTTAGAGAGAGATGCAGGGGGCCTTTAATGTTGCGTTCTCTCTCCCACCGGCGGACACGAATAGGCCCCACTCTGCCACTCTATTCTTAATATCTCTATGCTCAGAACTACAGTCCGTTCACAGTTATTTTACCTCTAGCTGTTAGATTGGCCAACCTGGGCCTTGTGTGGCTATTTGGTATATAATACTCCCATTTTAAATATACATTATTGCTAAAAATGTACTTATTTTTTTATTGCCTAAGCGATTGTATTAAATATTTGAAAGTAATGTTTGTAACAAAACCTCTTGATATTGGCATGGCTTTATGCATGTACATTTATTTTCTTACGAAATAACTAATTTCCTATGAAGATAAGTAGTTACAATAAAAATGTTGTCTATTTAATATACAAAGGTAAACGCATAATAATTACGCCAACGTGAGGTTCTAATTATCAAATACAAAAAGTTCTGCAAATTTAATTTTCATATTTATTTTGAATAAGAATGATGTGGGTGTAATTTTACACCTCTGCCTACTCCTGCATAGAAACAGGCGTGAGTCTATAAGAATGATCCATGTGGACTGCCAATGTTATGATGATTCGTAACTGCTGTCAGATTCTGTATCAGACTCAGAATTTAATTTTATTATGAACCTATGTCCATTTCAGCATCCGTAGACCCATCTGTTTCACGAAGCTTGTCTTCAATGTAGCGCTCATGATCGCATTGTTTATGTCAGTCTTCTGCAGTGATAGATTGAAAAGCTTCTTCAGCTAAATTCACAATGTTGGTTGCCTCTTGTCCTAAATTTTTGCTTGTGACTCGCCTTTTAATGAGACTCCACATAAGTTCAATTGCGTTTAGCTCGCAGTGGTATGGCGGTAATCTAACGGTCTAACCACTTTGCGGCCATGAGCTTCAAGCGTTTGAATTTTTGAAGCATTTCCACTAATATTGGGTAAAATGTTATGCACGGGTAACCCTATTTTACATTATCACAGAGTACAATTCCAATATAAAGAAAATAAACACCGACATCTGTCAGGGGTAAAATAACTGTGAACGAGCTGTACTAGTTAGTATATCTGTTTAATCTATGGTCAGGAGACAAAATAATTTAGACGTCTGACTGTTGACATTGACAGTCCGGCACATTTTAAGGTTAGATAGAAAAGAAACTGGCATCGAGATTCGTGTTTCAATTCAATCGGAAGGATGTTAAACTAGAAAATATTTCGACGAATCTATCCTCGGAAAAATGTCTCTCACTTTTATTAAACAGTTGCTGTCTCCAGCAAAGTCCTTTTGTGTCAAATTCCGACAGCCCTTGGTCTGTAATGTATACAATAACTATAGCACGAATAGCTCTATAACAAGTTCTGATAGTGTTCTCAACAATTTATCAGACTGGGAGACGTTAAGTAAAAAGAAGAAGGTCAGTAAGGCTATGAAAGCTTACTTGGAAAGAGCACAAGAACATGATGAATTCATGAAAAGGCAACAGTTGGAATACAATATTGGTAAGCGACATCTAGCCAATATGATGGGTGAAGATCCTGAGACATTTACACAGAAGGACGTTGATCGTGCGATCGAATATCTGTTTCCCAGCGGCATTTACGACCCTGCTGCACGACCACTTATGAAGCCACCAGAGGAAATATTTCCCGCTCGGAAGGCTGCCGAATTTGATGAAGCTGGCCGACCGCATCATTTCCTATTTTATACAGGAAAACCTAATTTCTTCAAAATAATGTATGATGCAGCCGAAAACATAAAACTTTCGTATGACTTTGAAGATAAAGTAATTAGAAAGAAAGCTACTCCTGATCCTAATGGCAGTCTGAATTTGAATGCTAGTGTTTGGTTGACTAAAGACCAATTGGAGCAATTGTTGGTTGAAAATATAAATGAACTAGAGTATGATAACTTTAAGTTAGTCATGGAGAGACTATGTTCATTGCCATATGCTTACAGGCATAAGGAGTTCATTGAAAGGTTTAGAAAACCTCTTGGATCGCAAAGATTTGCACTTGAGATACCAAAACCAAGTTATGATGAGAATGGGCGTGCTTTCATTACAACTTATGAATGTTTGAGGAAGAAAGCAAGAGGTGATGTAACTGTAAGGTCACCTGGCACTGGGAAAATTACCATAAATGGTAAAGATATAACATATTTTGATGATGTTCAGTCAAGGGAACAAGTATTATTCCCTCTCATCTTTACTGGAATGCAAGACAGAGTTGATGTTGAATGCAATATTGAAGGTGGAGGGCCCTCAGGTCAGGCTGGTGCCATTCGCTGGGGCATTGCCTGGAGCCTCCGCAGCTTTGTTGATGCTGACATGTTGCAGCAAATGCAAGTAGCAGGGTTGCTAACCAGAGACCACAGACGTCGTGAGCGTAAGAAGCCAGGACAACCTGGAGCCAGAAAGAAGCCCACATGGAAGAAGCGATAGTTTCATTAATATTTTTATGCAGATGTCTAAGTAAATGAATTAGTTGGATTTCAGTTTCTTATTTATCTTGAACCAGAAAAACTTATCCTAAGCCTGAAAATATTTATTAATTACTACAATATCTTTGCAGAGGCCTTTAGTTTCATGGTCTCCATGCATTAATTTCATTGACACTTTTCCATCATGTACTGAATTAATGGTGGGCACAACCTCTATAATACTTCCACTCCTGTATTGATGTTAGCATATCATATACAACATGTAACAAATTTAAATGCACTTCCTGAAAGTAGTTTGTTCAGAATCGGCTACTGAATCCATTACTGTCAATTTTAATATTGTTTATTTTTTGTTCTAAAATAATAAAAATAACGTAAATTATAGTCACTCATTTATTTCAAAAGTTGAAATATACGAAAATAAACCTTAAGTCAAAGCAGAACGCCTTCTTTTAAAATGCATTTGTTTAATGGTTCGACGTTCGGTCACACGAACGCACACATTAGTACAACACAATAGCGGCATAGTAAAAACAGAATAGTAAGGTAGCTAAGGCCGCTCGGCGAGTTAATTGCCTACTCTTGCGATGACGCACGGGTTGTCACGTGTTTACACCGCGGCGCCGCCGGCTTTGTCGGCCGCGCTATTTCGCCGTTTTTTTAAGTGATTGCGCTGAATACTACAGAATTTAAGCTTGCATATATTTTTTTTCAAATACCTGCTGACTAGCTAAGCGTTATATAACTATCTAAATGCCCTTTATAGCGAGAAAAATGTAACAAGTTTAATTTACTGTCGTTTAACACATTGTATAATATTAATAACGTTTATTACAAAACTGAATGTACATAAACAATGGTCGCGGGTGAGCAGTGTAGTACCTACATGCATGCGCGCGATCAGACGCGCGGCGCATCCCGTACTGAATCCGCGCCGAGCGTTCCGCGCTCGTGAGATTGTGTGCGTGAAAAGTGCGTGCGTACACGCCGCCCCGGCGACTCACGCATACATTCACACCAGCGCGGCGGCGGCGGCCGATTTGTATGAAGCTATCCTACTATTCTGTTTGTACTATGATAGCGGCAAAAGACAATACACACAATTTACCACGAAAATATCTATCATCTATCTTTCGCTTACGTAATAATCAACAGGCAAGAGCGAGACGTAATGTGTCGCCCGCGCTGGCCAATGACAAGCGCTGGCGATGGGCGTTGACAAGTTGTGACAAGTATCTAGTCATCCATCGGGAATCTGTCAGCGAGAGTTGCGAAAAATATAAAATATAAAAAAATATTTTAATTGTGTGAAAGAAATTGTAATTATCAACATGACGGTGCTGGTGTGGAACGTTCTGCATCATCTTGATGTTAACTTGTCGCCCCCGGACTTTTTCACTGTGGGGAAATGTTAAATCACTAGTTTATTGTGAGGAGCCAACAAGTGCCTAGGAGTTAAGTTGATACATATTAGCTGCTCTTGAAACAGTGAAAAGATGTGATGCGTGAGGGAACAGTGAAAGTGGACTAAAATAATGTGATTTTATCCTGTAAGTTATTTGATTATTCTATTAATGTAACTATTAATTTACAACTTTAAACACGTCGATCTTGTTTTATTCTCTCATTGATATTCTTTTACTTTATCTATCAATAATGCTAGATAACTAAATAGTCATTTAGGGGAGGTAAGCCTAAATCGGGTAGCCCGCCTAAATCGGGTATGTGTTTAAATTTGCGCGCCACTGTTACGACAGCCAATTCGCGCATACGATGCGATGGCCGCTCCACCCGCCAATCACACTCAGTCAGCCCACGTGCCGAAAGCGAGCCGTTTCAACGTAAGTAAATAAAAAAGTTTTTTGACGATTTCAATAAAAAAATGTGTGTTACTTCACTTACTATTACTGGATTTTGACCGAAAATAAGTTACTTCTAGTTTTGTTATACTATTTTGAATGTTATGTTCTATTTATATGTGTTAAAGTTTGGTGCATAAAGTTTTAATTTTGACGTTATAGGTTGGTCATAAAAAGTATGAGACCAAAAGGCAAAGCGGGTAGGGGTAAAGCGGGTACCCGCTATGCCCCTACCCGATTTACCCAGTATTGAGTGCGTTTAACGATATAAATGTTTATAATGTTATCTTTTCACTTTATGAGAATAAATATTGAACGATTACGTAGTCATTATTGATATGGTGCTATATTGTTAGTTTATTGTTGCAGATGGTTAATAAATACCTTAGGAAAACCTCAAATGCATCCTGGGATGAAACAAAAATGAAACTAGCTATGGCGGAAGCTCAAAAAACTTCTGTTAATGCTGCTTCCAAAAACTATGGCGTTAATATGTCTACTCTGCAACGACACATTAAAAAGGGATGTCCTAAAAAGAGTTTAGGTCGATTTAAAACCGTCTTTACCGATACCCAAGAAGCAGAACTTGTTGAATATCTGTTCCATATGGAGAACTTATTCTTTGTATTGAATGAACAATGTCGCTCACTATGGGCCTTATTAGAAGGCTCAAGGTCACTCAGAGGGCGATGGAGAGAGCTATGCTTGGAGTTTCACTGCGAGATCGAATCAGAAATGAGGAGATCCGCAGTAGAACCAAAGTCGCCGACATAGCTCTCCGGATAGCCAAGCTGAAGTGGCAGTGGGCAGGGCACATAGCTCGAAGAACCGATGGCCGTTGGGGCAGAAAGGTTCTGGAGTGGCGGCCACGTACCGGACTACACGCAGCAGAGGTAGGCCTCCCGCAAGGTGGACTGACGATCTCGTCAAGATCGCGGGAGGCGGTTGGATGCGGGCGGCTCAACACCGGTCTGTGTGGATAACCTTGGGGGAGGCCTATGTCCAGCAGTAGACGTCGTTTGGCGGATATGATGAGCTATATACAGATCCACCAGCAGAAGACTGGATACAGTGTGATGACTGTAAGCTATGGGCACACGAGGCTTGTACATCATACTGTGGTCGAGGTTTCTATTATTGTGATTTCTGGCTTCAATAAGAGTTAACATATCTTTAATTTGAATATTAGTTGAGTACGCTGAGACTGCTTAAAATAATAGGACTGATTATTATGACTGTGATTTATATGATTTAGCTAGAGGTTAGAGCTTACCCGCTTTGCCCAAAAGGCTTACCCGATTTAGGCACCCCTCCCGGGCATAACGGGTAATTGCAATGGTTATATTGTTGGTTATTTTTTTGATTTCATAACTTACAAATATAATAATTTTTGTTGATTTTAGATAGTATATGGAGCAACAATTTGTTAGGTAACAAATAAAAGTTTATTAATATTACCATACTCTTTTATTTTGTTTTTTCCCTTAGCTTACCCGTTTTGGGCTAACCTCCCCTACAATATTATGAAACAATGGATCGTGTGCATGTTATTAACAAACAATAAATACTTTTATACAAAGTCGACTGTCCACTCCAAAGCCGAAAAGTGTGATGGAAAGAAATAGGTAGTCATATCTTTGGAAATATCAACAGTAGCTGACAAATTACTCAAACATCATTCTTGTAAACCCCACTCTATCAGAGTGTTGTATAAAGACTAAATTTGAAACATTTTGTTTATATCGTATCGTATTTCGTTCCTATCAGATCGCTGTCGTCTGTTTACCATAGCAACCGTTTCGTGTGTTTGTGTGCGTGCGCAAATTTATAGTGACCACGCTTTTTACTTTTAATCGAGTTTATACTTTCTTCAAAAAACAATATTTACGCAAATAAAAAACAAAATTCAATGCATGCATTATGATTGTAACAAGTTATTCTAATTGGGGTGTTTGAGGATGTGCGTTATTTCATTTACACGTTGTATATTGTCAACAGACAACATGTTATTGATATGTAGGAAGGCTTTTGGGTATAGTAAAGAGCCTTGGGGTAGACTTGTTTTTTGCTAGAGCAGCTAATGTCTGTCATGATGAATAGTGTTTTCTATTTATCTATAAACTGCCCAACTTTTGATACAGGCTGTACTCTCAAACTCGACCAGAGTAGTCCATAAAATACGTAGCTTCAGTAGGAGACAGCTATAAGCCAGTAGATTGAAAGCTTTGGCTATATCATACGACCAATCGACATAATATTTATATTATACCTACGCCGTCTGTAAAGCGGCAGGGCGGCAAATGTGACGGCAGCCGTCTTGAATAGTCGTCTTTATACTTGTTATTTAGAAGTTATTAGCCGCGGCTCCACCCGCGTGAATTATACATCTAAACTGTCCTCGGGAATTACACCATCTATTGGTGAAAACTGTATAGAGTTAACGCGTTCATACAGGCAGATGAGACGGACAGGATGCAGGGAACTTATAGATTTCATTCAGGTTATACATTTACCATAGATTAATATACATACTAAAGTAACATTTACATATATCTGACAACAACCAAATAATGTTAATTTCGTATTGTGAATGAATGCTGTCATGTTCTGTACTGATTGCTTGTGAAGTTGAAAAATAAAAGATGATTATTATTATATGATGCTTTATTTAATTAAATAATTTTATAACAATTTAACCTTTATTTTTATATGGCTTTTTCATTGACTTCTTTCTGCCTCCTATTTTCTTTTTGAACATTTGATTCTTCCTATCATTGTTATACATCCGTTTCTTTACCAGCGATTTTAATTCTCTCCTTTCTTTTTGTACCTCGTTCTCTGGAGCTTTGCTGAAGAATGCTAGGCCTTCTGAAAAGCAAATGATTTCCTTTAGTGTTAAACTACAATCAAATCTATCTTAGTTATAAAGTAATTAGATTTACAAATATTGTTATGTATATATTTTCTTAAAATTTGAGTTAAAAAGTAATATTAGGTATTAAATTTTGTTTATGTTATAAGTGATATAATGCTAATATCAGGATTGAGAGTATAGAATACCTCTGAGGCGTGGGTCTGAATTGGAGAAGAATAAGTTTTCCTTCCAAACAGCTTTTGTTTCAGTAGCAGGTGGTAATTCTACTTTTACTTCCTTTTCTGGTTCTTCAGTTTCGGAATCTGAAGAATCATAGACAAAAGGATTCTTTTCTGTTGGCTCTAAAGGATTTTTTACTTTCTTCTTTTCTTTTGGTTTTTCTAGTGGTATGTAATCAGTGTCTTGTTCTTGAGGGCCTGTAAGCAAAAGATTCGTTAAATTAGCTTGTTTATTTTGTAGTCAGCCCAATAAGTGAGCCATTATGTTTAAGTGCCTTCAGGGTAAACATTGATTATTCAAAATACTTCAGATGATGATTTGTTGGCTCATGCAATATGGAAGCAAGGGGAATTAAAAAAAATTAGATTTTCCATAATTCTGTTCCATTTTAAATATTTTTGAGGATTCTGAGGCCAACCCTTGGTGTATGTATTTTGTAACAGTTTGTAGATAGACAGAGAACAAGGCTTTTATAAAAAACTAGCTGACCCGGCAAACATTGTTTTGCAAATTTTTTTTTTTTTTTTTTTTTTAATAGATGTTGGCCTATTCTCATAGATACCGGATAAGCACAAAAAACTTCATCAAAATCGGTCAAGCCGTTTCGGAGGAGTATGGGAACGAAAACTGTGACACGAGAATTTTATATATTAGATATTCAGCTAAAAACACATACCACTATCAACATTTTCGTTGTTTCCAAACAAACTTCTAAGACTAAAAGTGGTTGGTTGTGCAATAGCTTCCTTCAATGTTTCACTGACTTTATAAAATTGTTCTTTAGATACTTCTACTTTTGGGCCTTCTGGTTCTACTTGTGCTGCCTGTACTTCTTCTTGTTTTTCTTTTGTTTTCTTTTTCGAATTTTTTATTGGTTCTGGTTTTGTTTCAACTGGAGCTAGAAATTTTGCATGTTCCGGTTGCATGGGATCAAACCTTAGCATTCCTAATTTGGGTCTGTAAATAAAAGTAGAAAATAATGATTATAAATTGCAAACAGTCACAATTTCAAAAAGGGGTAAAAATATGAGAACAATATAAATAGGTAATTGTACTGGGTCAAGAGTTATTTCTGCCCCTTGTTTTTATCCAAATACTACATCTTACGGCCAACTAAGTACATTCGCAATTGACAAAAGTTAGTAGCAACTTCTTACATAATTAAATAGCTAGATGATTTATCATAGATACTAAGACAACATTGAGATTTGCCATGGAATATGTTCGAGTAAGTTTTAAATTAGTCGATTTTTTGGCGATAATCACAGCAAAATAAAAGATATGCAGCTTGTATAAGATGCCATATATAACTAACTTACATAAATATAAAATTACTCACTTGCTCTTTTTGCTATCTGTTTCTGGAGCTTTAGTTTTAAGAGTAACCCCAAGGACATCTTGTAGTATATTTAGCTGCTTAGCCTTTTCGTCTGCTGGTCCTAATTCAACTTCCTCATCATCTCTTTCTTTTCCATTGTTACTTGCTTCTTCGTCATCAATGAACCTTTCATCTAAGGTGAAACGTTTATCAGATTTGTATCTTGATTGCAAATCTAAAACCTAATATGGAAATCGAGAATATATACTACATCATACAAAAAGATACACAATTTTTTTCATATATGCGCGAATTGAGGTTTTATATATTTTACGCGTAATTAATATAATATATGTGTACTTAAAATCAAATCAATATAATTTATTCACTTAAGTCATGAGATGATGCTTATGACTGTCAAATTTATATGAATAGACAATCAAAACTGAGTAATTAACTATAAGATAACAGTAAACTTATTACTGTTTACATAGCCGCATTACAGAAATCCGTGATCCTACCAATAACATATTGTTGCATATTCTATGAAATAGAGTGACTATGAGTATTATTGCACCTTCTTTTTCATGGGTCTGCACTCTTGCATTGCATATATGGCACAAAATTTTGAATCTGTAAGTAATTATTTTTTAAACTTGACATTCATGTGCATCACATTGTGACTTAAATCATTATAAAGGTTTTGACTTTGAAAATTATGTTTACCTTTTGTCCTTTCTTGCCTTCAAATTGCTCTTTAACTTCAAAATTTAGTTCATCATCACTGTCTTCAGCATCATTGTCAAATAGGTTGCTTTTAGGAGTTTCTTTTTTATTTCTTTTGGTAGTAACTTCCATTGGAGTATCTTCTTCATCAGCAAAAATTACTTTTTTATTCTGTATTTTATCCTAAAATGCAACATAACATACAATTATATATATATTGTTTTATAGATAGTAAGTTATAGCACCAAAAAGAAAACTAAAGAAAAGAAACTTACAACACCAGTCAGGCCAGTTTTGATGATCATTTTCTTTTCTTTGAATTCCTGCCTCTTCTTTTTCATAGACTCCATTCTTTTACGCTCAGCCTCAAATTTCTTTTTATCTGCTTCTGTTACACCATTTAAGTTTTTACTATTTCCTGCATCTCCAGAAAGGAAATCAGACTTATAGACATGTTTATCTGGTCTAATCCTCTCTTTAAAATTTACTGGATTATCTGTCTTAACAAAACTATTTGTCTCAGGTATAATTTCTAATTTCCTTTTCCTTGGGTTCAATTTCTCACTCAGATTTATAACTGGATTCTTTTTGGGTAACATGTTATGAGAATCAACCTGTAAAGTAAAGATAAAATATTATAGAACAGGTAAGAACAATTCATGTAAGTATGAGATATGATATTATTTTATAAATATTTCAGTAGTGCAAAGTAACCACCTTTTCTACATCTTTCTTTTGTGCCTGTTCTCTTTCTCTTTGTAATCTTTCTAAAAAGCTTTCTCGAGCTCTAGTTACGTAAAGTCTATGTCCCTTGAAATCTTCATTTGAGAAATATTTAATGCCTGAAATAATAATAAGAATGTGTTATTTCTCTGTCATCTTAAAGTGCATCTACATTTACAAACATAGATCTAATATACAATTTAAAAAATCTCAGGATGATACTGGAACTCAATTATTTTTAGAGTAATTTTAATAGTCATAATAGAATTAACCACCCTTCGGTAAAATGCAGTGCATAAGTATGATGCACTATTTTTAATTTACCTAAATCAATTACAGGATAACTAATTGAAGGGATAAACAATTATGCATTATTAAAATGTTTATCTTAGGTAGAAATCGAACCCAAGACCCTTTGACTTAGCACTTAGGGTGCCATCACCTAAATTGTCGACACTGGAAAACACGGTAAAAATCCCTGACATTCGGGTGAAATACGATTTTTTTCACAGACACCTCGGAAAAAGTATCATTTATCGCTTATCTATAAAAGAATATTGGATTTTCCCTGAAAACAAAAGTGTCCGGGGTCCAGGTTACACCTGGACACTTTCAGAAACCCCGGCCAGACAGACCCCGGACGCCCTTCAAACTAGGACAAATCCGGGGAAACCCGGACGGGTAACTAACTACCAACTTGACCAATAGGGAACATAAGAACCAATATAAAATTATGCCTTACTTAGTTTGAAAAGTATTTTTTATATAATATGCAGTTCATTTTGGGCATTGTCTTGAACTATGCCTAAGTTTGATACTTACATGATTCCACATCGGTGTTGGAAGCAGATATAGATACGAAAGCGAACTTTTTACTCTCATTTCCACCTGAAGGTTTAGTTTTCAAATCTAAGGTTGTAATTGAACCAAAAGCTGAAAAAGCAGAACGTAGATCTGATTCCTCGGTATGTTCTGGAAGATTGCCCACAAATAAGCGGGTTGCGGATAACATTTTGAATAGGTAAGTATTTATTTAACTGATTTATTTTAAAAAAATATTATCACAATAAGATATAACACATTGTTATGACAGTTTCATAAAGTAAGGTTAGTTTTGTATTATCTGTGGTTCATAAGTGTTGCCAATACGTAAAATAAATACATGTAACATCGTTAATTTGTACAACGTTTTAATAGTTTGTTGTTACTTATGTATCTTTCGCTACGCTATGCATACCCAAAAAGTTCTAAATTATTCTTGAGGATGCCCGCAGGCTACGCCCTCACCATTTAATTTTAATTTAATCGTTTCCCGATCCCGTGGGTATTTCGCTAAATCCCTTCATAGTGCACCTCTACGTTCCCGAAGGAACATAAATGCAAGGAACAATAATAATTGCTCCTTGCAGTCCTTGCACAAATGCCTGTGATAAATGCCAAATTTCAGTGCCGGCTTTTCTGTCAGTCAGTCAGTACTTAATGCATGAATTTACTAGTCGACCAAGCCAACTAGACGAATGTCAACGTGACAAAATTCAACATAATTCAACAATTATAATCCAGAAATTATTTATCGTAACGTGCGAACGCGGCGTGTGAACATACAATGCGCCTGCAATCGGTACTAGGAATTTCTGGATTATAATTATTGAATTATGTTGAATTTTGTCACGTTGACATTCGTCTAGTTGGCTTGGTCGACTATATAATATAATTATAGTTATTCTAACTTTATGTTTTATATTGACACTCAGATGAACTAAAAGAAGTCTTATTTTAGTTCATCTGAGCATACACAGAAGATTTTGTCTCACTCGGCAATGTCGACGTCACCCTGAGACAAAACTTAGTGGTCAAATAAACACTGGCTACGCTTTAATATGACAGTACTAATTCAAGATTTTTATTTTTATGTGTTATTTGTTTTTTTCACACACAAATCTCTTACGTACATTAGAGATTTGAAAGGATTGTTTGAAAATATTTAGGGAGACTGTCGTCAGGCGCTGGCAGCCCTAGTCTATTAAAGTATGATAAATTATGATTTCCTTGGTTACGATAATTATGATAAACCTTAGCGATAAATAAAACAAATTGGCACAGTTAACAATGACAACTCGCGAGCGCGGATAAAATAAAAGTTCAAAATAAATTGAAGCAATTTGTTTTTTTCACACACAAATCTCTTACGTACATTAGAGATTTGAAAGGATTGTTTGAAAATATTTAGGGAGACTGTCGTCAGGCGCTGGCAGCCCTAGTCTATTAAGTATGATAAATTATGATTTCCTTGATTACGATAATTACGATAAACCTTAGCGATAAATAAAACAAATTGGCACAGTTAACAATGACAACTCGCGAGCGCGGATAAAAATAAAAGTTCAAAATAAATTGATGCAACTCCTTAGAGAGCGTAGATAGACAGACAATCCTACTACTTAGTCTAGTCTCTAATTATTAATAGTTAATGTGCTGTCTAAGTACTTACGTAGGTATTACGTTAAGAATACACGTAAAGTTTATCGAGACTTGATTACTTACTACTTACTACATTTTACTTGTAAGTAAATAAAATATTATTTCAATTATAATTTAAATGGAATAAAATATCTTTATAAGTAGGTACCTATATACACCTAGTCATAAAATAGTTTTTGTATTGTTGCAGCACAATGTTAGAAGAAGAAGAAGAAAGGCTTACGGACAATGATCCAGTAATAAATAGAGTAACGATCAGTAATGAAATTAATAATGAACAGCCGGCAAAACCTTTTCGTATAACTATGGAACTACCTTTATTTCTCGTCATGTTGGGAATGTCTCTCTCAAGTAAGTGCATTTTAATAATAAAAAATAACGTTTCTTATAAATTAAAGTCGGAGCGAAACTACGACTGCACGGTTGGCGTAGTGGTTCAAGCGGCCACTCTGCGTCGAGTGTTGTGGGGTCGATTCCCACACGAGACAACACTTTGTGTGATCTATAACATGTTGTTTCGAGTCTGGGTGTTCATTGTGTCAGTTGGTTGCATGTTTGTAAAGTCCCCCGTAATCCAGGATGTATACCTAATGCGGAAGTTGTCTTTAAAAAGAAACACCAAAAAATGTTGAGAATATTATACTTTATTATATTCTCGGGTTCATATCCATAGCGCGCACCATTGACTTTTCGGAGTTACATGCGTATTGTATTGATAATAATTATCGTTTGCCCCGTGGCTCGGAGACCACATTATTAAAGGGATTCAGTCATCATCATCAGCCCCTTACAGTCCACTGCTGGACTAGGCCTCTCCTTTGAAAGGAGGAATTGGCCTATTATACCACGCTGGCCAAACGGCTTGGTATAGGGTTTGTATCAAGTTTTCCTTCTCTATCAGTGCTGTTGTCTGCATAGTATGGTCCCTCTGTCGGCTCTTACGACTCGCATGGGATGATATGGGGTGGTGACATCCCGTATTATTAATCCGTCACCACAAGGACAAGGGAGTCAGTACCTCTGGATAAACTGACATTAGTCCAAACCAAGGAATATCGCTATCACTTTGGGTTGCGGAGGTCAGATAGGCAGTCGTGGAAAAGCTATATTCTCAAATCTGGTTACACTCTAAGCAAACCCTGGGTTGGAACTGAGATAACGCTCGGAGCATGATGATGATCAATAGAAACAGATAGGACTTATTGACGTGGGATGGAAGCCAGTCGATGCCCCAGTTTGAAAACTGACTCCTTTATCCTTTACTGCTACTACGTCCGGTTCGTCTAAGTAAGAGACAAAGGACGTTTACCAAAGTTTAAGGTGCTATACTTAATATTATAAAGATGAAGAGTTTGTTTGGTTGAACGCGCCAATCTCTGGCACTACTGGTCCAAGGATAGCCCATTCATCAAGGAAGGCTGTATAACATAAGGCTATGACTTATGACCCACGGTAGTGAATCAGGAACCCTAAATAACGTTGGTGTAACCGTGAGCTCATCTACGTAAAGGATAAAATTAAAAATAAGTATAATTAATTTGTCGGTACATGGGTGCCAGCGAAGAATTAATTGAATTCGTAAGTGTAAGTCTTGACGAGGGTAGATGAAGATGGTTGGTAGGTACACCTTATGTCTTGGATAAGATGTCTGTGAAACAAACCTAATGAGGTTGCAGTTATTAGAAAATGCAGACTGATTCTTTTGTCCACTTGTCGTCTACGAGTAGGTACCTAGTTACTACGGTAGATTGAATGAATTAACAAACGTAACAGTGTCAGAAATGCTACCTTACAAAAATAACTTGCATAACCATTATACTTACTGGCGATTAAAAAGAGTGGCCATTAGTTTTATTGCCCGTTCTTTCTCGTGGTTCTACCTATTGCATTGCGAACGTGGCAGTAAATGTACAATCATCTAGTAATTAACTTAAATGTTGACTTTCATAAGCGTCACTTTGTGGCCTAAATGAATAAATGACTTTGATCTTAGCTGTTATTCACTTTCAGTGACGCATTTCGTGAAAGTAGGTTCCTACGTCTCTGGTCAAGCCGGCAAACCACAAACTCTAAAAGTGTGTCAAGTGAATAATCTTTAAGTAAAGTATGTAGATAATGGTGTAATAAAAACAATAAAATTATTTTAACATTTGAATTGTTATTTTGCCGGCAAAATTGATGTTACTTTAGATAATGAAATTGCTATGATATTAAAGATAATGAGGTTCGAAGAACATGTTCTAATTCATATTATGATAGTGCTGTCTAATACTGTCTTCGTTAATTATTAGATTGATGAGTAGATAACGTAAAAAACATAATTATTCATATTATTATGATTTTCGTAAGGACCATAATTGCTTCATGGCAGTGTGGTCAGCCTTCCTTATTTCTTCCATCATGTTGAGGTCTATTTCGACTTACAACTAGTTGGTTAAAATATAATTTGACTTATCTTGGATCCTGATTATGTTACGCACAAAATTATTAATTGCGTATCGTAAAATAAACTATATTTCAATGAAAGCAAGTGCTCCGTTCCTACATTCAACCGAGCGCGTAATCCCTATCAAAACTAGTCCATATATAGGTATAGAGGAGATTCCATTGCAGCAAGTCATCGAAGCGAAAGACTTAGGTATTAGGGGTTCTGTTTACTGCCGATCTCAACTTTCGACGGTATGTACCTAATCAATGTTTGAAGGAAAGCATTCCATTCAGTAACGCAAGAGATTTACGTTAAAATTTTAATTTCCGATTAACCTAAATCAATAATTCCTATTATCTGAGGGTGTGTCACTCGTACAATGCCTATGACGTTGACTTGTGGATAGTAGAAGGTACTTTCCCTACTGTTTGTTTCGCAATAGCAAATCATAGATTGGATATATTATCATTTATTTCTAATCTTTACACTATGATAATTCAATAAAACTAGATACGGTATCTTATTCGTTACTAATGAGTACTTAATCCTTCTGATCATCTCTACTGAGGTATTTCCCCGAACGTTATGTCCGTGCGGGGAAGTACCCCGTAGTGTCGTAATAACGAGTTTCGTGGTTCCAGATTTAGTTTAAAAGGTAATTGAATTTCCTTGTTATTATTATTATTTATTTATTGAATATTCCTTAACAACTATAATTACAGGCTTTAAGCCTAATGTGATAGTGTGGCATGTACCTATACATATTAGTTTACTAACTACTACTCTAACATACAATAACTAACAATATTTTTTAAAATCCTTGCGACTTCACTCACATTACTGAAAAATAAATCAGTTCTTTCATGTAACTTATTAATAATGTGGATGGTATGCACAAGTGGTGTTTTAGCCATAAGATTAGTTCTGGCTCCCGCTCCCGGTACCTATAGCTAACAGTAGCGGTCGTCGCCGCCTCGACACGTATCTGTCCGGAACACAAAGTTGTAAATGTTCTAACACTCTCGGATTGTAAGAAGCACCACGTAGTAATTTAATAAGATACACAGCGAGCGAGTTTAAATTCGCGTCGTACCCTCAGCTCATTGTATCCTACCATACCAAGTACAAATAGGGTAAGATACATCAATGGATAGAAAGGGTAAACGCTATACAGTTTTAAATATAAGTATCTAACAAATATGTTTTTATGTCGCTATTTTTTTCAATAGTTATATCCCATAGATAGAGGCCCACTTGCCCGTACTCTATTGCTGTCTGTTGCAGAATCACAAGAAACTAATCAAAGGTAACTTACCTAACATAACCATATAAGTAATGCCATTTTTTACTGTAATTCGAATGGAGTAGTGTAGGGGAGACCTTTGCCCAACAATGGCACAATATAATGTTTTTATTTCAATAAAAATACTTAATTATTATTTGTTTCTCTGTTTCTCTTTCACGCGTACTTTTCTAACATAATATGATGTTAAAAAAGTACACGGCCCTTTGGCAGGCGTACACGAAGACATAGGTCCAACGCGCAGAGGCCCTTTGAGAATTTTAATCTAAAATGTGGTAGGACACCTACTGAGGAGCCTCCATAACTGTACTATGAAGTACAGCCACGGATTAGCCGCAGCAGGCGTAGGACTATTGCTACTTGTATGGAAACTAATTACTCTGGGCTATTGCGATGGGTGTTCAATGGATAAGTGAATATGAAAACTATGGATGAAAAACGGCGTCTGCCCTAAGTACTCTTATAGTACGTCGAAAAGGGGCAGACGGTGACTCGCCAACTCACTAGATGGGCCCTCTCTAAATAGCCACCATGGTAAACGAAGTCTGCCATAAAGGCAGCCAGAGGGCAACACCGGTGCGAGTGGCTAGGGGTGTAGAGCGGTGCGGCACCGGTTTCGCCATCGCGGGTCGTGACCCGGAGCGGGTTTCCCCGTAATTCATCATCATCAGCCTTTAACAGTCCACTGCTGGACTAGGCCTCTCCTTTGAAAGGAGGAATTGGCCTACTATACCACGCTGGCCAAACGGGTTGGTATAGGGTTTGTATCAAGTTTTCCTTCTCTTACAGTGCTGTTCTCTGCATAATATGTTCCCTCTGTCGGCTCTTACGACACCCATGGGATGATATGGGGTGGTGACATTCTGTATTCTTAATCCGTCACCACACCCCGTAATTACGCCCTTGAAAATGACACTTCCACCCCCGAGCAAATAGCTCTTGCGACTTCCCTCTGGCCAGACGACCAAGGCAAGCCAGAGTTGAGAGTCCTGCGGGCGCTCTTGTGCGTCAACTATAACCAGCCAATAAAGGCAAGCCGGAGACGAGGCCCTGACCGACTCTCTGAAGTATTCGGGACCGCAGTGTCGTCACACACATTCAGCTCGCCACAAAGCTGCCCTGCGGTTTGTAAGCTTTCTATTCATCTTGCAATACATTTTTTGTTTATATCACAAGACGAAGGTGATGTTTGAAAGCTGTTACTCTGCCCTCCGAGATTGCGTTAGTCTCATGATGAGATAACGGCTGCCCCAGAGGGGTTAGTTGTTATTATTATTATAAGTAAAAAAAACAAGGCAACCTTCAAACGCCGGCCCCGGTATGCAACTGGGAAATAACGCTAGCTAGGAGGATGTCTGAAACGGTAGCCCGTGTTGTTAACACGACGTGCATTTGCTATACCTAGTTTTTATTTATTTTGCTGCACACGTTGTATAACTTACGACTTCGATTCTATTGCACCTATGGTGATATTTTTAATGATTATGTAATGCTCATCGGTGGTCCCTTCCCATGATTTGGTTCACTCACCGTGAACCAAAATATTTAAAATCGTAGTAGTTTTAGTCTGTTCATTAATTTGCATGTGCGATGCTTTCAGAATGTGATATTGTACCAAACTCTAATTTCGTCTGTTTTAGGTGCGGCCACAAGCAACTTACTATTATATAGAACGTGCGTACATTCTTTTGATTACTCCAGAGAAGCATGTAAAGTCTTCCTAACTCTAGAAAAAAATACCCACCCAGAGTTGGAAAGTGAAATTCAAAGGTATTTGACAGCGGTGTCGACTGTTAGGAGTGTTATCGAAGGAGTGTTGCCAGCGATACTCTCTCTATTTCTGGGAGTGTGGTCTGATACTCATGGACGAAAACCCTTGATTGTGTGGCCAATGTTTGGTAAGTCAGCAAGGAATCTTATTCCGCTTACGTATGTTTATTTTATGGTTTAGTCTTTAGACCAGTCTCCGGTTATTTGTATGTACTGAATACTTGGAATGGAACGATCGACATAGATATATATTCATGATCGGTGGGACTAACGGTTATTTCGCAGCCATGGAGGGTGTGTGATTCAGACGACGAGCGCGTAGATAGCAGATTTGAACCTAAGGAAGCCTAGGGTTCTTCAGAAAACTCTATAAAGTCTTTTAATTATCTTTGGGGAAAAAAGCGATGCGATTGGCTAATCGTATCGCTTTTTTCCCAAAGATGGGGGGGGCTCCCTAACCCCTACTTCTGGGTCTCCCCCTACTTGGTGAAGAATTTCTGGTGACTGATATTTTTTTTAAATCCAGTTACATGTTTGTTGATTGTGCGAAATAAGTATTTTCATGCATGTTATAATTTTAGGTATCACAATGAGTTCAGTACTGCTTGTCCTCTACTGTTCGCTAGACAATTTGGGTCCGTGGTGGCATATATTGACTATTGTGCCTTACACTATGTGCGGCGGCTTTACAATCTTCTTAACTGGTGCCTTTTGCTACATCAGTGATATCACCACTGCTGAGAACCGATCTCTTAGGTAATAAAGTACACTAATATTTTATCCATCTTTTCTCCAATTTGGCATGCTTCTCATCGTTTTTCTTTGCAGGATGACAATAATGGAAGGAGCACTTTACGCTGGCAGTATTGTAGGAGCTCTTCTGAGCCCTAATGTGCTCAGACTAGTCGGGACTACTTGGCTAATTGTGATAATGGCTGTTATCAATGTTATAGCGTACTCGTTTACAAATATTTGTGTAAAGGAATCATTGATGGGTGCTGTAGAGGTAATCAATCATTATACGTTTATCTTCCCTGTGAAAGTTTTGATTTAAAAAGCAGAGACTCATTTGTGCCAACGAATTTTATCGTCTTTGCTTATAAAATTTTACATCCATACCTAGTTGAATCATCATCGTCCTAGCGTTATCCCGGTTGCAACCAAGACTTGCACGCCTTGGAGCCCAAGGTCCGCTTACTGGTCTAACCAGATATGACAGAATATCAACTTTTCCGCAGAGCGACTGTCGTCTGACCTCCGCAACCCAAAGGGATAGCGATATACCATGGTTTAGACCAGTATCAGTTTGTTTGAGGGTACTGACTCCCCGTATCGACTGTCAAAGATCTTCGAGACCGACGGTTTAACATGCTCTCCGAGGCACGGGACAAGCGATAATTAACAATTTAATACGCACTTAACTTCGAGAATTCATTGGTGCGTCCCGTGGATTTGAACCCGATACCCTATGCATGGCAGTCCGTTGGTATCTCCACTAGGCTATCGCTGCCTACATACCTAGTTGAATGTTTCATAATAAAATAATTCAGTTTCTGTAAACTGGACAATCAAACAGACTTCGTCTTTTGTTACAGGGTGGAATTTCGACAGTTTTGAATTTCCTATTAGTCAAAGAGACAATGCGTGAATGTTTCAAGCGACGCCCGAACAACGGCAGAGCACAGCTACTACTACTCACGCTAGCTAACAGCTTCCAAGTACTCATCATTTACGGAGTCATATCGTTAGAATATTTGTACACAAGGGAGAAACTCCATTGGACTTTGAAAGAGGCTTCCTTATTTAACGCCGTCAGCACAACTATTTCGTTTGTCGGCACTTTTGTAGGCATAGGATTGCAAAAGCTGCTTGGTATCAATGATATGATAATCACAAGCATTGCTTTCTTAACAGCGATGGTGGACAATGTTATCAGAGCAGTTGCTGTTGTATCATGGCATATGTATTTGGGTAAGTCCATATTGTAAGCTCCTTCTACTTTCTGTCGAAGGTATTTTGTAGTGGTGTAATTTTCTTCATATTTGCTATTTTTCAATCTTCTTTTCATATAGGCACCTAATAGCTAAGTGAATTGGCGACACGGGTGCATGTAGGTATATCAAATTATAGGTTAGGTAATTTGTGGCTTCAGTGGGTTGAATTGTGATATTGGCACAGGGAAAGGCGATAAAGCGACTTAACTGATGGCGGTTTTGTAGGGCTATTTTAAACTCGTCTAGTCATCCCAAAATATTATAATTTACTAATCTACTAAAACAGTCAACCTTAAATTGGTTTATTTTCAGGTGCTGCTATATCCGTATTCAAAGGACTCCCGTCACCCCTAATCAGGTCATTTTTGACCAAAATATTGCCAGTGGAGGATATAGCTAAGGCTATCGCGCTTATGTCAGCGATCGAAGGCCTGTGTCCGTTATTGGCACCTTTATTATACAACTCGTTATATTGGTGCACAATATCATTCTACCCCGGTGCCATCTACTTTTTGAGTAGTGGAATAAACGGAATATGCCTCATATGCGTCATGTAAGTACCTTGAACAAGCTGAAATTTGGAAAGAGCGCAATGATAATTGATAATAAAATTATTATATGATTTAATAGTTTCTACTAAACATACTTACCTACAACTTTGTTACAGATTTGTTCAATACTTCAGATGGAACTCGACAGGAGAATATCAGCACGTAAATACCGCCGCCATAATTTAGTATTAAATGGGGACTAAGGAGCTATTTATTATGTACCTATGCTCAGACTAAAGGCCTGTTTCACCACTGTCCAATAAGTTCTGGTTAAACTACGTGGCAAATAAATTTATACAAATTTACTTCTAATTTTGTATTTACTAATTGGAAGTTAACGCTTAGGTACTTAGAAGTGGTGAAACAGGGCCTAAGTAAAAAAAGCAGGCTTGCGCTAGATTACGAGCGAAGTTTAAAAAAGGTAGATGTCACAGTAAAAATAGACGCTAATCTTCACTGTCATCAGACCTGTAGGTACCTAGGTGCATAAACTGTCGCACTGTTCGGCACGGGCCTCTTCTAACTATGATAAAGGTAAGCTTATAGATCCAACACGCTGGTCAAGTATAGGATGGCAGACTTCACATATCTTTCAAGAACCTTATGGAGAACTGTCACAAATGCAGGTTTCGTCTCGATGGTTTCCGTCACTGCGTAGAATTAATGATTGAATACACACAAAACTGCGAGATCTGCACGAACCGAGATCTGTCTGTTGATATCTCTACTAGGCTATCAGTCCCGTAATGGACATCGAGATTCAATTCAATTCGGTCAATTAACTCCCAACTGAGTGATGATGTGAGTGTAATATTACACCTCTGCCTACCCCTTCGGGGATACTTCGGGGATACAGGCGTGAGACTGACTCTGTGATAAATATTTCTCATTCGAAAACTGGCCGAAAAAACTGGTCGATTGGTCGAATTATCTACTGCTCGTCCGCTTGGGTAGCTTAGACTAGGTAGGTATGTTGGGTTTTCTTGTGATTCTGCACCTAAAATATGAGGTCTTCAAAATAGTGCTGCAAATTAGCTTTTTAAAAAAATTAGGCAGCAATATTGTTGTCAGTTCGTGCTGAATATAGGACGGAACATAGTAAAAACATCAGTGGTTAATTCCGTCAATCGTTCAGGGATGTATTGCTTTGTAGGCTATATACCTAGTTATCGAATGGGGAATGGTTCTCTCCAAGCAGCTATAGGTCCGGTCTGCAAGTTAATGGGTCAGTTGAATTTCGATGTCTGGGTACGGGCTCATCGTTTACCTACTATCTAGCTGTTACCGAGTTTTTTAGTTTTGTGAATGATTCAGAACTGAAGACGTCGAACACGAATTTGAAATAAATTTAAATAACAGACGGTCCAGTTATCATTGATATGTCGTGATAAGAAAGTGATAATACACATAAAAAATGCTTAATTCTATTTTTATATTGTTAAAATATAAATCCTTTTAGCGATAGCAAATGATACCTGTTGGTCTTTTAGATAGTAAAGTTAGGGTAGGTACCTCCCTTCACAAGCGCGGTTCTAGATTATAGACCTCGAATAAGGTCGTGAGCACTGCCACTCAATTATGAGGCCAAGCGGCCGGTATTCGGCAAAATGCCTGCCATGAAGGGTTATAATAGCCCATCAACTTATTTAGGCGTCTATCTCTATGCTCACAGTGCCCAGTACCTACTCTCGATCGCTTTTACCACTCCACTAGTGTTGGCATAGGTACCTAACCTACCTATTTAGTAGGTTTAAAAGTTTCTGAAGAATTCAGTTTCTAGATTCGAAACTGACAAACATGTAACCATGAATGGATCTGTGATAAAGTGCTAGGTAATCAAATACATACCTACTACTAGGTATTACTATAACTATATTTCTTATTATTAATACTTCAATCTACATATTTTTTTTTTGTAACTAAATAAAAAATCTATAAGTACTAAAATTATGAGTTTTTATTTAGCAGTTACCTACTTACCTACGCCCTTTCTGTTGCTAAGAGAATCTTATATTCTTATCACGTGAGTATCTGCGTTATCGTTGAAATACCTATAAAAAAAATTAGTGCCTCGCATTATTTTTAGAGTTATGGTCAGCACCTAAAAGGAATCACGAGTTTTAGGGCAATCCACAATCACCAACCCGTAATGCCGTAAAGTCCGTAAACCATAAACATTTTAACCCCATCCCAAAAACAAATCAAGGAAAACACGCTTGAATTGCCCGCGCTTAAAGTCTTAGCCTATTTACAGGACTCTGCTCCCGCCAACAAAAAGAGTATCATTCAAATGTGGGCTTTAAGTATTCTTTACATTGACCTTTAATCCGGCCCTGCTGTGCAAGTGCACAGTCATGGCAGCTTTACTAAGGCAGATAGTTCTGATGTTAATCAATCAGCATATCGCAATCCACTGTTGGACAAAGGCCTCTCCCATCACGCGTCACAGTACATGGCACGATCCTCAGCCTTCCGCATCCAGTCTGTCCCTGCCACATTTTTCAGGTTCAGGTCGTGGGTCCATCTAGCCGGGGGCCACCCTACTACGCTTACCGAGTCGTGGTCTCCACTCTAGGACACGCTTGCTCCATCGGCCATCATTCCTGCAGATATGACTAGCCCACTGCCACTAAACTTGAGCTTACTAGTTCTGTGAGCTATGTCGGTAATTCTGATTCATTGTCGAATAACTTTATAGCGGATTTTATCCTTCAAAGAGACGCCAAGCATAGCCCGTCCCATAGCTCGCTGCGTGACTTTAAGTTTATGGATTAGTCCTAATGTGAGTGTCCATGTCTCGGCACCGTACGTCATAACAGGTAGGACGCGTTGGTTGTATGTAGTCTTTGGTCTTCAGGCATTGCAGTAGGGGCGAAGAGAAAACTCGACGTAGCTTGCCAAACGCTGTCCAGCCCAACTGGACCCTGCGGTCGATTTCTTTATCAAAATTGTTTCTACAAAGCTGGACTACTTGTCCAAGGTAGACTCTCCACCTATCGTCGGCAAACCGAAGTTGGGATATGTACTAGCCATTAATGTTTCTGCCCTGTCCAGTCCAGTCCAGCGTCTTAAAGAAGTCTTCGAGTGCGTTGGTTAAGAGCTTGGTGGATATTACATCCCCTTTCCTCAACCCTCGTCGCAACTCGATGGGGCTGGTTTTAGGTGTAGTGTGTTATGTACTCGTGTATTCACATCATTATATCTGTGTGTGTGATCACTTATAAATCATAGTAATCTTTAATAAACATTCAGTATTTAATCATCATTCTTGAGTTTCATTCAAAACATCTATCCCAACATTATATGGCGACCCTGCCAGTTCAACTGAGGTCAATCTCGCGCACGCGCCGCGGTTCCATTTCCATATAAAGAAAGTGCAGCACAAACAATTTTTGATTAACGTGACTAATTATTGTTTTGCGCAATGGAATATTACAAAGTCTATTTCTGTAATACGCAGACGTATCGGTTAGTTCTTTGTTTTACGAAAGTCTAAAATGGGTAATTCGCAAAACAATAAGGAGGCAATCGTGGTGGCTCAGAATTCGGCCGAGGGACAAAATTCTGCTCGTAATGACCAGCTGATGTACCATACCAACAATATCAGTATTATTTTGATGGTGATTGCTTTGCTGTTGGCCGTTGGAGGCGCTGTTATAGCCTATCGGATGTACCGGAGGTGTCACAAAAGAATAGCAGAAGGACAGGCTAATGAGATCATCCTGAGGAGATATGCGAGTATTCTTCGGGGACGGCGCAGACAGGGAGATCCAGAAGAGGGCGGTTATCAAAACGACAAAACGCGTGTAAAGTATGGTGAGCGTGGCAATTAACGTGAAAAAAGCACGACCGTCCAAAAATATGCGTAGCGGAAAAGGTGATTAAAGTGCGTTTTCGTAGCTAAAATATAAAGTGCGTTTAAGTGCGTTTTCCATCGTGGAAATATGAAATTGCGGTTTCCGTCGTAAATATTAAATATAGAGTGCGTCACGTAAAATCAAAGAAAGTGCGTTTAAGTGCGTTTTCCATCGTGGAAATATAAAAGTGCGGTTTCCGTCGTAAATATTAAATATAGAGTGCGTCACGTAAAGAAAGTGCGATATTCCACGTACGTAAAATACCAGGTGCGGAACGTAATAAATAACAAAAGCGCGTCTTCCCGTTCGATCAGTGTATGGAACTTTAGTTTAGTAATTTTAACATGCTCGCTGATATTGGTATGTATTATTCAATTTTATTATCCTGTTAGATTTAGATTAAGGTGACATTTCTGTTAATGGCACAGTTTTTAGAGGATTTGTATAATGAGTTATTAAAAGTAAAAACTTACTTAGTAAAAATCGGCCCTAGTAGGCGACAGGAAAACATATGTAAGAAAAAACTCAGTGAAGCTGAAATTTTGTACCAGCAATATAGTAGTTATTTAGAGGAAATTGGTAGAATAAAAAAGTTTAAAGATATATCTGAAATTGAATTGATTGACAATTTGTGTATGAAAATTGACCAATTGTATTTAATTATTACTGATTTATGTAAAGTTTCTACAATGGCTAAATTCGATTTAAAAATTGCACTTAACTTATTACCAGTGATGAATGACACAGAATCAAACACAAGGCAGTTAATAGAAGGTATTGAATATTACGATTCTATATTAGAGGATGCTTCCAAAACTAATTTGTTACAGTTTGTTCTCAAAAGCCGGCTGTCGCATTTCGCAAAACTGAGGCTTCGTGAAAAATATAGTGATATATCAGAATTAATTAAAGACATGAAATTACTTTTATTACCAAAAAAGTCTTACACGGCTATTCAGAGCAAACTGCAGTCTGTTAGACAAAATGACAAGTCAGTGTCAGATTTCGGCCAAGAAATATCAAACTTATTTGTTGATCTTACGATTTCCCAATCCGAAGGCCATTCAGAGAGTTATACCGCATTAAAACGCGTTAACGAAAAACTTGCTATCAAGCGCTTTGCTGACGGGTTGCGGAACCGTAGGTTGAGCACAATAATAGCAGCTAGGAATTTTGACTCACTAAATGATGCCATACAGGCCGCTGTGGATGAAGAGGTTTCATCATCTTTTGATTTATCTAATGTTATGACAATGAGAAAACAAAATAGGCCAAACTTTAGTAATTACAGGGGTAATCAGAGAGGTAAGTATTGGGTTCCAAGGACGAGAGGCAGCTACCAAGGTGGGCATTCCCAGCAGCGGGGCGCTTCGCAGAGTTGGACGCGTACGGTTCGAGGCCGTTCCCCGGGACGCAGTTTTCGAGGTAGGTCTTATAATAACTATTATCGTGGTAATAGACCATCTCAAATGGGTGGACAGGTACAAGTCATAGCCAGGGATAACAATCCTGAAGTGCGTAACGAAAACATAGCTAATGATAACGTTCAGCAGTTTTTTCGTACCTCCTAATAAGTTTATTTTTTCATATGACAATTCATTAGTGGCTAATCTATCGTTAAATAGTGAAAATTATACATGGCTTATCGATACTGGCGCTTCAATTTCAGCTGTAAAGTACGATTGCGTCATCAAGCAAAATATTCCAATACATAAATGGAAAACTACAATAAATGGTATTGGGGGCAAAGTAGAAGCCATAGGATACGCGTGTTTAAGGTTGATGACACAGGGACATACTTTTAGTCACAAGTTTTATGTTTTTAATTCATTGCCATGTAAGGCGGATGGCATCATCGGATATGATTTCTTACATAGATTTAGATCATGCATAGATTTAGAATGTAAACAAATTACTTTGTATAATTCACTTAATAACAAGATTACATTACAATTAAACAATCAAGAAAAACAATTGTTTAATATTCCTTCCAGGTCAGAATCTCTACATTATTTACAGACAAATATTAACGAAGAATGTGTAGTTTGTGCACAGGAGTTGGGCGAAGGAATTTTTTTGGCTAGTACTTTAGTTAAACCAGTCAATGGCAAGATTCCCATTCGAATATTGAATACAACAGAAAATAACTTAACCTTAAACGAAATTAAGCCAGCGATACACAGGTTAAGCGATTATAATTTATGTTCATTTAATAGTTGTCCTCGAGGCGCGGAACGAGTTAAAAGACTGTTATCAAACCTCAACTTAAACCATCTGAATTTAGAGGAAAAGATTTCAATACAAAACTTATGTGCTAAATATGCTGACATTTTTTATTTGAAGGGCGATACTTTAACAACTACGCCCATATATAGTCACAGAATACAATTAAAAGAAAATACCGACCCGGTCTATGTAAAGCCCTACAGATTGCCATTTTCCCAGAAAACTGAAATTAATAAGCAAATTAATGACATGTTATCTCAAGGAATTATAGAGCCATGCGCAAGCGAGTGGTCAAGCCCTGTGCTTTTGGTTCCGAAAAAGGTTGATTCTACCGGACAAAAGAAATGGCGTTTAGTGGTTGACTATAGAAAATTAAATAATTGCATTAGAGATGACAAGTTTCCACTGCCAAACATTGCGGATATCCTTGATTCTCTTTCCGGTTGTATTTATTTTACCCATCTTGATTTATACCAAGGTTTTTTTAATGTAAATCTCGATAAGGACAGTAGGAAATATACAGCTTTTTGTTCTGGTCAATACCAGATGACCAGAATGCCAATGGGACTTAAAACAAGCCCTAATTCTTTCTCCAGGATGATGAACATAGCAATGTCTGGGTTAACATATGAAAAATGTCTAGTGTATTTAGATGATTTAATTGTTTACGGAAAATGTTTAAATTCTGCTATTAAAAACTTATTAGATGTTTTTGAAAGATTGCGTAAAACAAACTTAAAATTAAATCCTATCAAATGTGATTTTTTGAGAAAAGAGATGCTGTATTTAGGTCATGTAATATCATCAGAGGGTGTTTTACCAGACCCATCGAAATTAAATGTAGTAAAAAATTACCCTATTCCTCAAAATTCAGATGAAGTAAAACGGTTCGTTGCGTTCGCTAATTATTATAGAAAATTTATTAAGAACTTTGCACAAATAGCGCAACCTTTAAATAACCTTTCAAAGAAAAATACCAAATTTGAATGGACACAAAATTGTCAACAGTCATTTGAACTCTTGAAACAATTATTAGTGAGTCCACCGGTATTACAATATCCGGATTTTTCAAATAACAATAAGTTTATTCTTCAAACTGACGCATCGGGGTTTGCCCTCGGAGCGGTATTAGCTAATGGAAATGGGAAACCTATTGCATATGCGAGTAGAACACTTAATAAAGCGGAAAAAAATTATCCAATTATCGAAAAAGAGTTGCTTGCCATTGTCTGGGGAATTAAACATTTTAGACCATATTTATATGGTCGCGAGTTTAAGATTTTAACAGATCATAAACCTTTAATGTACTTATTTAATATCAAGGACCCATCTAGTAGGTTATTAAAATATAGAATTTTGTTAGAAGAATATAACTTTTGTGTGGAATATGTGAAAGGATCGGATAATGCAGCTGCAGATGCATTATCTCGAATGGTTGTCACGTCGACTGAGTTAAAAGAGATGCATGAATCTATCTTACACGTGCTTACAAGGGCACAGAAAAAAAAAACAAGGTACTAGACAGGACAATTCGGATGCTATAGTTACTACTGACGACTGGTCTGATCAGCCAAGCGTTGTGGAAACTCATAGTAAACCGAAAAGGTCTATTGAGCTGAGATTTATTAATAATAACACTTTATACAAATTACAAAAAGAAAATATGATAGGTGAAGAAAGTCAGTCACTTTTATTTGTACCAAAAGAAATGATAATATATATTAAACCGGTTTCTCAATCGCAATTGACGCCAGGCGCTTTTGTGAGAGAGCTGGTAACACTTTGTGAAAAGTTAAGCATAAGTGAAATATATTTTTTAGAAAATAAATATAATGCTACATTTATTAAATATTTGGTACAAGAAATAAAAAAGTCGAGTCCATGGTTGGGTCCACGGTTATGTATACTTAAAGATGTTATAAGAATAGAGGATAAGGACGAAAAAAGAGTAATTCTTAATGACTTTCATCTGTTACCTACAAGTGGCCACGCAGGTATCAGACGAATGATCAATAATATAAAGAAGTATTATTTTTGGACAGGACTCGAACGCGATGTCACTGAATATGTAAAAAAATGTACCCAATGTCAAAAACAAAAATATTCTGTTCGTATAAAAGAACCAATGTCAATTACTTCTACAGCACATTCTGCTTTTGAAAAACTTTATTTAGATATCGTAGGTCCATTGGATAAAGATGTAGAAGGTTACTCATACATCTTAACACTCCAATGCGAGCTATCAAAATACGTAGAGGCTTATCCCTTGAAAAGTAAAAGTAGCGTAGAAGTTGCTAAAAGTTTTGTAAATAATTTTATTCTACGCCATGGAATACCTAGAGAAATTGCGACTGATAGGGGTGCCGAATTCATGTCTGCAACAATGAGCGAAACATGTAAATTACTTAATATTAATAAAATCAATTCAACCGCCTATCACCACGAAAGCATAGGGTCTCTTGAAAATTCACACAAACATTTAGGAGCATTTCTGAGAATACAAACAGACTCACATCCTGAAACGTGGAGTAGCTGGCTGCCTTATTGGTGTTTCAATTATAACACGTCTGTTCATACTGAATCCAAATATACCCCTTTTGAGTTAGTTTACGGTAAAAAATGTAGCTTACCCAGTAACCTAACTCAAATAGTTGAACCTTTATACAATTATGACGATTATCCGTTACAGCTTAAATACAGACTTCAAGTATCTTCTAAGGAAGCTCGTGATAATTTAATTAAATCTAAATTGGCTAGGAAATTAAAGTACGACAGAAAAATAAACCCTATTCAATACAAACAGGACGATTTAATTCTTATTAGGAATGAAACTGGTAATAAGTTAAGCAATGTTTATTTAGGCCCTTATGTTGTAATAAGAGATGTGTCACCTAATGTAGAAATCTTAAGAGATGGTAAAATAGATATAATACATAAAAACAGAACCAAATTGTATATTCCAGATAATACAGAAAAAGTGTAATTTGATGAGATATGCGTAATGTATTTGTAGTATATAAGAAAAAAAATTATATATTCATAATGTTATGTGGAATACGTAGTGTAATCAATCATAAAAGGAACATGTAATGTATAAATGTAATCAATCTTTGTTTATAATGTATGTAATAATAAAATAAAAACTTTGTTTTATTTTATTATTTCCCCAGGAGGGGTGATGTAGTGTGTTATGTACTCGTGTATTCACATCATTATATCTGTGTGTGTGATCACTTATAAATCATAGTAATCTTTAATAAACATTCAGTATTTAATCATCATTCTTGAGTTTCATTCAAAACATCTATCCCAACATTATATAGGGTCCTGGAGCTGAATGGTCATAGAGGCGGTGTCATACAAATATGTCAACACCGCGATATAGCGCCAGTCAATGCGACACCGCTGCAGAGCATCCAGAACCGCTCGGGTATCGATGCAGTTAAAGGCTTTCTCGTAGTCCATGAAAGCCATACACAGTGGCTGATTGTACGCATTGGTCTTCTGTTTAATATGCCAAACAGTATGGATGTGATCTATGGTGCTGTAGCCTTTTCGAAACCCGGCTTGTTTCTGTTGCTGGAAATCGTCGAGTTTTCTGGCGAGGCGGTTTTTAGGACTCTCGAGAACAACTTGTGGACGTGGCTCAGGAGTGAAATGGGTCTATAGTTTTTCAGCAAGGTTTTTTCAGCTTTTTTGAAGAACAGAACCACTGCACAAGGCAATTTCCGATGTAGGTATCTGCTTATAGCTTGAAACCAGCGTTAATTGCGACTTTATCCCATGGACTGAACTACCTAAACAGGTGGCTTACCTACTGACAATAATAAGGCATATCTCTTCCAGTGCAGTCAGTCAACCGAAAGATGGCGGTCAAACCATCCCTAGTTAGACGGGAGTAAATTTAAAGATGCTAGATGGGCAGCAGCGTTTAGCATCAAAGACTTCCGTCACTGCTATCTCCAACCCGCCTGCCAAGCGTGGCGATTGCGGTAAAATTCCCCAGGTGAGCCACATAAGTAAAAACCGGCACCCAGTCATCGACAGCCCCGGCAGAGATTTAGCTACCGCCACCGACAACTGGCCCTGACAACATTTAACACGCGCACACTGCGGACCGACGAGAAGATTGTCGAGCTGAAAGCAGAATTGAGCAAGTTACGATGGGATATTATAGGCCTATCTGAAGTCCGAAGATAGGGTGAGGATTCGATAGTCCTCGATTCCGGTTACTTGCCCTTCTACCGGGAGGGCGACCATCAGTCCCAAGGTGGTGTCATGGCATGTGAGGCTTCATCGTCCACAAATCTCTCGTGAACAGCGTGGTAATTATCGCGAGTGTGTCGAGCAGGGTAGCCCACCTTATACTCAGAATATCCAAACGGTGTTCGTTGAAGGTCATACAGGTCTATGCTTCGACCCCGACACACCCCGATGAGGAGGTAAAAGCTAAGTACGAGGATATATCTCAGGCTATACATAGCTTCAAAACCCATTACACCGTTGTCATGGGAGATTTTAACGCAAAACTGGGCAAACGAAACGGTGATAAGCTGAGAGTGGGCAATTTGGTTATAGACATCGGAACTCGCGGGACCACTTCTGCCGTGTTACCGAAAAAGGGCACAACTAACACTTTTTGTCAAAATGAGTTAAATATATATTCGGAATCAGAAAAAAAGGCCTATCTGCCTAATTTTTTGTGGATTTTTAGCTACAAAATAAACAGAGATAGCATAAGCTTAAAGGGCACAACTGCATCATTTTTTAAGTTTTATTACAATAAAAAGGCATATTGTGAGATATGACTTTTATTTCACCTTTTTATTATTGATATATTTAATGGAAAGGGCATAATAGACGTACGTCAAATATAAAAGGCTTATGTGGTAATTGTGCTTATTTTTTATATGATCACTTTAGCAATTAATGTAGAACGAAAAGTCACAACTGGCAGTTATGCCCTTTCTATTTACCCCTAGGCTTATAAATGTTATGTAAAAAAGGCACATTGGCGTTTGTGCCTTTACTACTAAACATTTCTGAACGGAGATGAAGTGAGAGGGGCAAGTTATGCAGGGAATGCCGTCCGTCAGTTGTGCCTGATGAGTCGAGGCGAGTCCACGCTTGTCGGTGCAGCAGCGCTCTGGTAAATATTGTTTTTATTACTTATTTCCGTGGCTTACCATAATTACTTATTATAAGACTAGTAATTTAAATTGATATGTTTTTTTAATTTGATAAGCATTAAAAGGGTTACATTGTTATTAAAACATTTTGGTAGGTAATTATAGCGAACATCACGTAGCCGCACTGTTCAACAAATGTCATTACAAAAATGTGATTGGCACAGATGAGAGAATTATCAGATGGAACGCGCGGCACTTTTGCGTGCGGCCACTAAAGCAAATACAAAATTGAAAAGCGAATACAAACTCGTCTCAGTGCGCTACGAAGCATCGTACAGTTCAAGGTGGATACAGACTTTGCGAGGCATGCGCTACGAACGGCGCACAACGAATGCCTCTGTTTGAGGCGTGCGTGTTGAAAAACTATACCAACATATGCTCGGGTCGAGCCATCGCGTACGAAGCAAACGCCTCGTTTGTCTGTCTTCATGTTTGCTGCGAGGCATGTGCTACGCACAGACGCGCGCGTGCGAGCCGCGCGTGTGCGCCGGCTCATTGCGAGCAGTGCGTTGCGTTTGGACGGTTGTGTCCGCATCGCTGTGATGTTTGCACGCATTATGAACGAAAAATTTGAATTATACGAAAATAACCGATTGTCCAAAACATTATTATTATTATAATAAAAACAAAAGAGAAGACATATGGCATTTCATTGCGAATGAAGTAGGTAATGTAATCGTCGCTGAGCTGAAAAAAAAATTTCTTCTAGGATCTTATAGAAGGAAAAATCTCGAGAAAATAAAATATATTATAAAAGCAGCAGCGGATACGCGCACGCGATGCAAAGGTGCCATCTTGACTGCTGCTGTGTGGGTTGGATCGGCCCGAGCATGCGCTGCGCGCTGTTTGGCCCGAGCAAACGCAGTTTCATTCTCGCAGTCGAGGCGTACGTGGATATTGTACGCGGCGCACACCTCGAACGTGCATGCGCGGCACCGTCCACAACTAATGCAATGCTCGCACTGAGGCACTTTGATCTTGTAGCATTTGCCGACATTCGTTGGCTCGCCCTCGCACGTGCGTAGCACATGCCTCGCCACGAATATAAAGGTACACACCTTGCGAGGCATGCGCTGTGCGCCGTGCGCAGCGCATGCCTCGCAAAGTCTGTATACGGCTTAAGGCGTCACGATCACTTCAACTTTTAAATTCTCAAAATGCCGTCTTGTGTTCTTAAACACTGTAAAAGTTGTTCCTAAAAACAAAAACAGGAAAATGGAATATCTTTTCACAGGTAACTATTGATAATTTGACTGTTTCCTAATTTAATTTCGATAAAATTCGTATTTGTGCAAGAAATATGTAAGTGTTGCCAGTTTTTGTCGACGCCGTTCTGCCTGAATTAGGGAAAATGCACTTGTCAATTGATTATGAGATAATGATTGTCATGTTAATGAAAAATACATTACCGTATTATAAAAGTATATTGTAGATATATCTTCTTTCTCATAAATATAGTAATAGAATTTCAATTTCCATTAGTATATACCTTACATAATATTGTTTTGAGTTCGATCCCCAAACGATCCAAATATTCGTGTACACCCTGCTACTCGTCAAGCTTATACACTTTGACCTTTGCACCGTTCTTATGGCGTAAAGAATAAGTATCAAAATCGTACAGCAAATGTTTAGCTTGACTTGGTGCCGTGTGTACATACATACTTATGGCGTAGGGAATAAGTATCAAAATCGTACAGCAACTGTTTAGCTTGACTTGGTGCCGTGTGTACATACATACTTATGGCGTAGGGAATAAGTATCAAAATCGTACAGCAACTGTTTAGCTTGACTTGGCGCCGTGTGTACATACATACTTATGGCGTAGGGAATAAGTATCAAAATCGTACAGCAACTGTTTAGCTTGACTTGGTGCCGTGTGTACATACATACTTATGGCGTAGGGAATAAGTATCAAAATCGTACAGCAACTGTTTAGCTTGACTTGGCGCCGTGTGTACATACATACTTATGGCGTAGGGAATAAGTATCAAAATCGTACAGCAACTGTTTAGCTTGACTTGGCGCCGTGTGTACATACATACTTATGGCGTAGGGAATAAGTATCAAAATCGTACAGCAACTGTTTAGCTTGACTTGGTGCCGTGTGTACATACATACTATTTATTTCTCAACTAATCGACGCCAGCGGCTTCGCACGCACATATTTTCTTATTTCTCGTTTTGCCCGATCCCCTGGGAATTTCGAGAAATCCCGTCTTGGTGCACCCTTACGGTTCCCAAGAAACATACATGCTAAATTTCAGCTTCATGCGCCGAGTAGTTTCGGCTGTAGCTTGTCTGTCAGTCAGTCAGTAACGCAAAGATTTTATATATACAGATTTACGAAGTAGTTAAAACTTAACTCGGTACCTACATTTAAGAAATGTATTTATAAAAGCATTAATTCAATCCATGGTAAATTCTTCAAAACCGCAAATGAATATAAGAATATTACATAACTATATGCAAAATACTGGGAGATTATTCATAATCTGGCAACTTTTCACACACGTAGACGCGCGTGTCCGTACAGTGCCAGTCGCCAAAGGTCACGCACACATAGCTGTCAACGTGCCACGCTACTACATCTGATTCTTGTTAATAAATCTATGGTGATTGGTATTAATGTTTCGATCGTGTGTTAACGATTTGCTTTTTGACAGAGCTTTTGTTACTAAAACATAGAATAACACACCTTTATATGCTTACTCAAAGTTTATTATTGTTATGTCCACGTATTTGTTAATTAGTGTTTTATTAAGTTACAAAAAATATGTGTGTCAAAAAATTATAGTCGTATAACGTATGGTCTATGTATTAATTTTATTATGAGTACGTGTGTAAATTATTGATCATAAAATAGTTAACCACATATGTGGATAATAACTTTATTCAGTTATCTATCGAGTATTTTCGAATTTTATTAATAACTAGCTGCGCCTTACGGTTTCACCCGCAAAGTGACCATCCTCGTACTTCAAGTAATATTCTAAAAGAATTAGAAAATCGGTTCAGGAGTTCTTGAGATTTGCGCTTAGCAACACATTCAGCGATTAATTTTTATATTATAGATACGTAAGTTTCTTTAGACATGATTGTTTATACCGGGTCTTAATCGTGTTAATATTTTAAAGGCATAAATACCTTAAGGCGCTGTGCTAAGCGACTGTTTTGGTAAATGAGGGGGTGAAGCAGGGGAGGTGAAGGGAGCTTAGCTCCGTCTACTGCGGGGCGCCCCCCTTCATTCTCGTCGCGTGCGGCCGTATTCTGGCGACATCCGTATTCCAATATTTCAAAATCGCAAGCAAAACGTTTTAGCATATTGAATTGAGATACTGATATTAAAATTTATACTACATACATCAATCTGTTTGTACAATATAGGCATAGCGCAATTTTTGTTCTCAGTGCAGCCATGAGCAAAACTGGTTTACATTAGACGTTATAGGTATTAATAGTTGACGAAAGTAGGTAAATACCTACGTGCCGTAAGATGTTCAAAATAATTAAGTCAGTTCCATGTATGGAGAGGCCATTATTATGTTTGTTTTGTTTTTGTATAAAAATAGTGAAGCAGTTCATAGAATACCTACATCTAATTCCATTCCTGCCAGTTTTCAAATCTGTTTTGCAATAAATTGGCTGTGGCATACGGGCGGACAGACAGACAGACATTGCGAATCTATAAGGGTTCCGTCTTTACAATTTTTGGCTACGGTACCCTAAAAAACACAATACTGCTCTACTAAGCGCAAAAGCCGTATCTCAACTAAAGCGAGTTACGAGATAATTGAAGTTTAGTAAAAGTTGATTTCTTTTATTTATTTATGGATGTTTATTGTTATTATAGGTATAATTATTATGGTAAAGGTTTCGAAATACGTCGCCGTTTTTAGGGGTTGTGAGTGATTGCAGAGAGAGGAGGGGAGGTCTTGAAACCCCCCTCACCATTTTCACTTGCCGGAAATAATCGGTTTCCTCTGAAAAAAAAAATCTCCAAACATCGGTGTCATGGCACTGCCAACTTCCACACTCATCACACTAGTTTAATAAACTAAGGTTGACGGAGCCCTGCGAAGGGCTCCTATTTTCGGATTAAGGGTCAAAAGAGAACCTAACATAACCTATTTAGTTACTTATTACAGTCGCACCTAACCCTAGGCACTCGAAAGCAATGACGCACAAATTTGACATTAGCTGTCAATATGATCATTCCAAGATGGCAGTTTTGCGTTTCGTTTCACGTTTTTCACATAAAACATAAAATAGACATTTGTAAAACTGTACTAAAGTATTAAAACTACGTTCCGTTTTGCATAATTTCCGAAGTATTAATGAAATTTTGGAAATTGTTTAAAAATATTTATACGCAACTCCGGCAGCCAAAATTACTATTAGGTGATTAAAACGAACTCCCTTAAGCCCCCTACACTACCAATACCCTCAAATTCAGGCGACTTGTTTCGAAACCCAACCCATTATTATTTTTCAAAATAGATGAAACATCAAAAATATATTTGGATATACCTTATTCATGAGATACTGCTATGTCGCTTAGAAAATTATAGAATTAGAATTTGAGTTACTGCTTTTTCGTTAGCTCTCGTCAAACATGTTTGTATGGAAAAATATAAAAAAATTCTTTCGCTTCAAATATGTGTTGTTTCAAAGAAAATAAATATTAAAAGATATTTATTTATATTCATTTATAATTTATTAACGAAATACAGAGTTTACAGCTCATCAAAAGTTAGCTGTCTGCTACAACCCGGCAGGTTTTCTTTATTCTCATCGAATGTTAAAGGCAGTGTGTGAGGTGATAAGACTTATTATTTGCTGTTGCTCACGAGGCACAGTTTCATTTACTTTCCTTTTACGGCTTGGTATTGTAGAAATTTCAAGCACTGATGAAACATTTTCCTCTCCGTGATCTCGCAATGCCATCCCTTGAGCTTGACGAGAATCAACAATTTCAGGCAACTGCCAATTCATATTAAACGCCACAAGCTTCTCCCAGAAAACATCATCTCTTTCTATAATTTCTATTTTTAGTGGTATACTTTCGCCACTCCACACAGCAAATAAACACTTTTGTTTGCGTGTAACGTGGCGTTGCCCCTGAATTTGGTAATAACAATTACAATATTTGTTTAGACTAGTCAGTTCACTTTTTTATCATGTTTCCATATTTGTATTTTATTTGCTCTTATACTATTTTCCAGGTCATTCTTATATGCAACTTTAGAACATAAAATTTCCACAATCGTGTTTGGACCTATTAATCCATCTGGCGTGGCACCAATAATCGAATAATCCACAAGGCTCGATTGTTACATTTTCTTGCTTCGCCAGTTGTTGCAAAGCCAGTTGTTCATTTTAGATTCCATGCGCAACTGATTTTACATTGCAAATATTTTATTTGTACAAAATATTTTTTACTAAGTTGGCTTTACTGCTGTTATCTCTTCTTTTTACAACTAAACAAAAATTTCAATCTGCCAACATATTCTTACGCAATTCGAACCAGTCACTGCTATCCCTCTTGTAATTTTTGCTTATCACTACGGAATTTGAGTCAAATTTGTTAAAAAAATTGTTTGGCATTTCTTGGCTAGCTCTTGAACAGATCGTGTTAGGAATGACTGAAGTCAAATGTGTGTAAGACGTTGCAGAAATGTTATCTTTAACTTCAGTGTAATTACAATAATGATAATTAGTTACGTACTTTATTATTAAAAAAAATACTATATCTTGTGTTATAGCAAACAGAGAAGTCACCTTCTTACTTATAAATGATTGATTTTAGAAATTAAAAAGATATTAGATGTACTGAGACATACCTAATAGTTTATGAATAATCAAAGTTTTACCCGATGTACCTAAAAAGGTTTATGTTCAAAACACAATAATACAACATTCGTTACCGCTTGTGTGCGGATTGCGGAGCGCCATATTAGCGCTGTCATCATTATTGTTCTCCGTGGCGGCATCTTAGCGCTCCAGGCGCTCTGACAAGCTAATGAATTTGAAATATAGGTAAGTACATAAAATGATTCGATTTTATGTTATTACTCTTTCAAAAATTGAAAACTGTGCAACTATGTATTGTGAGAATAATTTATATAATTATATTATGCATAATCGATAGTATATAAGTAACAAAGTTAGTCATAAAAGACTCTTATGAAAATAATTTGTGTAAAAATGTTACATATTTCATAATCACTTGACCATGGATGAATTTCTATTTTATTACGACGCTTTCTTGTACAAATCCTTCGTAGAACTTCATTTCTCTAATTGTCCATATTTTATTCTTCTAATTATATATTTATAAGCACAGAAACAATAACACATTAAACGCAACAAGAGTATAAACTTAGGTCCTAATTATATGTGCCCATAGTTACATGAAAAGCGTATATGATTCAAAATATTCAGTCTATAACATAAAACATGAAATTACGAACTCAAATCGGTGTATTATAATAACAAACTGGTTTACGTAAAATTTCGTGCAGCGAAGACGCAAGCGACATGACCTATCTCTCACAGGGCTCATAGCCGAATGCATAGACTAATATATTAGACTAATATATTATACCTGGAAATAGACTGGCAACTTCGACATTTTAGGCGACGCAAGCGCCACCTTTTTAACCTACAGGCCACTTTTTGCCGTCTGTTTTACAAAAAATGCCGCTAGAGGTCGTTTATGTTAGTCAAGTATTATAATTATAGTCAAAATTATTTTGGAAATATAAATAAAACAATAGAGAATGCTTATAAGTGACGTTTATTTTCCAAAAATCACAGTATTTACAGCAGTAAGATCACAGTAAGTTATGCTAAAATCACCAAATAAAAAAAATAATGATTGATATACCCATTTATTAATTTGTTTATTATTTTATTTATTTAACTTTTCTCATTTATTTAATTTGTTTTGTATTAGTCTAAGAGCCAGTGTTACGCAGACTCACGGTATAGTAGCAAAGTTCATATTTTAATGCTAGTTAAACTAATTCATCTGCCGTAGATCAAATGGGGTTCACTATTACCATAGGGGGTTCCTTTAGGCGTGCCTAGAAGTCGAAAAGCATGAAAATCGACTTTCAAAACGTGTTCACAGCATGTCTGCCGTTTTGATATCGTAAAATATATATCTTTTTAAAACTTAATGGCAGACACTTGTTCCGGTTAGTACTATATTTTATATAATATCATAGTTTCGAAAATTTCATACAATTTGTGTTATTTTAGCAAAGCTAAAAATTATATATGTTATTTATATTTGGTTCTCTTTCACGGGTATTATTCTAATTTGTTAGAACAATAATCGGCCCTTTGGCAGGCGTACACAGAGACATAGGTCTAACGCGCAGAGGCCCTTTGAGAGTTTTAATCTAGAATGTGATGGGACACCTACTGAGGAGCCTCCATAACTGCACTATTAAGTACAGTCACGGGTTAGCCGCAACAGGGACTATTGCTACTTTTATGGAAACTAATTGAAGGGGTAAGTGGACAAAGGTGTTATCTGACTAAACTGAAAAAATCGAGTTTGTAAGCTTTCTTTTCATCTTGTAGTACATTTTTTTGTTTATATCACAGGATGAATCTGTCTGAAATGTCTCTTAAATCTTTAAAATTGCGCAACGGATTTTAATGTGTTTTTTTTTAATAGA